>CM039133.1:47505265-48105265 GCA_022036555.1 Microstegium vimineum
AAGGGCTGCCTGAAGATAGGAGGAACCTTCTAAGCTGGAAGAGTGAGACCACCTCGAGCACGCCGTGGGAACTGAAGGCCTGTGTAACACTCATCATGAAGACAAGTATCTGAAATAGTGAGGTGAAGAGTCTCTCTGAGCTGAGTCAAGTATAGCCTGTGGGGGACACCTCTGAAAGTGTACTGCATGTAGTTATGAGTAGGCTCAATCCATACGGAGGCATAGAACTCTCTGACCCAATGCTCAACAAAGCTGCCTAAACGACCAAGTAAATCTGCAAGTCCTGGGAGGTAGGTGAGGTGCTCACAAATCTCCTCTCCAGCTATCGCCACTATGTTCTCTAGGGAACAAACTCTGTGAGGGCATAGCTGGATGTTGGCAAGCCTAGCTGCTGTGTAGAAATCCTCCATAAGAGGTGTGTGCCATCCCAGTGTAGCTCTAGGGTCACGCTCTCAATAAATCGAAGCTTCCGAACCTGCTTCGTTGTAATCCCCCTCAAGTCAAGGTGAACTGGGGCTCTGGAGCTAGAGTAGGAGCTTCTGCCGGTGGTGGACGATCACCACTCTTCGGTGCCTTGGTGTGGGAAGCAGCACGAGGGTACCGAGCACGGGTGGGACGTGAAGAGGTGTCCACTGCTCTAGTCTCATCCGCTGGCACTGACGGCTCTATCAGAGAGGCAACTGTCTCTGACTTTGTAGAAGTAACCCATGGAGGGGCGCCGATACGCACTGAACCCCAACAGCGAGCTCGCTTTGCACGGTCCGCTGCATCTGCTACTGCCTCTTCCTGCTCTTCCTCTGTGAGCTTGCGCTTCTTCTTCTTCGGCTTCTCAACAAGCAGCTTCTTCCCCTTGTCCCTAGGAGTAGGACGAGGAGGAGGAGTATCATCACCACCAGAACCACTGACAGCTGGAGCATGACCCATCTCTGACAACTAAGAGTACCACTGACAAGTGCCAAGATCAACTGTAAGAACCACTGCCAGAAACTAGAATCACTGTCACAGTGCCAACTTGCAAGTATCGATCATTGAGACACTGATAGAAAGTTGAACTGACCCTTGTGAGGCTTTGCCTCAATCCATACTCATGAGCTTTGCCCCGAGTTTCACTACCACTGACGCCGTGGTAAGCGAGCTTTCTAATCAAAGCAAATCAAACTCCGAATCACACTCCACAAGGGGTTTCACCAATTGAGAATCACAATTAGTGACAAGTATAAGTGATGTGGAATTGAGTTGAATTGAAGTGTCAAGGATAATATACTAAGGCATGCTATGATCGATAGCTAGACAAAACGCTAAACACCATGATCAAAAGCATACCCTAGTAGTCAATGATGAGTCATAGACGATGACGGATTGAATTTGACAAAGGATGAACACGTCCAAAGGAACCCAAACCTAGGGTTAGGCAAACCCTAGGGGGTTGATAGCACTGACTTGGTGAAATTGATAATAAGGGAGGCCCTTTGCTTGGTAGGGTGGTGGAGTGGATCAGGGTGGTGGATCGTGGTCGCCGGCGGGAGGAGTTCCTCGACGGCGAGCTTGAATGTCTGGTGGAGGCGGCGGCTCTGCTGTCGGCTTGAAACAGAGCAGAGCAGAGGGGGGAAAGGTGTGCGGGCGGCGGCGCTTGGCGGTTCTCCGGTGAGGAGTTGCGGCGGCGTGAGGGTGCGAGGGCGAGCGGCGGCGAGAGGTGGCGGCGAGAAGGCGGCACGGTGTACGGACAACGAATGAAAAAGCAACTACCAAATAGAGGACCCGCGGGGGGGCGCAAAAATTTTGAGTGTTGGACTACTTGCAATGATCCGACGGCTGGTCCGACGCTCGTTGACTGAAATAGTTCAACCCTGACCTGACTATCGGACAAATGAAAATGGGGTCTCCGATGGTCCGGAGGTGCACCGGACATGGGGTCCGACGCACTTGACTTAAGCCAGACCAGAAATAATAGTGAGCACCTGGGCTCCGGACTCTGGTCCAGAGGGTGAGCGTCGGACTAATGCAGGTGGTTCGACGGTTTCCTTGGAGAAAATTCTGAGAATCCAGTGAGTGACCATGCTCCGGACTCTGGTCCGGAGGTGAGCGTCGGACTATCACAAGTGGTTCGTAGGCTGACTTGGAGAAAGATTTCTTCGAACAGAGAGTCACCAGGCTTCGGACTCTGGTCCAGAGGCAAGCGTCAGACTATTGGAAGTTGTCCGAAGGGTAGTCCGGTGCTTGTTTTGCTTTGAATTCTCCTGTTTTTCTCTCCAATCTTTTCTCTTAGCCAAGTACCAACACAAAAGAGCAGAAAGAAACACTTGTTGGACTTGGCATAAGAACCATCTCTTAGGCCCTCAATTTAAAAAATAGTTTGCCATAGGCTAAATTTAGTTTTCATAAGAAAATAGTGCAATAAAACTCCAAGGATCACCATAGGGGCACAAGAGGGGTATTAGCTGAAGCTAGAGCTTTGAATGCTCCCCCTAAGTGACGAACCTAGAGGATGATCAAACTTAACCGAAAAGGAAGCAACAAGCAACACACATGCAAATGCTATGCAATACAGAATTTGAATCTAGGTTGCTTTCAAGTTTAAACCGCGGTAAGGCTTTGTCACACGCTTGAGGGCGGTTATCCCGACCGCGTTAGCCAAGCCTATGTGCATTACTATAGATTAAACATGATTATATTACACATGAATGCATGGTTCACACAAGATCATATTTTAGTGAAGTTTGAGTGATCAAGCACATTCAACTCGCTTCTCAACCTACTAAAGGTTGTCTCATCAAGTGGTTTAGTGAAGATATCCACCAATTGATTTTCGCTAGAAACTCCAACTAGTGTTATGTCTTTCCTAGCCACATGATCTCTAAGAAAGTGATGACGGATATCAATGTGCTTGGTGCGAGAGTGTTGAACCGGGTTGTTGGCAAGCTTTACGACGCTTTCATTATCACACAAAAGTGGAACATATTTTAGGGTAACGCCGTAATCAAAAAATGTTTGGGTCATATATAAGATTTTTGCACAACTTGCTCCCATGGCAATGTATTCCGCCTCGGCGATAGACAATGCCACACTGTTTTGCTTCTTTGAGGACCAAGAAACAAGTGATCTTCCTAGCAAGTGGCAACCGCCGGAGGTACTTTTCCTATCAACCTTACACCCGACATAATCCGAATCGGAATAGCCACAAACTAGGAAGAGACCTCCTTTGGGATACCAAAGCCCAATGCTAGGGGTGAGCCTTATGTACCTAAGGATTCTTTTAACCGCACATAGATGCGACTCCTTAGGGTTTGCTTGAAACCTAGCACACATACACACACTAAACATGATGTTCGGCCTAGATGCGGTGAGGTAAAGCAAACTACCGATCATAGAGCGATAAAGAGTTTGGTCAATCGGTTTACCTCCCTCATCGAGATCGAGATGCCCATTAGTTGGCATTGGGGTCTTGATTGTCTTGCAATCCTCCATCTTGAACTTCTTAAGTAGATCATAAGTGTACTTTTCTTGAGAGATGAAGGTCCCTTCTCTCATTTGCTTCACTTTAAAGCCGAGGAAGAAGGTTAGCTCGCCAATCATTGACATCTCGAACTCCTTGGACATCAAGTCACCAAACTCCTTGCAATGGTCTTGGTTTGTTGATCCAAATATAATGTCATCGACATGTACTTGGCAAACAAAGATCTCTCCATTAAGCTTCTTGGTGAATAGTGTAGTGTCGACGATCCCGATCTTGAAGCCCTTCTTGATTAGGAAGTCCCTTAGCCTCTCATACCAAGCTCTTGGAGCTTGCTTCAAGCTGTAGAGTGCCTTGGACAACCTATACACATAATTAGGCAAGTTTGGGTCTTCAAACCCGGGAGGTTGTGAGACATAGACAAGTTCATTAATGAAACCTTTTAAGAAAGCGCTCTTCACATCCATTTGAAAAAGTTTCATTTTGTGATGTGAAGCATACGCCAAAAGGATACGAATGGCTTCAAGTCTTGCAACCGGAGCAAAGGTCTCTCCAAAATCGAGTCCTTCTACTTGAGAGAACCCCTTTGCCACCAATCTTGCTTTGTTCCTCACAACCACGCCTTGATCATCTTGCTTGTTCCTAAACACCCACTTGGTGCCAATGATTCTTGCATCCTTTGGCTTCTCTTCAAGTGTCCACACTTGGTTCCGGATAAAGTTGTTGAGTTCTTCATGCATGGCATTCACCCAATCCGGATCCGCAAGTGCTTCTTCAACACTAGTAGGCTCAACAAAGGAAACAAACAAGTGATGTTCAACATAAGATGCAAGTCTAGAACGAGTCATTACTCCCCTTGATGGACTTCCTATGATTAGAACATGGGGGTGCGCTTGAAGGATAGGTGTTGATCATCTATCATGAGCTTGAGGAGGAGGATGTGGTGCTTCAACATTTCTTGCTTCGGCCTCGGCTTGATCTTGAGGGATGAAAGTATCTTCTTGAGCTTCCCTCACTTGATCTTCTTCAACTTGAGGCGTCCTAGGTAGGGAAGGATCTTGATTGTCATCACCTTCAACTTCTTCCACCTCTTGCGGGTTGATAGCACCAATTGGCATATTCTTCATTGCCTCCCTCAAGGGTTCATCACCTACATCAATATCCTCAAGCGCTCCTTGGGAGCCATTAGTTTCATCAAATTCCAAATCATACGTTTCTTCAACTAAGTCGGTGGCTTTGTTAAATACACGGTATGCTTTGGACTTAAGCGAATATCTAACAAGGAAACCAATGTCACACCGCTGTTGGAATTTACCCAAGTGTTGGCGCTTCTTGTAGATGTAAACTTTGCAACCAAACACCCGGAAGAATGATATATCCGGCTTCTTCCCATTCACAAGCTCATAGGGAGTCTTCTTCAATAGCCTTTGGACGAAGAGACGGTTGGCCACATAGCAAGCGGTGTTGATTGCCTCTGCCCAAAACTTCTCCAGAGTGTTGTACTCATCAATCATAGACCTTGCTAGAGTTATGAGCGTCTGGTTCTTCCTCTCTACAACACCATTTTGTTGACGAGTATATGTGGCGGATACTTCATGCTTGATCCCCACTTCATCACGATAGTCTTCAATCTTTGTGTTGACAAACTCAGTGCCATTGTCACTTCTAATCTTCTTGATCTTCACTTCAAACTCATTTTGTGCCCTTGTTGCAAACTTCTTGAATATAGCTTGAGTCTCTCCCTTGTCTTGAAGAAAGAACACCCAAGTGTACCTAGAGTAGTCATCAACTACCACCAAGAAAAAGAGATTGCCTCCAAGGCTAGCATAGGTGGTAGGTCCAAATAGGTCTATGTGGAGTAGCTCTAGGACTCTTGAGGTTGACATGAAAGCTTTGGTGGGATGTGTGTTGGCCACTTGCTTGCTGGCTTGACAAGCACTACACAATTTGTCCTTCTCAAACACCACATCCTTCACACCTCTAACAATCTCCTTCTTGACAAGTTTCTTCAAGGTTGACATGCCCACATGAGCTAATCTTCTATGCCAAAGCCAACCCAAAGAACTCTTGGAGAATAGACATGTTTGCAATTCAACTTCATTTGATGTCAAGTCCACTAAGTAGAGGTTGTTGTGCTGAAACCCTTTGAATATCATTGATGAATCTTCAATCTTGGTCACAATCACCTCTATTGGAGTGAATAGACAATGGAAGCCAAGATCACATAGTTGACCCACGGAAAGCAAGTTGAAGCTTAGAGATTGAACTAGCAAGACATTGGATATTGATTGATCATTGGAGATTGCCACTTTGCCTAGACCTTGAACTTTAGCTTTTGAATTGTCCCCAAAGGTAATCTTGTCTTGCCCTTCACATTCTTCATCAAGTGTGGTGAACATCCGGGAGTCACCGGTCATATGTTGAGTGCAACTACTATCGATCACCCAATGACTTCCACTGGTCTTGTAGTTCACTTACACACAAGCAACTTTGGAGCTAAGCTTGATGTTTGGGAACCCACTCAAAGCAGGGCCCCATTTCCTTGGTAACCATCTCCTTTGCAACCCAAAGAACTCTAGTCTTGTTCTTCATAGGTGGACCAAGGAACACTACTAGTGGACTACCCTTGTGGTCCTTCTTGATGACATAGTGAGCATCATGAGCAAATGTCCTAGTGTTCTTGGGCAAGGTCTTGGGTGGTTGAGTCTTGCAATCATAAGCAAAATGACCCACTTGACCACACTCAAAGCATCTTCTTGGCTTGGGCTTTGAGGACCCTTGATTGTAGTCATAGTACTTGTTCTTGTAATAATTCTTGGCCTCAATCTCAACCTTTTCCTTCATGATTTGGTTCTCTTTGAACCCAATGCCGGTCTTGTCATTCTTCATGACGGTGCTCATCAAAAGCTCACTTTGAAGGTTGTGACCCTTTGTGAACTTCTCAAAGCCACTTGTAAGCTTGGTCTTGTCACTCTTTAGCTTGACAATTTCTTCTCTTAGAGAGGTGATCAAGGTGATAGCATCCTTGTCTTCTTCTTGAGCCGGCTTGATGACAATGGACTTGTTAGACTTGAGAGTGATTAGCTCTTCCTTGAGCTTTGAGTTCTCTTCTTTCATCTTGACATAGTCATCATACTTGTCGGCTTCAACAACTCTCTTGCCCTTGCACTTGGCACTTTGCTCAAGAGTCACATCATCAATCAAGATATCACAAGAGGTAGCACTATCACACTTCGCACACGGGTTAGTAGCAACATGTGTAGCAATATCTTGATTAAGCAATTCATTTGCTACCACTAGTGCGCCCTGTTCTTGCTTGATATTTTGGTAATCATCTATCAGCAAGTTATACCTTGTATAGAGCTCTTGTGATGACCTCTCAAGCTTATCATGTTTCTCATTAGCTTGCTTAAGAGAGGCTTTGAGCTCCCTAGTGCTAGATGTGAGAGTGTTAATCTCAAGCTTCAAATCATCATTAGCACTAGTCAAGGTGTCAAGCTTATCATGCAAGTTTCCTTTTACCTCAAGTAGCTTGTCATTTTTAGCTTTGTATCTCCTTATGATGCTAGAGTACTTGTTGCAAATTTTAATTAGCCCATCATAGGAGGGTGCTTATTCCTCGTCACTATCATGACCACTAGAGTCACCACTATCAACATCCTCTATTTGTACCTTCTTGTCACCTTTAGCCATGAGGCATAGGTGTGTAGAGGATGAGCCCGGTGATGAAGAAGTAGGTGGCGGTGGAAGAGAAGAACCAATCACCAAAGCAGCCACCTTCTCATCTTCACTCTCATCACCGAAGGAAGCACTAGAATCCTCAATGTCGGTGAGCCAATCACCCACAATGTAAGCCTTGCCATCCTTCTTCACCTTTTGGAAGTTGAAGCTCTTCTTCTTCTTGTATGGCTTGTATTGCTTCTTGTCATCATCACTAGAGTCGTCATTGCCTCCCTTGTTCTTCTTGAACTTGTTCTTGTGCTTGAAGTTCTTGAACTTGTCTTTCTTCTCTTCGGGCAAGAATGAGCTAGGTGACCAAGATTGCCACAATTGTAGCACTTCATTTGAGAGATTGGCTTCCTTGAGGAGCTTGTGAAGAATTTCTACTTTTTTGAGTCAAAGTTGACTCCACTCTTGTTTAGACCTCTTCAACATTTTGGTGGTCTTCCTCACCATGAGAGCTATGTGGTCTTCATCATCCTCTTCTTCACTTGCACTCTCAATGACATATTGAATCTTGCACTTCTCCTTGGAAGATGCCTTGAGAGCCAAGTCTTTCTTCTCCTCCTTTTCTTTCTTCTTTGAGGAAGAAGAAGAGCTACCATCACCAATCTTCATGTACACCTCATGAGCATTGATCTTGCCCAAGACTTGAGTTGGTGTAGCGGCGAAGAGGTCTCCTTGGTGAAGCACCGTGACGATGTGGCTATACTTCTCAATGGGCAAGACACACAAGATCTTGCGTACCACATCGACCAGCGCCATTTGGTTGAGCCCATGTCCATTCAACTCCTCTACAAGAATATTAAGACATGAGAACATCTCATTAGCATTCTCATTAGCAAGCATAGTAAAGGAGTTCAACTTAGCCATGACCAAATGGTAGCATTCCTCACGCTCACACTTGGTCCCTTCGTGTAGCGCGCAAATGTTAGTCCACACATCGTTTGCGGTTTTGCAATTCCGCACACGATTGAACACATCCTTGTCAATGCCATGGAAAAGAATATTCTTTACCTTGGCATTGTTCTTCTCAAAGAAGGGATCCTCGGCGAACACGGTGCCACCTATGGTAGTGGCTTTGTGCACACCGATATCCACGGCCTCAAGGTAGGCCTCCATCCGCACTTTCCAATACGGAAAATCATCCCCATCAAACATGGGTGGAGGTCCATCCCCATGGGACATCTTGCTCTAGGCGGTAAAGCCTAAAGAGAGCAACCTTGCTTTGATACCAATTGAAAGGATCTAGATGCCCAAGAAGGGGGGTGAATTGGGCTTCTTTTAAATTTCTAAAGCAATATTAAAACCTAGTGATGCCAATCACCCCTAGTGCCTACCGCAATGTATATCCTAACTAGAAAGCAATAGCAAGCCAACGAAAGGAAAGACAACCTATGCAATTCTAGTAGGAATTGAAAGAGCAAGGCGGAAAGTAATGCAAGTAAGTAAACAGCTAAGGATAGAGAATTGGTGACACGCGATGTTTTCCCGAGGTATCGAGGTGTCGACACACCCCCTAGTCCTCATTGGAGCACCTCGCAAAGTATAGCTCCCCCTCTACCCGCGCAAGGGTAGAGTGCTCTCTACAGGCTGATTCTTCGCCACTTCGGCTTGGTGAAACGCCCACAACCGATCATAGAAGCTTGGAGAAGAGCCGCCGACAATCTTCCGGCGATCACTTCCTCCGAACACCACCAAACCGTCTAGGTGCTGTCGAACACCAAGATTAACAAGCACAAGACCTTCACTTGACCAACTCAAGGATAGGAAGGTGGATGGATGCACACAAGTCACTCCTAATCACTCTAGGAGGGAACAACAAGATGAACTCTCTCAAATCCCTCCCTCACTAGGCACTTGGCTCTCCAAGAACTCTGTCTAGGGTTCCTCAAGTGAAACAATGGCCAAGAGAGCTCACTTGGATGAGGAGGGCAACTATAAATAGTCCCCACCTCCAAAACTAGCCGTTTCTTGCTTTTTCTCTTTTCTGCGTAAGCACCGGACTAGTCCGAAGCCTTACCACCGGACCATTACTCCTGGTCCGGAGCATGCAGTCCAATTCAAGTCCAAGGCTGAACAGGGACCACCGGACTACATGCAATAGTCCGGAGCCTAGTCCGGAGCCTCTGGTCTGGAGCCTAGGTGCATACTGGACTCGAAATGTCTTCTGCTGAGGACCATTGGACTAGCCGTCAGACTACCCGTCGGACTAGTCCGGAGCCCCGGATAGGTTGTCTGGAGCACTGACTGATAGCCATTCAGAACTAGGTGGCCACCGGACTACTTCCATTAGTCCGGTGCCTTCCGGACAGGTTGTCCGGAGCACCTTCCTCAGATCACTGCCTAAGGCAGAACCACTGGACCACTTCCATTGGTCCGGAGCCTCTTTGACCTCGTTCAACACCTTATCTCACTAAGTCTTTTGAAGAGGTTTTGCTCCTACCATCTCAAGGGCTAACCAGGGGATGATAGCAAGGTCTCTAGGACTAGTTGCGACATGTGTGCATACACCAACATTCCCAAACTCTCCTAGGTCAAGCTACTAACCTCATACCCCCTTTATAGTACGGTCAAAGGAAAAACAAAGTCCTAGTCTATACTTAGTGCCCTTCTCAACCTCATGGCACTAAGAGCTAGCCTAGTCTTCAACTTGTATATCCAATCCTTTGAAACCGAAACGATTTCCATCTTGGGGGCATGAATACCATTAAGCCCATTAATCTAGTGTCACTAATGACCTAACTCAAATGACTTTGCCTCTGCAAAACACACATTAGTCATTGTGACCTAGCATTGTCGTTAATCGCCTAAACACAAGGGACCATGATTCTTCACATGAGAAATCACGTGTAATCCATGGATTACCAACAAAATCCTCAACACAACACACAAAACAAAGAAACATGAGGGGTGGGGGACCCTCCACCAACAACCCCAACAACTAAGCCTAATACAAAAGGTAACTCAACACCTAGGAAGCTAGTAGTGATAGGAGCCATAGAAGAAACACAAGATGACAAAGCATCCGTCTGAACCAACCTCGGCAACAAAGCATCTGCCGGAAAGAAGACCACAGTGGCAAAGAATCCACCGGAACCGAACCCGAATGCCCCTCCGAGTCAATAGGTCCACTACTCCCAGGACCACGGGCGAGGACGCATCCGCCGAGGCAACGAAGAACCCCTCGGCAGCAAAGCAACCACCGGAAACCAACTCGGCGGCAAAGCATCTGCCGGAACCACCATGGCTACAGCTACAACGAACACTAGCTAGACACACCTAGGTGAGGAGAGACACGAAGCGCAATAAGGAGCAGCAAGACGACCAAAACAACCATGGAGCACAAGCGGCGGACCAAAGAGATTCTTCAGCAACGCCTTCATGAAGGGGGTGACATTGAAGACGCCATCGTCGCTGGCCCTAGAGAACTAAGGTGGGAACTTCGCCCATAATCCGACGGCGGTGACAGAGCAAGAGACCCGAAGACGACGCCTTCAAGAAGGAAGTGGTGCCAAAACGTGTCACCGTCGTCTACCCGACCACCGTCTGGCTAAGCTTTCGCTCGTGCCTCCAAGCATCGAAATCACACAAATGGGTGCGTGGGTCTACGTCATCCACATCACCACAGCATCGATGGAGTACCGCCATAGCATCCTCCCACACCAGCATGGTGCGAGACGGTGTACGTGTCTGACCACGCAACCCAAACCGTCGCTCGCCTCACACACCAGCCCCCACCGGCCAAAGAGCTGCGAGCCCAAACCGCCGCCGGCGACTGGTGTCGGCGGTGGCTGGCCGGATCTGCGTCGGGCCACCCACCCCCCTCCCCCCCCCCCCCGGCGGCGGCCGTGTGGCGGTGGGGCGGCGGCCTGTGCCTGCCGGCGACTGCTGTGGGCGGTGGCTGGCCAGATCTGGGCCGATTTTTCCCTGGCGGCGGCTTGGCGGTCGATTTGGACTCCCGGTCACCAGATGGGGATGGCAATGTTGGCACCGGCCATCTCGACAAGCCGTCCAACCTGCCCTCCCACACACCACGTCGCTCCCAGGCGGCCCGTGTCCCGACATTCACATCAAAGGACACCGTCGCCCCCTGTTTTACTGTTGCCTCGCTGCATCTAGTGAAGACCCTGCCGATCATCTTCGACATCTAGTTGTATGCAGGTTCGCCTTGTATGTGCCTGTGCAGGTTCTTGGAATATGGGTGAAAACCCTGCATGGCGGTGCTGGGTCGTCGGCGGCGATGACGCAATCAACGTCATCTTCCCCCTTGGAGGCGTTGTTGTAATTCTCTCTTCCTTTCATTAATGATAGCGTCTGCGGACCTCATTTACCTTCTTGAAGGCATCAACACAAGCACACCCGCTCCTAGCCATGCCTACACTGCGGCATTTGGGACTCAGCTGCGGCGTCTAGAGCAAGCCAAGGACGCCCTCTCGTCGATCAAATAGAGGGTAGAAGCATTTATCGTTTTGTTGTAATTGTCCTGGTCTATGTATAAGACTATGACGTTTCTCTCTTTTGTTTTACTATCCTCTTTTTGTATTTGTTTGCTGTGTACATCTCCGGATGTAGAGGCCGGATATTGAATATCCTTTATCGAAAAACTGAGCTCTAAAGTTTTCCACAATGCGGCAAGGATCAGACTTACCGGACACAATTAACTGAAGAATGTGCCAGCAGGCGGCAACAGAAAAAGGGAATGGGGGGAACAGTAAGTCAGCCAGATCTTCTTCCACATTTAGTCTGCATAGGACACAAAGATAATCAGGAAAGTGCATATTTCTTCGGTGTAGGATTGCTCTGGTGCTTATTCTATCATTGTGAACAAGCCAAAAGAAAAGGTTTCTCTTATTTTGGCAACAGGATTTCCTTAACCATCAGTAAGCATCTGGTATTTGTCGATGGCCAATGAAATATCGGTAGGCTTTGCTAGAAGATAAGCAAGAGGTTCCCCAAAGATATGACCAGGTATCACTTGACTGTTATAGCTGCAAAGCACACTTTCCAAGCATCCCTTGTCATTGAGGACAAAACACAGACTGTACCCAGGACCTGCGCACTAGTTCTCCCTCAGACTAGGTATGAATCTTGGGTCGACTTTCCTTTGACCTCCCATTCTCAACACATCATGCATGAGCCTTTATTTCTAATTCTACTATTCATCGATATATCCTCTTTCTCTTGGCCGCCAATACTATGCTAGTGTTATTTTGGGGACAGTTTGTTGAGCTAGAGGTGGAACTGGAGACCACTACTATATATATATTGAGCTGGAGGTGATTATTTTCTTTTCACTGCTATATACATTGCCAATTTCTGGTAGGAGCTATTATGTTGCTACGCATTTATTCATCTAAATGCCCATATCTCTTTCCATGAAGGATTTGCTCATCTGCGCCATTAATACACGTACTTATCCCATAATGTTTATCATGTGTCTGCCAGGAGCAAGGATTTGAGAGTCACAATTAAGATCAAGCATTGCTAGTAATCCCAACTCAGCAATGCGGCAAGTTAAAGTAGCAACAAGAGCTAGTAATAAGGTGGCAAGTTAATTACTGTTGTATAAGAGCAAGGTTAATTACAGAGCTAAGTGTTTCGCTATAACTCAAGTTACAAGAGCCAAGCTATATATACAATAGCTAGGATTCTACAGTATTTGTTAACAAAATTTCTTTATTATTATAATTTACATTCACCTTCCTAATCATTCACACATACATATTTATTGAAACTCATTAATGCCTATGCTTTCGTGCTGAGCTTGTTGCTTGCATCAGAGCCAAGCTCTCTTCTTTTTTTAGAAAGGCAGCAAGAGCCTTGCTGGATTTTTATTAGACGAGGAAAAAAAGAGAACAAAGAAACTAAAACAAGATTTACAAAGATAAACCAACCTAAATGCCACAACTAAACGTGGCACCCAATCCAACCACCCAACTGAAAACTACTAACAGAAAGACCCAGAAAAAACAAAAACGCTCTCCACTCAAGACTCACAAAAGCCCTTGCCCGCAAAACTCAACTAAAACTAAACGGCTTGGCCATCTAATCCATTTGCCAAAAGGTTTTGTTCAATGTCTTCTTTGCACAGGAAACCTACTTGTCTTGGTTGTAGGGCCTTGTTCTGAAAAGTTCTTCTATTTCTTTCCTTCCAAATATTCCACCAAAAAGACTTTTCTCTAGCTACCTTCAATCTTAGAGCGGCATCTACGCCAATGTTTATTTAGAGATCCATTTTGTGGGACTGAATCAAGTACTGAAAGCCCGAGCCATTGCTTAAAGATAGACCAAACTTGGTTTGAGAAGAAGCAATCCTTCGATAGGTGTGTTGGAGTCTCCGGTTCACATCCACAGAGCTTGCAAATTGGGTCATGTGGCCAATGTCGTTTTAGCAAATTGTTGGTAGTAAGGATCTTCTTGTGTAACAAAGTCCATGCAGAAAATCTACATTTGGGCTCCCCCTTGGCCTTCCAAATTGACATAAGTTTCACTTTGCTGAAGGTCCCTTGAAATTGAATATTGTAAGCGCTTTTGGATGTATATTCACCATCCGATGTCCAATGCCAATAGATTCTATATTCACTATTATCAACCAATTGATTTTGACCGACAGCTTCCCACAATGACACATATTCATTTATTTCTTGTGGAGTCAGTAATAGGGTGATATGACATATCCAACGGTTTCCAGCAAGGCTTTTTGTACCATAATATGTTTCCTTTTCGTTTTTTTGAACAAAGTTGGCGCAATATTCTTCGCAGTACGCCCCTCGTTCCAAGACGAAGTCCTTGCCAATTGTTACTACTATGGATGCCGCAAAGAGTTCTTTGTCCCTATTGTCACAAGGAAGATCAAGTTTATTCCAAGGTCTGTCCCTTTGCTTCCATTTGAGCCACAACCAAAGCAATCGCACCGCCCTTGCAAAGCGTTCTATGTCCAGAACCCTTAAACCACCTTTCTCATTAGGTCGGCTGGTCGTCGGCCAGTTGATGATTGAGTAACCCCCATAGACCTTATCCGGTGTTCTCCCCTCCAAAGAAAACTCCGTCTTAAGCGATGAATTTTCTTTATTAGCCACTTGTGTTCCTAAAAGACAGTCATATGATAAATTGGCTGAGATGAGATAACAGTTTTGACAAGTGTCTGTCTTCCGGCTGTGGACAAGAACCTACCTTTCCATCCAGGGTGTCTAGCTCCTATCTTATTGATCAGAGGTTGTACTTCTACCTTTCTTAATTTCCTAACATGCAACGGAAGGCCAAGATATTTGCCAGGAAATTTTCCAGTTTTTCCGGGGAAGTTTTGGAGTAGCTGATTTACCCTACTCTAATCCAATCTGATGTCGAAAATTTCAGTCTTGGAGATATTGACTCTGATCGAGTGGCGAGCAATCCCCAAAAAACTGCAGGATACTATGTAGATTGTCAAGTTCTGAACTGGTTGGGTCAGCAAATATTGCTGCATCATCAGCATATAATGAGCAACGTAAGTTTGCCGCTCTAGGTAAAACCGGTTTCAAGATATCTTGGCGTGCTGCAGTTTCAATGATTCGATGCAACGGATCAATGGCGAGGATGAATAATAGTGGTGATAATGGGTCACCTCATCTTAAACCTCTAGCGAGTCTAATGTTCTTAGTCGGTTGACCATTGATCAGAATCTTGGAGGAAGACGTGCCAAGCAGGGACGCAATCCAGTTTCTCCATTTAGCGCTAAAGCCCAATGCCTCAAGCACTTCGAGTAGGAAACTCTAGCTAATTGAGTCAAAGGCCTTTGAAATATCCAATTTTATAAAGAGAGCCGGCTTTTTCTTTTTGTGGAGAAGCTGGATCACCCTTTTTGCATAAATTAAATTATCATGTATGCATCTCTTCTTGATAAAGGCATTTTGAGCATTTGAAAGTAGAGAATTCATGTGTGGCGCCAGCTTGTTTGCTAAAATCTTCGTTATGATTTTGACCACGCTATTGATTAAGCTTATGGGCCTATAGTCCATCAGAGAGGTGGCGTCCAACGTTTTTGGTAGCAGTACAATATTCGCTTGATTTATAAGACTCATCTTGAGGTACGGTGTTTGTAAAAATACATGATATCCTGTACCAAATCTTCTTTGATAATCATCCACGATTTTTTATAAAATGCCCCTGATGAATCCATCAGGCCCCGGTGCCTTTTGAATCGGCATGTCCTTAATTAGAGCATGAATCTCTTGTTCAGTGAAGGGAGCATCTAGATCCTCCAGGTCATGGTGTATGATCTCCGGTTCACTCCAGTTTAAAGCTCTGGTTCTTGTATTTGGCATCCCCAAAAGAGTGGTGAAATGAGCATGTGCCAAGCTTGACTTGTTGCTTTCCTTTGAGATCGCCACTCCATTCTCCCCATTGAGGCTGCTTATAAACCTTTTCTTTTGCTTGTTGTTAGCATCTATATGGAAGTGTTTGTATCACCCTTGCGGATCCAGGTTAGTCTTGAATGTTGACGAGCTCTTGCCTTTTGCATGGAAGCAATCCCCAAAGCTTTAAGCTTGAGGTATTTCTTGAACCCGGTTCGTCAGGCATTAGCAATCTGGACTCCTGAGCCCTCTCCAAATTTGCTAACGTAATGTTTAGAATGGCCCATCTTATTTTCCATCCTCCCAAGGATTTACGCCTCCAGTTACGCAATGCTTTGGCTGTAAGTACGAGCTTGACGTGGAGGCGCAAAACGACGTCTTGTGTATTAACCGGTTTGTTCCAAGCTTCCTGTACTGTGTCAAAGAAGCCGGGCATTTGTGCCCAATGCGCCTCAAACCTGAAATCTTTGTAAAAGTCAAAGTTGACATCCCCTTGTAGAAAAAGGAGGCAGTGATCCGAGCCCAAAGATGCTAGAGCTTGTAGATCATTCCTTGGGAAGAGATCAAGCCAATCGGTTGATGCCAAAAAAATGATCAATTTTAGTCATTGTTGGTGACTGTTCGGTCATTGCACCACGTAGTGAATTTCTTTCCTTTAAGTTCAAGGCACTTGGCACAAGCTCTAGAATGCTTATCTGTCATGGATTTGAATTTGTTGAGCATTGGCAGATTAATACGTGAATTGTTGTTGTCCAATCTTTGTTCTCTGCAAGCATGGTTATCGTTGTTGAAACTGTGTTCGTTGTAAGATTCGGTTGACCTATCTTGAAGAACAGCTCTGATGCCGCAAGCAAGATGCCCCCACTTGCACCAACCGACGACAAGTATACCGCGTTGTTGGCCATTTCCGAACCAACAGTCTCAACTAGGAGATTGTGTGTCCAAACAGTTATTTTTGTTTCTTGTAAGCATACAATAGTTGCCCCCGTAGAGATGATTTGGTTCCGTACAGATGCTCTCTTTGCACCATCGTTCAAACCTGTAACATTCCAGCAAATAATATTGCAGTTTTTTGATGTCATAATGACGAGTAACAGCTACTTGTTGAAATGACATAGCTAATATTCCAGTTCCAGGCTGCTTCATGTCATACATCAATGCAACATAAACAGGGGTGACCGAATGTAACACAGCCAGCAGGCCACCCCCAAGGTCCAACTGTAGTGCATACAACCTCTTCGCCGAAGGCTACTAGGCCAGCAGGCGTAAATCCTAAGAGTTCTGAAAAGTTCGATGAGCCCCAGGTGTTTGGTGTGATTGACCCTTCATATTGAACTCAATTACAGCAAGGTTAATTATCGGGGCAACATCCGCGGGCCACCCCCCATTGGCCCCATAGCAGCTATGGCAGAGTGGCCAGAGGATGGTTGAAACATGGCAATTTGATTATTATTATTGGGCGTTAAAACACTACTAGGCTCAAGCCTATCCTGCTGTTGCACGGTTACCAACTCAGTACATACAGGTGAGAGTAGAGTGTGTGTGTGGGGGGGGGGGGGGGGGGGGTGGGGGGGGGAGGGGGAGCTCACCAGCTTGTCAAGGAGCTGAACAAACTGCATTTCCGATTCACCACTGGATCCTTGAAAGTAATGACGGAGCTAGCGGTAAGGCAGGCCGAGCTCAAGCCCCCCTACCGCTGCTGCACCTGGAAGGTTGAAGGTAGCTGGAGGTTGGGCTGACATGCCGATCTATATGAATATTTGTAGTGTGTAGCTAAACTTAAACACATGTTTATCTAGGGCTATGTTACATCAGCCCCTCCTAAGATTTTTCCTGGCTTTGTCTTGAAAGAGTCTTGCTGCTCCACTTAGTCCCCCTCAACCGGCGTCTGGTTGGGGTGGTTGAAGGTGCCGTCCACTGGAAAGTCACTGGAGACAAAACTTCTCCATTGCTTGAGCAACTGGTTGTGGTTCCCTTTAGATATCTAGGGATCCTTATGCACCATAAACAATTCCTGAATTTTGAATGGAGGAAGGTTGAAGAACGGTTCTAACAAAAACTCTCTTGCTGGAAGGCAAAGTACTTGTCCTATGGGGGGAGACTTGTGTTGCTTAATTCAGTTTTAAGCAGTCTACCCATGTTTATGATGTCCTTTTTTAAGATTCCTAAGGGTGTCCTAAAAAACCTCGATCATTTTAGATCAAGTTTCTTTTGGCAAGGTTCTTCAGACAAGCATAAATATAGACTTGACAGGTGGAATATCTTATGTCGCCCAAAGGACCAAGGAGGTCTAGGTATCCTTGATTTAAACTTGCAAAACAAGTGTCTGCTGGCCAAATGGTTGATTAACCTACTCAACACAGATGGCATGTGGCAGTCATTGCTAAGGAATAAATACCTAAGATCAAAATCACTTACCCAAGTGACAGTCAAACCTAATGACTCTCATTTCTGGAGAGGCCTTATGCATATCAAAGATGAGGTGTTGGCTAATGGTTCCTTCAAAATTAAATATGGAACCAATACTAGGTTTTGGGACGACACAAGGGTAGGAGACACGCCTCTGAAAGTTAAGTATCCATCTTTATATAATATAGTGCGGGGTCCTCAAGCAACAGTCTCAAAAGTGATGGCTACTAGCCCTTTGAACATTTTTTTAGAAGGGCTTTGGTGGATAATAAACTTACATAATAGCTTAGTCTAGTAGCACGGATCTCAAGTGTTGAATTGGTGGAAGGTTCGGATTACTTCAGATGGAACCTAACCAAATCTGGTTTGTTCTCTGTACGTTCTATGTATCTCTATCTTATAGATACACAAACACCTTTTCATCATAGGAAGATCTGGAAGATTAAAATCCCTCTAAAAATTAAAATCTTTCTTTGGTTCTTGCAAAGGAGTGTCCTTTTAACCAAAGACAACCTTGCTAAGAAAAATTGGAAGGGGAGTCAAAAGTGCATATGTTGTAATGAGAATGAAACTATCCAACACTTATTCCTTGACTGTCCCCTTACCAAAATGATTTGGAGGATTATTTTCTTTGCTACTAGTTTGACCCAACCTAGATCAATCAACCACATGTTTGGTGTTTGGCTGACTAATCAAAATAAAAGGATTAGAAATTTGATTTGGGTGGGTGTGGCTATCATGTTTTGGGCTATCTAGAGATGTCGTAATGATGTTGTTTTTAATCAATTGAAATCTAACTCTATTATGCAGGTAATTTTTAGAGGATCATACTGGTTACGCTCTTGGGCCAAGCTGCAGCGTGATGAGACAACCAAAGACGCGCTCTCAACGATAAGCAAGAAATTGGAAGTTATTGCTTTAAAGATATCCAACAAAAGGTAGAAAAAATTTTATTGTTTGATCTAGCGTCCTGGTCGATCTATAAGACTATGGATTTCTCCTTTTTCTTTCACCCAAACTTTGTAATAATGGGTTATGTACATCCTTGGATGTAGAGGCCGAATTTTATTATCCATTATTAAAAAAAAAAACTGGTTGTGGAAAGGTATACATTAAGCTAATCGGATCAGCAGGTTCTATTGCACAGAACTGAGATTGAGAGCAATTGTTAGTTTGTTACCCTTGATGCCCAAGCTCACTTCTCTCTCCTTTCTCTCTTTGTAGGTATTTGGACGTAATTTATTCATTCCTAGCTAGGCAATGTTAATTTAGCGGTGATGTATATATAGTGACAAATTTCTGATTGATCCTAGGCGAATATATATAGGTCAGTCTGAAGTTGCACGGCTTACATCATCAGATCTAAGCCTGAAGTTGGTACACCCAGATCATCAATAGACCACGTGTGCAGCCGGAGTCATCAGATCAGATAAAGTGCAAATAACATGTCAAAGTCAGACTAGATCTTAGGTTGACCAGATGTGGCAAAACAGCTCGATGCCTGCCAGTATTGGCTTAAGCAAAGTCTTCTGCGTGCAGTTTCGCTTATGGATGATGGTGACTGGTATTACTACTGATGGTGGATACTGGATAGCTTTTTTTTAGATAATGGATAAAATATCCGGCTTCATATATCGGAAGATAGACTCAGGCCAATTATTACAAGAACCCAGTCCACACTAAATTTACAAATGTAGCAAAATTTAACCAAGACGATAGACCTCTTCAAAGAAAAGCAACTAAAAGAAAACACTTGACTAGATGTGACCAATATTTCTTGAAGTAAGCCATCCAGAGGACCTAAAGAACTGCAAAGATGATGTCTCCAGATACTGAGCAACCAGAACAAGCTGTTTTCTCTGCTCATCATGCCGCTATAGCTTTGCCCACTGACGCAGCTAGTGAGTACCCCGAAATAGAACCTGCAAAAAAAATTTTGGAGCACATATGACAAAAATCACCTCATTCTTTGTTAGCCAAATCGCCCAACACAATGCGGAGGTTGTTGTTAATAATAACTAGTTTTGCTTTTTACTCCACTTTTTAGACCAATTGGTAAACATGTCATTCACAGATTAGGGAGGGAAACCCCAGATAACAAGTGAACCGCACGCCACAGAAATTTGGCATAAACACAATCCAAAAAGAGATGGTGATTAGTCTCTAGACTATAACAAAAACAACAACTAGTATCCCCATTCCAATTTCTTTTTGCCAGATTATCCTTAGTTAAGATCACCCCTTTTTTAGATACCAAAGAAAGATTTTAATCTTCATTGGTACTTTAATCCACCAAATATCCTCTGAGACCCGAACCCCATTATTAATTAAAGCAGCATACATTGTGTTAACCGAAAAAACACCTGATGAATGTAAATTCCATAAAACATATCTCTTTGATTAATAAGATTAGTATTTTGTACGGAGGCTACAATCTTGTGCCAATCCCTACGATTCCTCCCCACTAAATTACGTCTAAAAGCAATATTTAGTGGTATTGAACCAAGGACTTTAGCAACTGAATCTTGTTTCCTTCTTACAATGTTGAACAAGTTGGGGTATCTATCCTTCAAGGGCTTGTCCCCAATCCAAATATCCAACCAGAACCTGGTTTGGGATCTATCTTGCACTTTAAAGGATCCAAACCCCATAAATGATTCTTTGATATTCATCAAGCTTTTCCAGAAATGGGAGTGTGTACGTTTCTTAACACAGCTCCCAAAAGGTTTATCTTTTAAATATTTGTTCCTTAGCAAATCCTGACATAGCCCCTCTTCATTTAGAAGCTTAAAAATCCATTTGCTTAGTAAACACTTGTTTTGGATTTCTAGATTGAGGATGCCCAATCCCCCTTGAGATTTTGGTTTACATAAGATTTCCCATCTAGCTGGTCTATATTTTCTCTTATGTTGATCATTCTGCCAAAAGAACCTTGATCTGAAACAATCAATCTTTTCTAAAACTCCTTTTGGAATTTCGAGGAAAGACATCGTGAACATCGGTAAGCTAGAAAGCATCGAATTTATCAAGACCAACCGTCCTCCAGCTGAGAGCATTTTTCCTTTCCATCCACTAAGCCTCTTCTCTATTCTATCTTCGATGATTTGCCAGTCCTTATTACTCAATTTCCTAACATTCATTGGTAGACCCAAATAACAAAAAGGAAAACCCCCGAGGTTACAACCAAACTGTTGCGAATAAAAGGATTCATGTTCCTTGGCTTCACCAAAGAAAAAAATTTCACTCTTGTGAAAATTTATCTTGAGCCGAGATAGTTGTTCAAAGGTAGTAAGCAGAACATTCATGTTTACTGCCTTTTCTACATCATGACTCATAAACAAGACTGTATCACCCGCATACTGTAAGATGGATAGACCATCTTGGAGCAGGTGAGGTATGACACCCTCAATTCTTCCTGCCTGTTTTGCTCTTTCAATTAAGACGACCATCATATCTGCCACTATGTTAAAAAGAACTGGTGACATCGGGTCCCCTTGTCTTAGGCCCTTTCTTGTTTGAAAATATGGTCCTAGTTGATCATTGACCTTTATGTTAACGTTACCCCCCTGAGTAAACAAGTTTACCCAGTCACACCATTTTTGAGAAAAGCCTTTCATACGCAAAGTTTGTTGTAGCAAACTCCAATTAACTTTTTCATAAGCCTTTTCAAAGTCAATTTTAAAAATGACCCCACTCTGCTTCTTTGAATGAAGCTCGTGAATGGTCTCATGGAGGATCACAGCCCCTTCCATAATGTTCCTCCCAGGTAAAAAGGTCGTTTGAGTGGGTATAATTACCTTGTGAGCTACTGTAGACAATCTATTAGTTGCCACGTTGGTACAAATTTTTAAAGAGACATTCAACAAACAGATGGCCATGTATTGTTGAATGGTTTTCGCATCTTTACTTTTTGGCAACAAGATTATTGTCCCAAAGTTAAGACTACTTAGGTTTAAGTCCCCATTATAAAACTCCGTAAACAGAGCCATTAGGTCGTCTTTAATTAAATCCCAGAAGACCTGATAAAACTCTGGCGGGAATCCATCTGGGTCTGGCACCTTATTATGCTCCATTTAGAGAATTGCAGTCCTAACTTCATCCTCAGTAAACTCAGCAGTTAAAAACTCATTCTCGAGCACCGAGACTTGGGGGATGTCCCGTATTGGACTCCTCCAAAGAAATGGTAGAGTTCCCAATAGCTATTATATATATATATTATATATATATATATTGTGTGTGTGTGTGTGTGTGTCGAAATTGAAATAGGCGTCGACTATCTACTCCTATGTGTTACATTTATCGTCAATTGAAATGAGGAAGTCCCTATTCCCTATTAGTCTCCAGAGAATAGATCGAGCTAATTTTAGAGAACTACCATCTCTAAGGCCCAATGAGGTGTTGTTTGGTTCGCAAGTGGCAAAGGCAGCGGAAAGGGAACCTAAGGCACTGCGGTAACGGGAATGGAACGTTTGCATACTCCACTACTACAAAAATGATTAACCGTGGCGGTTAAAAATGATTAGCCTTGACGGTTTTTTTAACCGTCGCCGATCAAAGGTCACGGTTAATCGAATATTAACGATGGCGGTTGGAAGTAACCGCCATGGTTAATCAAATAAAAATGCAAAAAAAGCCAGATCCAGACCCGATTAGGGCTGGATCTAGGCTGCTGGCCCGCGTCATGCGGTCGCCGCCGTCGCCGTCGCTGTTACGGAGCCCCGCCGCCCTTGCACAGCAGCGTCAGCCTCGCGCGGGTGGGAGACGGGGAGGGGAGCCGCCCCGCCGCCGGATCTGGAGGGGGAGGGGTGCCGCCGCCGGATCTGAACGAGGAGGGGCGCCGCCGCCTGCGGATGTTGAAGGGGAGCCGCGCTGGTGGGGTTGGGGGAGGGCAGCCGCGCCGCCGCCGGATCTGGAGGTGGAGGCACTACAAGAAATGTGTGGCTTTTTGACGTATTCAGTATGACAATAGGCCATAATGTCATTATATCATTCAATTTATGACATTATGTTTTAGGCACTACAACTCCGTGACATTAAAAAGTTGTATGTCACAAAAAAATGTCATGCAGCTAGTCCAATTCTATTCCGTGATGATGTTTCTATGTCACAATGGCATTTTCAATGCCACAAAGACTAATTTACAAATGACGTCAACCTATGATAGAGTTTGTGAGTAACAAAATAATTTATTTTTGTTTAAACATTCCTCTATGTTGGCCGTCAAGTGTCATGTATTTCAGCACCAATTTCGTTTTCCTTGAACTGCCAACTTGTTTATGCGTTTGATATCAATACATTTTATGTGCAGGATTGCAGGAACAAGGATCCGACGAATTCCTGTGCATTCCCTGCATCGCCTTCATATTCTCCACATCAGAGATCCTAATCCTGCAGCTGGAAATCAGACTCGGAACTACAGAGATCCTAATCCTGCATCTGGAAATCAGACTCTATCTTTTAAAAATGCTAGGTGCAGGTTTAATGGAGCACGAAGGAATGGTTCTGCACACATCTTTATTAAATATATATGATGTATTTCTGGTGTATTCTATCTAATTATTAATTGTTGTAGATCTGTATTGTTATTATAAATTATAAAGGATGTATTTCTAGTGTAATATAATTATTAATTGATGAATTGATTCATTTATTTTGATGGTGTGTTGTCAGCGTTGGGCTGTAAGCTTGGGCTTTGCTCTAAATTGTGTGAACCAAAAAAAATTACATAGGCTGTATTTTGTGCGCTAATAAAGTTGCATGGGCTGTTATCATAAATAATATGGGCTAAAAAATGAAAATGAAATAATGGGCCAGATTGCAACAGAGCCCCCAAAAAAGTTTGTGGCCCATGAAGATGTTGGTTGCTATGTGGGCTTTAGCAGGCCAAGATTTATTTTGTGACATATATTTACACTAAAATTCAGTGTCATATGCTTGTGACGAAATATACAAATGTCACATAATAATTTTGTGACAGTGGCTTTTTGACGTTTGTATTTTTGTCAACTTTATGTCACAAATATTAAACTGTGACATAAATTTCATATATTATGACATAATAAAATGTCAAAAAGCCCCACATTTCTTGTAGTGAGGGGCACCGCCGCCTGCGGCCGTGGAAGGGGAGCCACGCGGGTGGGGGAGGGGGGCCGCCGCCTACGGTCGGGGGAGAGGAGCCGCGCGGGTGGGGGAGGGGCGTCGCCGCCTGCGGCCGAGGGAGGAGCCGCGCGGGTGGGGGAGGGGGCCGCCGCCTGCGGCCGGGGGAGAGGAGCCGCGCGGGTGGGGGAGGGGCGCCGCCGCCTGCGGCCGAGGGAGGCGCCGTGCGGGTGGGGGTGGGGTGGGGGAGGGAGAGGGAGTGAGAGGAAATTTAGGGTTAGGGTTTTATATATAGCGTGGCAGTTTTCTGGGCCTAATGGGCTTCACACTAGGCTCAATATAACCGTGGAGGGTCTTATAAGATAACCGCCACTGTAAATGGATTTACCGTAGCGGGTTTTTTAACCGCCACGGTTAATCGAAGCATTAACCGTGGTGGTTTATGTGTTTAACCGCCACAGTTAATAATAAAACCTAAGTGCTATGCAAAATAAATTCTGTAGTAGTGCTCGTTTTGTTTGGTTCAGCACACAGCCAACCACAGATTTCTCCTGGAACCCATTGCCGCCCCCAACCAAGCGGGAATCCATTTCTGAAGACGCGGATCCGTTACCCCGTCAACACATTACGCTGGATATAAAACAAACACAAACAAATGTAATTGGTTGCCGGTGTGATCGGATGACCCTGTAAAGTGAGCAAACCAAACACCTTCTGAATGTTATCTAATTCAGGTTTAAATATGTGTTTTTGGGCTGAAACTGTTTACTCTGCTTGATATCTTATTAATCATCCACACGCCCTGTGTTACTCTTGGTGAGAAAACTCCATTTATGGTATGTTGGACGTATTTTTTCTACAAATCGAATCAACTTCTGGCACGTATATTAACGATGATAGTTATTTAGGGACGAAGAAAGTACGTCCTGACACCCCTTGTACCAAAAGTCATTGTCGTTGATAAATTTCTTCTGTGTGGAAGCATTGCCATTGATGATAAGTAAGGTAATTAAAATGCATAAAAAAACTTCCACTTTATAGTGACATTCGTCACAAACAACCAGTATTTGTGTTGCAACACTCTTTGCGCGCCTTTATATATCATTATATTGTTTTGTGGTGCTGATATAGGTATTTGGACATTATTCGAAGCCAAGGTCAATTTAGCGGATAGGTGTCGAAGTCTGATCCTAGGCAATCATGCCTGTATATAGGTTTCAAGTCTGAATTTGCTACGGCTTACATCATCGGATCTAAGTCTGAAGTCGCTACACAGATCATCGATAGCAGAGCACGTGTGCAGCGCCAGTCAGATCAGATCAAGATCGAGCAAATAACATGTCAAAGTCCGACTAGATCTTAGGTTGACCGGATGTGGCGAAACAGCTCGATGCCAGTAATATTAGCTGAAGCAAAGTCGTCTTCAGTTGCAAATAACTTTTTCGTTTTTTGCATTGTCAAACTAGCTAGACAATTAACCTGGACTCGCTAATTAACCTTTTTCGCATCGTCTCCATCTTCTTATTAGTTTCCAGAGAGTGTGCTCTCTGCAGTTTCGCTTATGATAGACTTGTATTATTACTGGTGCTGGATAGCTATATATACATGTCGAAATCAATACGTATTTTGGTATGCATGTCTCCAAAGAGTGTGTCTACTCCTATATACTCAATATCTGTCTTTCTCGCTTTCCGAAAAATAACTTAGATTAATTTTATATAAAAAAATAATATATATAATACATAATTGATATCACTAGATAGAATTTTTGATCTAGTTTTTTAATAAATTTATTTAGAGACACAAATGTTGCACGTATTTTATATAGATCTAGTTAAAGTTGTGACACGGAAACTCAAAACGACAGTTAATAAGGGACCGAGGGAGTATGTGTTACCGTCATCATCGATCGAAAAGAAGAAGACTTGGGGCGTCCTCAACAATGCCACTTCAGCTAGCTTATAGGAATCTTTGTCAGCACTTTTCCTATGTGAAAGAGAGAAGATGGAAAGGACAAGAGACTATCTCCTATCTCAACACCTATCTCGCTTAGAAAATGAGACAATACGTGGGCCTGTTCATAAAGAATGAGAGAGGGATGAGAGATGATGTAGAATAAAATATCATTTACATGTGAGGTTCACATTATGAGGTGGCAATGAGATGACATGTATAAGCTAGCTGTTGTCTCAACGGTTGGGGACGCCCTTAGTCGATCTGCAATAGCTCACTACATGATTTAGTAGCTTTGCCGAGTGTTGCACTCGGCAAAGGCTTTGTCGAGTGCCATGCAGGTCAGCACTCGGCAAAGAAAACGGCGAGCGTTAAGTTGACGACTTCTTTGCCGAGTGCTGACATGGCAGGCACTCGGCAAAAAAATTAATTTTTTTTTGGAAAATTCTTGCCGGGTGCCACATGGCCGGCACTCGGCAAAGAGGTTGTGCTGGAAAAAAAAATTCAGCTTTGTCGAGTGTCATGGCCCCTTTGCTGGGAAATTTTGATTTTTTTTGTTTTTTCCTTTTTATCACAATAAACGTCATATACATCACATATACATTCATTCATCACACAAACAGAGTATATATCACATGGATATCCACATTCCATCACAGAAAACACATGATATATCAAATCCATCCATCACATTATGTGTTCATAATTCATCCATCCATCACAAGTTCTAAACAAAAATCCATCACATGGACAAGCCGCCGACAAACATAGAGACCCATCACTGCTCACCTTGGCTCCAGTGCCTGAAGAGCTCCCACCTTGCGGCCACTCTTGCGACCCGTCGGTGGAGGACCACATTGCCACTGGGGCGGCGCAGCAGGGCTAGGAGACCACCCGAAGAGTAGCCGGACTGCGGAGGAGGTCCACCTAGCCACACGTAGTACGGAGGAGGGCCATGAGGGCCGGGGGCCACCCGTACTGTGGCGAAGGGCCAGCCTGAGACGTAAACGTTGAATCTTGTGACGGTGGCTGGACGAAGGAGAAGTGAATTCGTTAGTACCTGGAGGATGGTCTAAGAAGCTAAAATAATAAACAATCATATATATAAACTCACCGGAGTCCATGTAGGTGCAACAAGATGCGGCACTACTGGAGGAGCGGACAGAGTGAGCAGCGAGGCAGACACGACCACACTTGGGACGTTCAGGCTCGAAAAGAAGGTAGTCATATAAGCCGACCTCTGCTCCCAGTCGCGGTTTCGGGCCTCCAACTCTAGGCGTTGGGCCTCCCGCTGGGCCAACTCGCGCCGATGGGCCTCCTCTCGGGCCTGCTCCCGGGCGTCGACCTGGGCGTTGAGCCTCTGAAGCTCCTCCTGTATCTAGTCCTGCAATATTCATCCCGCAAGGTTTAAACAATGCAAATGCAAGGTAAGCAATGATCGATAAATTGAACGGTACTTACCTAAAGCTGCACCATGGTCGGCTACCTTGGTTTGATGGGGATGGATCCGCTCGTGCTCCTCGACCGAATCTTGGCGAGGTTGGGAAGGGAGGCCGAGGAGGCTGAGCTGCCGGCCATATACAACTGACCGTGTGGCCCCCCTCCTCCCAACCTTATCAGCAGGTCCGTGTCTACGGGTTGGGTGGCCGGATCGTAGTCCTCCCGATGACACTCACGAGCCGCCGCCATGTACTCGGTGATCTTGGTGTAGGCGCTGGGGTTGGTGTACGAGTCGGGGTCGTCGTCGGGGTTGTATTGGTTCTCCGACAAAGGTGACGATCATGGATGTTGTTAGGCCCGGTCTCCTTTGCCGAGTGTCATTCTTTGCCGAGTGTTGGGCACTCGGCAAAGAGGCGGCTTTACCGAGTGCTAATCTGTGTTGAGTGCTTTGTACTCGGCAAAGCCTGATTTGTCCAGTGGATTTCTTTGCCGAGTGCCACGTTGTCCAATATTTGATACTCGGAAAAGCATCAGAGGTAGTCATCATCAGTGAACGTTTGACTAGAGTAGCTCTCTCTTGCATGTTTTCAGAGACTCGGCTAGCAGCTAGTAGGTAGCTCCTAAAGTCAACGTTTGAAACCGTGTCAAGTAGTAGTACAATTTCTAGGTATATCATGTACGTACAGTATTCTGGAATCATAAATGCATGTGCATATAGAGTTTCATACACGTACTGGCTTACGTACGTGTACATACGTAGCGACTAGCTAGCTAGCTGACTTGCGAGAGGAAGTCAACGAAAGAATCACCATCGGGAAATTAATACCGTACACCATATTTGTTGCTACCGTTGACGAAATAATATGGATATGTGTGAGAGGAAAAGATGAAGCCGTCTTGTTTCTCTTGTCACAATGACCGGCCGGACGGACGGACGGTTACGAATTGAACAAAAGCGCGAGACACACACACTTATTGGCAATCTAGAGAAGAACGCAATATGCACATTTTTTTTTTAGAATTACACAGTTACAACGTAGACACTCAAACATATGAATACATGTACGTAAACCCTATTGAAAGGATCAAGATGTCCAAAAGGGGGTGAATTGAGCTTGTTTTAAATTTTTAAAGCAAATATGAAAATCTATCAAATGTCAATCACCCCCTAGTGCCTACCGTCCGTATGTCCTAGCTAGAAAACGGTAGCCGTTCATGGAATTTAAGAACAACCTAAGCAATTCTAGTAGGAAAGATAAGAACACAGCTCAAAGTAAATGCAATAAAGTAAAGAGCTAGGGAAAGGGATTCTCAGGGACGTAGCGATGTTTTCCGGAGGTATCGAGGTGTCGACACACCCCCCTAGTCCTCGTTGGAGCACCTCGCAAGGTATCGCTCCCCCTCTACCCGCGCAAGGGTAGAGTGCTCTCTATAGGCTGATTCTTCGCCACTCCGGCTCGGTGAATCGCCCACAACCGATCATAAAAGCTTGGAGAAGAGCCGCCGACAATCTTCCGGCGATCACTTCCTCCAAACACCACCAAACCGTCTAGGTGCTGTCGAACACCAAGAGTAACAAGCACATGACCTTCACTTGACCAACTCAAGGCTAGCAAGGTGGATGGATGCACACAAGTCACTCCTAATCACTCTAGGAGGGAAGAACAAGATGAACTCTCTCAAATCTCTCCCTCACTAAGCACTTGGCTCTCCAAGGATTCTCTCAAGGTGTAACCAGCTGAAACAATGGCCAAGAGACCTCCTAAGGACGAAAGGGGGACTATAAATAGTCCCCCCTCCAAAACTAGCTGTTTTTCACTTTTTCTTCTCTCGGCGTAGCCACCGGACTAATCCGGAGCTCACACCACCGGACCAAGCACACTGGTCCGGAGCTCACTCGTAGTTCAAACACAGGCACCGTCGGACCACTTGCCTTAGTCCGACGCCCTAGTCCGACGGTGTTCACTGAGTGAAAACATTTTCTCTCCTTCGAACCACCAGACCACTCTCCTTGGTCCGGAGCTCTGGTCCGACGCTCTGGTCCGGAGCCAGGGAGCTCTCTGCATGGAAACGACTTGCTGACTTGAAGCGTCGGACTAGTCCGGAGCCTTCTCTCAGGCTCTCTCTCTTTGACAAGAGCCGCCGAACCACTCTCCTATGGTCCGACGCTCTCCAGACAGGTGGTCCGGAGCTGCTCGAGCTGGACTTTTGCCTAAGTCAGGGACCGTCGGACCATTATCCTTGGTCCGACGCCTACTTGGCAGACTGGTCCGGAGCCTCTTTCTCCCCCTGTTTCAACTGTTTTCTCTAAGTCTTTTCTAGGGGTTTTGCTCCTACCATTTTTAGGGTTAACAAAGGGCCGAAAGCAAGGTCTCTAGGATTAGTTGTGACAAGTGTGCATATACCCACTTTCTCAAACTCTCCTATGTCAAGCTACTAATCTCATACCCCCTTAATAGTAGGGTCAAAGGGAAAAACAAAGCCCTAGCTATACTTAGTGCCCTTCTCAACCTTATGGCACTAAGAACTAGCCTAGTCTTCACCTTGTATCATCATCCTTTGCAATCGAAACGATTTCCATCTTGGGGCATGAATATCCATTAAGCTCATTCAAATTGTATCACTAATGACCTAACACAAATGACTTTGCCTCTGCAAAACACACGTTAGTCATAGTGACCTAGCATTGTCGTTAATCGCCTAAACACAAGGGTCCATGATTCTTCACCTATCCCTATGAGCACCTCCGAAGAACTGAGCCGGCAGATATCTCGAGCTTCATGAAGTCACCATAGGCGCCTCGCTGTCGGCGGGGACGTCGCCTACCACTGAAAGCGTAGCACCGGAAAATCCTAGAATAAATCCAGGAAACCACAGCCTGAAATTCGCTCCCACGGGGAATCGAACTCAAGACCTGTGGAGTGTCGCTATTTTTGCTTGAGAGGAAGATGTCATTATAATGTTTTTAGTCGCTTAGTAGGGGAACAGGTTATGGAGGCGGCCATGTGGGCCGAGTGGGAGTGCTGCTTAATGGCATGTCCTCTTTTGTAATTTTTTAGTAATTATGTTTTTTTTTCTATCATCTAATAAAAGTCCGACAAAACTTTTGCTGCCTTTTAAAAAACAAATTTGGACGCTTTTGTCGTCTACGTCAACATAATTCTGAATTTTGACCGAGTGTAAGTGTGTTTATTTGCACGTCAACACTAGATCCATGGGTTGTACATGCCCTAATGAGATATACTCCTTTCATACGGGTAAAACATATGGTTTTGGACAAAGTTTAAGTCAACCATTAAGAATATAAATCATGAATAACTTTCAAGTTGTTTAGTTTGGAAATATGAAACGCAGATCAATAGATTTATCTTAAAAAAAATTACATAAAAACATACATATATTATATTTGAATAAATATTTTTCAAAAATAAGCAGTCAAAGTTATGCTTTGGAGACCGTGTCGCTGCCCAAAACGACATATTTTACGAGTAGAAGGGAGTATTACTACGGGAAACTCATACTTTGCCGAGTGGGGGGGCGAGGTCTTTGTCGAGTGTCAAATTTCGGACAATTAACAAAGGCATCCTTTGCCAAGTGCCGCACTCGACAAAGAGGTTTTTACCGAGTGCAAAATAATTTTTGCCGAGTGCTGCTAGCATTCAGCAAATCCCCGGAATCCTGTAGTGACCCAACTTATAATTGCTTTGTAAGTTTATATGGAGTCCAGTCAACTCGAGCTATATATGCATGTGGACTAATCTAACTTGACCATGTCTCCTAGAGCTTTTGGATGATATGATATGATCCACACAAAAATAAAGATCGTCCCATATACATCTTTCGATCGGTTCATCGTCAGATTACAGCAAGTCAATAAATTTGGTCTTCGTACGGCAGTACAATGACATACTCCACTCCCATGTAGGGTCTAGAGAGTAGCATGCGTGTCGATTTGTACTTGATGTTTCTCTGCTAGGTTCCCAAATTTCTTTAAACTTTTCCAAACGTGTCCTGAGAGTCAATGATGCTTGATGGCTCATCGATCATTACAATATATATATATATATATATATATATATATATATAACTCATATATATTGCAATATGTCTCCATATGTATTTGACTACTCCAAATTCATATATAACAAGAGTAAATATAAAGCATGAAAGTACGAGTACAAGTATGCTACCAATAATACACTGGCAGATGCGTTCGGAGTATATAATAGCGTGCAATCAAGTCCGTTTCAGCAGTGATGGAGATTCAACAATAGTAGTCGTAGCTACTGTGCTTCCTTTCGACAGTCGACACCACTGCAAGTCACAGCAGCTAGCCCTATTAGAATGGTAGAGTTTTTCTAGTGTTTCCATGTAATAGTAAAACGTTATCATTAGTCATAGTATCTGATAACTCTACTAGACGGCAGACTCACTACTACAATAAACTTAACGGAGGCGGTCGTTTTTAGTTATAACCGAGGCGGGCAAAGGCGTCCACCTCCAACGATTAATCCGTGATTTATAGAGGCGGTTTCCTCGTCCGCCTCGGTTAATGGAAATAAAAAACAAAAAAAAAAGAAAACTCATGGATAAGCCCGGCGAGCCTATCCACGGGATCCACGTGATCCGGGATTCGGCATCCGTGCAGCGCGGAGGAGGGGGGTGGGGCGGCCGCGCCGCTGGGCAGCGCCACGAAGACGCCAAGGGGGCAGGACGGGGCGGGTCGCCGCGCCGCCGGTCCATGCCACCCAGATGCCGAGGGGGCAGGGCGGGGCAGGACGACCGCGTCGCCGGGCCGCGCCACCAAGACGCTGAGGGGGGCGGGACGGGCCGCCGGGCCGCGCCACCAGCTGCCGAGGGGTCAGGGCGGGGTGGCAGCGTCGTTGGGGAAGGAAGGGGGAGCTGTCGGGGGAAGGGGGCGGGCTGGGCACGAAGGGGAGGGGGCGACGCCAAGAGAGTAGGGGGTGCGGCACGGGCAGGCAGGTGGCGACGGAGGAGAGGAAGGTGCGACGCGGGCAGGGGAAGGGGCGACGCTAGGGGAGGGGTGGGATGCAAGGTTGAACCCTAACTCTTTCTTATATATCTGAGCATGCTAGTGGGCCAACTGGGCTCGTTTGGGCTTCGATCACTATTAACCGAGATGGGCCTGATAATAAGAGGTCCGCCTCCATAAATGGGGGAATTTTTTAGAGGCGGAGGTGTTATAACGTCCGCCTCGGTTAAAAGATTATATCCGTCTCCGTAAATCAATTTTAGGAGACGGGTACATGTGACCGCCTCGGTAAATAAAAATGACCGCCTCCGTTAATAGCTTAGGTTTTGGAGGCGGTTGAATTTTGTGCCCGCCTCGGTTAAGTTTTGGGTGGTGTCTCGCAAAATCAATTTTGTAGTAGCGATTATTGATGACTTTAGAAAGCAATGTCGCCATTGGGCTACCTTTACCAAAATCTAATTTTTTTCCTAGTGAAATGGAGTTGTTCTAATGTTTTAGTATTTAAAATTTAAAACAAACTTTTTCTACTAAGGCACAGGTTTTGGAATCCTGGGGTCGTTGTCAATTCCAACACATATATTTGTATCTGCACTAGTAAGGTTCCATATGATTATTGGTTAACAGAGCCATGAAATTTCTAGAAAGTAAAAAGAAAATGAAATTGAATACGACCACTACTACATAAATTATTTTGAGAGACATCATCCTTCATTTTAGGCGGAAACAACTCTATCAAGAACCCGTCTCTATTGTAGAATTGGTTCGCTTTTAGATATCGATTTATACAAGCGTCTAGAAGTATATTAAAAATGTTTATTAAACTCATTCTCTAAATCATTATCGAAAAATCAATTGGACAAAAATCGTATTATACATGTTTCTACCATATAGTTAGTTATTAGAACTTGACCGAAAACCGAACTAGCAAATATATTTTGGTTCACAGTTCGATTAGTTCAATCATTTGAACCACCGGCTGAACACGCACTACTACAGAGAGCGCCTTTGGTCCTAGTTGGAACTACAGAGAGCGCCTTTGGTCCCGGTTGGAAGGACCCCAACCGGCACTACGTTTCCGGGACTAAATGTGTGTCCTATGGTGAAAAAAAATAATGCCTCTCGTGAGCGCCTTTGGTCCGGTTGGAAGGACCCTAACCGGCACTACGTTTCCGGGACTAAATGTATGTCCTGTGGTGAAAAAAAATAATGCCTCTCATGAAAAAAAAATAATGCCTCATATATCCAAACAGCGTCCCACGAGATTCGAAACCAAGACCTTATTACAGCCTCATATGTTGCTTACCACCCCACCTACACAGTATATGTGTAATGATAAATATAATTCTTAACTTTTGAACCATACATCGAGAAACCTTTAGTCCCGGTTGGGAACAATAACCGGGACTAAAGGAAACTCTTTAGTCCCGATTGATGTTATCAACAGGGGCTAAAGATATATCAGTCCCGGACACAAAAAATTTCGGGACTAAAGCTCAGTTTGAACATCGACCAAAGGTCTGTTCTCTAGTAGTGACGGTTGAACACGAATCCCCTCTACTGCAGTTTTATCACTCTTTTTTGTTGTTTTATCGTGCCTCCTCCCATGTGACTATATATGTGTACAACTCGCCTACGACCATTTGAGCAGTTAATTTTTTCCAGCAGCTTTCAAGCTGGCTAGCAATCAAAGCGAAGCCGGAGGGTCAAGCAAGGCCAGCTTCAGGTTATATTGATAAAAAAATTAACTTAAAAAACTTGAAAAAAACTTATAACCTTCGTACCAATTATAAGTCGTTTTAATATTTTATTATAACACTTCTTAAATTAGATCTGTAAAGTCAATTTTATTTTAATTGGAGGGTGGGTGTGGATCTGGACAAATTTTACTAATTAACTTTATTATACAGAAATATATTAACTTGGACAATGCCAGATAATACAATGGAAAGACATAGTTAATGAGTGATTTAATTACTAATTGACTGCTCTTGCTAGATTTTAGTTTTTAAAAAAACTTAAATTTTATTGAAGTTAAAATTTAACTTATGGTAAAAGTAAAGTTCATATATATGAATTACATGTATTACTTATTATTTTATTTTTTAAGGATATATTATGGCGGTGAAAGTTGACACAATCATCTCTCCCAAGTGAAAGCCATGTCAATATGCTGTAGAGAGACAGTCCTGGTTCCTTCTTCTCAATCTGACGAAGAAACATGCACGTACTGGGTTCTTTCTTTCCTGCTGAACAAGAAATCTGGCAGGCAGTCATACGCAGTCAATCAAAGCGATGTACTATAAATCTATAATACTATATAAGGTGTACTATAATAATTATAAGATGTACTTGCAAGATATCTTGCACGATACCGTAAGATGAATAGAGACGCAAACCGGTGCTTGTTAGTCTCAGGAACATGCTTATCAGTGATACTTTTGTTATTAAATAACCCTTAAATAAATAGTTGTGCTGGACCCAACGTTGTTCCTAACTAGTCTATATTGAAACTTTTTCTATGTGTGGCCGCGCCTCGATGCAACTTTGGGTAACGAAATTTCCCAACGATGCCATACGACGATCATATGTCGGCAACCGGCCTGGGTAGGTTAACCAAAAAGATTAGTATTTTTAGAGGATCTCGATCTCCAGCAGGTTTAATGAAACTCTAGGCTTCCAAAAAACTGTTTATTTGGCCAAGTTCATCACGTGGAACTCCGTGTTTCCTACTTTTACAAAAAATATTGAGAGAGGAAAAAGAAAGTCATCTTCGAGATATTGTAATAATTCACTATAGATCGAAGATAATTTTATCTCATGGATACTATAATATTTCTACATTAACCTAACCATTTTTATATATTCATTTTGTCTTGTCTATTATTTGCATGACGAACTCGATCTTTCTTCCTTTTTATTCTTTATTACTAGCAAACATGCTTGTGTGTAGCAACGGAGGTGCATCTGTGCATGTGCTTCGCCTGCTTTTCCGCCGGTAGCTTGCAGTACCTGTAGATGAGGACGCCTAGGCCGGACTCCCACGCGACTGGTGGCGCACCGCTGTCGGTGCCTGCACGTCGCAGAGATTCGCTAGTTGTTTCTTTGTTCAAAAGCCCCGCCTTCCTCGGCGTGAAGACCTTCGCGCGATCCCGTGCGTTTCCTATGAGGCGCATTTGGATCTTCGTGCACGATATGGACGACGTACGTACGTTGGCGGTGGCGGCGGCGCCGTGGTCTTGCTACGTACGTACGCGGTCGTCGCTCAGCTTTGGTTGTGCGATCGGCGGCTCGCTGACTAGCACTACTACAGAAATCATTTTCCGTGGCGGTTGAATTTGATTAACCGTGCCGGTTTTTCCAACCGCCATGGATCAATGGTCACGGTTAATCGGACCATTAACCGTGGCGGTTATGTTAGGACAACCGCCACGGTTAATAACCGTGACGATTATGTTAGGACAACCACCACGGTTAATCAGAAAAAAAGAAAAAAAAAACAGATCCAGGTCCAGGCCCAGACCTCGCCAACCCTAGATCCGCCGCCGGAGCCCTCTGCTCGCGCCGCCGCCGTAGCTCGCCGCGCCGGATCCCGCCACAGGAGCCCTCTGCTCGTGCCGCCGTCGTAGCTCGCTGCTCGCAGGAGAGGAAGGGGGAGGGCGGATCCACTCCAGGGAACCGCATCCGCGCCACGCCGCCGGGGAGGGGGCCGTCGCGGAGGCCTCCTCGCTCGTGCCGCCAGGCCGCCGTGCCCGCGGAGGAAGCCGAGGGGGCGCCCGCGTGAGGGAGGGGGTGTCGCGCCGCCGTGGATGAAGCCGAGGGGAAGGGGGCCGTGAGTGGGAGCCGCCGGGGGACGCCTCTGGTTCCACTGGGAGGGGCGGCCCGCGAGCGCTCGTCGCCGCCGGGAGGAGAGCCGTCGAGAGGGAGGGCAGCTGGGAGGAGATCCACCAGTGAGAGAGGGAGAGCCGCCGGTGAGAGAGGGAGGAGAGGGAGGCGCTGGTGGAGAGGGAGGAGAGGGAGACGAGGGGAGAGAGGCGTCGGGGGCCGACGGAGTCGGGGCGGGGAGAGAGGCGGCTGCGAGGGAGGAAGTGGGAACCCTAACTCCTGTTATATATATGAGCCCAGTAGAGCAATGTGTCTGGACTTTGAATGGGCTAGGAGTTGGGCCACTATTTACCGAGTCGGGCCTTTTATGGTGCTCGCCTCCATTAATCACTTAACGGAGGCGGACGAATAAAGATAACCGCCATGGTTAATACCCATTAACCGTGGCGGTTAGATTATACCAACCGCCACGGTTAATAGTCCATTAACCGTGGCGGTTGGGACCCCAAGCCGGTGGGCTTTCCGGCCACCTATTAACCGTGGTGGTTTAGGTGAAAAACTGCCACGGTTAATAAAATCCAAGTGCTATGCAAAATCAATTCTGTAGTAGTGTAGGACACGAAGGTGTTGTGGGAGCTGTGCGGTTTTGTGTTTGTTCGGTCCACGTGCACACGAACACGACCGTATATATATGCGAAGGGAGGAGGCGCACGACTACACGTGCACCAGCGGCGGCACGTATCTTAATCCCGTTATGAACTCCTCTCCTTGTTGGATTGGAAGACGGAACACAGAGACTCCCGGTTATGCACTCTATCCGGATCAGGATTTGGTTTGGCGAGGTAGAATTCCATATTGGTTTCTGCGTTCTATCGAGTCCTTGACTTATAGGAGACAACAAGGCCTACATACATATATATATATATATATATATAACTCTTCATTATCCGGTAGTTGGAGGGAGACGGATCTAAAAAGAATGGATGGACCAAAAATGGAGAATAAATTTTGCCTCTTTATTATTAAGTATATAGATATAGATATAGATTTACATGTCCTTCCACATTTAGATTGGATGACTTTACTCGTGACTATGAAGCGCGTAATTTTACACAGAATAAAGTTACTTTTTTCAAATTCGAAAAGATTAGATTGATGGATTAGGAATTGTCGGAGAGGGGTTTTTTTCTTATCTAGCCAAAAACCAAATTGTTTAGATATTATTTCCTAGTGAAACTCAAGTTCCTTTATTTATTTTTAAAAACGAATGCACGGTGCAAACGAGAAAAAAAAGAACATAACACTAGGACAAAAATGATTATGCGAGACGTTACAAAAATGAGATCAGAGGCCGGCAAGCTTTTCAACCGCCTCCGTTAATGACTGGATTAACCGAGGCGGTCACATTCAACCGCCTCTATTAATCGATTTACAGAGGCGGGCCTCTTATAAAGGCCCGCCTCAGTTAATACACCTATTTTCGGAGGCGGGCCTATAAGAGGCCCACCTCAGCTAATATTCCCGAGGCCCACCAAAAAGCCCATATCCATCCACTATCGGGTTTATATATATACAGGAGGGGGGAGAGAAGTTAGGGTTCACTATCAGGCATTCAGCCGCCCTCTCTCAGCCCTCCATCAGACGCCCGCCCTCTTAGCCGCCCTCCCTCCCTTCTTCTCCCTCCCAGCCGCCCTCCCTCAACCGCCCCGGTCTCCATCCCTCAGCCGCCCCGCCCGGCCCCCAGACTTCTCCGGCAGGGAGAAGTCGTCTGGGTCCCCCCGCGGCGGCACAACGCGGCCACGTTTGCCCTGCTCTGCCTCTCCGACGACGGTCGCGACCCCGACCCTGGCCCCGACGGCCCCGACGCTCTGCCTCTCTGACCCTGACCCCGACTGCTCGGCCGCACCCTTCCCTCCGGCGAGCGCAGTAGCAGCGGCGGGCCGGCGGCTCGGGCTACACCTCCTCCAGGCGGATCTGGTGTCGGTGGTCACGGATCCGACGTCGGGGCTGCTGGATCCGGCGGCGGCGGCAGAGTGACAGCTGCATACCAAGCCCAACAGACCCAGATCTGGGTTTGGGCTCGGCTAGGGTTTCTTTTTTTTAATTCATTTTTGGAGGCGGGCAGAAATCAACCGCCTCCGTTAATCGGGATTAACCGAGGCCTTCCATTGGAGGCGGTTGGGTTTGCCCGTCTCCAAAAATCAAAAGTGACCGCCTCCATTAAGTTATTATGTATACTAGTGTAAAAAGCTATAAATTTACAAAAGAATATAAAAGGAGATCGAAGACCGGTCTGCTTGCCAAGTGTCCAGCAGCAAGATGCAACTATATATGGAAGGCACTAGCTAGTGTATACGAGTAGCTGTGTGTCTAGGTGGCAAAACAAGCAAACGAAAACAACGTCGATACCATTAGCACAATAGTGGTAGGCCACCGGACCCTTTTAACGCACGTGTAGTTTAGTTGGGACTTGCGAGAAGCTTGGCTCTGAGGAAAACGCGTCGGGGACATGGCAGCGGCCTAATCGGATTTCGCTACAGCTAGCTTTCTCGCCGGTTATTCTCGTCGCTGGCGAGTAATTACTCTATGAATGAATGCATTATTACCGCAACCTACGACGAGTAGTACAACAGCGACCACCACCGGTAATTATACGTTCACAGTGGCGCAGCAATAAGATTTTTTTAATCTGGACGCATGCACACACCTCTGGTCGGTCTGACCAATTTGTGGTGGTCAAAACTCAAAACCCATCCGTCGCCCGGCCGGCCGGCCATGTGTGAACCCCTCTCGAATAATTCCTATGTATATTTAATATATTCGCAACGAATTTGCTCCGGACTTCTCCTCCGTTTTATTTATTCATATATATACTGATGAGTACATACTCAATCATTTTTATGAACCAACAAAAAAAAAAGAAGTAAAAAGCTGATGGTACCGTAGAGCCTGGAGTCTTGACGTTCTCACGAGCGCACGCCCTCCGGCCGGATCCACAGCGAGCGTCGTCAAACACCGTACGTCTGGATGAATCGAACTTGCAGTTGGGAACCGTCCCACTCCTGCTTCTGCTGATGAATTCTGTCTGTATTGCAAATTCGATTTGATTTTTAGAAGAAGAAAAAATGCATGTAATATTTATTTATATCACCAAATAAAATTAAGAAACTAGATTCCAAAATTCTTTCCATGATATATGTACTAATGTGTACTGTACATATAAATATTTTTTAATATATATACTTAGTTATTAAAATTATCTTTTAGAAAACGAAAATGACCAAAGGAGTAACAACGAGTTTGCCGTACGGGGGAAGGAACAAACAGAAACCGAGAGACCTGATGCATTGCACCTCGTCACTGTGCGCAAGACGGCGGAGCTGCTTTTCGATCGGGTCCAGAACGCGCGGCAACAGAGCCGGACACGTGGCCATGCGCTGCCTATATATATATACAGAAGAGAGAGACTCTCAGAGAGAGTGGCGCTGGTCGGTCATCGATCGTCCACACGTCACGAGATAGACACACAGAGAGTACGTGTTCACGTTCATGTGCTGCGCCGCGCCCAGGGTGGCGAACTCGGAGGAACCAGGAGGAGGCCGGCAGCCGCAGGCACCGTCCTGGCGAATGCTGTCGGGGTACGAGCGCAGGCGGGAGGCGTCAATGATGGTGGACGCGCTGGCCGCCGTCGTCTCCGGCGGCGTGGCAGGGGCACCGGCGAGTACTGGCCACCGTCACCCTCAGGTGTCGCCGGAGGCGCAGTGGTACGCCGGAGACGTAACGCCGCCGCCGACATCCTCTCGCCTTGCTGCTCCGGTGGCCACATCTCATTCCCACGGTAACCGATCATCGATGCAACGTGTAGCTGCGTCTCGTATATATAACCCTTTGACCATTAATTCCTGTGCGTCCTCGATCTGCTTCTTTCCTTGTCTGTCTCTGAATGAACAGAGCAAGCAAGCTAGCTCAGCGACTGTTACGTTGCTTCGATTGGTATGCACCACCTCGATTTACTCTGCTCAGCCCTGGCCGTTGCAGTAGTCTGTTCCATTCATTCCATTCCATCTGCCTGCCCAGAGCTCCTTGTTCCTTTCTTCATTCTCTTAGGTTTCTTTGTTTACGTACAACTAAGTATGTATGTACTCGATTCCCTTGTGCATGAAAAAAGCTAACAAGAGTGTTGTTGCCAAACAAGATGTAACATGCCATTTTGAACCCAGAAAAAAAAATAACTAGAGTTATTATGGCCCTAATACAGTGATCCTGATGATTTCTAGGACATTCTGTGTTGTTATCAAAGAATAACACTATATCATAACTAATAAGTTAGGTTAATTAGTTCAAAATAATAGGACCCCACTAGTGGTAGATGTAGGTTCTAGATACTAACCGCAGCTAGGGCATACGAATTCGATACTACCATTTACCTTGTCTACTTCTCATATACAATAGTATATATGTGAGCTCGATCAGAAGACAAGAGAAACTTGGCCAGAGAAACCCATTAGATTACGTAGAGCTAACCAATCATGTCGGTGTTGCAATGTTCTTTCTTTAGCTGGCCGGCCTCTGTTCCACGTGAACATGCATTTCTCACGAGTACACCAAGATATATGGATGGACGTGCTTTCCCACCACTACCAACCCAAAATCATGATACATGCTTAGCAGCTACAACGAGAAAACAAATAGAAAAAAAAATAAATGGCAGTGAAGAAATGCCATTGTACGTGCTCGCACACATCAAGTCAGAAAACACCAAAGATTTATATCCTCGCTCGCGTATGTGATACATAAAGCTATAGCACAATCGTGTCACTGTTGCATTGGGGTGTTGTTCTCATTGCCGTGGCACCTAGGGCATGCATACTAGTACGTACTATAGGAAATAAATAATCATCATTTGTCATCACGCTTAGTGAGAAACTGTTCCATTATCATCAACACTCAGTTGTCCACAAATAAATAATAAATAATAATGATAAAAAGATTCATGTTCTTGGTTCTTAAGATAAGTATGTACATACAGCACAAGAACAGATCGAAATAATGAACATGTCCCTCTTTTGTTTTTTTCCAAAACTTAACTGTGAATTATTAATGACAGTGGAGTAAATCCTATGATTAGGAGAACAGTAAATATTTATTGACTAGTACTAATTGCGTTGCTCTGTTTTTTCCGGAAGCAGAGCACGGAGCGGCATGGACTCCCACGCAGCACTCGCCTGCGGCGGCGGGGTCACCAGGGTCAAGCGAGCAGCTCCCCTCACCGTCCTCCACCGACTCCGCCGCCGGCGGCACGCCACGGAGGCGGTACCGCGGCGTACGGCAGCGGCCGTGGGGCAAGTGGGCGGCGGAGATCCGTGACCCAGTGAAGGCGGCGCGGGTGTGGCTCGGCACCTTCGACACCGCGGAGGCCGCCGCGCGGGCCTACGACGAGGCGGCGCTCAGGTTCCGTGGCAGCCGCGCCAAGCTCAACTTCCCGGAGTCCGCCACGCTCGCGACTCAGGCGATTCCTCATCCGCCTCCGCCGCCACCTCCGCCGCAGAGGCCTGAGGCGCTGCTGGAGTCGCAGGCGCTAGCGATGGCGGGGGGCGGCGGCGCCGGGGAGTACTCGGAGTACGCCAGGTTCCTGCAAGGCCCAGGACAGCCACCGCGCCTCTACGACCAGGCTGCGGCGGCGCCGCGCGCTGTCAGGCCGCCCGCGGTGACGGCGGCGTCCGGCGGCTCGTCGTCGTCGTTCCCGGTGCTCTTCAGCTTTGGATGCGGTGACAGCAGCGGCGCTACGGCGGCGGGCCACCATCACGGTCAGTGGTGGCCGCAGGGCGGCAGCAGCGGGTCCGCGAGCGACGGCGAGGCTGGGTACCCGTCGACTTGGGCGGACTCCGGGTGGTGGCAAGCGCCGGCGCCGCCGCGGGACCCGTCACGATGACGTCGGCGTCTCCGCAAGCAAACCCAATCCGGAGACGAGCACACTGACAATTATTGGCCGGAAATTTTGTCACGTTCGCTGACACGTGTACCCTTTTTTTTTTTGTTTTTGTCCCCTCATCATCATCATGTCATGTAAGCAAAATACGCTCATATGCTTCCCGCAGCGACCTCTATTTTGTGACAGGGTAAGAACTACCCATATTTACGGCTGTATACTGAGCTGCTCGATCCACTAGTGTGCCTGTGTCCATGGACCCGTAGTCTGCACGGTGATGTGTTCTAGGTCTCCGCTCCACATAAGTCAACCTTGAGGTCTGTTGGGGTTAGTCCCACATCGAGATTTGATTGTGGAGGAGTACAACATATAAGGCGGGACGGTCCTCACCTATCAGACTAGTCTTTTGGGTTGAGTTAGGTTCAAGGCCTGTATATGTTGTGACTCCGGTGGACCTGGGCTGGAGCGACGTTTCCTAGCACATGTATGCGACTCCGGTGGACCTGGGCTGGAGCGGCGTTTCCTAGCACATGTATGCGAGTACCAAATATTTTTAGTACGTAGATTACTAGTGGTTCCATTTTGCATTGTTACTTGTAGGGCTCTAGTTACACGCTGAATAGGAAGCCCTAGCTTATAGTAATATATATAGTCACCTCTAGCTTATAGTAATATATATACTCCCTCCGTCCAAAAAAAAACGTAATTCTAGCTATGAACATGGACAAGCCTTTGTCCAGGTTCATAGCTAGAATTGTGTTTTTTTTTGGGACAGATGGAGTAGCGGTAAGGTTGTGTAATGCCACTGGGGAAGTGGATCTTGCTGTTTCCCCCTTTGTTTCGGTCCATACTGCAGTAGGAAGTTGCAGGCATTGTATTTTTTAAGCAATGTATTCACTTTACAATGGCCGTATATACTGAAGATCAGCTCAGCACAATGAAACCCCTCATAGGGTGGTTGGTTAGAAAAATAGAACAACAATTAACGAGTCACATAATAGGGTGGCCTTATGGTCACATATAAAACTCCATCGAGGTCGCGCCGCATATTTGTAGCGTGAGGGAAGAATGTCTTATTTCAGAAGATAGTCCTATTTATCTATATACAGGTATTAAATAATCATTTCTGCCTCAAAAAAAACACTTACTCAACTTTAAATGCAAATTGTACGTTTTTAGAGACAGTCCAAAAACAACCATTTTCCAATCTATTTACTAGAGGCCAGTGTCCGCTGTGATAATAATAGACCATGTTTTATACGCGGACCATTGAAAAAGTGGCCTCAAGCCTAACTGGACCAAGGCCAACCAACACAGGGGTTTCGATCCTTTCTACCTTAGTGTTCCAATTATTCCCTCATCTCTCTCTCCTCAGTACTCTCTTAGGGTGGGAAGGGGTGGCACCATACATAGATAGAATGGGAATGTACAAAGAAAAAGGGTAAGCACGTGGCAGTCAATGCGTTCATGATATAGATGCAAAAGTAGCTATACAAGTTATTATATTTCTCTAATGAAAAATTGAGTCTAAGGAACAACATTTCATTAAACAAAACCATCCTTCAGCATTCAAATAATTGTTCCTCCATGGTCCACAAGTTTTTTCTTTCACTTATTTTACAATTTAATTATTAGGAGTACACACCATAATAAACGTGCACGTTTGCAGGTTCCATAATATATAATACACATAATGTAGCCAGGTGCGGGTAGCAATTATTATATGTAGGCATATCAAACTGGCAGCACATCCAAACTAATAAATTCATGACAGAATTGTGCATGATTTTCACAGAATAGGCAAATCTAAACAACAGCAAGTCACACTATATATATATATATATATATATATATATATTGGTGTCTTAGTTTACCAGTGATCTTCAGCTAGCCACGCGTTGCTTCACGCTAGGAAGGTGGTGACCGTCAATTTTCTTTGGAGCAACTTGAAATTGTGTTGATACGGCCACGAAGGTATTCATCCTGATCTTCAATTTTCTTCACAAACTCACGCTCACCATGTACCACAATTTGGATGTCTTCATAATACCACTCAAGCACCAAATCTGTGAGTTCTGGAAGTGCATTTTCCTTTATCTCGAGTTTCAAAACTTCCACGTCAGAAAGTTTCAGCTTTGTAAGACTTGTAAATCCACCAGAATGGAAGACAAGTCGTTGGCGTTGGTCACCCTTGTACGAGTCCTCATCCAATATTAGGGTGGTGAGCGAACGCAGCTTGCCAAGCTTGTTGATGAAGTTCTGTGACACCTCTGTCTTGGTCAATGATAGGAAGCTAAGGTTGGGGAAATGAAATTTTGACTCCTGCGACAGTCCCTCCACTTTCAACTTGCCTTCTAATATTAATGTACGAAGACGCCTCAAGGAGGAGCTGGTGAACACACTCAATGGGATGCTATCCCCCTCAAGAGTGAGGGTATCTAGGTATTCAAGGAAATTTGCTTTATCAATAACAATAGATAGAGCATCTGGATTTATATCATTGCGATTAGAATCAAAAACATGAAGGGACTGAAGGTGAACCATTTGCTCAAAAGTATTGCTGTCCCAGCCATTAGCCTTGTCAGGATCTATGCTTTCGAGTGTCTGCAGGTGTTTCAAATCACCCACCTGCTTAGGCAAGAAAAGACCATCACCAAATACATGCCGCAGTGTCGTTATACTCCAAAATGCTTCTGGAAGATTATAAACATATGTGTTTCGAACATCCAATGTCTGAAGCTTTTTAAGGTTCTCAATTGTCGACGGGATATACCGCAAGGAACAAGAAGTAACACCGAGGTACTGCAGGTGTGCCACATTCCCAATCGTTATTGGTAAAGTGTCACCGATCTCAATGCCTTGTAGATTGATGACACGGAGAAACTTGGATACTTGCAACATTTTTTTTATGTATGAGTTGGTGCTGATCTCTTGACGGCTTCCCTGTTCCTGTTCCTGTTCCTGTTCCCCACAACAACGACGAAGCAAGCCTGATAGTGGCGTCACCCAACACTGAAGCAAGTTTGATAATGGCAAAAATGTACTACTCATCACTTCTTGTTTTGCTTCTCCAGTACTTGTTTCATCTTGTCCTCCATCTGCAGTAACTTCATACGGCCCCTCTGCCTCCTCGTTGTCTTCACTGTCTGCACTTGATAACACAGTCTCATTATTTTCATCTTCTTCTCCCACTTCATCTACCTCATCTCCATCTCCATCACCTTCTACCTTTTTCTCTGCCTCCATGTCTCCTTCATCTTCTGAACCTTCCTTGTCATCGTCACTTATTTCCTCATTATCTTCATCTGCCTCGTCATCTTCACTTTCCTCAATATCTTCTACTTCCTCGCCATATTTGACCTCTTCCTGGAAATTGGACAAAATAGATCGTAGTTTTGGCAAAGAGCTGGACAGAGCATCATGTTTATCTATATAATTTTGTAGAGACAGGCGACGAGTAGTTGCCAAAGAAGGGATATCGTCACCATTATGGATATCAACAAAGTTAGCCTCTTGTGCTTCGTGCTGTAGAAATGTATGAACCTTATGGTGGACACCCACTAATTCATCACCAGAACTGACATTTTCCGTCTTCACTAACTTAATTAGATGCCTCAGAATCAACTCCTTCAAATAGATTCTTCCAACTTTCTCCATTGTTCTCCCATCTTTTGGTCTTAGAAACCCCTCTGCCGTCCACATACATACCAATTTGCGAGCCTCAATGGGTGTGTTCATAGGCAATGCAGCAAAGTAGAGGAAACATGATTTTAGGTCATGCGGGAGATCGTCAAAACACATGGCAAGCATGCTATCAAGCCTTTTAGATTTCTTGGACTCGAGGTGTTCAAACACTGCTTTCCACTCATTTGGATACTCCTTTGTTTTCATAAGGCCAGACAGAAGAACAATGGCAAGAGGAAGGCCTTTGGTTATACCATGCAGGACAACATCAAAGTTATTTTTCTCATTCTCAATTTTTTCTTCCATGCATACTGTTTGGCTGAATAAGCTACAAGTTTCTTCCTTTTCAAAACATTTGAGGTCAATCCAGTGTTCTTCAACGATATTACGTGGCCTCTTATGTATACCTTGCATGATACGGATAATCCTACTACCATTGTCATCTTCTGGTAATGCATCAAGGATAGTATTCCAATCATTATTGTTAACCTCTCCATCTATGACCAACCAGAACGGCCGGTTCTGCTTATCCAATATTTTCTTCAATCGCTCATTTACGTCTTTTCTTGGACACCAAACATTTGTTTCCGCGAATTCCATAAGTATTAACTGTAGGATGCTTGAAGACCTTAAATACGGTGGGAAGCTTACCCAAGCTTGATTAAACTGCTTTGACTTGGTTGTTGGCCTTTCATATAGTTCTCTGACTAGTGTTGCCTTGCCCACACCACCTTCCCCTGACACACATATAACATGTAGCTTCTTCTTGTCACAGAAAACTGCTTCTTCAAGCTTCTTCGCCAGCTTCTCCTGTTTGATCGGAGATGGTTGGACATCATCCCTGTCCACATTAAACATGATCGTTTTAGTCCTTTGGTATAAACAAAGGCTTTCGTTTTTGAAATTTACTCGATCCATATATAGTATGTACCTATAGTTCAATGTGGACTGTATATTTAGGGAAATTTGGATATCTATGCAACACTATATAGGTCTAGGCCACCGTTATTGTTTATACCCCTGAATTATAAAAAATACTTGTATTAAATGGTATTCTCTTTGTTTATTTTCTAATACAATATACATAATATATATAGATTAGGTTAAATTTTCATCTAAGTGTAATGAAGATACATAAAGGGGTATTATAAACAACAAAAACTATAAATATTGACGAAAGAAATGATAAATTTAGCAATTACTGATCTATCAATTTTTCTCATTCTCAATGTACTATTGGTCATAAGAAATGGTATTCTCCAATCTGAATTCTTTTGCTTTCAGCATTATTATATTATAGTAATATTACTATTCAAAGTTTCAGATTGGAGACCATATCAATGTACTATTGGTCATATTTTTTTATTAAACGAAGTAACTAATATGACATATAGAAGCTTTATTTCTATGTGATCAATAGTGTAACATACACACACCACAATCTATCAAGAAAGATCACTACTAGGAAGTGTCCAAATTACATAAGGACTAGTAATATTGAATAATGAAAAAAAATAAAGGGGCACCAACAATTGTCCGTGGTGTGCAAATAACACTTGTGACACATTTCTAATCTTTTGGAGAGGTTTGACCTCTATTAGTGATTAGATACCACCTTTCTGGCTAGAAATATGCCCATCTAAATCCTATAAGAGGACCTAATCATCACTAAGATCATTATGATGGAATGAAGGCAATAGCCCCGATCATGTTTTGTAAGATAGAATAAAGAATAAAGATAGAGAGTCGTGAAAACAAATGTGTATCCTTTGAATTTATATATTGTCGAGACCAGGATGCATGTGATAATGGTACACTTATATTGACGCAGTTTAAATATTGTACATGCTTGAACGGTCATTAACATAGTTTTACTTACACTAAACTAAAATTTTAAAACTATTGCAGTGGCAACTTACAAACTTTTTGCTTCAATAGAGATGTTTGTAGAAGGTTTCCATGTCACCAATGGAATGTGATTATGTGCAGCATCAATCTTGTACTTCTCCTTATTCTTAATGATATCTTCAAGCCTTAAGTTGATCTCTGCAATCTTTCTTGAGAGATTGTGTCGAATGCTTACTTGCATTGTGAACCCAGAGAGAAACCGAACAATGGCCTGACTCCAGCATGGATACCTTCAAAAGAGGAAAAACATATTATTCAACCAAATTTCAAATTATGTAGAAATTTTGGAAACTATCAATAGGCATGTTGGTAGGCAAAGAGGGGTCTGTGCTAGCAATACAGGTCTTGATTAGTGCCAAACTGTTTGTCTTGAAATGAGGTTGGTGTGAGGTTGCTTGTGATAGTATGGTGTTTGGCATTGTTGGATGATGATCACTCATGTAGGGTGTTGTGTAGATTGAATTAAGTCATAGACTTAGGCTCGTATGTGGTTGTGTTTGTTCATGAGCAGGTGTTATTTGAGTCAAACGTGGTCAATGACAGACACAAACTAGATTTGGAGAAAAAACTGATATTTTAGGGCTAAGTTCAGGGTCAACGATGTTATGTAGGACTTTTCAAACACTATGTGGAGCACACATGGAAAAGATGTGAGTGGATTGTTATTAATTTCAATCCTTTTTAGTCTCTTTGAGGCAATGGCCATTTTCAGGCAGAGTTATTGTGCTCTTGTACAAAATATTTGTGTTTCCTTTCATGTGGTTCTTTCTTACAATAAAAACAAAAGGAAGAAATCTAGAAAACTTGTTTATTTATATATGCTGAGATCTAGATCTTCGATTGACATGATTCCAGTTTCCTTAGTTTCAGAATATTTTCAAGTTTGCTACTTTATTTTCATATACTTCTATACCTGTACCTATTTTTTTTAATAATAAAGAGGCAAAATTTCAGCCTCTTTTTTTTTGGTCCATCCATTCTTTTTACATCCTAACTACCCGATAATGAAGAGTTTCTTCCGTCCAGATTTATATATATAACCCCTGCTCATATACGAGTTAGAGCATCTTCAACAATTTGCTATTTCTCACTTGTCAAATCTTGTGTTTTAGCAAGTTGCTATAATAATTTACTAAGTTGGAAAGAGGTCATCTCCAACAATTTGCTATTTCTCACTTGCCAAACCCAAAAAAAGAAGATTAAAAAGGAAGGAAACTTGCATGTGGAAAACCGAGAGGAGGACTCGCGGGCGAGAGGATGGCAAGTCGATACGCGCTCACAAAAATGGCAAACCGATGCAATCTTTTGGCAAGCGTGTAGAATTGGCAAGTCCAATTGGCAAACTGTTGGAGAGTGTTTTTTGATTGATTTGCCAAATTTTAAAGGATGGCAAGTGATTTAGCAAACTGTTGGAGATGCTCTTAGAGTGTCTTGCGTCGAGACCGATATGGAGTTCGATTCACCTCTCCTTAATAAACTCTATGGATATGGAAACTATTTCTATTAGTTTGTCTATATCCTTCCTGTTTTCTAGCAACAAATCCTAATCAATTGTAGGCCCCTTCAATCCTAAGTAAGTTGAATATAGGAATTATAATTTATTAGAAATAGAAAAAATATAAATAGAAGTAGAATTTCGATCCTTTTCCTATTTCTATATGGTCAGACGCCCGGCTCCCCTCGTAGGCATGTCAGGCTCGAGCAAATAAGACTACCAATCTCCCATCACCTTGTCAATCTTGGTCTCCGAATCCAACAGCTGCACGGTAGATTGGTATTTGGCTTATAAATTTCGAAGTACAAGAGCAAGCGATCCAAGACAGCAAACGCGCCACCCGCACGTGACAATGCCGAACTACCAAGGAAATGGACCATGGCAGCGACGATGGAGAAGCTAGGGCAGATTCACCAAACCCTCCGCCGATGATTTGTGTGGGCGTCATGCTACGTGCCGTTGCATGGCATGATCACACTTCGGGAACGCTAAGGTCAGCGTACATCATCGGCGTGGCGGACAGCGTCAGCGCATACACCACTACTACAGAAACGGCAATCACTGCCGGCCCATCACTGTCGATTTTGTTTGGGCCGGCAGTGATGGCTCTTCACTGCCGGTTCATCCTCTGACAGGCCCCCAATTATTGGGGGCAGGGGCTGAACCGGCAGTGAAACACCACATCACTGTCGGTTCGTGGCTTAAACCGGCAGTGATGTCTCTCGGCCCTATCACTGTCGGTTCAAGCCACCAACCGATAGTGATGTGGTGTTATCACTGTCGGTTCGTGGCTTGAACCGGCAGTGATACGGGTAGGTTTTAATTGGGCACTGGCGCGCTCCGAAATATTCAGACACGCGCTAGTGCCCACTCAGCCGCCGACGCCGCCCACGCCGCCACCCACGACGCCGCCACCAGATCCAGAGCGCGGCGAGGATGGATGGGTACCACGGCGACGACTTCTTCACCACCGACGACGGTGCTCTTGGCGACGAAACCGGGTACGGCACCGGCGCTGGCGACGACGCTGCTCTTGGCAACGACACCGGGGTACGGCGCCGGCTACGAAGACCATGGCGCAACGAAGGACTTCCTCTCCCAGCCGCCGGGGTTCTCTGGAGCTGCTGGGTACACCATGGTGGGCGGCTCACCGTTCGACGGTTCGTCGTCGCACAACTACTCCGGATCCAACCTGGGGATGCAGGGCCTTGACCTCAACGATGGCCAATCCTGGCCCGGCATACATGCGACGAAGGTATGCTGCGATCTGGGGAAGAAGACAACACATTCGGCACCTTCGACGCCCCACGACCGGTGCGCGTGCCGGCCCGTACACCCTTGAGTCCCCTAGGCCTGCGCGATGGTCGGCACGGTGGCGGCCGTGTTGGAGGACCCCAGCGTCGCGGAGCTTCTGCAAGCGTCCGTGGAGGCCGTGTCCCTTCCGTGCCTCGTCAGCAAGCAGCTGCAGCCGGGTCATCCCGCGCATCCAGGGGCCGCGGTGCACGTGCTCGCGGGGCGTCGTCAACAGCGGATGCAGACATGCGTCCCACCGGTTCCGAGGACGTCGCTCCCGCTCAAGTCCCGGTAAAAATCCAGATCCAATAACTCTATTGCGTTCTACTACCATTCTAGCCAAGCGAGTGATGTTCCTATCCAGCTGATGTATGTGTGCACTAAATGTTTTCTGTGCATTTAGTTTGTAGCATAGTCAATGCATGTCTCTGATGCTACCTTTTTGTTGCATGTATGTAATGTTTCAACCGGGCCATTTCTGCTAAATGCATCATTTCAGAATCAAAATGACAGGGCACAATGGAGTGCTTACAATACAGCCAAGTTTTGTGAGATCTATTGTGACCAGATAGACTTGGGAAACTGTGTTCGTGGAAACATGAGCAGGTGGGGTTGGCGAAATGTGACAGAGAGGTATTATGCTGCCACTGGTTTGGTTCATGACAACGAACAATTCGGCAATAGGGTCCGACAGCTCAGCAAGCTTTGGGGATTCATAAAGAAGTTGCGCACGACAAGTACAGGCTTGGGCCGTAGAGAAGATGGCTCTGTTGTTGCAAGTGACCAGTGGTGGAAAGACAATACTGAGGTAAGTGCAATTGTCGCACATCTAATTGTTACTACGTCAACATAGCTACGTCTATTTTTATCGGCTTTGTGAAATGGTGATCATTTGGCACAGGGTCATCCAGAGTGGAAGAAGTTGAAGGAGGGCTAGCCTAGTTATATGACAGAATTGGAACGTATGTTCCAGGGAATTGCAGTTGATGACTCAACCTCGTTTGTTACTGGACAACGTCGGGGGGTCAAGACATTCCTTCTGACGATGACGACGAAGATGGCCTCCTAAACCCGCTGAGCATTGGCAGCAAGAGGACAAGCAGCACGCGCAGCACAGCCACAACTCCGAACAAGAAGGCGAAGAGCCCAGCTGTCAATGCCATGACCCAAAAAATGCAGGACTTCAACGAAATTCAGACCGGTAGAAGTTCACTGTTTCGAGAGTACATAACTGACAAGCAGACTGAAAGGCAGGAAAGGAAGATTGAGAGGCAGCAAAGGAAGATTGAAAGACAACAGAAGAACAATGACTTGGTTGCAACTGTTGATGAAGTGCAGCAGATGGCAAGAGATGTGGGTGTAGATGTTAGCACACCTGACCTGTGGGTGGGCGTGCTAAAGATAATGCAAAAGAAAAGGAATATGCAATTCTTCAAGAGGTCCGGTCCTGGAGGACGACTAGCCATCATTAAGCACTTCGCGGGGGTCGGCAACTAGCAACTCTTATCATGCACTTCTGTCATGTCTGTCATGTGGTTCATTCGTGTATTATTGTCATGTGGTTTATTTGTGTATTAGTGTCATGTGGTTTGTTCGAACAATGACTGTCATGTTTGTGAAGTGGTATTTGAACTTTCTGTGTTACTAATGCTATTTTAGTTGCTGCCTCGCTGGTGTCGTTGATGAGCAGCTGGTTCCTGAGTTCAACAAGTGTGTGTGGTATGTTAACCTTGCACATGGATGTTTCACTACTACTGATCTGTGTTGTTTTGTTACAATGTGTGCAGATGACTAACCGGCGTAGGGCTGCTGCTATGGAAGATGAAGACACGGATGATGACGAGGACGAGTCCGAGGAGTCCGAGGACTCCGATGACTCCGATGACTCCAATGATTCCGACGACTCTGAGGACTCCAAGGACTCCAATGACGAAATTGTGAACCTAATGCTTGACGATGATGAAGCTGCTATTGGATTCATGTATGGTACATACGAGTATGCTCAACGACTTGACAAGTACAGGTCTGAGTATAGGGAACAAAGATTTTCTGGGTTGGAGTGGGTAGTGAGGAAACTAGGAAGTAGGAGAGGCTGCTACGACCAGTTTAGAATGACCCCAGCACTTTTCCATAAGCTACATGATGTTTTGGTAGATAGATATGGCCTAAAATCAACAGCAAAGTCAACATCTATTGAGGCTCTAGGTTTGTTCCTTTGGATCCTAGGGGGTCATCAGTCTGTAAGGGCCGCAGAGGATAGATTTGAGAGATCACTAGGCACAGTTCACAGCTATTTTTACAGGGTCTTAGAGCCAGTACTTAAGCTTGCTGCCGACATAATTAAACCAAGAGACCCACATTTCACAAGTATGCATGAAAGGGTGATGAACCCTCGGTTCTATCCCGAATTCAAAGAATGCATTGGGGCTATAGATGGCACTCACATTCCGTTGGTGGTGCCAAGTGACAAATTTATGCAGCACCTATGTCGCAAGGGCATGACAACACAGAATGTGATGGCTGTTTGTGACTTTGATATGGTCTTCACATTTGTCCTTGCTGGATGGCCTGGGTCTGTGCATGACATGAGAGTGTTCGATGATGCCATGACAACATACAGCAGCGCCTTTCCTCATCCACTAGGAGGTACTAACCTACTGCTACTCCATTTCATAATTCTAATTACAACACTTGACACTTACAGGTACTTGCTGCTGTAGGAAAATTCTATCTGGTGGACTCGGGGTACCCAAACCGGTCAGGATATCTTGCTCCTTACAAGGGAACAAAGTACCACATTCAAGACTACCAAAACGCCGCCGAACCACGAGGTAAAAAGGAGATGTTCAACTATGCACATTCTTCTCTTAGAAATGTCATAGAACGAGCCTTTGGTGTGTTGAAGATGAAGTGGCGCATATTGTTGGGCATCCCTAGCTATCCACCACAAACTCAGACGCATATAATAGTTGCTTGTTGTGCTTTGCATAACTTCGTACGGATGAGTGGTGAATATGATAAGGACTTCGAGAGGGTGGATGTTGATGTCAACTTTGTACCGCCTGAAGCCTCGGTAGACCAACCACAATGTACTCCTGCGTCTAGTAGGGGGCAAGCGGCAGAGATGAATGCATTTCGTGATTCCATTGCGCTCGGACTGTACAACAGGTCTTGAGAATGTGTAGGTTTCAATGTAATTGTTTGTGCCTTGTAATAATGTTTTCGGATTGCTTGAGACTATTTGAGTTGAACCAATTCATTTGAATAAAGACTTTGAATGCAAATTGTAATGTAAATGTTGATGGTTTCTGTAATGTAAATGTTGATGGTTCTAATGGATCAATTGTAATATAATTGTAAAAATTGTAATATAATGAAAATTCTAAAAAATAATATCACTGCCGGTTCAAAGCCAAACCGGCAGTGATGTCTCAAGCATCACTGTCGGTTGGTGCCACAAACCGGTAGTGATGACTCAAGCATCACTGCCGGTTGGTAACACGAACCGACAGTGATGCTTGAGACATCACTGCCGGTTTGGCATAACCGGCAGTGATGGCTTGACCTCATCATTGCCGAAGTGCCAGTGTCAGTTCAAAAACCGCCACTGAAGGGGGGTTTTGAACCGGCACTGTTTGCCATTTCTGTAGTAGTGCACAGAGTCCAACGTGGATGCTGTCATCTTCTCCTGCGGTCATATGCATGAGTCATGACGAGCGCGCGTGTGAGGAGGTCGTCGGGCTGGAGCCCCTAGGGTTTAGGGTTTGTGCTGTTGGTATAAGCCTGCTGTCAGAGCTCGTGGTCAAGGTGTCAGTCGTAAGCGCAAGGCGGGCTCAATTTGAATTCGTCAGTGGCGGGAACGGTTGACACTGGGGCGAGAACGTGGTGATCGCGCCCACTGAGCGGTTCAGCAGTGGCTGTGTGTTTTGGGTGAGTTTGTATCAGGCATTTACGTTTTGTTAGTGCATCTCTGTGTAAACCAGCTATTGGTATAAATAGCTGGGAGTTAGAGGAGCGGTGTAGCGCCTCCGTGATTGTGTAATTCACTCTGTATTTGAACTTGTGTTAAGTGAAAAGGGGCACTGTCATCCCTGTAGACAGTTGCCAGTTCAGGGTGGGTTCATCTGTGTTCTTCCTTGTTCGTGTGCGCAATCTTGATTTAGGTGTAGCCACTGTGTAAATTGTGTTTGATCGTTGATTCTTGACCAACATGTGCGTCATGTCTGCCCTGTGCCCTGCTGAAGTGGCCTACGATGAGATGACCCCTCCGGTGCGCTGGGAGCATCGACGGTCGTGATCCTATCGCTGGTCGGTAATGCTTTGTTGGAGTGGGCTTACATCGGCGACGGCGGCGCTTTCGTCGTGCTCCATGAAAACACAACGTCTCTTCTTCAACGACCTATTCGTCGTGCTCCAAGGCGGGGCAGTTTCGCGGTGGCTGCGACGTCATGGTGTTCATGACTCGATCGGGATGGACGGCCTATTCGACAATATTCTCGAGAAGCAGCGCGCTATAGAGCTCGTCGTGCAGATATAGGCATCAAATTAGGCTTCTTTTCCCAAGAACATGTCGGACATCATTGTCGGTGTCGCTTACGAGAGGTCAAATCAAACAAGCTCCAAGTGATTGTGCATGATATAGTCTTTGGTCGGGACTCCATGACTCGCCGATCTCTCTCCGATCGAGTCCCCACATCATATGTCCGGATTGGCGAGTCCGCGTTGTTGACCTTGTACTCATAGGCGCCGCTCGATCGGCTGGTCACTGCCCAACTGGCTCTGGTGCTCCTGCTTCCGTCCGGCTTCCCACGCGCCGGGTGGCCACGCTGGTCGCGGAGCTCGTGCTGCGACGGAAGCCACGAAGGCAGCACCGGTGGCTGCGGAGGCAGCAGTGGCTTTGTTGCTAGCAACACCAGCAGCAGGATCGGATTGAGCTCTAGGGTGCGGGCCTTCTACCTGGACGAGAGCCTCTCTGCCAACTCCCCGTGCTGATCTGAGCGAGGCCCCAGGCACATGTATGGCTTCAGTTAGTACACCATGCATGCACATGGCTACCTATCTTGCAAGAGCGTATTATATACCAACTCTCTAACATGCTGCAATTTGGTCTTCAATGAACAGGAAGAAAAGGTGTCCCCCTAATACATATTCTGAACTAATGACATTAATTGTTTCTATTACATGCAAACATCAGTAATTCAGTATGACTAATTAACGAGCTACTCCTTTCTGGCCATGGAGTTTGATACAAGACATTGGATTAGAGCACACGGTCATTGAATAAAGAGTTAAATGCACCGTAGGTCCATTAATTTTTCATGGCGGGTCATCAAGGTCCATCAACTTTCAAATTGCATTTGTTGGTCCATTAACTTTAAAACTATGTTTTTTGGGTCCATTAACCTTTGATAATGTGTTATCTAGGTCCATCAACTTTTAAATTGCATTTGTTAGATGACACACCACCAAAAGTTAATAGACCTAAAAATGAAATTTAAAAGTTGATGGACCTAGATGACACATTTTTACTAGCAAATATGTCGGAAGAAAAAAAAATATTTCTCCTATCATTGACATTGAGATGTTATCTAGTATATGAGACTCATAGTTGTTTGATACATATGATGACATTCTTAGATGCACTAATGGATAGGAAAAAGTGCATCCCTCGAGATAATTATTGAGTGGGGAGTATACTATATTAGGCACGAGATCTCTAAGAGGTTCAATATGTGATTGATCTAGGTTCAACTGATTTGGTACACAATATCAGGGTTCCAATATTTTTTATGATATTGTGTATCTAGTGATACTAATTTGGTGGGATAAATATTGATGTTATTTTCTACTCCGTATAAATGTAATTAAATTTAAAAATAATTTGATTTAAGACAACTCTACCTAGAAGTTGTTTTTTTTGGAACGGAGGGAGTTATTTCTTCACAAAACAGGAGTGAGACTACATAAATAGTAACCTTTTTGTTTGTTAGGTAAATATTTGGACCAATATATAAATTTCTTAGATTATTAGCTCACATCTCATATTCATGTCAGGCCAAATAAAAACAACTCTCCAGCCACGTTTTTTCTTTGAGCAATAGACAGACCAGTTTGGTCTTTGCTGTTTATAAGCGTCGGTTACCATACTGGGCCTAGGCAAGCGATGCACTCACGACCTGCTAGGCCCTTGGCAGCCGCCAATGCATGTACGCCGTTGATGGAGGATGGACGGTTGGGGATGCTCCCGCGTGGATTAAAAGCGTGTTCGGTCACACAACTGAAACCCTAGCCGCCATTTCTGTCTCCCCTTTCTCTCTCTTCCTTGCCATGTCGTACAACGCAGCTCCTTTCTCCTCTGGTCTTTTCCCCCTCTGCCCACGGGCTGACCTGCAGCGGTGGCGAGCTGCTAGAGTGCCAGCCGCCGGGACGCGCCGCGAGCATGCCGGCCACAGTGGTAGGCCACGAGCGTGCCAGCGCTGCGGCGCCATTGGTCACGGGGAGTCCGGTATGCCGACATCGGGGGAAAGCGCGCTGGCTGTGGTACGTTGGCCTCTAGGGCGGCGTGCACGGCCGGGCGTGGGGATGCTGCTTCGATGGAGAGCGTGCCGGCCGCGTTGATGCTGGCCTCAGGAGCGAGCGCGCCGGTTGTGGGGACGACGTCCCGTCCTGGAAACGCCGCCTCTCTCCGCCCGCCGCCGCTGCTCTGCCCCTGTGCCTCCCCGCACCTCCGCGCCAACCTCGTCTACGCCGGCCGTGCTCGCGTTGCCTTCCCCGCGTCGCCGTGGCGTTCGCTGGCGACAATGAAGAGCACGCTAACCTTGCCCACGCTGCCCTCTCCCGACATTGATTTTGTGCTCAACCTTTTTATTTGTGTGTGTATATATATATATATATATATATATATATATATATATATGTGTGTGTGTGTGTGTGTGTGTGTGTGTGGTTGATGATTTTTATTTGGTAATAGTTTTGTTTTGGGCTTGATGGATTTGGAATCTGATTTGGTTTGGTTCGTTGGTAGGTACCTGACCGGGTCGTGTGTGTGTTGGATTTAATTTTGAGAAGTAGTAGTTAGCTTGCTCGTGTTAGTTTCGCACGGGAGTCCATCGTGGTCAGATGATCTCTGGTATGATATGCAATTGGAAACAGTTTATTAAGGCTAGAGATTCTATTTGGTATTAATCTTTTTTTTTTTAAGATTATTTGGTATTAATCTTGGCTCTCTTATTTTGCTTTGGTTTTGATTTTAATTTGTTGATGAGAGTCTGAAAGCACTTAAGATTAGCAAGAGTATAGTTTCGAGTTTCTTTTTTTCTACACGTGTTTCTAAATTTCATTTGGGTAAAAAAACGTCTTCGTATCTTGTGCATACTGGATTCGATAATATAATAAAAAATTGGCTGAAATTTTGACTTTTTATTAATAGGTATAATTTATTTCTTTACATTGCATTCCTATTTTATTTTTATTATATTATATTTTTTATTTTTTATTTTCTTGTTTATTTCATTTATATTTCCATTATTTATTTATTTTTTCTATTTTGATTTATAATTCATGCACTATACCCTAAAATAGGTATTTGTTTTATGAAAACTTTATGTTATATATTTTATAATGGGATGTTTTATGATGTATTTGTGATGTTTTTGTTAGGGTTGAAAATGGACGGAAAAATCTCGTTCCCGTTCCGTTCCGTTTTCTACTTTGTTTCGTTTGTTTCCGTATTTTTTATCTTGTTTCCGTATGTACGGAAATGAGAGGGGTTTTTTTCCGTCCATTTCCCTAAAATTTTGTTTTTATATGGAATTAATCCGTTTTTATCCTGTTTTTAATCGCAAGAGAGATATGTTTAGAAATTTCTATGTTTATAAATCTACAAATCACAAATTATATATGTTAACACATGACATTTTAGTGAATATTTGACCGACAACTTAATACTATTATTTTGTGCTCTTGTTAATGTATACTGAAGAAAATTTGTTCATGTTATTAGTAACTTAATTTTCCGATTCTTCATCTGATATTTGTTTGTTTCCGTATTTCTGTATATCTCTATCCGTTTTTAGTTCGTTTTTTTTCGATTCTGGTCCCGTTCGGTCAAGAAATATAGAAACAGAAGTAGAAATATAGGGTTTTCCTGTCCGTTTTTCTACCCTAGCTCTTGTAGTGCTAATGCGATGTTTTACTATGTGTTTGTGATGTTTTCCGTATTTGGTCATGGTTTTGGCAGCAGAGGCACGGTCGTCCAAATCTGCCCGCTTGTGGAGAGGGTCAGGGCGCCGTCACTAGCTCAAATCCATATGGCAGGAGAGAGTGTACCGTTGACCTGGATGATCCAGAGAGAGAGAGGGTGCGAGATCGGGAGGACAAAGGAGAGAAAGATAGAGGGCTCCCTAAGAGGATCACAACGACCACCACATCCATGTCTATTCGTATTATTAGGGCAGTTCCAATGGAGCATTGATGATAGTTTCTATCTATCTTAGTTATCTTAACAACTCAGGAATTTGTTGATGTGGCAGGAGATTTATTAAGGAGAGAGAAAAGAAAATGAAGAACCTGTTTCTCCCTAAAGAAACCGAGTCGTCCGTCGTCCCGATGCGGTAAGAAACGATCCATCCACCGATGGGGAGACCCAGCTGGTTTCTTCCACCTCTCGCCCGGATCCATTGTGTCGTTCGTCAATTTCCCTCGCACGCCCCTCCTTTGCAGCGGATGATCGCTCAGGCTCGACGTCGGCTAGCTGCTCCGCCTCGCTACTCCCGTGCGCCGCCGCTCGACGCCCTCATCCTCGCATGCTGCCGCTCGCGATCCACCTCGGCCTCGCAGATGACGAATCGCGCGGGGCTTGCTGTGGGACATCACCGCCGCCTAACCCCGTCACACGCAAGGCCTTGCTGGCCCCGCCGTGCGACCTCGCGAACCAGATGTGCATGCCCGCGAGGCCTCGCTGGCTCACCGCCGGACCTCGCACACTAGCCGTGCGTCGCCCTTGAAGCCTCGCCGGGCCCGCCTTGTGACCGTACCTGACGGGGAGGTCGCTAGCTTTGGCCTCAGCACCGACGGACCTCGTGACGTCGACTCCCGCAGCCACCCGGTGGCGCCGCCTGCGTTGCTTTCTTGCTTTATCTTGCTCATTGCTTGTCGATCGACGCCTGTGTTGCTTGCTTGCTTGCTGTATGCTTACTTCAGCCACTAGTTAGTTCGTGTTCCAAATGAAGAGAAGAGCATTGGGAGCATGAGCAGAGCAACAGAAAAGAAAACCCACAAAGAATCTAGAGATACAAGTGAAGCACATGGTGAATGATTGGCCTTTTATTTATATGGACACTAGTAGAAAATCTTCCACGATAAATCATAGTTTCTTGCTACGGTGTCCTATGTTATAGAAATTGCACTAGTTTCTTCCATTGAGACTGCCCTTACATACCCGATTTGGCATTCGTTTTTAAGATTATTCTCTATCGGATTCCACATCCATACTGGCATACTCTGACAAAATTTTGAAGTATCCCATATTATCCGTATCTGCAAAGTACTACCTCCATCCTAAATTATAAGACACTCCAACAATCTTGAAGAGTCAAAACATTTCAAGTTTGACCAATAAATATTGAGAAAGTTATTAAGATTAATGACATCAAATAGGCATAATATGAAAATATAATTGATAAAGAATCTAATAATAGTTAGCTGACATCATAAGTGTTATTATATTGTCATATAAGTTTGGTCAAACTTAACATACTTTCATCCTAAATTATAAGACACTCCAACAATCTTGAAGAGTCAAAACATTTCAAGTTTGACCAATAAATATTGAGAAAGTTATTAGGATTAATGACATCAAATAGGCATAATATGAAAATATAATTGATAAAGAATCTAATAATAGTTAGCTGACATCATAAGTGTTATTATATTGTCATATAAGTTTGGTCAAACTTTAACATACTTTCACTTGCAAAGATTCTTCTTATAATTTAGGATAGAAGGAGTACAAATTATTTTGAAATCATCTAAATCTTATAATCATGACTAATTAACAACATAAATAAAATTAACTTTAATATAATACATGATATGTATGATTACTTAAAGTTATCTATGTCTAATGTACTATTATTATTATTAGTGATATAGAACTCTCAGGTTTAATTAACCATAACTTGGCTAATCATATTAATTACTCCATCTGTTTCAAATTATAATTAAGTAGCTTTGATTTTTTTGGTGCATCTATTTTCTTATCCATCTACACATATTATTATGTTTAGATATATAGCAAAATGGATGTATAAAAAATTGAAGCGACTTATATATAATTTGGAACTCAACGGAATATAATTTAAGACTATTATGATGAATGACTCATTAATTATTATAACATATAGTACTATCAACTAATGGATAACATATTATTATAATTGTCTTCTTTTATACATAAAACGAACAATATTTTTCTCTCACAATAAACTAACAGTATTTTCAGTGGTGGTTCAGTAGTACTTTTTAGCCACTAACAACAGCATCAGCTAAATCAAGCGGGTTCCTCTTGGGCTCCTCCACTAGTAGAAAATAGCTCAACGTCGATGCTATCCAATAATTTCTGCAGACGGTTTCGATTGTCATGCGACTGTAGAAATAAAATGGTTTCGAACCACCACTAGAAATCGATTTCTACATGCAGTTTTTTAACAAATCTTCCTATAGAATACTTTATTTCTACAGACGGATCCTTAAGAAAATCGCCTATAGAAATACTTGGAGACTGATTTTTTTGAGTTTTTCAAATGACCTCCGACAGGGAAACAACCAAAATGAAAGTTTTGATCTCCAAAAGTTATGAAACTTTGTAGCTGAAAACTTTTTCATTTGAAATCATGTTGTCATCGAAAACTACGTTCGAATTTGTCAAATTTGAAATTCATTTTTTTAAACGACCTCGGATGGAAAAACACTACTACAAAAATCATTTTTGCTGCCACGTATTTTTTTCACAGACGGTTCACAACTTCATGACGCTAGTACAAAAAATAGAGTGGGCCCAGCAAGAGAACCGTTTGTGTAAAACAATTTACATAGGCGGCTCTCCTATCTCTACCGCCTGTGTAAATACCTGTATTTACACAGGCGGTTTACAATGACAACCGCCTGTGTAAATACCATTTACACAGACGGCTGACATTATCAACCGCCTGTGTAAATATAGGGGTATTTACACAGGCGGTCCTCCTTACCAACCGCCTGTGTTAATTCTGCAATAAATTCCCGTCTTCCACCTCCAGACAAGAACAATTACTCCCGTGCTGTGTGCACAGTGGCCGACACAGAGGTGGCGATTCCAAGGGGGGATGTTTTGAACTTCATTTCTTTGGTGAGAAACTTCCAAAAGGTTAGTTAGTGTCATTGCCACCATTTTTTTAGTGATTCTTTGGTTCAATTCTTGTATTGGAGGTGCTCTAAATCTAGCTAGGGCAAGAGAGAGAGTTTTAGCTATTTTTTTTTGTAAATTCATAGTAAATTGTATTTTGCTCGGATTATAGAAAATAAATACTTTTTAGAATTCTTGTGAGTAGATCTATGTAATAGAATACTTAGGGTTTATGAATTAATTTAGTAATTAATGTTTTGTTAATTAGGGTTAGTTATTATTGTCTATACTTAGGGTTTGTTAAATAGGGTTAGTTATTATTTCATGTAGCTTAGGTTTTTCAATAATTTTTGTTAGTAATTGATGGTTTATTATTTAGGGTTAGATATTTCATGTACTTAGAGTTAGTTAATTAATTTAGTTAGTAATTGATGGTTTATTAATTAGGGTTAGTTAGTATTTCATGTACTTAGGGTTTGTTATTTTTGCTTATACTTAGGGTTTGTTAATCAAGATGCCATCTCCGTTTAATTAATTCTTATAATTACAAAAATGAGTTTAAATAATTATTTAAATTTTTTATTTTGTAAATTCTGTAAGTGGTAGGTTTTCATATCTATTTAATTGATGGAGGATAGAATCTTAGTTATGAGGGATTATTTTCGTTTTGTTTTTAGAGTGACATACAATATTTTCCTAACTAATTAGAGATAAATATGGAGAGGTCATTATGGATGTACAACTTATCAAGATTAGACCCATCTTATGTAGTGGAGGTCCAGAAATTTATTGATGCCGTGAAGATACATGCTCAGAGAACAAAGGCGAAGCACATATGTTGTCCATGCGCAGACTGTACAAATATTGTGGTATTTGACAATGTGGAAGCAATCACTTCTCATCTGGTTTGCAGAGGATTTGTGGAGGACTACTTGATTGGGACAAAACATGGTGAGGGTAGTTCTACACCTTATATGCGGACAACTGACAACACTGCAAGTAACATCAATGTGGAGGGTCCAATGACATATCTCAATGAATGTGATGCTATGCCAGATATCAATGAAACCCATCATGTTATGCCAGATGTCAATCAAACTCATAATTCTACGTCCGATGTTAATGAAACTCAGCATGTTAACACTGATGCCATTGAAGATGCAGATTTCTTAGAGGCAATAATGAACCGTTGTGCGGATCCATCAATATTCTTCATGAACCGAATGGAAGCCTTGAAGAAGGCAGCAGAAGAGCCTTTGTACGACGAGTCGAAAGGTTGTACCAAAGAGTGGTCGACACTACGGGCTGTTCTTCAGTTTTTGACGATTAAGGCTAGATATGGTTGGTCCGATGCTAGTTTCAATGATTTATTGCATGTACTTGGAGACCTTCTTCCTAAGGAGAACAAAGTGCCTGCTAACACGTACTATGCAAAGAGGCTAGTCAGTCCACTTACGATGGGTGTTGAGAAGATCCACGCATGTAGAAATCATTGTATCCTATATCGGGGTCATCAGTATAAAGACTTAGACAGTTGTCCAAACTGCGGTGCTAGTAGGTACAAGACGAATAAAGATTATCAAGAGGAAGAGAATGCAGCCTCTGTTTCTTTAGGGAGGAAGCGAAAGAAGACGCAAACAAAGACTCAACAAGACAAACGTTCAAAGCCCACTAGCAATATCGAAGTGGACTATTATGCGTTGAGAAGAATTCCTGCATTGGTGATATGGTATCTCCCTGTGGTTGATCGTTTGAGGTGTTTGTTTGCAAACCCTGATGATGCGGAACTTATGACCTGGCATGCTTCTGATGAAAGGAAAGATGATGGAAAGTTACGACATCCAGCCGATGCAAAGCAATGGCAAGAATTCGATAAGAAATATCCAGACTTTGCTGAGGACCCACGAAATGTAAGGTTTGCTCTGAGTACTGATGGAATGAATCCATTTGTCGAGAGGAGCAGCACGCACAGCACATGGCCAGTGATCATGACAATATACAACCTTCCTTCATGGTTGTGTCAAAAAAGAAAATATCTTTTGCTAACCATTCTTATTTCTGGACCTACACAACCTGGAGTTGATATGGATGTATTTCTAGAGCCCTTAATGCAAGAGATGCAAATACTATGGGAAGTGGGTGTCAAAATGATCGATGCGTTCCACAAAGAGACATTCACACTGAGAGCAATTATTATTGTCACAATTAATGATTATCCTGCTCTCTTCTCATTATCAGGCCAGTTCAAGGGAAAGGTTGGTTGTGTAGAGTGCATAGATGGAACATGGCACGTGTCTCTTCCTTCATCTAACAAGATAGTGTACATGAGGCATAGGAGGTGGCTACCGGCAGGCCATAAGTACCGCTTACAAAAGATGAATAAGTACTTTGACAATATGGATGAATCAAAATCTACTGCTCCATCAGGTTATAGTAAAGGGCACAGAGTGTATAAGATAGTTGAGAATGTCAAGTTTGTGTTTGGAAAAAAGACCAAAGATGGGAAACCAAGAAAGGTTGTGAAGGCAAATGAGGGGGACACATTTAAGAAGAAGTCTATTTTCTTTAAGTACTTATCGTACTGGAAAGACTTAGACGTACGACATGCGATCGATGGTATGCATGTTCAGAAGAATGTGTTTGACAACGTAGTTGGAACTTTGCTAGACATAAAGAGCAAGACAAAGGAAGGTCTCAATTCACGTTTGGACATGCAACATTTAAAGATCAGAAAAGAACTTCACCCTGTACTCCTAGAGAATGGGAAGTACCATCTACCGGCAGCAAGCTATAACCTGAACAGAGATGAGAAACATGCAATGTGTGTGTGGTTGAAGAATTTAAAAGTTCCATCTGGTTTCTGCTCCAACATAAGGAGTCTTGTTTCGATGAAAGACCTTACACTCACCAACTATAACTCACATGATTGTCATTTAATGCTGACCACTTTTCTTCCTATTGCCATCAGGGCTATAAATCCAGTGTTTTTAAAGATGGCAATCACACGGTTGTGCTACTTCTTCAATAAGATATCTGAGAAGGTAATTATCCGTGATGAGTTAGAGTCCCTACAGAAATTTGCTGCAGAGACATTGAGCCCGTTGGAGATGTGCTTTCCCCCATCGTTCTTTGATATCATGGTACACCTTATTGTTCATTTGGTGCCTCAAATTGAGGCATTGGGCCCCATGTATTTTCATGAAATGTGGACGTATGAGCGTTTCATGTCAATATTGAATGGCTATATGGCAAATCGTGCTCATCCGGAGGGTTCCATGATAGAGGCATACACTACAGAAGAGGCCATTGAGTCTGGAGGACCATTATGTAATAATCTCCTAAAAGACCAGGTATCAATTGGTTTGCCTCCGTTGCGACATGAGGGAAGGCTTGGTGGATGAGGGAGGATAGGACAAAAATCATTCATCCCGCCAGATTACAACATAGTCCTAGAGGTACATTACAACATACTACAACAACTCATAATAATGGACCCATTCACCAAGCAGCACATGAAAGAGCTTCGTGAGGAGAATCCAGGATGCACAAATGATTAGGTACACAAGGAACACAAGCGTCGGTTCACCGCATGGCTAAAGAATTTGGACATGACAGATGAATCAAAAACCATCAAGATTTTAACATCTGGACCATCAAGACAGGTCATATCATGGCAGAGCTATGACATTAGTGGCTTCACATTTTCCACCAGTTTTAGGGACACCAAGTGCATGGCCCAGAATAGTGGCGTTCGATGTGAGGCTGTAGATGATACAACTGGTGAAGAAACTACATACTTTGGATTCATTGATGACATAAGGGAGGTTGAATATGGTCCACGCCTGCAGATTCCAGTGTTCCGATGTTGATGGGTTCAATATAAACATGTCACTGTGGATAACTATGGCCAAAGAGTTCTTGATCTAAGTAAAGTAGGTTACAAAGATGATTCGTGGATCCTTGCTAACCGTGACGCACAGGTGTTCTATGTGGAACAAATTCTATCTACGAATGAAAAGAAAAGTACCCAAAAGCCAAAGCACGTAGCAATCCCTAGAAAGCAACAAATTGTAGGAGTTGATGGTGTAATGGATTTAGAGGATGTTAATCAGTTCAGCGAGATATCTCTTTTTACAAACTTTGAAGAAAAGATCAAAATGGTGGAGAAAAGTATCCCGCAAACCTCTTTGCCCTGGGTGCGCCATGATGGACAAGGAAGGACTGTAGCACGCTAGATTGTTTATCATGTAACTAATTAATGTATCACTTATCATTTGTACCTAATGCTACTCTTTCTTATTAAGCAGATGTTTACATTTCCCTTTGTTGTGTACCTTTGGACTATGATATTATTTTCTAACTTAATTAAGCAAATCTTAATTAAAACCTCTTTCCCCTTCTTGTATACCTTTGGATTCTATTTTATTTACTAACCCTAGGTACATGAAATATTAACTAACCCTAATTAACAAACCTTTAATTAAAAACTTAATTAATTCACGAACCCTAGGTACATGAAATAATAACTAACCCTATTAAACAAGCCTTTAATTACTAACTAAATTAATCCACAAACCCTAATTAAGTTGTCGGTGTTATGACCCGGGGGTCAAGACCACCAACGAGTAAATTTGTATATCGCGTGCTCTCTCTCTCAGACGTGATGCAAGATGGACACAAGATTTATCCTGGTTCGGGCAAGGAAGGCCCTACGTCCAGCGGAGGAGGATGGCTTGTATTATCTCGCACCCAAAGCGTGCTCGTACAAGGGGGTACTAACTGTTGTAGTATGGGCGGCATGTTTTCGACATAGTGTTGGCGAAGGGACGACGCACACTGTGCTGGCATGGTCTTCCCGTCCTTCTGGCGCTCCCGATCGTGGTGGCAATAGAAGTCGTCGCGGCACGTCGCGGCACAGCGTCCGCAGACGGGCGCGAATCCCATAGCTGAAGCGAGACGGGACAGATGGGACGGGTCCCGTACTGGAGTTGCTGGAGGGAGGGGTCGAGCCCCTCGGTCGAGGGGGGTCGAGCCCTGCGTGGCTCTGTCGTACCCCCGAAATTACCGTCGAGGGTCGTACTATTCACATCCCAAGGGGTGCTGCTGGAGTCCGTACTCGCGCAGTGGTGACAGTGGCGGCACAGTTGAAAGGAATCAAGAACTTGACAGAGAGTTGTTGGATTTGACCGCGGGCGCGGGCGCCCATGGCGTTAGGTAGATTTACTTTAACCCATGCCGGGAGTCGTTGGGCTGATCGAGCCTCCTGTTCGGGGGTCGTTCGTTCGACCCCTGGTCCGTCGCTCGTCGTCGAGGCAGGGTCAGAGCAGAGACGGGGTCGGGGAGGTCGAGGTAGAGGCCGGGGGGTCGTTCGCTCGCCCCCTCGGTCCGTCATTTATTGTCGAGGTAGGAGCCGGGGGGTCGTTCGCTCGCCCCCTCGATCCATCATTTATCGTCGAGATAGGAGCCGGGGGGTCGTTCGTCCGACCCTCGGTCCGTCTCTTGACGTCGAGGTGGGCCGGCCCGTGACTTGCTGCCGTAGCCGGTCCAGGGGGCCTTCACGTGATGGGCCGTGCTTTACTGAGCAGTGGGCTGGTCCCTGTCTTAAAAATGGTTGCTATATTTAACGTTAATTTATCGAAGGGTTTAGGGTACCCCTTACCTTCGTACCCGACATAAGTACATGAAATAATAACTAACCCTAATAATTAACATACCATTAATTACTAACTAAACTAAATAAAGGAAATAAATAACCTTTAATTACTTACTAAGTTAATTACTTACTAACTAACCCTAATAACTAACTAAACTAACTAATAAACACTAACTAAATTAATCCACAAACCCTAATTAAATACATGAAATAATAACTAACCCTAATTAACATAACATTAATTACTAACTAAACTAATTAATTTAACTAATTACTAAATTAACTAACAATAACTAAATTAACTAACTAATTTAACTAATTACTAAATAAACTAACTAAATTAACTAACTGAAAATGGAAAAAACATTAGTACAGGCGACTGCCAATGAGGGCCGCCTGTACTAATGTTAGTACAAGCGGACGTCATTGACCGCCGCCTGTACTAATGTATTAGTACAGGCGGGCCATATTGACCACCGCCTGTACTAATATTTTCACAGACGGTGGTCAATATGGCCCGCTTGTACTAATGTCATCCAATATAAATTACCGCGCGCGGCTACCGAAAATTTCTAAGTCACCGGAGGCGCGAGTTTTGAAATCCGACGCCGTCAGGCTACCGAAATCCGCCACCGCTGCTCCACCGCCGCCGCTGCTTCACCGTTCGCCTACGCGCCGCTGCTCCACCGTCTGCCGCTGCTCCACCGCCGTCGCTGCTCCACCGTCCGCCGCTGCTCCACCGCCTACGCGCCGCCGCCACTACCGCCGCCAGCAGCCGAGCTGCTCCACCGCCGAGAGGTAGGCTCCGCCGGCACCGCCACCGTCGAGCTCCGCTCCGAGCTCCACCACCGGCACCGCCATGTGCGCCGCCGCGTGGCGGCCCCTCCTGTCAGGCCAGCTGGGCGAGGCCTGCTGGGCCTGGCAGGCCGGCTTCCTTTTTTTTTAATTAGTTAATTTAGTTGTTTAGTAATTAGTTATTATTAGTTTAGTTAATTTAGTTTTAATTATTTTAGTTATTTAATTATTAATTTAATTATTTAGTTTATTAGTAGTTTAGTTAATTTAGTTAGTTATTTAGTAATTAGTTAATTTAGTTAGTTTAGTTTATTAGTTAGTTTAGTTAATTTAGTTAGTTAATTTACTAATTAGTTAATTTAGTAGTTAATTTAGTTTAGTTTACTTAGTTAATTTAGTTAGTTAATAATTTAGTGTTAATACTTATATTAAGTTAGTTTTTTTCCTAGTTAATACTTTATTTCATTTTAAATACTTATATTAGTTAGTTGTTAATTTAGTTAGTTTTTTATTCCTTTATTAGTTAGTTTAGTTAGTTAATTTAGTTAGTTTACTTAGTTAATTTAGTTAGTTAATTTAGTTAGTTTACTTAGTTAATTTAGTTAGTTAATTTAGTGTTAATACTTACATTAAGTTAGTGTTTTTTGCATGCTAATACTTATATTTCATGCATAATTAGAGTTAATTTACTTAGTTAATTTAGTTAGTTAATTTAGTTAGTTAGTTTACTTAGTTATTTTAGTTAGTTTACATAGTTAATTTAGTGTTAATACTTATATTAAGTTAGTGTTTTTTCCATGTTAATACTTATATTTCATGTTAATACTTATATTTCATGCATAATTAGAGTTAGTTTACTTAGTTAATTTAGTTAGTTTACTTAGTTAATTTAGTGTACATCCATTTTTATACTTATATTTCATGCAGATGAGTACTCCATCAAATGCTGAGCAGGCCGATGCCCAGGTAGGTACACCTGGATCTGACTCCTCTGGATCCGAACCTTATAGGAGCCCGAGCGTATCACCACATGAATCTCCTAGAGCTAAGAAGGCCCGTCTTGAGTTGGAACGTGACCCTAATTACGAGCCTAAAGATGAGCCAAATGATGATGAGGTATATATGCTCCTAGAGCTAAGAATAATGCATGTGTATGTATGTACCTAACAATTGAATTGATAGGATGTGTTCTCTCAAGTTGTTGCCGAAATGGAGATAGAGTCACAAGATGTTCATAAGGACACGGCGCCTCAAACGACCGGGACCTCCTCCGAGCGAAGAAGTACACAGAAAAAGAGTGATCGAGCACGAGGAGATAGAGGAAGGAATAGATTTCCAGAAGAAGTTTATAGGATTACAGAGATTAGCCCGAGCGGAGAGCCCTTAGCACCTCTAGAGGCGCTACCCAAATTTAGGGCCGCCATTGGATGGTTAGTAAAGGAAGAATTTGATATCACCTGGAGTGATTGGAGTATGGTGCCTGAAGTAAAGAGGACGAATTGTTGGACTCGATTGTGCACTAAGTTTATTTTACCGGAGGGAACAGAAGCTTTGGTCAAGGGTCATGTCATGAAGCAGTTAGCAATATCATTCCGGGGCTATAGGCATGATATGAATAAAAAGTGGCTGCAGAAGGGGCGAGACCCAACGAAGCGGTACCCTATCATAGCAGAACAGTGGGCACGTTTCAGTGTCATAAAAAACTCCGATGACTCCAAGGCTAAGAGCCAAGCCGCCTCAAGACTTGCGAAGAAGAACAAGTACCACCACCACCTCGGCACTGGCGGTTACAAGACCAAGATTCCTAAATGGAGGGCAGAAAACGAAGCAAAGAGGAGAGAGGGCAAGTTGGCATTGACAGATATAGTGCCAGAACGAAGTGCGAATTGGCTTCGCGCTCGGAAGGCAAACACTGAGAGCGATGAGATCTCCTGTCCCGATGAGATCAAGCCAGTTGCCGAGAAGGTTTTGGAAGCAACAAACCTGGAAAAGACAGGTGCCTTCAAGTCACAGAGGGAGAGGGACAGCCTTTCCCATGCTCTAGGTAACAAAATTATATTTTCCATTTTGTTCGAGTAAAATAGAAATCGACACTGACATTAAATATCATATTGTAGGTAACCCCGAGCATCCAGGTCGTGTACGGGGCATCTCATCCAGAACCACCTGGAAAGAAGGGTTTGGTGAAGAGTGGAAAGGCATGTATAAGAAAAGAGAACGACATAAGGAGCAATTGAAGGATTTTTCTGAGCAGCAGGCTGCCAAAAAATTTAGGGATTTGATGGAAGACTTCGTTAAAAACCCTGATCCTGAAGTGATGAAGCGGTTGGCGGGAGCAGTGTCTGCTCAACAGATGTCATCACAAGCTCCTTCATATATGCAGCATGTCCCAGCTCAACCCTTGGGTAGCCAGGAGACGGCCACACAATCTATGCCCTTTCAAAGCAGTATAGCGTCAACATTAAATAAGGACCATTATCCAGTTGACGATATTGATAAACCTTGGCCTTGCTCATTGTTAATTGGATATGGCCTTAGGAATCAACATACAAAGCAAGTGGCCACAGGCAATGCCATCCCTGGACGTATGTTCCATGGTGTCGAGATGCAAGATGCATACTGCAGGGTGGAAGTGTTGACGGTCGAGAGTGCATATGAAGACGACTTCATCGACATCCCGACCTCTGAGGGTATAGAGAAGCTTGGACAAGCAATCAAGAACTTCATACAATGGCCAAGACGGTACGTAAGGTTGATTGATCCACCAACGACACCCTCTCCACAAGTGCATCAAGCATCCCAAGAGGCAGAAACAAGTCAACAGCCAACATCGCCAATACATGATATGTCATTCTCGCTGGATGAGCTCGAGGGGCTGACCACGAACATTCCTGAGCAGCATACTCCGCCAGCCAAGAAGGACACAACACCAGAGAAGGAGGTAGAGCAAACTCCCCGCCACCACCAAAGCATAAAGAAGCAGAGCAAACTCCCCCACAAGCACCGGCCTCCATGAAGGCAAAGAAATTTCCAATTCCAAAATTGGTTTCTCCCTATGAGCCAAAAAAGGGGAAAGCAACAGGCACAGTTCTATTTCTGAAAGGGATTGGAAAGCAGCGGATGGCACGAGTCGTTGAGCTCGAACCGTCACAGAATAAGGAAGCCGTCGGCCAAGCAATTGAAGCCGTGCCACCAACAAAGGAAGCCCCAAGTGGCGATGTTCATGTCGAACCGCCATCAAATACACCATTGACCCTTAAGGATATAAGAAAGCCAACGATTGATGATTATGTCAATGTCCCCAGTAACTACGTGCCCGGAAGGCCTATGCTGCAATGGACGGTGCTTGAAAATGGTCCATGGACGATAAAAAGGTTTCATGACTGGTACATGAGAGCAGTGAATGCTGGCCTGCATGTAGTTAGTGTTGACATACCAGCAGACGTGTTTGCTACTGGCAAGGATAAAAGCGAGGCATTTGTTATCTTCGAGGACATGCACCTGCTGTTGAACTATAGGAAACTTGACGTCCAACTCATTACAATCTGGTGCCTCTAAGTATCACTCATGCACACACATTGTTATTATTAAATTTGGTATGTGATAAACTCTAATATGTGGATGTTGTAACCAGTTTGCAAGACCACGAGCAGAGATCGTTAACTACAGGCACGATGGTCGGTTACCTGAGTCCAATCAGGTTACAAGAAAATATGCACAAATTTGTACTTACAAATGAAGATAGAGCAAGGATAGAGAAGGACAAAACACCATAACAACGAAAATACGAGGACACATATGCCCTCTATCTCGGTAGAGCAATGCTGAGATATACGTACAGGGATTTTATATTGGCACCCTACAACTTTGGGTAAGCGTGACCTCGTATACGTACTTCAAATTATCGTGTTAACCCTAAGTACATGTGTCGCTCACTCGTTTATTCATGCAGTGACCATTGGATTGTTTTTTATATTTATCCATTCGAAGGGAAGGTGCTTGTCCTAGACTCCTTACACTGTCCTCCTCAGTCGTATCAAACATTCCTGATTCATTTAGAAAGGTCAGCCAACATGCAACCACATACGTACTTATATGAATTAGAGTTTCTAAATAACTATAGTGTTTTATATTCGATATCTACAGGGCATGGCGGTTTTATAAGAAGCAAAAAGGACCGGTCGACGCCGCCCGCTCAGATCCTAGTGTGCCATTGACGATACAACACCATTATCCGGTAAGTTGTCCGAACACATATCATCATATAAATAATACACAAGGCATGACAATTTTAGTTTAATCTTTTGCTCATTAATTACATAGTGCTACAAGCAACCACCTGGATCGGTCTACTGTGGATACTATGTGTGTGAGTTCATAAGGCAACGGGGACGATACGTTAGGGACAAAAATATGGTAAAAAATATCTATGTATGAAGTTTTCTCATTAAAGTTGGAAATATTAATATTGGACATGTGTCAATGATGCTTTTAAACTTTGTTTCCAGCCGAGAAGCAAAGGAAAGGATGTGTCATTCACTCCAAAAACTATGGAAAATATAGTAGCAGACTTGTGCGGTTTTATTATGAGAGAAATAATTCCAAGTACCGGAGCATATTTTGATGAAGCCGGTGATTGAGCAAGTGAAGGATTTAGAGCGCTGACAGACCTAGCAGGTCTAAACTTGAAACGAAATGACATGTAAACACCAAATGGTTGAACTCATAACTTGAAATGACGTGTATTATATGTAATTTTATGCTTGATGTTTGATTTCGTGTGGACACATCTGTAATATTTATATGTGTTGTATGTATGATGCAATTTTATGGTTCATGTTTGCATATCTTATATATATATAATATATATATATATATATATATATATGTGACAAATATAGTACAGTGTGGAGGCAAATATTAAAATTTAAAATAAAAAAAATAATTACACAGGCGGCACACAGAGTGAGCCGTCTGTGAAAAATGGATTTTCACAGGCGGCTGACAAAATGAGCCGCCTGTGTAAATAACTATTTACATAGGCGGTTGACAAAGTGAGCCGCCTGTGAAAACCCTTTTTTCACGGGCGGCTCACAGCCCGCCGCCTGTACTGTGGGCCGATTAGTACTGACCCATAGTACGGGCGGTGGGCTTGGCCGCCTGTATAAATGTCTCTACCACCGCCTCTAAAAATATTTTCTGTACTAGTGAAACTCCCTAAATAAAAGTTGTAGATCTTATAAAGTTACGAAACTTTGTAGCTGATAACTTTTTCATTTAAATTTGTTAAGTGGCTCAAACAATCAATTTATACTCGGCTTAGTATAATATGTGGGGAACTAAAACGGAATATATATCTAAGTGACTTATGGGTGGAGTGGTAAAGTATGGTATGTGCAAACGTGAGGTTGTAGGTTCTAAACCCCACACACCTGTAGCACCTGATTTCACTAGTCAGCCTCGTTGCGTACTAGTGCCTCGTCGGATCGATCATGACACGTGACAAACTGACAAGGTCCCTAGTAGTAAATGCACTCAACATCGCCTAGTCATATCTCCGTCATTATATGTAGGACTAGGACCCAAAAACTTGACCGGGACTCAACATCGCCTAATCATATCTCCGTCATTATGTAGGACTAGGACCCAAAAACTTGACCGCGACTCCCATGACCAGGTGCAGTGCATTTTCTCTAGCAGATTGAGCAAAGAAGCTGATTTGGACCGAACGAGAGGACAATTTTAATTTTCCTTTTCCCCTTTAGTTAGTTTTGAATCTTCGTAGCAGCACTGCGTCCGAAAGAAAACACGTCTTGATTCGATCTTGCCTCTTGTAGTCTTTATCACAAACGTTTTCACTTTGCTTTTTGTTTCATCGAAGGAAATAATAATCGTCTGTTTTATCCTCTCGTGTGCACAGAGGATTTATTAAATATACAAGTGTCAATTTCTTTTTAACATGGTCAAATAACGTGTAGGCGCAAAATAATTCTGAAATTAGATTTAGAACTGAATAATAAATTTCGGCAATGATGAACTCCACAACCCTTCAATTGAGTGTGCTTGTCAATATAATATGATAATATCCACCTATATTGCACTGATAGAAAAAAAATCGACATAATAACCCATAGTTTTCACATTGTTATGCGTTTACTTTTTCTCAATGACACTGGTGGGCTTATTATGTCTCCTCTGATTATCAAAATTTGTGAACTTGATTGATTATAGTAATTTCGACTATGAATTATAATAATTCATATACTATAGGTTATTGGGGTTCCTAGACTATAATTATTGTACTATTATCCATTCACCTATAATTTTCTAATAGAAGGTTTGATGTTAGACGTCGCGTCAGTACCCCATGGTTTCTAGGCGAGGGTGAGCTGGAAATTTAGGGGGTGTTTAAATTCAGAGTATGTCATTATTATTCACGGTTAGACGTCTCTATGCGAGGGTGAGTTGGAAATTTAGGGGGTGTTTGAATTCAAAGGCTAAAGTTTAGTCTGTGTCACATAGAACATTTGGACGATAATTAGGAGGACTAAACATTAGCTAATTGTAAAACTAATCACACAAACGTAAACTAATTAGCGAGATATAACTATTGAGCCTAATTAATCCATCATTAGCAAATGTTTACTCTAGCACTATATTGTCGAATCATGGATTAATTAGAATTAATAATAGATTAATCTCGTAAATTAGTCTCAAGATGTATAATGGGTTTTGTAATTAGTCTATGTTTAGTACTTCTCATTAGTGTCTAAATATCCGATGTGATAGGGCTAAACTTTAGCTCTGAGGTTTGGAGAGTACAATGATTGATGTCCGGAGAGTTAGGACCACGTACATCAATGCAAAACATGGGCCGGTACCACATGTCTTTTGCAATGCAGTACAAGGAAATACATCGACAAAATAACTACAGGAAAAAAATGGTCCAAATTTTATTGGTTGAACAAGTGTTGATACAGGACCATATATTAGCTTTAAATAAGTGTTGATACAGCTTTAGGTGAAAATAAATGGTCCAAATTTTATTGGTTGAACAAGTGTTTGATACAGGAGGACTTGTATCCAAATGAACAAATTCTTTTGATAGAATATTAAAGTTGTGTTTAGCAAATCGTGTGTGTGGTGTAAATAGATTAGAACTTGTGTGAAAAAATGTTTTTTTTTGAAAGATTGAAAAAAAATATCCTTAGGATTCTTTATGTATTAAACTTGAGATTTTGCATCTAATTCTTTTGCAAGCCTAAGTACGTCATGCCGCCATAGATTCTTTATAAACAATTTTTGGCACTTAATGTTAGTCACCCTTTGCTATCCGTTTTTTTTTTTTGGTTGTTTTGTGGGGAAGAGAGTTTTATTGATTTTTTATGAATCGAAGAAACAGAGAGAGAGTTTTATTGAATCAACAACGGGGAATGTTCCTGGAACGGCCGGCGCAAGAAAAATATATGATCGATCGAGGTGTTTGCTTTTCATGGATACAAGAAAAACCTTCGAGCTTACTTTTAAATAATTTACCGATCGAAAAGAGAAGCGTACGGAGCACATACCTAGAAAGGTCGACCTTGAGCGTGTACTCGTCAACGGCGTCCTCGGCGTCAAAGGCAACATCGCGGGTCTGCTTGAGCCACACCCTGATGAGCTCGTCGGAGGTGTCGCGTCGCCGCGGATCGGCATGCCGCAAGAAGGCCTGCATCCACATGAGCCGGTCCCGGAGGCCGCGGATGTCGTCGTTCACGGCCACCAGAGCCTTCGCCTCGCTCACAGCCATCTCCTGGAGCTTCCCCACCAGCGGACCAACGACCACCAGCGGACCAACGATGGCCTCCGCCATCGTGGAGCTGCTTCTAGCTAGCTAGTTGTGCGTTGTGTGAGACAAGTAGACATATACGGAGTACTATATAGCAAGGAAGATGGATCAGCATTGGCCAAGGAGCGAGGGGTGCCTTAATTAGAGACGCGATCGCGAGGAGCTAACCGTTGACCGGCCGGAAAGCTAGACTTGCACTTTATATATACAGTATAAAATGCCCGGGCAGCCCTAGCTATATTATATCCTCCTACTCAGGGTTCACTAACCGTTTCGAAACCGGTAACCGTCCACGGGCGGTTTGACGGTTACCGACCGTAACCGTCCAAACCGGGCCCAAACTGAACGGTTTGTATTTTGAATTCAAACGACGTAGTTCAAACGGTTTGGGACCGGTAACCAGTCGGTTAGGGCCGGTTACCATCCGGTTTGAGTGGTTCCGCCCCAAACCAAATTTCAAATTTGAAAAAAAAAATTGAAAATGCTGAAAAAATTCATAAAAATAGTTCATGATTTATAGAGTCGAATGGTGCAAATTTTTTTCAAATTGGAGTTCGTTTGCTATTTATTTTGACGCGTACAAGTTTGAAAAAAAATAAAAAAGATTTTTTTTCTTTTTTTTTCAAACTTGTACACGTCAAAATAAATAGCAAACGAACTCCAATTTGAAAAATTTGTACACCATTCGACTCTATAAATCATGAACTATTTTTAGGAATTTTTTCAGCATTTTCGATTTTTTTTTTAAATTTGAAATTTGAATTCAAACCGATACCGAAACCGAACCGGTCCCGTACGGTTTGCCGGTAACAGGTCGGTTACCGCGGTAACCGTTAGGTTTGAAAAACCTTGCTCCTACTCCTAAAATGCACGTCACGTCTAGCCTGCAGCCTTCGCCTCAGAGACGCGAGGAGCCGTTGACCAGAAAGCTAGACTTGCTCTTTTATACTGTCTCCGTAGTACTCGTAATACACGTCGTTTTGCATACACCTTAAATATACTTCAATTCTAATGTAGACAATGGAGCCACGATTCACACTTAGGTTGGTTCGGAAGCGAAGCCATTTTCCGCAAGAGATTTTTTCGCGTAAAATTCGAAAACGCGCTCCGCCGGGGATTCAAACCTGAGACCTCATCTTCGCACGGTACCTCCTCTACCACTCCACCCATCCGTCACTTGTGTCTAGATTCATTAGTACTTACTCATATTCTATACTAAACCGAGTGTAAATTGATTGTTTCAGCCACTAAACGAATTCAAATAAAAAAGTTGTGAACTACAAAACTTCATAACTTTTCGAGACCTAAAACTTTCATGTAGCAAGTTTTTTCATCTGAGGTTGTTTATAAAAAATTAAATTTCAAATTTGACACATTCGAACATATTTTTCGATGACAACATGATTTCAAATAAAAAAGTTGTGAACTACAAAGTTTCATAACTTTGCGAGATCTACAACTTTCATGTAGAAAGTTTTTCCATCCAAGATTGTTTACAAAAATCAAAAATACCATTATCCATGCATTTTTAGTGGCGGTTTTCTTAAGCAACCGCCACTAAAAATAGTGTATTTTTACAGGTGGTTTTCCTAAGGAACCGCCACTAAAAATTAATTTTCAGTGGCGGTTCAAAATGATTTTTTTTCTATTTTTTTCTACTGACAGTTGATAACCCAAACCTCCTTTGCTATTTTTCTGGGGCGCAGGAAAAAATCGTTTTTGTACTAGTGTATTAACCGTGGCCTGCATAATGGTAAACCGCCACGGTTAATAAGTGCATTAACCGAGGCGGATATTTTTGCAAAATCAATTAACCAAGGCGGGCACACTATAAGGCCCGCCACGGTAAAACACAAAGGTCCAACAGCCCAAGCGATGCCCAATAATTGTCTTCATATATATATATATATACGTCTGTTAGGGTTTCTTTCCTCACCCACACTCCATCTCTCTCCTAGCCCGACAGCCGCCCCTCCCCCACCCGACACTCGACAACGTGAGTGCCCCTCCCCCATTTGATGGCGGCGCACCCTCCCCTCCCCCACCGGCGGACCCCCTCCCTCTCCACCGCCGGTGCCGCTCCCTCTGCCCTCTCCCTCCCCCTCTGAGGCCGGGGTAGCGCGCGGCCGCGGAGGCCTTGGCGGCGCGAGGCGGGGACGACGCGTGACCGCGTGACCGCGCGGGCCGCGCGATGTGCGAGGCGGGGATGCCGGCGCGACTCCCGTGGAGGGGGCGGCGGCATGGCCTAGATCTAGACCGGCGGCTGCATGGCCCAGATCCATGTAACACCCCAAATTTTGCTTTCTAGAAAAATAGTAATAAATGGTTTATTTGTGAATTTTTGTGCTCATAAAAATATAGGAAAAATAAAACTTTTTAATAAAGTTAAAAGTAACCCTAGGGTTAGATACATGTTTGAGCATTCATGCCTTTGCATGTGTTTCATTTGTTGAGTGGGGTTAGAAAAGCAATCAAATTTTGAATTCAAAATGATATTTGAAAAGGTGTTGAAAATTCATTTGCAAACTATTTCTGGAAAATGTTAAAAAACATTTCCTTTCTCTCCCTCCCTATCACACTCCTTTTGGCCCGAATGAGGAGCCCATCCCGCAGGCCTCCCTCTCCCCTCTCCTTTGGGCCAAGCCCAGTTCGCATCAACTGGCCCAGCGCGAAGCCGCCTCCCTCCTTCCTCCCTTTCTCCCACTGCCACTCTGGCCCCGCTCGCCAGCGCCTCTCTGACTCACGGGCCCCGCGTGTCATTGGGGACGCCGTCGTCTTCTTCCTCCAGATGGAAAGAGCCGCGCCGCCTTCCCTCTTCTCCCCGACAAATTCGAGCTGGATCCCTTCCTTCCTTCTTTGCCGTACCTCCGGGCTATAAGAACCCATGCCCCGCCTTCCCCCACCCCCTATTTGGCCCTCTCCGAGCACCCACAGGGCCTCCCAGAGCTCCGCCGCCGTCGCCCCTCCGCTGCCATGCCCCACCACCTCCCTTTGCCGCTCCCGGAGCTTCGCGCTGAGGTGAGAAGGGTCCATGGTGCCATATATCTCTCTCTCCCACTCCCTATCTCGGTGTTCTCGGTCACCGGATCTACCCGAGCCGCCACACCTTGTGGACCGCCCCTCTGAGTCCCTCTCGGCATCAACCAGTACCACAATCGAGTTCTCCATCACCTCCTCTCCCTCCCTGTGTTTTTCGTTCGGCCGAAGAGGCCCGGAACGTCGAAGTCGACGAACTCCGGTGAGGAGCCGAGCTCTCGGCAATGGCGCACCGCCGCGGTAACGCCGCCCTGTCGTCCCTCAGGCCCGCGCCCTCCCTGCGCCGTCCGATCTGGCACGGACGACCAGGATTAGAAGTACCCCAAAGGGTACGCTCCCGGCCCACGGTGGACCGGTGGACCAGAGCCCCGCACGCGGTCCACACCGCTCCCGTGCACCCGCCCTGTCCCGTGCCGCCATGTGGCAACCCGCCGCCCCCCTTAGCGCCTCCCGCGTTTACGCTTTGTCTTCTGAAAAGCGTATTCCGTTCGGTTTCGTTTTATTTCAGAAATAAATAGAAAATCTATATTTACAGATCTGCCACTCCTTTTCAAAACCTTATAAAAGAAGCATTTTAAATCCGTTTTCATCCATTCAAATTGCGTTAGATTCGTAGAGTTTTTATCTACATGTTTAAAACCATAATCAAACTGTTTTGAAACTTTGAAAATAAATAGTTATTTAATGCCTTTTTAAATTCCAAGTTTAATCCCTAAAACTCGTTTAAATCATATCTTCTCCGTTTCAAATCCGATTCGATTCATTTAAGTTGCGTTGGCTTCGTATCGGCATACCCTTTTCATTAGTAATCTTTAATACCATGTTAATAGCTCTTTAATTTTATGGTTAACTCGTAACTTGATTAATAACTATGCAACTTGTTTTACACATAAAATATCGATAGTTTCTACTCTCGTTTTCGATAGACAAATACAAGTTTGACCTAATTCTAATCAAGGTGTTTCTCTGAAACACTTTATACACTCTTTTATATAGTTATAAAATTGATAAAGTCTATAGTTCTCTTTTATAAAAGCAAATCTTTCGGTAGATGTATCTTTCTAATCGTAGCTCCGATTAGTGTGTTCTTCGCGACTATGTGATCGTAGAGATGCGTAGATTTCTTTTTAAATCATTTTCATTGATTGGTGTATTGTTCTAATTTATCCATGTTTGTATTCTTTGTATGATCAGAATACTTGTGTGGTGTTTTGTTAATTATTGTCCAATCGGTGAGATTTACGTGGAGATCAAGAAGAAGTCGTCTGAAGTTGAGAATCAGTTGAGCAAAGGATCTAAGCTTTTAAGGCAAGTATTACATGGGATTATCCTTGTTGTCCTATTCATGATAATCACTCATTAATCATATGCATGAGTTTCCTTGTTACCCTATAAGGTTATCCTAGTATTGCACCTTATACCTTGTCACCCTGGGAATTGATGCATTTGGGTAGATCAAGCTAGTGCTCTTTAAGAATAACTATGATCATGTAAACTTGATTAATGATATATGAAATGACAATAAAAGATGACTTTTTAGCAACGTGGACTATAGGTGGAGCATCAGGAACTCACACCTGCGTTCTCACTCATAGGGATATTTCTGTAAGAGATTACCCCGAGAAAACAGTACTACCATAAGCTAATGGGCTCTGGCTTGACTCAGTATTAGACTTCTACTGGTTTGTGGCAACTTACCCGAAAGGGCGCAAGAGGGGCTCACCATAGTGCCTTCGTAAGAGGGGTAGCACTAACCATTGAGGAAACGTATAGCGGGTTGTTACCTACCAGTGGAACCTGTGAACGGTCTCGTAGTGTACCCTACTCCATTTCCTTGGTAGAGGTGATGTCATATGGGGATCACGACTTATGGGTAAAGATGTATGACCTCTGCAGAGTGTAAAAACTATTATAATAGCCGTGCTCACAGTTAAGAGTGGCTTGGGCTCCTTACTGTGTGATGTCCTTATGTCATGGCTCATCAGTTGTTATCTGTGATTTATTATTGTTACCGTTCATATAAGCATTACATCTCGTTCACTTGATCATATGGTTATTGGGCTATTGATAACATTGATGCTACTATAATGCTAAAATTGAGATAACCTAAAAGCTTATGCAGTTAAACCAGAGTCATACCTTCTTGAGCCTCATGAACCCCATGAATATTTGTTGAGTACGAAAGTACTTACGTTTGTTTATTCTTTTCAATACTTGGATAAAAATCCCGGATGGGTACCAGTTTGCAAGAGTTGGAAGAGATAGGCTTGTGATCAACCAGTCAGTTGGTCCCTGTGGAGTGGAGTCTTCGCCTGAAGATCGGAGTGTCTTTCCGTTGATTGCTCTCTTAAGGTTATATCTTTAACCTTATATGTTATGTATTTAAGTATTGTCTTTTGATATTACCTTCTTCTGTGGCTATATGTGAGAATTGACTTCCTGGGCTCACATATGGTGTATATCTGGTTTTGTTCTTAAAACCGGGTGTGACAATCCAGCCCTAAACGGGTCTGGATCTGGGCTTTTTTTGTTCTTTTATTCCATTATCTGTGTCGGTCACTTCCAACCGCCACGGTTAATGCCCCTATTAACTGTGACCATTGATCTGTGGCGGTTGGAATAACCGCCACGATTAATCAAATTTGACCGCCATGGTTAATCATTTCTGTAGTAGTGATTCAAAAGATAAAACTATTTGAAAGCTTATTCATAAAAGAACAAAGACTATGTCGGTGTTCAGAATAGCACTCTAGACTTAATCGACGGTAAATTTGTATTTGTGCGCTGGGTTCGGATGGCTATATAAAATGGACACGAGAATAATGTATACTGGTTCGGCCTGAGTGTCCTCCATATGTCCAATGTTTGATGGATCTTGTGTTATTCTGCAGCAAAGTGTGTTGAAGATGTTCCAAATTCATAGCCCGAGATAAAGGCCGGACTTCTGACAAAGTGAAGCGGAGGCTCGTCGCTGGGAGGCTTGGGCTGGAGCGGTACGGTACATATACCCGTCGCTAGGGTTCCACCGAGATTAAGTCATTCATTATTCTTGTAAGCCGCCGCACAACGTTGTAACCGACTGTTGATAATAGTGAGGAGTGTTTGCTAGTTGGCGGCCATTGTTTTTCTCCTTTGCATTGGAGGGGTTTTCCACATTAAATATTGTGTCTCGCTGTGGTTTGATCTTGTGTTCTTCGCCGCCGTCATTCACAACAAAGTGTTGGTAGAAGGGGTTACAAGTAGTCGAGAGAGCGAGGAGGTCCCAAGTCTCTAGTGTGGAGTGTGCGAGGATTCACTGAAAGTGTTGTGTTCTTGTGTGTTTGTAGGTTGCTCTCTTTGCTTGTCCTTTTGTTAGGACATCTGCCTCCCCTTCTATATCTTGAAGTGGAGGGCTCGGATTATAATGTGTGGTAAATATAAAAAAACCATACAAACAGGAAAGAGAAACAAAAAGAAGTCTCCGGAGTGTGTTGTTTTCCTCTTTTTCTAGGATCGACGCCCGACCATATAGCGCAGGGACAATATGGCTATTGAATCACAGTAACTTCGTTCGCAGGGGCAATGTGATTTGGTCGAGAAGGCGGCGCGAAGACGAGAAGGGCGGCGCGGCACCGGCGTAGGATTTTTCAGTAGTTTGATGACGTCGATTCGAATGAACTAGCGCCTTCAGGACTTAGGAAATTTTCGGGCGAGTGTGCGGGATTCTACAGGCTATTGTCAATACGAACCACCTCTAAAAATGCATTTCTACAGTCGGTTGGCATTGACCACCTTCTGTAGAAATCTTTTTGTAGAAATAATTCAAAAAATTTCAAAAAACCATATCTTGAGAAATATTGTTCCAAAAATTATGAATTAAATTTTGTGGTGTTTGTTTTGACAAGATATACATGTTAAAAATGTGGAATGACATGTTTGATATACTTTTATATGTAGCTATATTTATAATGACCCATACATAAGCTTCAAAAAATCATATCTTGATAAATATTGTTCCAAAATTAGTGAAATAAATTTTGTGGTGTTTGTTTTGAAAAGATATACATGTTTTAAATATGGAATGATATGTTTGAGATACTTTTATATGTATCTATATTTATACATAAGAAAAGTTCTTGGGTTTGTATTTTTTTAATTAAATGTTATGGGTTTGAGATACCCCAATTTAATCTATTTTTCATATCTCGATTAATACATAAGAAAAGTCCTTAGGTTTGTATTTTTTAATTAAATGCTATGGTTCAGGGTTAATTGAGCTAAAGTTTAGCTAGGGTACATTAGGGACTTTGGAGTAGCTAGGGTTTATCCGGGTTTAGTGCATAGGGTTCATCGTCTCGGGATTATAGAAATAGATTGCAATTATGTGAAATAAGCATAGGGTCTCACACATAGAAACAAAAATAGGGTCTCCACATGTACAAACATAAATAGGGCCTGCCATTGTAACATAAATGGATTATATGGCAAATAACAAAAATAATCTAGGCAGCTATACTGTTCCTCCTTGTCCATTGTGGCACACCCAAGGTAGCGATTTCTGTGGGATGCTTCGTTCAACACTCCTTATTTTTACTGGATGGTCATCTACAAAGAGACACATGTTGTTGAACTCATTAAGTTCATCCAGGTCAGATACACCATCAACCCCTATAGCTTGTTGCTTTCCAGGTAAAACTACATGCTTCAGCTTGTCGGTACTTTTCTTCTCATTAGGACAAAGGATCTGTTCAGCATAGAAGACCTATGCAGCACGGTTAGCCATTATCCACGGATCATCTTTGTAGCCTACCTTACTTAGATCAAGAACTCTGACCCCATAGTTGTCCACTGTGACATGTTTGTCTTCAACCCATTGGCATCGAAACACAGGGATCTGAAATGTACCATAGTCTAGTTCCCATATGTCCTCAACGAAGCCAAAGTATATAGTTTCATCCCCAGTTTCAGAGTCTAAGGCATCACATTGAACTCCACTATTTTGTGCAATGCTCTTTTGGTCCTTGGACTTGGTACAGAATGTGAAGCCACTAATGTCATAGTTTTACCATGTTGTGACCTGGCGTGATGGTCCAGAAGCTAACACCTTGATGATGCGTTCCTCAATTGTTTCCCCCTTTGGAATGTCATGCTCCCTTAGCCATGAGGTGAACTTATTCTTGTGTTCCTTCATTAATCACTCATCTGTGTGCCCATGATTATATTCGTGAAGCTTGTCAATATGTTGCTCGATTAAAGACTCCATTATCGAGAGTTGATGTATGATGTTGTGATGTGCCTCGAGGACTGAATTGTAATCTTGCGGGACTAATGATTTGTTTTTCATCCTCGCTCTTCCATTCCGCCTACCCTCATGTCTTGATGGAGGCAGACCTATTGCGTCCTGGTCTTTTAGGACTCTGTTGCAGAATGGACCTCCAGACTCAATTGCCTCTTTGGTTAAGTACCCCTCTACAATGGATGCCTCAGGACGAGCACGTGCTGATACATAGCCATTAAGTGTTGACATGAAATGCTCATACATCCACATCTCATGTAAATATATGGGACCCAGTGCCTCTATCTATGGAACCAAGTGCACCACAAGGTGAACCATAATATCGAAGAATACTGGAGTTAAACACATCTCGAACTGTGACATTGTCTCTGCTGCAAATTCCTTAAGAGATGTCAACTACTCATCACGGTCAATCATCTTTTGTGAGATCATGTTGAAGAAGTAGCACAACCATGTGACTACAACCTTTATCCACACTAGATTTATAGCCCTGATGGCAATAGGGAGGAAAGTAGTCAGCATGGCATGACAATCATGTGAGTTATAGTTGGTGAGTGTAAGGTCTTTCATTGACACAATACTTCGTATGTTAAAGAAGAATCCAGATGGGACATTCAAATTATTCAACCACATACACATCGATTGTTTCTCATCATTGTTGAGGTTGTAGCTTGCTGCCGGGAGACGGTACTTCCCATTTTCTTGAAGAACAGGGTGGAGTTCCTTTTTTATGTCTAACTATACCATGTCCAGGCGTGACTTTAGTTCTTCCTTTGTGTTGTCCTTTATGTCTAGCAAGGTTCCAATTAGGATTTCAAACACGTTCTTCTGAACGTGCATACCATCGATCACAAGGCATACATCTAACTCAGGCCAGTATGAAAAAATACTCCAAGAAAATAGATTCTTGAATGTAGCCCCTGGAGTTGGTCTGACATTCTTTCTTGGTTTTCCGTCTGTTGTCTTCTCCCTCAAAACAAATTTAAGGCTGCTGACTATGTTGAAAACTCTGTTGCCTTTCTTGGTTTTCCGTCTGTTGCCTTTACTGTTACCTAGTGGGGCAGTAGACTGGAGTTCAACATTATTGTCGAAGTACTTATCCATCTTTTTCTAGCAGTATCTATGTCCTTTCTATAAGAAGCGTCTCTGCCTCATGTACACTATCTTCGAAGATGCAGCAAGGGACACGTGAGCAGTTTCATCTATGCATATCACACAACCAACCTTTCCCTTGAACTGCCCTAATAATGTGAAGAGAGAAGGGAAATTGTTGATCGTAACAAAGATAATTGCTCTCAACGTGAATGATTCTTTACGGTACTCGTCCCACATTTTAACACCTGTTTCCCACAATATCTTCAAGTCTTCCATTAAGGGTTCCAAGAAAACATCCATGTCAACTCTAGGCTGTGTAGGTCCACAGATAAGGATGGTTAGCATGAGGTACTTTCGCTTCTGCATCAACCATGGTAGAAGGTTGTTGATGGTGAGGATCATCGACCATGTGTTGTGTGTGTTGCTCCTCACAACAAATGGATTCATTCTGTCAGTACTCAGTGCAAACCTAACATTTCTTTGTTCCTTTGCAAAGTCTTTGTGTTTGTTATTGAAATCTATCCATTGCTTGCCATTGGCTAGGTGTCGAAGCTTCCCATCGTCTTTGTGCTCATAAGAAGCATGTCAGCTCATAAGTTTGGCATCCTCTGGGTTAGCAAACAAACACCTCAGTCGATCGACCACAGGCAGGTACCATACCACCAAAGCCGGAATCGTTTTTTGCTCATAATAGTCTACTTCATCTTTTTCTTTGCTCGTGGGTTTTGAACTCTGTTGGGTCTTCTTTCGCTTCTTTCCTTTACACACTGAGGCAGCACAGTGTTCCTCTTTGTAGTCTTTATTCGTTTTGTACCTACTTGCATTACACTTTGGACATATCTCTATGTCTTTATAATCGTCACCTCAATATAGGATACAGTGATTTCTACAAGCATGGATCCTCTCAACAACCATCGTGAGTGGAGACTTATTAGCTTCTTTGCATAGTACGTGTTAGTAGGCATTTCGTTTTCCTTTGGAAGCATGTCTGCGATAATACTCAAGAATGCATCAAAGCCAGCATCAGAAATACCATACCTAGCTTTGCATACCAACAACTTTAGCACCGAACGCAAGGTCATGAACTCTTTGATACAACCTTTAGACTCATCGTACAAAGGTTGTTTTGTTACCTTCATCAGGGCCTCCATACCTTTCTTGAAGAACATTGATGGATCTTCTGCATGACGATGCAACATTGCCTCTAGGAATTCTGAATCTTCCGCAGCCATATTATTTTGCATCACATCAGTTCCGACGCCTTCAATTCCTCCAGTGAAACCATGATCAGGACCATCGGTGATAGGTTGTTGTGTCTCGTGTACGAACTGAAACCCACCGTCAACAAGCATATTTGGACCATCAGCGTCGATACTTGCACAACTAACAGTTGTATAAGGTGCAGAGCTACCCTCTCCATGCTTTGTCCAAATCAAGTAATCCTTCATAAATCTTCAACGGACAAGATGAGAAAGGATTTGTTGATGGTCATCAAATACAACAACATTCCTTCAGTCCATGCATGGATAATGTATGTGCGTCTTCTTTGTTCTCCAAGCTTGGTTCTTAGCGGCATAAATAAACTTATGAACCTCGGGTATGTATGATGCATGTAGCCTAGATAATTTATACATCTAGAATGACCCTCCATAAATAGCTGACTTGAAAAGGGAGAGAGGACAAATACTATATGTGGACTTTCAGGTTTGTGAGCAACGTACGTGACGACGTGCTCGAAACTTTTTCAAATTTTTACCACAACATACGCACATGAGATCATGACACATGCACAAGTTTCATGATTTTCAGAATTTGTTTGTATTTTATATGATTAAAAAACTACTAGCACCGAAGTTGGCAATGTTGTCCCGTGAACACGTTGATCGAATTTTTGAGATAGGTCATGGATTTAGCCATAATTTACACTAATAAACAAGGATAACATTTTTTGAACGAATGAAATCTATTATTTCATGCACCTGCAGTTCAAATGTAGATTATACGGGAAAATTCAAGAAAACAAAATAAACTAATAAAATGTACCAAAAAACAATGAAAAACTTCCAAATTTGAACATGTTGTTTGCAATAGTTCACTAAACCTACACAAGAAATTGGGAGTAAAAAAACAAAAAAAAATTTAATTTGCGGAGTGCCTAGGGTTGGCACTCTGCAAAAAATTATGTTGCCGAGTGCCAAAGGCCTGACATTCGGCAAATCCTTTTTCTGCTAAAATTACTGGGCCAGCCCACTCGGCCGGCACACTCTCACTCTCTCTCTCACTCTCACTCTCACACTCACCCTCTCCCTCACCCGCCCCGCCGCCCCACCCCGCGCCGCTGCCCGCCGCCCGCGCCGCCAGCCCCGCACCCGCCCCTCCCCGTGCCGCACCCGCCCCTTCCCGCGCCACCTCCCCACCCCCGCGCCGCCCCCAAAGCAGTCCCCCCCACCCCCCACCCACCACCCAGCAGCCCCCACCCCCTTGCCCCCCCACCCAACAGCCATCATATTATTAATCTCGCTGACAAATGATGGTTCAGTTTGTTGCATGCCAATTTGGTACATGCCATCTTTATATGCACAAAAATGGTACTTATAACATTTATCTATTGTTGATTCATGATAAAAATCACTATATCTTTCACTCTATCTTTACAGTTAAATGCCAATGGAGATATGGAGGATCTTGATTCATTCTGGTTATAGTCTCTGCTTTTCTTATTTCAATAATGACAATGCGAGATTAATAACGTTTTTCAAATTTAAGTCCTCCTGCCATTTCTGTTTGGACTAAAGTTTCTTTATGCTTCCATGCCATCAGTACTTCATAGAATCACCAGTACTTGTGTAGTTACATTTGGTTTGATTTTGATCTAGATGGTGTGCTTATCTAAGTGTGACCTCACCAGTGTATACATCAATCGTCTATTTAATTTTGGATCCCTCTCAACAGAAGAATCGTGAAAAGGGAAATAATTTCAGATCCAACTATAGCCAATCATGCTATCAGTTTTACGTTGCCTATTTTCATGTATAGTTCAGGATACTTGGTTACTTAGCAAGTGAATGAGATATCACGTTGTTCATTTTCACTGCAGGATTATTGTCCATTTATATCCCAAGATATTATCTTCATGACAGTTCACTTTGAAATAGCAAATTTGTTCATTTATATGGTCCCACCATCTTATGGAACTAAGAATACATGTTAATATATTGTGATGCCTCTTGCTTTAACTCTGATTTCTTTGTGTTGATGCATCAATCATTAAGTTTTTTTTCACCTGTACAACTCCCAGTTTACTTTGATGGATTTCACAATGGTGCCTTATAGATTGCTACATTCTATATGGGCATGCCTTTGTAGTGTTCTCTCCTGGCAAAGGCTCAAATTGTAAGCATCCATACAAGGTTACTACTTACGTAAAACCTGCTAACTATTTAGGTTCTCCATGCAACTTGGGATAGCCTTCCCCTGCTCTAATTTCTCCTTCTCAGTCTTATTTAATAAAATGTTGTAGTTTGTATATGTGCAGTTTTCTAATTTCTCCCTACACATATACGCTTTATGAACCTTCAAGGTCTCCATGCAACTTTAGATAGCCTTCCCCTGTTCTAATTTCTCCTTATCAGTTCTTTAGATATCCTCATTATTTGTTATTTTGCAATGTCAATTCTTTACATGCCCCTGGTTGCTCCTGTCACCTTCTCTTTAGATAGATTAGGTTCTGTAAGGATAATTCCTATCATTCTATCAGTAATACATCTTTTGCATTGTAACAATGGCCACCTTGATCAGTGGTCACAAATCCTTTTCGAAAAGCTGACCTATTCTACTGAACTGGTGATCGATATGACGATATACACTTATTAAGCTGCCAAATAGTGTAAGTTTTTGCATTGAGCATATGATGAATCCTAACATGGTTCTGAAATAATTTTATGTTAAACTAAATTCTACTAATTTGTGTTGATTCCTATTTACTTCGCTACTTTGCTTCAGTAATTATATTATGTTTATTATTCCCTTCCCACTTTAGTATGCGTTCTTTTTTACATAATTAGGGTATACCTATTATGCACTTTTAATTTTGTACCTACCATATATTTTGTAATGTTTGTATCAATGTTTCCATGGGATAAGCCATTGTAAAAGGTGCATATTGACATATTGTCTTCGACTATAAAAGGCCATCCAGTGTAGGCATCACTGCCTTCTAGCATTCAGTCTTTGGATTTCCTAATTCGGTGTCAATCTCTTCTGAGAGATAGCCTCCACTGAAGAGTATTTACAACAGTCTTAGATCGAGGAGGGGTAACTCTCTTTAAAAAATCTTAATATTATGTATTTAGGTTGTGCCAGTGTTGTTTTACATATCATAACAGGTTTGCAGTGCAGGAGTCATAGCTGAAAATAGTTTTATGGTGATGTCGCCAACATTCAGAGTCATCCTGATAGATTTCAAAGCTACATAAGAGGTTCTACGCTCTGTCATAAGGATCTAAGACAATCAGTAATACATCTCAGAATTCAGATGATGTGATGATTCTAGATGTTACTTCGTTGCGTATACACAATACAAAGTGTTTACAACTCACGTTGAAGTGAAATAAGAAAATAGTTAGACTGAATCTTTGTACTTGGTTGTTATGAAATGGTTCAATAAAAGAGTCCTTCACGTGTTGATATAAATGTCTACCACAAATCTCGCACCAGGAGGCAACTCAGCTACGGTATTTCTCCTGAACATAATTAGGTACAAGGAACTACATTCATGTTTGTTCATAGATACCACTACCTCTTTCTTGCCATGCAGGTATAAGAAGGCCTATTGACATTTTGACCAGGTCGCTTACCCTTCTCGCTTTGCATTGTGTATGCCATCAGGGATTCTATGATGCCCAACAATGGTACTGCCCACCCCTGCAGCTTTTTTTTTGTAGAATAAATGAGCATGTTGTGCTTATCTGAATGCCATTTACCAAACCTGCCTCCTTTGTTCTTTTCTATTGATAGAAGATCAGACCTGATGTTCTCCACAAAGGAACAGTTGTGGAATAAGCAGTTCTTTTGTTCCCATATAGAAATCTAAAATTCAGGAGTCACGAATTTGCTATTGATGATAATTTGTGCAATTAGACCAGGATGCACTGGCAATATCAGTGACATAAGTGATGGTCCAGTGTCTTGTTGTCGTTTACGAACTGAGCAGCACTTTATAGTTGCACTGCTCAGGAGCAGTGCATTTTCCCTCTGGCAGATTGTGCAAAGAAGCTGATTTGGACCGAACGAGAGGACAATTTTAATTTTCCTTTTCCCCTTAGTTAGTTTTGAATCTTCGTAGCAGCAATGCGTCCGAAAGAAAACACGTCTTGATTCGATCTTGCCTCTCTTGTACGTAGTCTTTATCACAAACGTTTTCACACTTTGCTTTTTGTTTCATCGAAGGAAATAATAATCCTCTGTTTTATTCTCTCGTGTGCACAGAGGATTTATTAAATATACGAGTGTCAATTCTCTTTTTAACATGGTAAAATAACGTGTGTAGGCGGCCTGGCACTCGGCAAATCCTTTTTCTGTTAAAATTAAGGAGGAGGAGAGGAGAAGAAAAAGGAGGAGAAGGACAAGTACTTGCCGGTCTCGTCCCGTCGACCCTCACGCCGCTGCGGGTGTCGCCGGAAAGGTATAGAATAGTAGTAGTAGTTTGTAGTATTAGTTAGTAATAAGTAGTTTTACTAGCAACGTTATTGTTAGTAGTTAGTAGTGGCAGTGTTAGTGTTGGTAGTAATAGTGTTAGTAAGTAGTAGTTAGTGAGTATGTATATGTGGTTGTTGGCCTTTGTGCCTATTGAAGGGTTATGAGGTTGCTACGCTAACCGGAAAATAAAATTTTTCTACCCCATAAACCAAAAACTAGTGCTAGTTATAGATCACGGGGTTACCATTAGACGCGCAGGTGCAGCGGAAGCAACTCGATGTAGTCGTTCGCGTCATGGCAGTGCCGTGCAGTTGCGTGAGTGTCTGTCACATCTGACCACGTACGGTTCGTCCGAGCAAATCCCCGACCACCTCTGACCAGTTGTCGATCACCTCCAACCAGCTCCGACCCAGTTCCGATCAACTCCGACCAGCTCCGACCTTGTGCCGCAGATGCAACACCTTCGAGGTATCCCACACGTGCAGGGAGGAAGCGTTACGCCTCCGGACTGCTAGGTCCGCGAGGAGTACTAGGCGCGAGCGTGGGTAGGGCGACGACGGCTGCCAAAAGGCGTGAGTCAACTCGCCCCGCGCCTCCCCTTGCTTATATAGGTGTCCTAATGAGCTCCCATGTTGGAGGCCCATTAGTAACCCTAAACCTAATCTAATTCGGGTCCAACCCGAATTAGACTTCTAGCCCCTTAAGTGCGTGACCCTATGGGCTAACGCATACATAGACATGGCTCAAGTACTCTTACTCGACCAATAGTTGATAGCGGTCTCTAGCAAGACATGTCAACTCCTATGCATACGTTACGATCATATCAGACGAACCACCACAATACAATATACATGTTATTCCTTTACCTTACGATATTTGGTCCAACTTGTGGGTTAACACTTAACCCAAGCATGACTATGCATTTCATGATCTAATCATTTGAGTGGTCTAGTGATATCTCTCTCATATGGAGAGTGGCAAATTCCATCTTGATTGACTATGTCTCACAGCATTGTCGGATACTTGAGAATAGGGTACCCTAACTTCACACTTCGCAAAAACAAAATCATCCCCCGGGGGCTCCATCGCCTCGCCCGAGACAGGGTGACATCATTACCCTCGGGGACTTTCCGCCCCAAAATGGCTAAAGCAGCAGCACTCCCTCGGGGGCTCTTCCGCCTCGTCCGAGCGGGGGTGACGTCATCCGTGACGACACCCACCCTCGGGGATTTTTCTGCCTCAAAAATGGCCAAGGCAATGGCACCCCTTCGGAGGGCTTTCCGCCCCGTCCGAGTCTGGATGACGTCATCCGTGACGCCATCTACCCTCGGGGGCTCTTCGCTTCGTCCGAGTCTGGATGACGTCATCCGTGACGCCATCTACCCTTGGGGGCTATTCGCCTCGTCCGAGCCATAGTAACGTCATCCCTGATGCCACTTGACCTCGGGAGCATTACCGACCCCCTGCGCACTTTACCCTATAGTCAAAAGGTTCACAGTACAGACTCATCCTTAGGGATGGGGGTCGAAGGCGTGGAACGCCATGCCTACCCCTGTAGAATCCCTGTGGGACATGCTCCAGTACCGAAGGGACCACCGATTGACTCTTCCTATCGCCCCGAAGGACGTCTGAACAGGGATCGGGGTGTATTCGGTCCTGTCCGATGGAACGCAGGGGTGTCAGGCCCCGTTCGGCCAACCTCCGCCCATGCCCGAATATGGCAACAGGGACACTACCAAGTACAAGGCGTGTGGCTACATTTGCACCAAGGACAAAGAGGACCCGGGCGGCGTGCCAACAAGCGCAGCTTTCCCCGGGAAGGAAGGCGAACAAGAGCCGGAAGCGTCCCCCAAGCCAACAGCCTATACCGGGCCCACGTTTCTTCTCTCCCTCTACTGTACTCCTCCGTCTCTCCCTACGTATAAAGGAGGAGAATGGATCTCAAACCTCGCTCTCTCGATACTCTAAACGTTTTCCCACTCATTCGCACATACTCATACTCGCATCCACACGAGCACACACCACGAACCTCGAACATCATACGCACGAGACCTAGGAATCCGCTTCCCTCTCTCACAAAGCTTGTAGCTCCCCTCTACGAGCTCTCCACGCTCGGTAACACGACTCAGCAGCAAACTGGACGTAGGGTGTTCGTGCCCGAACCAGTATAAACCTTGTGTTCTCCGGGCGTAACCATCCCATCTCCGACATGCTTAGAAATTTACTCGTTGGCTGTCTAGACTCCGCCATTTTAGACACCGACAAGCATGTTTCCCGACAAACCCGAAAGCCACCTTTATAACTACCCAGTTACGGAGTAGCGTTTGTGTAGCACCCGGTTTTCCAAAGAATATCGAATACGATGTATATGTGTGCCCAGGATGTCCACACAAAACATATATACAAATATGGAGATTATCAAAGATAGTGCTTTATTATATATCGAAACATAGTTACAAAAAGACTTACATCTATAACAAAGCATCGCGGAAGCTATTCTATATCTCCTAGTCTTCGGGTCTCCATACTCCACAGGGACAGTTGACTGGGGGTACACTCGCCTAGTACTTCTTTGGTAACACATCACTTGCTCCACCATCTGGTACCCATCCGGGATTTTCATATAAAGGTGATGACAACAAGCGTAAGCTCACCATGCTCAGCAAGTATAACTATGGGGTTTATGAGGCTCAAAAAGATAGACACGGGTATACTGCATTAGCTTTTAATAAGTCATAGTTTTAGCAATTGAGTAGCATCAAGATCAACATAAGCCCAATAACCACATGATCAAGAGAACAAGATATAATGCTTATATGACAAATAACAATAACTTATGATTAATAATATCTGATGAACCATGACATAAAGAGAACACATTGTAAGGATCCAAGCCGCTCATAACCGTGAGCACGGCTATCATGATAGTTTTACACTCTGCAGAGGTCGTACATCTTTACCCCCAAGCCATGATTCCCATTTGCCAGGGTTAGCAAGGCCCACGAACCTCTACCTAGGAGGCTTGGCAGGGTTTCACTACATAACCTTTCGCTAGTATACTCTAACAAGTTAGGGCCGCGAGGCTAATGTCAAGTATGCATGGATATTCTCCTTCGAGTGGCATCACATGTGGTCGCAGCACTATGTACGCCTCCAAGACTGGAAAAGCGCCATACATCCCTTGACCCTCCCCTCATGCTCCAATAAATGGTAACCTCTAACAAGCTAGAGACATACTAGGTACTGAATTAAAGTCAGAGTCATATAACACTCGGGGTAGCACGGTTTTCTTAGGTGGCCGCTTACAGAAATACCCCTATGAGTGAGAACATAGGTGTGAGTTCCTGATGTTCCACCTATAGTCCACATTGCTAAAAAGTCATATTTTATCATCATTGCATATCATTAATCAAGATCCACGATCATGGTTATTCTTTGTGAGCACTAGCACAGGCTACCCATATGCAACCCACAAACGTGACAAGGTACAGGATAACAAATATCTAGGGAATCCTTAGGGTTAACAAGGTAGACACATGCATATGAATTTAGTGACATTAAAGTGTATATGTAACAAGGAGAGTCCCATGCTATACTTGCCTTCCATATGCTTGCTCAAACTTTCCAACTTTCCTTTTGATCATCTTTGCAAAGCTCCAAATCTAACGTCACTAGCATCACAAAAGAACCTAAAAACAGTACACCATACATTACAAAAGCACACTATAAAGGTTTTGAAAAGATAGGGCTTCTACTACTAACTTATGAGCGCAAAAACTAACTAAAACGGAAGCCACTATCAAAAGATGTGAGAATTGGAAGGTACACATGGAAAGGATTGGATTCAAAAGAGCAAGGTAGAGTTTAGACTAGCATAATCATATATTAGAAAAACAAGGATTGGATATGTGAATAGGTACTTTGGAACATATCATGATCAATCAATGCACTAAGGCGGATGATAGATCCAAGGGAAACACGATTATGGTGATTTGTGAATCGGTTGAGCGTAACCGGTGGTGGATAGATGTGGTATGATGATCGATTGCGTGGTTATAAAAGAGACAAAAGGTGATCCATTATGTGGGGTTTCTAGCTACTGTATGGAGTATGTTATGACAAAAGGACATGATGTTTTGACCATCGGTTAGACGGGGAACGAGAATACAAGGTTGCATTGCACGGTTGATTGGCATGTCAGGAGAAGCGACATGGTGATGTTTATAACTCCAAAGTTGTGGTTCATATGGACAAGCCAAATTTCAGAGACGTGTGTATGTATATCATACACATTTTGGTTGAATGGATGGACCAACATAGTGACGAATCAACGGGAACGTGCATACCAACCGGCATCAGCGCGGCTGCAGGACAGCAGGACAGCAAGCACAAGATAGGAATATAACTCTTTCATACTTGAATCTATGGACATGAAACTTTGCAGAGCCATGTGCAAGTATATGGAACACATTGTGGTGGAAGGACATGGTCACTGGAGCGATAAAACAACATGAACATGTATGCCAACAAGCAGCAGAGTGGCTGCAGGGCAGAAGGGACAGCGAGCACAAAAGATGATTATATCTCTTTCATATTGGATCCTATGACCATGAAAATTTGTGGAGACATGTCTAAGGATGATATGTACACTTTGGTAAAAGGGTTTGATTATTTGACAAATGGTTAATAGGGAACTTCACAGAAATTCAGAGGTATATCACTGCTGAAACAGCACAGACAGCGAGCACGGAAAAGATGATAACTCTTTCAGGTTAGAATCTATAGCTATGAAATTTTACAGAGGCATGTGCAGGTATATGAAGGATATTCTAACCAAAAGATTCATCAAATAAACCAAAGGATTAACCGGGAACACCTCTGTCGTCGGCAGCAGTGCTGTTTGCAAGGGACAGTAACACGCTTACGAGGGAAACATCACAAAATCGATGGAATCATGATCTATGGCATACAATTTGCATTTGGGATCAACAAATTATGCAGAGGTGATGTGTGGATTCTCACATTGGATGATCATGATGCTCATAGATGGGTTCAAAGACGATCGTTCTTGACGACTAGTGACAATGACCGATGGGAAAACAGACATTTCATCCCAATGATGATCTGCATATGCAATATGTAAGATCAAGAGATGGTTGAAAGGGGCATGGGCAGCAATATCAGACATGGGTAGAGGAAGGGGCGTCCTCACCATGTGCTTTACAGAAACAGCGACGATGATGGCCGCCTCCAATCGATGGTTCCGGTACTCGGACTGCAGTAGCAAAACGAATTCATCGCAGCGAGTGTTCACCATTTTGGTGGAGGGGAGGGAAAGGGAGGAAGAGAAAGATGAAGGGGCATCCATGGAGGTGGGAGGAGAGGAGAGGAGCTGCTGCTTCTGTTCTGGTTCTTGCGTGAGGGAGAGAAGAGATGAGGGGATATGGCAGTTGTTTCTTGCATGGCTTCATGCAATTGAAGAGAATAAATGTGCACACATATAAAAGGGGTGAGTCAAGAGGTTAAGTGCTGCTCTTATCTGCATGAGGGGAAGAGGATGTGCGGCAGCAGGAAGGAGTGAAGACCAGGGCAAGAGAAAAGGAGAAAATGTCTTGTGCATGCAAGAGATGAAGAGAAAATAATGGAGTATAAAAAATGGTTCTTTTAGGAGAAAAATAAAGAGGAGAATAAAGAGATGCATTCAAATGAGGTGAGGCTGGAGAATTAAGAGCAAGCATTAAATGTTTGCTGTTTTTGCATGAGAGGAAAAGGTCCAGCTATTGTGCGTGATGGAGTTCATCTTGTTGCATGTATGCATGCACAAATAGAAGGAGTATGTGTATACTTTACTCAAAGAATTTAGTGAAGGGATTAAGGATGAATAAGTATTGCTATTTTACACAAGAGAGAGAGGAGGCGCCATAGGCAGAAGTGATGATCTGGTCATGTTAGAGAGGGGAAGGAGATATTGTGATTATCTTTTGCATGCATGCAATTGAAGGTAGAGAAAATCTGATGCAGTAAATGAGTGTTGTCAAGAGAGAAATGAAGAGAGGTGTGTGACCAAGGGAATCAATGGACAACATTATCTGTAGAACTTATTTTGCATGGGAAGAGAAGTGGAGGTTGCGCCAGGGAAAATAGAGGGAGAGAGAGAGACATGGCTGCCATTGCATGCAATTGATTTAGAGGTGAAAAATTGGACTTAAGGGAAGAATTGTTTTTGCATGAGAAGGGGGGGGGGGGGGGAGAGGCATGGGAGCAGCACAATAAGCTAGCTGGCCATGTGGTGGATTTTCTTTTCACAATAAACTTCAATAGAGAGTTAAGAAGGGAAACTTAGGCAAAAGAATTCTGATGATTATTGAGACAAGTCCAAGACATTATAGGAGCAATGTGTTGTTATTTTAGGATGGTAGAGAGAGGATGAGCGACACCATGAGAGAGGGAAAATATTGGCCCAGAAGAAATCATGGACACCAAAAAATTATTCATAGCCCACGAAAGAAGGGAAAGGAGAGAGACAAAGCGAGTTATGCTAGATTTTTTTATAGGATGTCAACAAGAGACTTGATTAGAGAATAAGAGATTGGTTTGATGTTCAAGCGATGAAGTTGAGATCAAAACCCTAAACGCATTTGTAAACATTAGAAATCATTTTCCATACATAAACACTATCCAAAGGCATGAATGCAACAAACCCTTAAATTGAGTTGTAAAAATTTTAGAAACTCACATTTTCCACTATCAGAAATATCATCAACTTAACTAAAGTTGGTAAATTTTAAAAAATAGTAAAAATATTTGTTTTCTTTTTAGTGTTTTCTAATTACATCCCAAAATAGAAATTTTGAGGTGTGACAGTTTGGCAGTCTCTAAGTAGGTCGTTTCGCATCTTGAGTAGATACGACAATCTCAGGTCTAAGGACATAACGTACATGATGTGTATAGAGACAATCTCATGTTGGGTCTGTCCAGCACCATGTCTTACATGTGCCCACATTATTAGTTTGACATCTCCATGTCCATGACTTGTGAAACATAGTCATCAGCTAATAATGTGCTGATCTAATATTCATGTACATTCTAGCACGAACTTCGATCAGGGACAACTTTAGAATAACCATACAAGTAAAAGAGTTTCACAAACAATTCAAATAATAATTGTTTATCGATACAAGTTGTATTTAATGGATATTCATAACATGTCATGGATATAAGGAATACATCATCTCTATGATTACCTCTAGGGCATACTCCCAACAGTCTCCCACTTGCACTAGAGCTAATCTCGAAGATATCTAATACCCATAGCTTTCACGTGCGCCTCATGCTTAGGCTGTGGAAGAGCCTTTGTCAAAGGATCTGCAACATTCAAATCTGTATCTATTTTGCACATCTTGATCTCATCTCGACCGACGAACTCTCGAATGAGATGAAACTTCCGCAGTACATGTTTGTTCTTTTGGTGATTCCTAGGCTCCTTAGCCTGTGCTATCGCCCCATTGTTATCACTATGTAGATTCAATGGGCGAGACGCATTTGGAACCACACCAAGCAAATGAGAAACCTCCTCATCCAAACACCTTCCTTTGCAGCGGCAAAAGCTGCAATATACTCGGATTCTATTGTAGAATCGGTCACCGTCTCCTGCTTGGAACTTTTCTAACTTACAGCACCACCATTTATTGTGAACACAAAACCTGATTGAGATTGTGAATCATCTACGTCAGTTTAGAAGCTAGCATCGGTGTAACCATTTACAATGAGCTCCTCCTCACCTCCATAGATTAGGAACACATCTTTAGTCCTTCTCAAGTACTTAAGGATGTTTTTAACAAGCGTCCAGTGACTCTCACCTGGATTAGCCTGGTACCTGCTCGCAACACTTAGAGCATATGAGACATCTGGGAAAGTACACATCATGGTGTACATAATGGAACCAACGGCCGAAGCATATGAAACCTTACTCATGCGCTTTTGCTCATCAGCTGTTGAAGGACACTGCTTCTCGCTAAAACGCATACCATGTGACATAGGCAAGAACCCTCTCTTGGACTGTTCCATGTTGAACCGTTTCAACACCTTGTCAATGTATGTATCTTGTCTTAATCCTATAAGCCTCTTTGATCTATCTCTATAGATCTTAATGCCCAAAATGTATGTTGCTTCTCCTAAATCCTTCATAGAAAAACTATTATTCAGTGAAGTCTTTATGGATTGCAACATAGGAATGTCATTCCCAATCAATAGTATGTCATCCACATACAAGATTAGAAATACAATAGCGCTCCCACTTTCCTTTTTGTAAACAGAAGGTTCTTCTTCATTCTAACGACAGCCAAACCCTTTAATCACTTCATCAAAACGAATGTTCCTACTCCGAGATGCTTGCTTCAACCCATAAATGGATTTCTGTAGCTTGCATATTTTTCCAGCATTATCAGGATTAACAAAACCTTCGGTCCGTATCATATACACGTCCTCCTCCAAATTTCCATTTAGAAAGGCTATTTTAACATCCATCTGCCAAATCTCATAATCGAAATAAGCAGCAATTGCTAGAATGATCCGGATAGATTTAAGCATCGCTACCGGCGCGAATGTCTCGTCGTAGTCAACTCCTTGAACTTGCCGAAAACCCTTTGCAACAAGTCGAGCTTTATAGACATGAACGTTTCCATCCATATCATTTTTCTTTTTATAGATCCATCTGCACTCAATAGGTTTAACCCCATAAGGCGGGTCAACCAAGTTCCAAACTTGATTGTCTCCCATGGAATCTATCTCGGATCTCATGCCACTTTGCATTCCTCGGAATCTGTGTCTATCATTGCTTCCGCGTAAGTCGCAGGTTCGTCATCGTCTAACAATAACACTTCGCCACGTGCCTCACGGATTCTTGCTGACCTTCGTGGTTGTGGTGGTGTTTCTCTTGCCACAGGTATCTCAACTTGTTCTGCTACATTAGCATCACTCATAGAGTTATCCCCTATTTGCTCATCTTGAACTTCTTCAAGATACACCTTTTGTCCACTCTTCTCTTTACTAAGAAACTCTTTCTCTAAGAAGACACTGTTTCGAGCAACAAACACTTTGCCCTCTGATCGGTTGTAGAAGTAATACCCTAAAATTTCCTTTGGATATCCCACGAAAAAGCATTTGTTCGACTTGGGTGTTAGTTTATCTGACATAAGTCGTTTGACATAAACTTCACAACCCCAAATCTTTAGAAAAGACAAACTGAGACTCTTACTAGTCCACATCTCATATGGTGTCTTAACTACGGACTTCGACGGTACCCTATTCAACCTGAAAGCGGTTGTTTCTAGAGAATATCCCCAAAACAAGAGTGGTAGGTCTGACTGGCTCATCATAGACCGAACCATGTCCAACAAAGTCCGATTACGTCGCTCGAACATGTCGTTTCTCTAAGGCGTTCTAGGTGGTGTAAGCTGTGGAACAATTCCGCAACTCTTTAGATGATTGCTAAACTCGTGGCTCAAATATTCTCCTCCACGATCAGATCGCAAGGCTTTAATTTTCTTGCCACGTTGATTCTCTACTTCATTATGAAATTGTTTGAGCTTTTCAAATGTTTTAGACCTATGTTTCATTAAGTAGACATATCCATATCTACTAAAATCATCAGTGAAGGTTATGAAGTATTGAAATCTGCCTCTAGCCGTCGTACTCATTGGTTCACATACATCTGTATGTACAAGTTCCAATAAGTCTGTCGTTCCGCTCAGGAAAACCTGTGAAAGGTGACTTGGTCATCTTTCCCAACAAGCAAGCCTCACATGTCTCGTATGATTCAAAATCAAACGAAGTTAGAAGCCCATCAGAATGAAGCCTCTTCATGCGATTCTCACTTATATGACCTAAACGACAATGTCACATATAAGTAGGACTTAACTCATTAAGCTGAGGCCTTTTAGCATTAACATTACAGATAGGTGCATCATCAAGATTTTCCGCACAATTCATTCAAGCCCTTCTCCGCCCCATGCATATGGTAGTTCAAAATGAAGTTCTCATAGCTAGGCCGAAGAGACGCAAGTATGAAATCAGTGGCCAACTCTGGGCCCATTGGGAAGCCTAGCTTCTCCAATCTTTGAGTGTGACCAACCATCTTGATCACATGTGGGCCAACTGCTGCGCCTTATGCTAGCTTGGTTTTGACAAAAGCCTTGGAAACATTAAACCTTTCAGTTCTGGCTTGAGTCTAGAACATATCATTAAGCGCCATGATCATATCGTACGCTGCATGATTATTATCAAATTGCATCTGGAGATCTGGCTCCATGTAAGCGAGCATAAGGCAACCCACTTCATGATCAGCATCACATGCTTTCTTGTAAGCGGGTTTCTCTGCAGCAGGTGCATTATTAGCAGGCTCATCTGGTAATGGGGTGTCTAGAACATCTTCTTTTTTCTTAGCTCTGAGAACAATTCTCAGGTTGTGGATCCAATCCGCATAGTTTGTTCCATTCAACTTATCTTTCTCAAGAATTGAACGCAAAGTAAATGGTTGATTACTGGGAGCCATCTACAACAAAAGTAATGCAAAATACTAAGACAATATATCCAAGACAGAGTAAATAAAATATACTCCCACTAAAATCAATATCCCTCTATTGAAACTTAGTGATCCAAGACCCACAACTAACAAGTCAACTAGTGAGCTTTAGCATCACCGCTAGAAGACATGGTAGATCGGTAAGCAACTCCTTGCTAATCATATCACATATGACTCTTATTGTTGGATGACATCTTCATGCTTATGTTACCAACAACTAATGCTCCAAGGTCCCTAACCGTTAGGATAACCTTGTTCAAGTAACCAAACCTTCCACAGTAAGTATCCGATACGAACCTATCTAGTCAAGGATAACCAGTGGCACCCTAATTTCATAGACCTACCACTGATCGTACAAGACACGTGACAGTGCAAGGTTTGGGGAAGCATTACGACTTAAACATTGTTGAGGGATCGTTCTACTTCACTACCACATATGTTGACAAAAACATAATCGCAAGTGAAAGTAGAACATAGTAAGAACGACATTAACACATATTTGACTTGGTATAGCCCATTGTTCCTTTGAGATCTCCATCTCAGTCAATCTGTTCATCATGGTGATCGCCATCTCCATGATTCATGCATGCCATCCTCCGTGAAGAGTCCACCAAGACTATCTATCACTACCGTAACATAGTGAAAATGAATTACATAGTCGTAGGATCATCACAGATTGACACGCAGACCATTACATATGAATGGACAATATTTGTGGCTCCAGCCATATTGTCTTAGCCATGACGTGCAAGCCATGTATTAATTACATATATGCAGCATATACACATAAGGGCTATACCAATCACAAATACCTGCAAAATAGAGTTAACCGATTCCGACGTCTAATCTAAAAACGCCGAAAACATAATTTTGCAAGCTGTTTTTCGCAAATCTGATTTCGCAAACGAAAGCGAAATTTTCTAGCGCACGAATTTCGTTTAAAGTTTTTCTCAATCCGAGGTCGTATGCAAAAGTTATGGCCATTGTTGATACCGTATTTTGTACGGGTCAATATTGAACCGAATGCTAGCTTGGTTTTGACAAAAGCCTTGGAAACATTAAACCTTTCAGTTCTGGCTTGAGTCTAGAACATATCATTAAGCGCCATGATCATATCGTACGCTGCATGATTATTATCAAATTGCATCTGGAGATCTGGCTCCATGTAAGCGAGCATAAGGCAACCCACTTCATGATCAGCATCACATGCTTTCTTGTAAGCGGGTTTCTCTGCAGCAGGTGCATTATTAGCAGGCTCATCTGGTAATGGGGTGTCTAGAACATCTTCTTTTTTCTTAGCTCTGAGAACAATTCTCAGGTTGTGGATCCAATCCGCATAGTTTGTTCCATTCAACTTATCTTTCTCAAGAATTGAACGCAAAGTAAATGGTTGATTACTGGGAGCCATCTACAACAAAAGTAATGCAAAATACTAAGACAATATATCCAAGACAGAGTAAATAAAATATACTCCCACTAAAATCAATATCCCTCTATTGAAACTTAGTGATCCAAGACCCACAACTAACAAGTCAACTAGTGAGCTTTAGCATCACCGCTAGAAGACATGGTAGATCGGTAAGCAACTCCTTGCTAATCATATCACATATGACTCTTATTGTTGGATGACATCTTCATGCTTATGTTACCAACAACTAATGCTCCAAGGTCCCTAACCGTTAGGATAACCTTGTTCAAGTAACCAAACCTTCCACAGTAAGTATCCGATACGAACCTATCTAGTCAAGGATAACCAGTGGCACCCTAATTTCATAGACCTACCACTGATCGTACAAGACACGTGACAGTGCAAGGTTTGGGGAAGCATTACGACTTAAACATTGTTGAGGGATCGTTCTACTTCACTACCACATATGTTGACAAAAACATAATCGCAAGTGAAAGTAGAACATAGTAAGAACGACATTAACACATATTTGACTTGGTATAGCCCATTGTTCCTTTGAGATCTCCATCTCAGTCAATCTGTTCATCATGGTGATCGCCATCTCCATGATTCATGCATGCCATCCTCCGTGAAGAGTCCACCAAGACTATCTATCACTACCGTAACATAGTGAAAATGAATTACATAGTCGTAGGATCATCACAGATTGACACGCAGACCATTACATATGAATGGACAATATTTGTGGCTCCAGCCATATTGTCTTAGCCATGACGTGCAAGCCATGTATTAATTACATATATGCAGCATATACACATAAGGGCTATACCAATCACAAATACCTGCAAAATAGAGTTAACCGATTCCGACGTCTAATCTAAAAACGCCGAAAACATAATTTTGCAAGCTGTTTTTCGCAAATCTGATTTCGCAAACGAAAGCGAAATTTTCTAGCGCACGAATTTCGTTTAAAGTTTTTCTCAATCCGAGGTCGTATGCAAAAGTTATGGCCATTGTTGATACCGTATTTTGTACGGGTCAATATTGAACCGAATGCGTCGATCGGCAAGAAGGTAAACATTGTTCCTCATCGGCGTCGAAGTGCCACCAGCCAGGTTACCGATGGAGGTAGAAGAAATCGCCGATGATAAATTTGATTGAAGAAACGTCAAGGGTGAAATATGTGTTTGCCGATAAGGGGGGATTGCCGATGGAAATAGGAGAACATTGCTGATCGGGAATGTTGCCGATGGATGTGAGATGACGTAGCTGACGTCAACAGGAAGATGCCAATGGCAATGGAAGAAAATTACGGGTTGAAGGAATCTGCCGATGGAAGGTATCATCGTGAAGAAGACAAATAAGAAAACTAATAGTTTTATGCTAGTATCATTGTTTTAATTTGAGTCCGACTCTTGCACAAGTCGTTTTATTTCCTTAAAAATAGGAGTTTTGTTTAGGAAAATTAGAGTCGTGATTGTTTACAACTCCTTTATCGGAGTATAAATATGTGCTCAGGGGCGGTGTAAAAAGAGACATATAATCAATAAAAATACAATCTATTACTTTTTCTCTACTCTTCCAGCATCTACTTTTATCGTACTAGCTCTAGTTTACCTACGAGTTCTTACAATCTCGATGGGCTGCATCTACAAGATCTCCGTCTACTTCGCAAGTTCCGTGTTTTGATCAAGTTGAGCTTTGACGTCCGGGCGCATCGCTGTCGTCTCGTTCAATCTTGTTCTAGTTATCGTCCTTGTCAATTAACTGGTCAAATTGACTGGCACACCTTTGGATATCGAGTTCGGGTATAAGCCCGAGGTGTTCGCAGATCCGACGCTTTTTGTGTCAACACCTCTTTTGGCACACCCGGTGGGACCCTAGATACATCTCTTGATTACGATCATGGGTGATTCTACTGATGTCAATCCAAGGAACGTCATCAAAGTCTCCGAGGCAGATCTTAAAGCTGATCAGAGGCAAGCTATGGAGCAGGCTATGGAGGATTGTAGGCAGTTATATGTGAAATCCTTCAGCCTAAACAGGAGCGGCGATGCAGTACAGAAGCAAGATTCACCGTTGCCGCGGCAGGTCACTTTCGATGCCAATCCTAGTAAGTTGCAAGATATGGTTAATACCGCGTTAAATCAAGCGTTGATTAACCACTCTACGGTGTTGTCCAATACTGTATACAATGCTGTCATGCAATCTTTCAAAGAAGGGCAGCCACCTAAATATGTCGGTCCAGCATATCATCAACCTGGGTCGGCATCTGCTACAACTTCATCGGAGGCTCTAGCGTTCCAGCCTATAAATCCTTCGGCCGATGAAGCTACACCACAGGATCAAGCCCTGCAAGTGTCGTTCGGCTAAATACCGATCCGGCGACATCAGCAGCGTCAGGACAGATGGTCTCGAACCGGCCGGCTCCTGCTAACTGGTGGGGGTACGGTATGCCTCCGGATTCGTCTACCGACGCCAAGTTGATCCAAGACAATGTGGCGGGGAAGGCTCCTGTGGAATCAACGACAATAGCACAACCAATGAGCTCGACAATGTATTGTGTTGCGTCTTCTCCAAACATGTAGTTGCCGCCAGGGAACCTTCAGATGATCGCACCCAAGGTGCCTTGCAGGCAACCATCGGCAAATGCGTTGCCGATGCAACAGGATAGGACAGTTATAAACTATCCTATGATGATGGCGAACCCTCCAACAGGGGTGTCGGTGCACCAAGGGGGCCCGTTCGTTGACTGTCCCAGGATGCAGGAAAACCAGGCGCTGGGTAATTATCAATTATCGGCAAGTCATATGCCGATGACCCACAACCCTGTGTGGGCCAGTCCAATTCAACAACAGGTGGTGCAATCCGGACACCAGATAGTGGGGGCGCGACAATACCCTTACCAGGCCATTATTCAGAATGAGACATCGGTGTATCGGCCGACGGTGTCCCAGTATACCCCAGTTGGTGTGCAAGGATATACATCGGTAAGTCAGCCGATGCATAGTATTCAGCAAGGTGGTTTTACGCCTATGCTAACTGGACCAGCCTACCCATTACAGAGGCAAGAGGGGATGTATCAACCAGTCCAGCCGATGAATATCTAGCCTGCGCATCGGTAGGATCAGGACGCGTACTGGGCCGACAAGATTGCCGAAGTGATGAAAGAGCAGTTCGACATCAAACCTAAAGTTAATACGTATTCTTATCGGACGCCTTACCCTCAGGCCTATGACTTGATTCCTCTTCCAAATTGGTACAAGGTACCGGATTTCATGAAGTTTTTCGGCCAAGATGACACGTCAACGATGGAGCACATCAACCGCTTCACTATTCAATGTGGGGAGGCTGCTAGTAGAGATGAGCTGAGGGTAAGATTGTTTTCATCATCTTTGTCTGGATCGGCATTTACATGGTTCATCTCGCTTCCTCCAAATTCTGTCATTACTTGGGCCGATCTAGAGAAGCAGTTTCACAAGTACTTCTTCTCTGGCGTTGACGAGAAGAGGATTACCGATTTGGTAAAGCTGAAGCAGCGCAATGACAAATCGGTAGAAAGGTTCGTCCAAAGGCTTCGGGATGTGAAGAATAAATGCTACAACTCAGTGCTGGACGATTGGCAATTGGCAGATTTGGCTTTCCAGGGATTACTGCCACACATCAAGAATAAGTATGCATCTCAAGAGTTCGAAAGCCTGAGCCATCTCGTGCAGAGAGTTGTTGATTAAGAAGTTAAAACATTCGAGCCTAGGAAGACTTGGAACAAAAAGGTGTCCTTAATTGAGCAAGAGGAAGATTCTGATTCAGATGAAGGAACAGATATCGACGTTGCTGAATGGGTAAAAGATAAAAAGCCGATATCTAGTCCGTTTGGTCAGAAGGAGGCCGAAAGATTCACTTTTGATACAGCTAAAGCCGATAGGATATTTGATCTGCTGCTTCAAGAAAGGCTAATTAAGCTGGCACCTAATCAAGTGATCCCATCAGCTGAGGAGCTTAGAAGGATGAGGTATTGTAAGTGGCATGATGCAACCTCACATAGTACCAATGATTGCAAAGTCTTTAGACAACAATTGTAGTCAGAAATCGGGGCTGGACGAATTAAATTTGAAAATTCTAAAACTCCAAAGCCGATGAAGATCGACCAACACCCGTTTCTGAACAATATGGTGGAAGCTAGCGGAAAGGTTAAAGTCCTGACGTCGGAAGCCGCCAAGAAGAATACATCGGTAAACCCAAGCATCAGATAGATGTGCGTGATGTGGAAGGGAAGAGGCATGCCGATGATAAGCAAGCCAAGAGGGTGGTTGATGAAAGTAACGACATCAGGAAATCTCAGGGACATGGTGCCGTGATCACACACAGGCAATCACGACAGGAGTATCGACGCTCTCGAGGGGAGCAATATAGGCAACAGGAGGAAGAAAGAGACTAGGAATGGCGACGACATAAGAATCATTGGAACTGTCCTTTCTTCATTCATTGTTGGGAAGAAGGCATTAAGCTGCCTACTGCTGATAACTGTCCTGAATGCAATGGGTACTATCCTGCCGCTCGGTCAGAAAGGAAGTCTCGCTTCGAAGGCCAAGGACCGAGTTATGCTAGACCGATCAGAGGAAAGGAATCCGTACATGATCCGCTTGGGGGCAAGCTCAGTGTGCACGATAGGCTTGGCAAGCATGTCCGTCAAGAAGAGCTCGAAGAGAAGGCTAATACAAGGGTACCCGATGAAGAGATATTCTCTAGAGATCCAAATATAAGGGATGATGCAAGTCAGCACGGCGAGAGTCGGTACTAGCCGGTTTGGAAGACTAAGCTTCCTTAATGGTGTCCCAAAGGCCTGACGAAGACTCAGAAAAGAAGGGTCCAACGTGAACGTCAGAGTGATCTGTGTTATGGTGAAAATCCTTCGAAGGAAGAATCTCTAGTTTGGGAGTGGAGGCCAAAACACCAGAAGAGGAATCCATCGGCAGAGGTCAATATGGTCGTTATGTTGCCGATGGAATTTATGGCGCTTGATGCTGAAGAAGAAGCCGCTAATATGGCTCAGCTAATGCTAGATCTGATGACTATTGTCTTTGAAAATCCTGCCGATGATGAGAGGCGACATCTAAGGGCCTTGTTTGTCAAGGGCAAAGTCGATGGGCAACCAATGTCGAAGATGTTAGTCGATGGTGGAGCGTCAATTAATATAATGTCGTATGTCGTGTTCAGGAAGCTTGGGAAAGGTGACCAAGACTTAGTCAAGACGGACATGAAGCTTAAGGATCTTGAAGGCAACGTATTGCCAACCATGGGAGCAGTATGCGTAGAATTGACTATTGGCAGCAAGACTTTGCCGACAACGTTTTTCGTGATTAGCGGCAAGGCACCTATAACTTGCTCTAGGAAGGGATTGAATCCATGCTAATTGTTGTATTCCTTCTACAATACATCAAAGTCTCGTAGAGTGGGTTGGGGACAAGATTGAGATCGTCCGAGGTGAAGCTCCGTCAATCGTTGCATCGGCGGAATCGGAGACCTATGAGGAGACCAAGTGCATATCTGGTGAAGCCTGGGATACCGAATTCCTCAAGGTGGCTGACTACCAGATTACACCGATCCAAGCAGTCGGTTCTGAAAAAGAGTTTTAATAGATCAGTTCGCCGATGACGGAAAACTGGGGCAGGGGTTCACATCAGCCGATGATTTGTTAGAAATAGACATCGGCGACGGTAGCAAGTCTAGGCCAACTTTTATTAGTGCTAAGTTAAATTCCCAATGTAAACAACAGTTGAGTGATTTATTGAAGGAATATAAAGATTGTTTTGCTTGAGACTATACAAAGATGTCTAGTTTAGACCGATCAATAGTTGAACATCGGTTACCTATTAAGTCTGGTTTTCAACCACATCGACAGCCAGCGCGCCGATGCAATCCTAATGTGTTGCCTGATATTAAAGCTGAGATTACAAAGTTAATCAAGGTTGGGTTTATTCGGCAATGTCGATACGTCGATTGGATTTCTAATGTGGTTCCTGTATATAAAAAAATGGAAAACTTCGTGTTTGTATTGATTTCAGAAATCTCAATAAAGCTACGCCGATGGATGGTTATCCAATGCCAATTGCCGATCTACTAATTGATGCTTCTGCTGGACATAAAATTATCAGTTTTATGGATGGTAATGCTGGATATAATCAAATATTCATGGCTGAAGAGGATATATCCAAAACTGCTTTTAGGTGTCCATGTCACGTCGGTCTGTTTGAATGGATCGTGATGACTTTTGGGTTAAAAAATGACGGTGCTACTTATCAAAGAGCGATGAACTTTATCTTTCATAAGTATATTGGTACATTGGTCGAAATCTATATCGACGATGTGGTGGTGAAGTCCGGATACTTTCAGAAGCACCTTGCCGATCTACGAGAGATTCTGGAGTGCACAAGGAAACATGGACTTAAGATGAATCCAAACAAGTGCGCGTTTGGTGTATCGGCAGGTCAATTCCTAGGATTCATGGTGCATCAAAGGGGTATAGAGATCGGCAGAAAATCTATTGATGCTATTAACAAGGTGCTCGCTCCTACAAACAAGAATGAATTGCAATATTTGATCGGCAAGATTAATTTTATTAGAAGATTTATATCTAATTTGTCTGGAAAGATTAAATCTTTTAGCCCGTTACTAAAGCTGAAAGCCGGTCAGGAATTTGTGTGGGGAGAAGAGCAGCAATCGTCCTTTGGGAGAAGAATTAAGAAGTATCTGGTGAATCCTCCAGTTTTAATTCCGCCTCAACACGGGAAACCCTTCAGATTGTATTTGTGTGCCGATGACGGTGTTATCGGGTCTGTCTTGATTCATGAATTTGAAGGGAAAGAACGTGTAATTTATTATTTGAGTAGAAGGTTGGTGGATGCTGAAATCAGGTATTCAGCCGTGGAGAAATTATGTTTGTGTTTGTATTTCTCCTACACCAAATTAAGGCATTATTTGCTGGCGGCCGAATGTACTGTCATATGCATGATGATGTGGTTAAATACATGTTGTCGATGCCGATATTGAATGGGAGAATCGGCAAATGGATCTTGGCGCTGTCAGAATATGATCGGAGGTATGAATCGGCTAAGGCGGTTAAAGGACAGGTGATGGCTGATTTTGTTACTCAACATTGTGGTATGTTGAATTCCGTGGAGATTGCTCTGTGGACTCTGTTCTTTGATGGTTCCACATGTAAGGAAGGAGCAGGTATCGGTGTCATCTTGATTTCACCTCGAGGGAAAAAGTATGAAATCTCATTGCCGATTGTTGCTACTTCGACAAATAATCAAGCTGAATATCAGGCGTTGTTGAAGGGGTTGGAATTGCTCAGAGATGTGCGTGTCGATGCCTTTGAGATCTTTGGTGATTCTATGTTAGTGATCAATCAGTTAATTGGAACATATGAATGCCGAAGTGATATTTTGATTGAGTATCATGGGAAGTGTTTACAATTGCTGAAGGAATTCAAAGAGTATCGTCTTGAGCACGTTCCCAGGTTGCACAACAAAGAAGCTAACCGATTGGCGCAACATGCTTCGGGGTATCAGCCGATTCAAGAGGTGATGACCTCGGTAACAGTCACCGATGACTGGAGAAAAGAGAATGTCGATTACTTAAGAGATCCGTCTAAGAAAGTTGAAAGGCGGTTAAGGTCTCAGGCTACCAAGTATGTGCTCCTTGATGGTGAATTGTATTATAGGACAATTGATGGGGTTTTACTCAGATGCCTTAGTGGAGAAGAGTCAAAGAGGTTGATGGGTGAAATTCACGAAGGAGTGTGTGGAGCACATCAATCGGCATTCAAGATGAAATAGATGATTAGGCGGAATGGATATTATTGGCCGACAATTCTTGAAGATTGTTTTAAATATTTGAAGGGATGTCAAGATTGTCAGAGGTTTGGTAATGTTCAGAGAGCACCCACATCGGCAATGAATCCTATCATTAAACCGTGGCTGTTTAGAGGATGGGCCATTGATCTCATCGGTCAAATTTATCCGCCGTCGAGTAAAGGGCATAAGTTCATACTTGTTGCTACTGATTATTTCACGAAGTGGGTTGAAGCTATCCTGTGACACCCTGTGTCAAGCTTGCATTAGGATTATCATTAACCACTAACAACAACATTTCATTGATTTCATGTTTGCATATGCTATCATTTTATGTGTGTGTTTATATGTTTTGAAACTAGAATTTAATAGGTGTTTGTGCTCTATCTTGTGATCTATCTGTTAGCTAAACCTTGCTATGCTTAGAGTAAAGTATGGTTTGCTTTATGTTTGTTTACCCTGCTTAATTAAGGTTAATTTTATCTGTTAAAGAGTTAAAGTAATTCTTTTCCTAATTAGCTTAAATAAGTTTTTAATCCTCGACTCTTGAACTTATGGTTTTTTGAAATTATGATCTACATGAGAAAGGTAGAGAATAATATTCTGAACAACTTTGGTTTAAATGTCAAAACTTAGTTTGGAGTTTTTGAAACTGTTTTGAAGCAATTTCAGTTTGAATCAAATAAAAGAAAATGGGAAAAGGAAATCAGAACCCAAACAGGTCGAGTACCGCTTTCGGCCCGCTCGGCCTCGACCGCCGCTCGATAAGGGACGGACCGAGGGTTGAACGAACGACCCCCGGGCCAGAGGCTCGATCAGCCAGTCGATTGACTCCCCTCGACTTCGACCCCTCGAACGTGACGGACAGAGGCTCGATCGAACAACCCCACGCAGGAGGCTCGACCGAGTCGAAGGCTCGAGCCGCCGATCGACCCCTCCCCTCGACATCGACCCCTTTCCCGCGCGCTCACCCGCACGCACGTTCCGCGCACGCCCGCGCGCACTCGCCCGACCGCGGCTGAACCGTCTGTCGGCGTCGTCTGCCGCGTGGCCGACGATGCCTGACCGCGGATGTTGAACACGCCATCGCCGCCGCTGCGGCCCTGCACCGACATCGCTGTCGCTGACCAACACCGCTCGCTCTGTCTCAGTCGCGTTCGCACCCGCGCCGCGCTAACGGCGCTAGGACCGAGCCTGCACCGCTTTCCCGCCGCTGACGCCCCTGCTTCGCCGCCGCAGACCTACCAACCGCACTGCCGCGCGCCGCGCCGTCGTTTCGCAGTAACGCCGCCGCAGTGCCACGTCTGATCAACGCCCCGCCTCGTCGCACTCGCAATCGAACGCGAATCCGCGCTAACGGCGTGTCAACCAAGTCCTGCTCTGCTTCCTCGCGCGCGCAATGTAACACCCTGAAAACATGCATTTTTTAAAATAGATAAAAAATGGTGTAAATGCATTTTTGGTGTGGGCATTACAACATAGGAAAATTAATTAAAAGTTTCATAAAATAAAAATGAGCATCATAATAGAAACAGTGTGGTTGCATTCATGCTGATGCATTTTTTCTTTGTATTGTTGGAGTTTGCAAAATTCAAATTTGAGTTCAAAAGCTCTTTTGGAAAATGTGTTTGAAAATCGAAAATTGGAAAACACTTTCTCTCCTTCTCTCTCTCTCTTTCTGGCAATCTGGCCGCAGGCCTGTTTTCCCCAGCCCACTCCCCTTTCCCTCTTTCTCTCTGTTGGGCTTGCAGATCCCGCAGGCCGGCCCATCCCACATGGGCCGACACGCCTCCCTCCCTGCCTGACACGCCGGCCCGCACGCTCAGTCTCTCCCTCTCTCTCGGCGCTGACAAGGGGACCCCACCGGTCAGCCCCTTCCCCTTCCTTTCCTTTCTCCTCTCTCTCCTTTCTCTCTGTTCGCCCATGCCGATGAACTCCTCGGCCGGACGCGTTTCGGAGTAGGAGATCTTCCCTTCCCTTGCCCACGCGATCCCGTGTCGAGCAAGCCGCACCGCCCACCGGCCGCCTTCCTTTCTTCTCCTACCCTTCCCTTTCTTTCCTTCTCTGTGCGCCGCCGCCCTTCCTTGCATCCGAACGCGAATCCGCGCGGAATCCGCCCCTTTCCTTCCCCGTGACACCCCCCGAGCTATAAAATGCTCAGCCCCGCATACTTCCGCCCCGCATCGAGCCCTCGAAGCATCGCAGAGACCACCCAGCGTCGCCGTGTCCGAGTTCCGCACCGCCGCCGCCGTTCCGCCGCGAGCACGTTTCTCTGCTCCGCCCGTTCCCTTTCCGAGCTTCGCAACGTGGTGAGTGAAGTTCCCCGACACCGCCAATCCCCTTTTCCCTCTCTGTTTCATCCGATTGAGTCCTATCCGCGACCGCCGCCGTGCCAGAGCCGCCGTGCCGCGTGGTCACCGAGTTTTCGTGCGAAATTGACTCAACCGAGTGCACCAGCGTCCTCGCCTTGCTTTTCCCTCTCTCCCAGACCTATTCGCGTTAAGTTTGACGCACTGAATCGCCAGATCAGCGTGCGCCGCCGCTGTCCAGCCATGGCGCCACCGCATCTTTGACTCCGGCCGCCGAGCGCCGCCACCCATCCCCTCTGATCTAATCCTGGCCATCCATCGTGAATCGGACGGCCTACAGCACCCGATACCGGTTCAGCTGGAAACTTTGCAAAAGAGACCCCGCCCTTTCTAAAGTCTAAACCCGCGGTCCTGTTGGCATATTCCCTGGTTACGCTTTCTGTTCTGGAAAACGCACTTCTTTTCTGTCTGTTTTAATTCTAAAATAAAAAGGGAAAATTCTATTTACACTTTTGCCACTCTATTTTAAATGCTTATAATTTGTTCTTTTTAAATCCAAATCGCTCCGTTCAAGTTGCGTTAGACTCGTATTTTCATCCTCTATCCAGTAGTATAGGTTTCATCTATGTTAATTACTTTTGAAAATCAACGAAAATTATTTCCGTAATGCTTTAATCTTGCTCTTTTCAAAATCCTGTTTAATTCATATCTTTTCCGTTATAGCTCCGTTTTTCGTGATTCAAGCGTCTATGTGATCGTAGTGAGACGTAGATTTGTTTTATAAACCTTTACTCTTGTTTTATTGTGATTGGTGTACTATTCTAATCAATAGCCTTGTTTTCTTGCATGTATACCTCTGTATGATTGCATGTGATGTGGTGATCGAGTACAGACGTTGAGTAGTACGTGGGAGATCAAGAGTTTCTCTTTGAGCAGGATCAGCAGGAGCCCTTTGGACCAAGGCAAGTATTCACGGGATCATCCTTGTGTCCTAATCACTTAAAGCATTAATTTATGATTGCATGCGTTCCTTGATATCGTATTTAGTTTCACCATAGCTTTGTACCTTATACCTTGTTACCTTGGGAAGTTATGCATTTGGGTAGATCAAGCTAGTGCTCTCAAAAAATAACCATGATCATGTAAACCTGACTAATGACTTATGCAACAATGGTAAAATCTGCTTTTTAGCAACATGGATTAGGGTGAACTAGAGCACAGTTTTTGAGATGCTCTAGAACCTCCGTAAGCGATCACCCGGGATTTACAGTACAACCATGGGGGCTATATGGCTCTGGCTTTAGTTCAGTATTAGGGTCACTCTCTCGCATGCGGCAGTTCACGAAAGTTGCCATTGACGAGCGGTTGTGGAGCGGCTGGAGTGGGGACCGTTGCGGGTGTGTACCACCGACGGGCTCCTATATACCCCTTGCCCGTAGATCCGTACTGTCTGTGGTATGTCAGCGAACCCCTTTGAAAGACTTCATAGTGTTCCCTGCCCGCTCACCTCGGTAGTGTTAAGGGAGTCATGATCCCAGGGCATTTGGGCAAACATGACTCATGGTAAAGTGTACAAACTCTGCAGAGTGTTAAAAACTATCATGATAGCCGTGCTCACGGATATGAGCGGCCTGGAATTCTTATGGAACAGAATGATCTTAATCTATCATTTACTAGATTGCTATTCATTATTCATGTTTACTCGATTATATGGTTATTGGGTTGTTGTTTATATTGATGCTATCCTATGCTAAAATTAAGATAACTTAAAAGCTAATGCAGTTTAACCAGTGTCATACCTTTTTGAGCCACATGAACCCCATGTTTACTTGTTGAGTACGAAAGTACTTACGCTTGTTCATTTGTTTCATTTTTGGATAAAAATCCCGGATGGGTACCAGATTATCAGAGTTATGAGGAGTATCCAGAGGACTACTAGGTTTGGGGTCAACCAGTTGACGTCCCTGTGCTATGGAGCTTCGCGAGAGTTATCTTATTTCTGCTGTTTTGTAATAGACATTATTTAAATACTCATTCGCTATGTATTCAACACTTGTGATGATACAATTTCGATAATTTGTCGGCTTATGTGTGTGACTGATCTCTGGGCACACATAATATTATTGCATCCCGTTTTGCCTTTAAAACTGGGTGTGACACGCAAGCACGCCAGCGCCGCTGCCACCGCCGCACCATCGCATCACGGCCCCACTGGCCGCGCTGGTCGGCCATGACCGTGCAAAGAGGAGCGCCTATACCTCCTCTTCTTCACACACTCGTTTGCACTCATCCTCACTCACTCACTCGCTCACATTTCGCTGTTCTCGCTGCGCCGAGAGCTTCGAGCATCACAAGTGCCCCCTTCTCAAATTCACCACCATCCGAGCTCCTCTGCTCGACCCATCTCGCACTAGCTTTCGCCTTCGCCCCGCACACATGCTGCTCGCCTCGCTTTAACCAGCCTTGGACTCTAGTCGCCGGAACGCCTCCGCCGTTCCTCGATCCCGAGTCGCCATCGCACCGACCAAGCAGTGTTCATCCCTCACCGTCTCGCCCCGACACCTCCATCTTCGTGGAAGCTTCACCGGAGCTAGCAGAGGTGAGAACGCCTTTCCCTAGCCCCAGTTCGACCTGTATCAGCACAGCACCGTTGGCCGTGCGCCATTGTCGCAACCGCGGAGCTTGCACGTGGCCAGGGTTCCATAGAGCCCCTCCGGCTCAACCAACCCTCGAACCTCACTCCCCACATCACTACGATGCTCACGCAATCCTGCGCCGAGCCTCGCATCGCCGGTGATTACCTGGCCGCGTCGCACCGCCACCGCACGCCGCCGACCACTTTCACGGTCGCGCCGGTTCAACCAACACCACCAGTGGATGCGCGTCATCATCCCGAGCCTAGCACACCCAACCCCTCCGTCAGAGACATCACTGTCGGCGAAAACACGCCGGTCAGCACGTCCTCTGCTCCCTGCTCGACGACAGATGGACCTCGAGTGACCGAGGACCCCGCTTGTCAGTCGCCCCGCACGCCTCTGCGTGTATCGAGCCGGTTTCTGAAATGAAATTCTTTTCCTATTTTCAGTAATGTGCTAGTGCTTGTTTAATTTATATCTAGAGTTTGGTAAATCCTAAAATGGTGAAATCAATTTTGTTAGACTCTTTATGTTATGATCTGTCTGTTATATATATAAATGATTTTTGGAGAATGTCTTCAGTACTAATGTTTAATTAGTTGTTTTCTGCATATATCAAAGTTAATTGTGTTCCTGCTTAAAATGGCTAAATAAATATGTAAGGTTTTTATGTTAGCTCTGTTATCCTGTGTAGAAGCTAGGAAAAATATAACATGTGGTATGTTGTATGGCAGAAAAGATACTTGTGGTTCAAGTGTCCTTTTCTAGGGTTTTCTTTGGAAAATCATATAGAGTAGTTTTTGTTTGTGTTGATCATGGAACCTTCTCGATAAATATGTTTTTAAGTATAGTTTCTGCTAAAAAATAAGTTATAGCATGTTTTACCCTGTTAGTTAGTAGCTCTAGTTCTAAGTAGCTTTGTGGTAATTAATTTGTTAAATGCTTAGAATCTCTTTAGTGTGCTAAATCTTGTTCAAGCATCATCCCTGCATCATCAAGTTACTTATTATGCATTGCAATCATTTAGGATTAGTGGAGGAACATCAGGAGCCAACCCTAGAGACAGAAGTCCAGGAGGTACAGGAGCTAAGCGAGGAGTACCACGAGCTCGACACTAACCTCCCCGAGTGCCCTGACCACCAGCCCTCCACATTCGTTCAAGGCAAGCCCCAGAGCATTCTTAAGCCTCCCAATATTTACAATTAATCTACTTGAGTATTTTATACTGTGATGCATTAGGTGACAGGAGTTGTTTGAATCCCAAATTGATGCATTACCTTCCTTGATTATTGTTTTACCTACCTTGTTACCCTGTTAATAAAAGTAAAAGCAACCGCTTAGCCTGCTTAGAATAAATGGTTACTTTTATATTTATGTTTCGTGTTATCCCCTGGGGGGTAATGCTATCACGGTTGGCTATATTTGCTATCGTGGAAAGAACCAATGGTAGTAATGAATGCGGTCAACTAGAAGGAAGAGGCACCAAGTGGTTTAGACTTGGGGGCAGTCCGTCCGTTGGATCGTATAGGTTTGTATACGATGGTGGCCCTCTTACATCTTTGAATGCGCCCTTTCACATAGGGGCCATCGGGAGTGTCGACCCCGAAGCCGAGTAAACACTGTCCGGGCTGACTCTCAGCCTACTGTGAGCACCCTCTAGTTTGTAGATACGATCTGCCCCATGGTGGCCAACTGATTTCTACAATTGGGTGGACTACTCTGAGATCGCGGCGGTTACCACCTGGACTTTATTGAGCGGTGACCCAATGCATGGACCCGACGGGGAAAGTGTGGGCGTGTGTTAAAGATAATCTTGCCAGCTGGTTGTATATCGATTCGAATTGCCGCCCCCCCACTGGATATGGGGGATTATGCTGAGCTTCACCACGGTACAACTCCATGTGACATCGTAATGGTTCTACTAAAATATTGATGAAGGAATTTGATATATGTTATTATATTGTTTGAGTAGATCAAGTGAGTGCTCTAGTACAGGTGCAAACCTAGAGATAATAATTATAGGATGGAAAATGGCTGTTCTCTAATCTTTAGTTTCATCTTGTTCGCTTTTCCGCAAAAGCAAGTTTACCCAGATCCAAATAAATAGCCTTGCATACCCTTGGAGTCTTTATTTCAGTTAGACGGGTAAGTCTAGCTGAGTATATTCCCGTACTCCGGGTTTATCCCGCTTGTTGCAGATGGCCAAGTATACTTCGGCTATTGTAAGCACTGTCTCTATCCTTTCGAAGGAGAAGAGGAGTAGGCCTTGGGCAAGGTCTTCTATGAGCTCATCTTTTGCTGTTGTCGGACATGACCTCGTGGGCACCCCTATCTTTTAATGATTTTAGTGTGGAGTAAAACTTTGGGTTCAGTTTCAAACAATGTTTTATTCGGCCACAGGTGTTGTGGCGTAAGTACTACTTTTATTTGGAACAAAGTGTTGTAATAACTTGTTGACACCGTTTTTTGACACGTGTCAAATGGGCCGAAGCTTGACTGGTCAGTGATTATTCTCCATCGACATCGGTAAAGTATGAGCTGATATGGCCGATGGGAGAGTGCTGCAGAAGGCCAAAGGTGTTGCCGATGAAGGTTAGGTGATCTTTGCCGACAAAGGTTGATTGGTGGTTTTGCTGAAGCTGATTGCCGATGAAGAGTCATTAAAGATGGCCGATGAAGAGTCGTGGCCGGTTGCCGATGAGCTGTTATTGCTGATTGCCGATGAAGAGCCCTTGCCGATTGCCGATAAAGGCTCATTGCCGATTGCCGATGAAGAGATGCTGCCGATTGCCGATCGGGAAAGTGTTGCCGATGCCGATGGGCGTGACTTAGCACTCGGTGGCAGCAGAAGACTACAGGTGGCCAAAGAAGGAAGGTGCAGATTAAAGGGATCTGCCGATGGAAAGTTTCTATCGAGAAGGAGTATAAGGAAACTGGTGTTCTGTGCCAGTATTATTATAGTAGTTTGAGTCCGACTCTTGCATGGGTCGCTTATTTTCCTTTAAAGTAGGTGTGTTTGTTTAGGAAATAAATATTGTTATCTGGCTCCTGCGCGAGTCAGTTTCCTTTAAAGTAGGAGTTTGTTTTAGGAAAGATATGTGTCGTGTCATTGTAAAACTCTCCATGCAGGAGTATAAATATGTGCCCGAGGGCTATGGAATAAAGAATCAATCCAATTCAAAAACAAACCAATTCTACTTTTTATCCTACTTTTATTGCAATTTACCCTTTCTTATGCATTAGTTATAGCTTTAACGAGTTCTTCAAGCTTTCGACGGGCTGCATCACCTTGATCTTCGTCAAATCCTTGCTAGTTCCGCTTGGGAGTACCTCTAGGCTTTGGCAATCCGGGCGCATCGCTGTTTGCCTCGTATAGCTCTGCTCTAGTTATCCTTGATCAATCTGAGCCTTGACGTCCGGGCGCATCACTGTCGTCTCGTTCAGTTTGTCATAGTTATCATCCTTGTCGATTGATTGGTGAAATCGACTGGCACGCCCTCGACATCGAGCTTTGGGTAATAGCCCGAGGTGTTCACAGATCTGACGCTTTTTGTGTCACCACCTCTTTTGGCACGCTCGGTGGGACCTGAATATACAAATCTACACATCCAGCATGGCTGATCACGCCGATGTTAACCAGAGGAATGTCATTGAAGTGTCTGAGGCCGATCTGAAAGACGATCAGAAGCAGGCCATGGAGCGGGCTATGGAGGAGTACAAACAGCTATATCTCAAATCCTTCAGCCTCAGTAGGAGTGGCAAAGCAATCTAGAAGCAGGATCCGCCGTTGCCACGGCAGGTCACGTACGACGCCAACCCTGGCAAGCTACAAGAGATGGTTAACGCCACTGTAAGTCAAGCTTTAATTAACCACACCAACGTGCTGTCCAATACTATCTAAAATGCTGTCACACAAACTTTCAAAGAAGGACATGCACCGCGATATGTCAGTCCAGCGTACCATCAGCCTGGATTGGCATCTGCAAGCCCATCGGCGGCCCAGATGGCGTCTTCCACCCCTGTGGAACCGTCTCCCGATGTGGCTACATCACCAAGACCGAACGCCGGCGATACTACCAAGTTCAACGCGGATCCAGCCGCGTAGGCAACTTCAGGACCAGCCCCCGCTAACTGGTGGGGATACGGTATGCCTCCGAATCTATATGCTGGCTCTAATCTGGTGCAGGGAGACGGTTCAGCCTGGAAGAACTCTACGGCATCGGCAGCACAGCCACAGCCAATGGCTCATATGATGCACAACTCTGCGCCTGCTCCAACCATACAAGTGCCATCAGATGATCTCCAAGTAATCCCTAAGATACCTCTGATGCCACCATCGGCAAGCTTTGTGCTGATGCAACACATTATAACCACCGGCAGTCAATCTCTGGCGGCAAACTCTCAAGCTGGAGCTCCGAATCCCCAAAGTAATCTGGTGATCAATTGCTCAAGAATTCAAGAGCCGGCTGCTCCGGTCAGCTATCAACCATCGGCAAGTCATATGCCAATGCTTTATAATCATGGATGGGTCAACCAACCGCCAGCTCAGCAACCTGGCGCGCCGATGTATTATTATGGAGGCCCAGCCTACATTCAGGGCGGATCATCGGTACAGCAACCGATGAATATTACAGTCCAGCCGACTCCGCCAAGTATGCCAAATTATCCATCGGTAACTCAACCGATGCATAGCATGCAGATGACCGGTGCTGCGCCCACGACGACAGCACGCCTTCAAGAGGTGCATCAGCCAACTCCGCCAAGCATGCCAAACTATCCATCGGTAAGCTAGCCGATGCATAGCGTCCAGATGACTGGTGCTGTGCCCGCGACCACTGCATATCTTCAAGGGGCGCATCAGCCGACTCCGCCAAGCATGCCAAACTATCCATCGGTAAGTTAGCCGATGCATAGCATCCTGATGACTGGTGCTGCGCCCGCGACTACTGCACATCTTCAAGAGGCGCGTCAGCCGACTTCACCAGTCGACAATCAGCCAATGAGTCGGCAAGAGCAGGACGCGTACTGGGTCGGCAAGATTGCCGAAGTCATGAAAGAGCAATTCGGTATCAAACCCAAGGTCAACACATACTCCTATCGGACCCCGTACCCGCCTGCATATGACTTGATTCCTCTTCCAAATCGGTACAAGGTGCCTGATTTTACCAAGTTCTCCGGCCAAGACGACACGTCAACAATGGAGCACATCAACCGCTTCATTATCCAGTGCGGGGAAGCTGCCAGCAGGGAGGAATTAAGGGTGAGACTGTTCTCTTCATCATTGTCTGGATCGGCATTCACGTGGTTCATATCATTGCCTCCAAACTCTATAATTACATGGGCCGATCTGGAGAGATAATTTCACAAGTACTTCTTTGCTGGCGTACATGAAAAGAAGCTTACCGACTTGGTCAAGATGAGGCAACGTAATGATGAATTGGTAGAGAGCTTCGTGCAAAGGCTGCGGGACGTGAAGAACAAGTGCTACAGTCTGGTGCTTGATGATCGGCAACTAGCAGATCTGGCCTTCCAAGGGTTGCTGCCGCATATCAAGGACAAGTACGCGTCCCAGGAGTTTGAGAGCCTGAGTCACCTGGTGCAGAGGATTGCCAATCAAGATATCAAAGCCTTTGAGCCCAGGAAGACTTGGAACAAGAAGGTGACCTTCATCGGGAAAGAAGAAGATTCCGGATCAGATGAAGAGCTGAATGTCGATGCGGCCGAATGGGTAAAGGATAAGAAGCATGTGTCTTGTCCATTCAGCCAAAAAGAAATTGAGAGGTTCACCTTTGACATCACCAAGGCCGATAGGATGTTTGACCTATTGCTGCAAGAGGGGCGAATCAAGTTGGCGCCCAATCAAGTGATTCCATCGGCCGAAGAGCTCAAGAAGATTAGGTACTGCAAGTGGCACAATGCAACCTCACACAGTACCAATGACTGCAAAGTATTCAGGCAGCAGTTGCAGTCAGAGATCGAGTCTGGGCGTATCAAGTTTGAAAACTCTAAAGTCCAGAAACCGATGAAGATAGATCAGCACCCGTTCCCAAACAACATGGTGGAGATCGGTGAAAAGACCAGGGTGCTGACAACGGAAGCTGACAGAAGGAACTCATCGGTAGACCCTGACTACCAAGTGCCTAAGCACGACGCAAGAAGGTTTGCCGATGACAGAAAGGGTAAGAAGGTTGCCGATGAGGGTAACAGCGCCAACAGGGCTCCTGGAGTGGTGATTACTCACAAACAGCAAAGGCGACATCATCGGCAATCACGTGAACAACAATATCGGCAAGATGAGGAGGAGCATCGGGAATGGCTTCGACATAAGGACCACTGGAGGCGCCCCTTCTTTGTTCATTGTTGGGAAGAAGGCATCAAGCTGCCCACAGCCGATAACTGTCCAGAATGCAATGGGTACTACACAGCCGATCGGTCAGGTAAGCGACCTTGTTTCGATGATCAGGCACCCAGGTACGCCAGGCCGCTCAGAGAGGATAGATCGGCACATGATCGACTGGGGGGTAAGCTCAGTGCCCATGATCGGCTTGGCAGGCGTGTTGACCAGAGGGAGCTGGAGGAGATGGCCAATGCTAGAGTGCCCAACGAGGAGATATTCTCCAGAGATCCCAACATCGGAAGAAGTGCCGATGAAAGCGGGGGGAAGCGGCACCAGCCCGTCTGGAAGACCAAACTACCTCCATGGTGCCCTAAGGGTTTGACTAAAACCCAGAAGAGGAGGATTCAGCGCCAGCGCCGCGACGACCTGTATGACAGTGAAGAACCCTCGGAAGAGAAGCAATGGAGGCCGAAGCGTAAGGACAGGGGCCCATCGGCAGATATAAACATGGTTGTCATGTTGCTGATGGAGTTCATGGCGCCCGTCATTGATGATGAAGAAGCTGCCGATATGGCACAATTGGTGCTGGACCCGATGGCGGCTATCTTCGAAAAGCCTGCCGAAGATGAGAGGCAGCACTTGAGGGCTCTGTTTGTCAAAGGCAAAGTAGATGGTCAGCCGATGACCAAAATGCTAGTGGATGGTGGCGCATCGATCAATATAATGCCCTATGTTGTATTCAGAAAGCTTGGCAAAGGCGATCAGGATTTGGTCGAGACCGACATGAAGCTCAAGGACTTCGAAGGCAATGTGTCAACCGCCATGGGAGCCGTATGTGTTGACTTAACCATCGGCAGTAAGACTTTGCCGACAACGTTCTTTGTAATCAGCGGCAAAGGCACCTACAACTTGCTCCTCGGAAGGGACTGGATCCATGCTAATTTGCTGTATCCCTTCTACTATGCATCAGAGCCTGGTACAGTGGATCGGGGATAGAATTGAGGTCATCCGCGGTGAAGCCCCATCTACTGTTGCATCGTCAGAGTTAGACACTTATGAGCAGACCAGGTGTATATCTAGCGAGGCCTGGGATAAAGAGTTCCTCAAAGTTGCCGATTACCGCATCAAGCCGATCCAAGCAGTCGTTCCTGAGGAGGAGTCTTAATGGATCAGTTCGCCGATGACGGAAAATTGGGGCAGGGCTTCACGTCTGCCGATGACTTGCTCGAGGTCGACATCGGCGATGGTAGTAAACCTAGGCCTACTTTTATTAGTGCTAAGTTAGATTCCCAATGTAAGCAGCAGTTAATCGATTTATTGAAAGAGAATAAAGATTGTTTTGCTTGGGATTATACAGAGATGCCTAGTTTGGACCGATCAATAGTTGAACCTCGGTTAGCCATCAAGTCTGGTTTTCAGCCACATCGACAGCTGGCACGCCGATGCAATCCTACTATCTTACCCGATATTAAGGCTGAGATTACCAAGTTGATCGAGGTTGGATTTATTCAGCAATGCCGATATGCCGATTGGATTTCTAATGTGGTTCCTGTGTATAAAAAGAATGGAAAACTTCGTGTTTGCATTGATTTCAGGAATCTGAACAAGGCTACGCCGATGGATGGCTACCCGATGCCCGTTGCCGATCTGCTGATCGATGCTGCTGTTGGGCACCAAATTATTAGCTTTATGGATGGTAATGCTGGATATAATCAGATATTCATGGCTGAAGAAGACATATCCAAGACTGCTTTCCGATGTCCAAGTCACGTTGGCTTATTTGAGTGGGTAGTCATGACTTTTGGCTTGAAGAATGCCGGTGCTACCTATCAGAGGGCAATGAATTTTATCTTTCATAAGTATATCGGCACAATAGTTGAAATCTACATCGATGACGTGGTGGTTAAGTCTGGAAACTTCAAAAAGCATCTTGCCGATTTGCGGAAAATACTGGAGTGCACGAGGGAGCATGGGTTGAAGATGAATCCTAACAAGTGTGCATTTGGCGTATCGACAGGGCAGTTTCTGGGCTTCATGGTGCATCAGAGAGGCATTGAAATCGGCAGAAAATCTATTGATGCAATTAACAAGGTAGTTGCTCCCACAAACAAGACTGAGTTGCAGTCTCTGATCGGCAAGATTAATTTCATTAGAAGATTTATATCCAATCTGTCTGGTAAGATTAAATCTTTTAGTCCTCTGTTAAAGTTGAAAGCCGATCAAGAGTTTATATGGAAAGAAGAGCAGCAGACAGCCTTGGAAGAGATTGAAAGATACTTGGTAAATCCTCCGGTCTTAGTTCCTCCTCAACACGGGAAGCCTTTCAGGTTATATTTGTCTGCCGATGACGGTGTTATCGAATCAGCCTTAATTCAAGAATTTGAGGGGAAAGAGCGTGTAATATACTACTTGAGCAGAAGATTGGTGGATGCTGAAACCAGGTATTCGGCCATAGAAAGATTGTGCTTATGTTTATACTTCTCTTGCATTAAATTAAAACACTATTTACTGTCGGCCGAATGCACTGTTGTCTGCAAAGATGATGTGGTGAAGTACATGCTGTCAATGCCGATTTTGAGTGGACGAATCGGTAAGTGGATTCTAGCGCTATCAGAGTTTGACCTAAGGTATGAATCGGCAAAGGCTGTTAAAGGTCAGGTGATGGCCGATTTTGTCACTCAGCACTGCAATATGGTGAGCTTTGTTGAGATTGCTCCTTGGGCTCTATTCTTTGATGGGTCCACGTGCAAGGGTGGAGCAGGTATCGGTATTCTGTTAATTTCACCCCGAGGACAGAGGTATGAGATTTCATTGCCGATTGTTGCTACTTCGACAAACAATCAGGCTGAGTACCAGGCTTTGCTTAAGGGGTTGGAATTACTCAGGGAAGTGCGTGCCGATGCTGTTGAAATCTTCGGTGATTCCATGTTGGTGATTAATCAGTTGATCGGGATATATGAGTGCCGAAGTGAAGTGCTAATTGCAGCCCATGAGCGGTGTTTGCAGTTGTTAAAGGAGTTCAAAGAATACCGCGTTGAACACATTCCGAGGTTGCATAATGAAGAGGCCAATCGGTTAGCACATAATGCCTCAGGATATCAGCCGATTCAGGAAGTCACGACATCGGTAACAGTTGCCGATGACTAGAAAAAGGAGATTGCCGATTACTTGAGGGATCCATCTAGGAAAGTTGAAAGGCGTCTAAGGTTCCAAGCCACTAAGTATGTGCTCCTTGATAATGAGTTGTATTATCGGACAATTGATGGGGTTTTTCTTAGATGTCTTGGCAAAGAGGAATCAAAAGAGTTGATGGGTGAAATTCATGAAGGTGTATGTGGAGCACATCAATCGGCATTCAAGATGAAGTGGATGATTAGGCGGAATGGATATTATTGGCCAACGATCCTGGAGGATTGCTTCAATTATTTCAAAGGGTGCCCAGGACTGTCAGAAGTTTGGTAATGTGCAAAGGGCACCTGCATCGGCAATGAATCCTATAATCAAGCCTTGGCCGTTCAGAGGATGGGCTATTGATCTCATTAGCCAGATTTATCCGACATCGAGCAAGGGACACAAGTTCATACTTGTTGCTACCGATTACTTCACCAAATGGGTTGAGGCAATCCCGTTGAAGAAGGTGACATCGGCAAACATGGTGGATTTCGTTAAGGAGCACATCGTTTACCGATTTGGTATTCCTCAGACCATTACTACCGATCAAGGGACCATGTTCACATCGGGAGAGTTTGATGACTTTGCTGCTAGCATGGGTTTCAAGGTGTTAAATTCTTCTCCTTATTACGCTCAAGCTAATGGTCAAGCCGAAGCGACTAATAAAGGAGTCATTAAGCTTATAAAGCGCAAGATCAAAGAAAACCCTAGGAGGTGGCACATGGTATTAAACGAAGCTTTATGGTCATATCGGATGGCTTGTCATGGTGCAACCAAGGTCTCGCCGTATTAGTTGGTTTATGGACACGATGTTGTCCTACCTTGGGAAATTAAAACTGGTTCTAGGCGATTATCTTTTCAGGATTAGTTGACGACCGATGATTATATTACTCTGATGAAGGATGAGTTAGAAGATTTGGCAGGTCATCGGTTAAGAGCATTAATCAGTATTGAAGAGAACAAGAAGAGGTTTGCCCGATGGTATGATAAGAAAGTAAAGGTAAAGGAATTTGCCAACGGCGATTTGGTTTGGAAGTTGATTTTACCGATTGGGACTAAGAGCTCTAAATTTGGAAAGTGGTCCCCTAATTGGGAAGGTCCTTATCGGATAAAGCAGTCTGCTCCTAGTAATGCGTACATTTTGGAAACTCTCGAGGGAGTGGCATTTTCCAGAGCGATCAATGACAAATACTTAAAGAGATATTACCCTAGCATATGGGTAGATGCATAGTGCTCAATCGAATACCGATGGAAAGAAAAGTTATAAAAACATTGGTAAAAACAAACTAGCGTTATATTACAAGACAAAATCAAGTATCGGGTCACATTCTTGCCGATACAACATGTATTACAATAAGGAGTGGATGAGGTTTATCGCACGCAGGCGAATTTGATCTATTTCGTCTATCTCCTTGGCATCGGCATCGGCAGAGCCCTCAACCGGCTTGATTTTCTTCTTCCACGAGATGGCTTGCCGAGCGTGCTGGTCCCTTTCTTGCTGCAAAGCCCCGATGGAGTCGGACAGTTGGGCCTTTTGTTGATTGGCGGCCATTAGATCCCCTTCAACCTTTTGCAACTCCGCCAGCAACTCTTCCTTCCTTGCCGATAGTCGAGAGATTTCCTGGTCAAGGTTGCCGATGGAAACTTTGGCTTGACCAATGCTTCTGTGCTTCTCATCCACAAGACGTTTGAATTTGAGCTTTTCTTTTTCGCTCTTGGCTTGGGCAGCTCTATCGGCAATGCGGCGAACAAGCCTCTGGTACTGAATCTGTTTGATGTCAATAGAGGCTGCCTGGAGGAGGGTTTCTGCTGCATCGGTGGGAAGATGGCTTTGGATATCTTTGAATATAATCCTTGCCGCCGATGTGTCCTGGACGAGTTGAGAGGTATCTTGCAGCAGCAAGGAAAGCAATTCTTCAAGTCTGGACTTGACTTCTGCCGATAGAGCCGGGGTGGAGCTTTCCTCTTCATCGTCATCGGGGACGTTGACGGCAAAAGAGAATAGACTGTCTGCTTGGAGGCGACCTTGGCGCTCATCTTCGGTCTGAAGGTTTAGGCTGTAGGAGAAGAGGCTGTCTGGAGAGTCTTGGGCCTGAAAACAGAGGTTAAAATATGCCGATTGTAAAACTATAAGCTTTGAGGTAATCGACTTACCGTCTTGAAGCGGATCTCCTTCCTGGGACTTGGCATACTGGATGGCCCAGCTTCATCCTGAACATCGGCAGTGGATGCCGATGACTAGACCCTTGTTGGAGAGGCGGCCGACGACGCTGGTGCTGGTATAGTTGTAGTCGGCGTCACTTCCGATGTAGTGGCAGTTCCTTGTGGTGGTTCCGTTCTGACATCGGGGACTTGGGTCGACGGTGCCGATGCCGACGTCGTTGTTGCTGCGGAAGGTTGAGTGGTTCCTTCGCCAGGTAGTCTGGCTGGCGATGTCGATGCCGATGCTACCTCCGCTGCTACGGCAGGAGTTGTTTCTTCATTCAGCATGGCCAGTGCCGATGCCGATGCCGTTTCGGTCGTCGCAGCAGCTACTATCTCCTGGACAGGGGCGTCATCCATCGGTTGTTCTGGTACAGAAGCTGATGGAGGTTCTGCCGATGACCCGCCCGCAGGCGGTGCGACTGGGGCCGGAAGCAGTCTTACTGGCGGCGCATCGGCAGCTGGTGGTGCAGGTGGAGCCGATGGTGGAGGAGAAGCCAGCCTCAAGCGCCTCTTCTTTGTCGGCGCAGCAGCGGGGGAGCCGACCCGTTTGGATGAAGACCGGGGGGCATCGGCAACCGGGCTGGAAGGCGTTTGCCTACTGGAAGCAGATGCCGATAACCATAGTGCCTGAAAATACAAAGCGAGTTATGCAAAATAAATGTTGCCGATGAAACAGTATGTGATCGGTATAAGTAAAGACGAGTTTACTGCATAAGTTTGCGTCAAGGCAATAGCGGCAGCCGATGTAGCCTGAGCTGTTGTAGGCATCGGCGTAGATACCTGTTGAGGCGTGAAGGCAGCCAACGTCGGAGCTTTGTTGCCGATGATCAATATAGGGCCCATCATCCGAAGATTGAAGGGTCTACCGCTGTTGCTCATTGTGGGAACTGGATCATCGGCCTGTTAAGTACAAAGATGCAAAGGAGTTAAGTGTTGATACCGATGACAAATAAAGTAATGAAATTGCATCGGATAGCAGACTTACTGTGTCGTCAGGGATGACGTAATTGGCGTCGATCAGATGCCGATAATAATGTGAAGACTTGGCGAGTAGCTGGCACTTCCATTCTTGCCACCAAGACTTGAATTCGTTGGTGATGAAGGAGGTTGGCGACCAAGAGGACAAGTCAAGGTCCGACAGATCGGCATCAGCAGGAAGGCTGATGACTTTATTCCAATCCAAATTGCTGGAGATTGCCTGCCTGGGTCTTACTACCCTGGAGTAGCACAGCTTGATCGGCAGTTGGCCAAATGCCAGTTGTCTTGCCGTTGCCAATGGATAGTAGAACTCGTACGACGGTGGAGCGTTCTTCCTAGATCCAATGATGTTTACCGGGAGAGCTCGGGGAGTAATGCTAGCCCTCATAATTGCTTGGTTCTCGGGCAGGTTCATATCGGTCAAGTTGAACAGCAGTGGGAACTGGTTGTGTTCATTAAGATACGGCCACCAAGCCCGTTCCGATGAGGGGAGTCCGTTGTAGAACCTCTGGAAATAGTAACCGAAGTGCTCTACATCGGCATCGGTACCTGGCAGCATTATGACGGCTTCTCCAAAGTTAATCGGAGCTCGAGTTGCCGATTCATCATCATCGTATCGGTAATCTTCTGATATGTCCCTCGGGAATTGTTGGGCAAATAGATCAAACCCGAGAGCCTTGTGCATATGTGCATTCAACCAGAGATTAACAAACCACCAAGGGCCTCCGAGATTGCCGATGGGCTCCCCTAGCAGTAGCTTGTTGGATACTTGATGAAGCAATCGGTAAACCGATCCGAGGAGATACCTGCCTAAAGGGAGCCTTGTGCCGTTGGCAAGCAGTTCGGCAGCAGGGAGGTGCATGGTGGTCGGGCCGATGGTTTTGCCACAGAAGACAAACTTTTCCAGCCACATGTTTAAGAAGATGGCATGCTCCTGTTGGGTTACCGATCCGGTTTTCTGGTGTTCTTGAATGTAACCTGTCCAGCCGCCGATACTACGGGTGTTCACCTTGTACTCAGCTTTTCTGTTGAAGAGGCTAAGCGTATCGGCAGAGGTGATATCCAAGCCGGTCAGCATGTAGACATCGGCAAGGGTGGGAGTAGCTGGTCCATGCCTGAAGAGGAAGGCATTCATACTATCAGACCAGAAGTATGAAGCTGCTATCATCAAGTTTTCATTCCTCTCTGCATCGGCAATTGAAAGCCTAATGCATTGATCCAAATCACGCTCCTGCCAGTACACTTGCTGCGATCTAGCCAATCTCAAGAACCACTTCTTCCATCCTTTGGTGTGCTTGGGCCATGAACGAAATGTGTCCTTCCACAGTCCTAGATCAAAACTCTCAGATCTAAGCGGTATCCGGATGGTTTCTGCGTTGATGATGGAGGTGGGGTCTGGATTGCCCATTGGGCCTAAGCAGCTCAGGTTGGAACCAGCGAGAGGGATGATGACTTTGTTGTACAGCTCCTAGGGTTCGAAGAAAAGGGGACGAATCAGAAGGAAGAATGGGGGTAAAACCAGGTTTTTGCAGGGAAAAGAACTAGGCAGAGAGGTTAGATTGGATGGAGAATGAGTCTTACCTTCGGGATGTCGACTTGGATCGCCATTGGAAGTCAAAGAGATGTTTGGTTCGTCCTTGGAGTGCGAAGGAATACTGTTGCTCGAGCCTGTGTTCTTCGGAGCAGCCGAAGGTTGAAGACAAAGGCAGGAAGGTGAAAGTGAAAATGGGCTCGGGTAAAAAGGCAGTGTGGATCCCGGTAACTTTTATAATCCTGTTCAGGGGCATTTTGGGGTTCTGTTCCACACTGTGCAGGAATGTAAAGAGGCCCGCGGTAGATACGCGCGGTGATCGAGGTGGTCTGTAACTGTTCGTGCTACAATCGAGGGATTTTATTATTAAATTGCAGTTCCACATGCGGGGATCGAGGAAACCATACGCCTATCTTGGGGGTAACGGCTACAACAACGGCTACAACAACGGCTACACTGGAGAGAATTTCGGCACGTAACGTTATACGCTCCGAAACTGGGGGGCATGTGTTGACACCATTTTTTGACACGTGTCAAATGGGCCGAAGCTTGACTGGTCAGTGATTATTCTCCATCGGCATCGGTAAAGTATGAGCTGATATGGCCGATGGGAGAGTGCTGCAGAAGGCCAAATGTGTTGCCGATGAAGGTTAGGTGATCTTTGCCGACAAAGGTTGATTGGTGGTCTTGCTAAAGCTGATTGCCGATGAAGAGTCATTAACGATGGCAGATGAAGAGTCGTGGTCGGTTGCCGAGGAGCTGTTATTGCTGATTGCCGATGAAGAGCCCTTGCCGATTGCCGATAAAGGCTCATTGCCGATTGCCGATGAAGAGATGCTGCCGATTGCCGATCGAGAAAGTGTTGCCGATGCCGATGGGCGTGACTTAGCACTCGGTGGCAGCAGAAGACTACAGGTGGCCAAAGAAGGAAGGTGCGGATTAAAGGGATCTGCCGATGGAAAGTTTCTATCGAGAAGGAGTATAAGGAAACTGGTGTTCTGTGCCAGTATTATTATAGTAGTTTAAGTCCGACTCTTGCATGGGTCGCTTATTTTCCTTTAAAGTAGGTGTGTTTGTTTAGGAAATAAATATTGTTATCCGGCTCCTGCGCGAGTCAGTTTCCTTTAAAGTAGGAGTTTGTTTTAGGAAAGATATGTGTCGTGTCATTGTAAAACTCTCCATGCGGGAGTATAAATATGTGCCCGAGGGCTATGGAATAAAGAATCAATCCAATTCAAAAACAAACCAATTCTACTTTTTATCCTACTTTTATTGCAATTTACCCTTTCTTATGCATTAGTTATAGCTTTAACGAGTTCTTCAAGCTTTCGACGGGCTGCATCACCTTGATCTCCGTCAAATCCTTGCTAGTTCCGCTTGGGAGTACCTCTAGGCTTTGGCAATCCGGGCGCATCGCTGTTTGCCTCGTATAGCTCTGCTCTAGTTATCCTTGATCAATCTGAGCCTTGACGTCCGGGCGCATCGCTGTCGTCTCGTTCAGTTTGTCATAGTTATCATCCTTGTCGATTGATTGGTCAAATCGACTGGCACGCCCTCGACATCGAGCTTTGGGTAATAGCCCGAGGTGTTCACAGATCTGATGCTTTTTGTGTCAACATAACTTTATTCGTACTTCAAGTATTTTCGGTTTATTTGTGGCTCGTTCGAATGTGCATACCTGAGTTTGCGCGATCCTCAATTGTTAGAAATCCTTCGAGATTTCCAGACTACCGGGATTATATGGGCTCAAGTGCTTTAAGTGGCAGTTAAATCAGCTACTTTGGTACTTGATCTCTTATAATTTGGATGGTTCCGTCACAGCTGGTATCAGAGCTGAGTTCAGGTATCCTCATTCGTTTGAGCAACTTCTTAACAAAACGGGTATTTCAAAACTATTTTTATAAACTAATTTTGAAACTTGGGTGCCAGAGTCTAGTCCTTAGCCCTATACTAGGAAATCAGGTGGCTTAGTTATACTAACTTGGTTCAGGGTTTCGTTCATGCTGGATCTTTGTAATTTGCTGGGATATCATTCTTGGGAAGGAGGATATTAGGTTCGAAAATTTGCATTGAAAATTATTTGGGAGATGTGAGAGTAGACCTTCCAACCGTTGGCCAAGGGAAGTGATATCTTTTTACTTAAGGATATGCGTGCTTTTACGCGAACATATCCGAGAAGTATGAAATGCTGGGTGGGTTTTCCGAGCTTGGTGCATAAGGTTTTGGTATCTAACTGGTATGTACTTAGTGCGTATCAGGAAGTGCCCGGTGATTTTTCTGCATTGGGTTTTGTTCTTTTTGGGCTGAGATGAATTTTCTGTAGGTACACTAACTACGCAACCGTGTAGAACGAATAACTGCGTAATGAGAGATCGTCTTGCCACTGACTAGAATGTTAGGACTTACGAGTCATTCTAGTTGAGTGAGAACGTATTTACGATCATGCATCATGTTTATATTCTTGAACCATGTCATCCCTCCCCTTAAATTGTAATCATCCACTTTTGATAAAAAATAACCAACTTAATATCTGTCTCACGAGAGTCGAAACCCCCCTTTTCTACAGATGCCTCGCACCCATCTGACTGCCAAGAAAGCAACTGGAGGAGCAGGAGTTCCTCGCCACCCGTTGGCAAGGAAGATGACCAAGGGAAAGTTTTTGACGTACTTTGGGCTGCCAACCATCCTTTGGCGAGTTTTGCACGCCATTGGGTATTCCGAGGGCAGTGAACCCAAGTACTCTTGGCAGAAGCAGCAGTATGGCCAAGATTCTCTGGTTCAGGTTGAGGTCAGAGTGAAAGCTCTGGAAGGAAGGCCCGACTGGGCAGGATGGACGATCGTTACCAAGGGAGCTTGTGCTAAGGATGGAGCCAACAGGGCAGCATACCTGGTGCTAAAGGACATCATCGCTTGTTTTCCAGCAGATCTTGCGGACACATGGCCGGGAGTGTTCCCACGTGGACCAGCTTTTCCTGTGGATTGGATGCAGACTGAGGAGACGACTCTGACAGGAGATGAAGAGGAGCTTTTCTTTTGTGAGACCCCAGCCATGGGTGCCACTGGATCTCTTCTAGGCACTTGTGAGAGTCTGGAGCGCAGTCTGGTAGAGGTTGCAGAAATCCACAACGCCACGATGGAGAGCAAACGCCAGTTGCAGCAGGAGTTCGAGACAGCTGTCGAGACCCTTCAGGCAGAGTTAGCTCAGATGACCCTGGAGTGCAATCAGGCTCAAGCTAGGTTGGAGGAGGAGATCGCTGCTCGCGTGGTTAGTGAGCAGTTACTTCTCGAGGCCACCAACTCCAGGAATGAAGCTTGGACCGAATCGGAGGACCTGCAGGACAGAGTTGCAGAGTTAGAGGGGAACCTCAATGGACAGCAGGAGTACATCAATAACCTGCACGAGGCTTTCCATGTTCTCCACCAGCAGCAGGCAGCAGCAGCAGCAGCTGAAGCCGCCAAAGCACCTGCACCTGAGGAGCCCGAGCCACAGGATGGAGTGATCCTTGGTCCCGACTCACAGAACGAGGCCTTCGCTGACGAGCCCTTCTATGACGACAACATCGGAGAGCACGACTACTCCGACGGTTACTGAGCGTTAGATTAGGAGCTGATCTTCCGCGCAAGGAGCTTTTGTGTCATGATGTTGTTTAAGACTCTGTTTAATTTGGATCTTCGTTATGTGTAAGACGAATTTGGAATTTTAAGCCCAGGCGTTGTTCTGACGAAGGATTTGGAATGTTATTTGTATGTTTATGACGTGCAATTAATTCTGTGATGTTATGTGGAAAGATGAATAATTATATCTGGTCGTGTGCTTAATGTTACATTTTGTACAGCACGGTATTTATTCATTGGTCAATATAGCATCACCTAATTGTTGCTTGTTAATGGGCTATACAGATGACGGCTAACACTCGTTGCACCAATCGAGGTGATGGAGAGGCATCCCAGAGAGAGGAACTGCCACCACCACCGCCACCTCCAATGACACCGGAAGCATTCTTTGGCCAGTTCTTGGGTAGCCGAAGGAGTGTAGAAGAAATGCAGCGGCAGATGCATGAAACGTTGCGCAACATCGCTGCCAACACAGCTCAGCAGCACAGGCAACAGCAAGGGGCCGCACCTAATCAGTATAGTTCCTACAAGGATTTCATGGACACCCGCCCTCTGATCTTCAAGGAAGCTACTGAACCGTTAGAGGCTGATGAATGGCTACACTCCATGACACAAAAGTTTCGACTTCTGCGTTTGACGGAGGAGCTAAAGGCGGAGTATGCCGCGCACAGGCTGGAAGGACCGGCAAGCATCTGGTGGTCCCAGTACCGTGATAACTTGCCTGCCGGCACTGCAGTTACATGAGACTTGTTCTCCACAGCTATGCGCCATCACTACATTCCAGACGGTGTGATGGAGATGAAGCTTACCGAGTTCATGAGACTGTCCCAGGGTACCCGGTCAGTAACGGAGTACCTCACCAGTTTCAACAGGTTGGCTCGCTATGCCACTGACTTCGTCAAAACGGACGCCAAGAAGATCGCCAGCTTCAAGAGGGGCATGAATGCCGCTCTTCTGTCCAAGATGGGAAACAGCTACCGCCTCACTTTCAGCGACTTCATCAGTGACTGCTTGAATCAAGAGACCAATGATAACAGGTTGCTTGTAGAGACGCGTCGTCGCATCCCAGAGGGAGGATCCCACCAGAATAGGGGTCCCAATGCTTCAAGGCCAGCGTTTCGTCCACCACAAGCTGGTGCACGTTTCCGAGCCCCTCAAGGAAAGATGACCAATGCTCGTTCTCGTCCCGCCTACCAGAGACCCTTCACTGCACCCTGCAGCAGAATAAGGGTAAAGCCGCAACACCTATAGCTGGAAGTAAGAAGACGCCATATGTGGTGGGACCATGCTTCAACTGCGGACAAACTAGTCACCTATCTCGCTTCTGTACGAAGCCCAGGAAACAGTTCAGCTATCCTCAGAAGCCTCGCACAGGGAATGTCCACCACACCACCTTGGAGGAAGTACCAAAAGGAGAACCCATCACAGCTGGTACGTTCCTTGTTAATCAATGTCCTGCAGTTATCTTGTTTGATTCTGGAGCATCGCATTCGTTCGTTAGTGGGAACTTTGTGTTGCGAAGTCAACAGAAAGTGGTAGAATTGGAAAAGGAGTATCAAATTAGTGCAGCAAGAGCTGTCCTATATACTCGTAAAATGGTAAAGGATGTAGAAATTACCATGGGGGCGGCATCGATATATGTCAACCTCATCGTAATACCTGAGCTAGGTCTAGATGTAATCCTTGGTATGGAATGGATGAAAGCTTGGAAAGTGCATCTAGATATAGCCCAACGAGCAGTATCTATCACCAACCCGCGGAATGGAGTTACCTTCGGAATCTTCTTACCTAAGAATCCAAATCAGCTGGGAGTCATGTTTGCTATCACTGAAGAGTTGTTGGATAAGGTTCCTGTAGTTTGTGAGTTTCCGAATGTGTTTCCTGATGATCTTCCAGGGTTACCTCCAGACAGAGATGTCGAGTTTGCTATAGAGCTAGCTCCCGGAACAACACCTATATCTAGGAGACCATATAGGATGCCACCCAACGAGTTAGCAGAACTCAAGAAACAACTCCAGGAATTGTTGGAAAAGGGTCTGATCCACCCGAGTTGTTCACCGTGGGGATGTCCCGCCATCTTTGTGAAAAAGAAGGATAAAACCTTAAGAATGTGCGTGGACTATCGCCCTCTCAATGCAGTTACCATAAAAAACAAATATCCATTGCCGCGGATTGATTTGTTGTTTGATCAGTTGTCTAAAGCCAAAGTGTTCTCCAAGATAGACTTACGATCGGGTTACCATCAGATTAAGATCAGAAAAGAAGATGTACCCAAGAACGCTTTCTCCACAAGATACGGTCTCTTTGAATATCTAGTGATGTCCTTTGGATTAACAAATGCGCCTACGCATTTCATGTACTTGATGAACTCAGTGTTCATGCAAGAGTTGGATAAGTTTTTGGTAGTTTTCATTGATGACATCCTGGTTAAGAGAGCACCTGCGTTTAGTGCTGAAACGGTTAAGAGAGCATAAGCTTTATGCCAAGTTTAGTAAGTGTGAGTTTTGGTTGACCAAAGTACCTTTTCTGGGTCACATCTTGTCAGCCGAGGGTATCTCAGTGGACCCCTCAAAAGTTCAAGAAGTTATGAATTGGAAAGCACCCGTTAACGTGCATGAGGTTCGCAGCTTTTTAGGATTGGCCGGATACTACCGTCGTTTTATCCCAAACTTTTCTAAGATAGCTAAACCTATGACAAGGTTAACACAGAAAAACAAGAAGTTTGAATGGAGTGTATAGTGTGAAACAGCACTCCGTACCTTGCGGACACTGTTAACAACTGCACCAGTTTTGGCACAACCAAATTTGGAGGAACCTTTTGATGTGTTTTGTGATGTATCAACCATTGGATTAGAATGCTTGTTGATGCAGAATGGAAGAGTCATTGCTTATGCCTCACGACAACTCTGACATCATGAAGAGAATTACCCGACCCACGACTTGGAGCTAGCAGCAGTCGTGCATGGTTTGAAAATATGGAGGCATTACTTGATGGGTAATCTGTGCCACATCTTCATTGATCATAAAAGTTTGAAGTACTTGTTTACCCAGTCTGAATTGAATATGAGGCAGAGAAGATGGTTGGAACTAATCAAGGATTATAACTTGGAAGTGCATTATCATCCTGGAAAAGCAAATGTTGTAGCAGATGCTTTGAGCCGCAAATCTCATTGCAACTTGTTGCAACCCTTGTTAGAAGATGGTTTCGATCTAATGCACCCCTTGGTCCTAAATAATATTGTTATCCAGTGTACCTTGGATAGTGACATTATTGATGGACAAAAATCGGACAAAGAGCTTGTGCAAATCAAACAAAGGCTAGAAACCAGTGAATCTCTGAATTTCAAAGTGGATGAGAAAGGAATTCTATGGTTCAATCAGCGTTTGGTATTACCTAAGGATCAAGTCTTGTGAGATAGAATTCTCAATGAAGCACATAACTCTAAGTTGTCGATCCACCCTGGTAGTAGTAAGATGTATCACGACCTGAGGACAAGGTTTTGGTGGTCTAAAATGAAGTTGGATATTGTGGAATATGTCGCAAAGTGTGATACGTGTTGTCGCATCAAGGCAGTGGACATGAAACCTGCCGGGTTGTTACAACCTCTTTCTGTACCTGAATGGAAGTGGGAAGATATTAGTATGGACTTTATCACAGGTTTGCCGACCACTCAGAAAGGAAATGACTCTATATGGGTTATCGTTGATCGCTTAACAAAAGTCACTCACTTCATACCAGTCAAGGTTACTCATCGAACTCATCAGTATGCCGAGCTTTATGTTCAGAATATCCTAAGGTTGCATGGTATTCCTAAGACCATCATATCCGACAGAGGATCACAGTTTATCGCTCGTTTTTGGGAGCAGTTACATAAAGAGTTGGGAACAAAGTTGATTCGAAGTTCCGCTTATCACCCTCAAACAGATGGACAAACGGAACGAGTGAATCAAGTGTTGGAATACATGTTGAGAGCATGTGTAGTGTCAGCAAGAGGATCATGGGAGAAATGGCTACCTTTGGCGAAGTTTTCTTATAACAACAGTTACCAAGAAAGCAATAAGATGGCACCGTTCGATGTTTTATATGGACGCAAGTGTAGAACCCCTATCAATTGGATTGAATCAGGAGATAAGGGATTCTATGGTATGGACTATGTGAAAGAGGCAGAAGAAATAGTCCACACTGTTCAACAACATATCAAGGCAGCTCAATCTCGACAGAAAGGGTATGTAGATCAAAGGAGAAGACCTTTGGAGTTTCAAGTTGGTGACTATGTGTACCTTAAGGTATCACCAATGAGAGGCGTCCGTCGCTTTGGAATTAAAAAAAGTTAGCACCCCAATATGTTGGACCTTATCGAATCATCGCCAGGAAAGGCAAGGTGGCTTACCAAGTGCAGTTACCCCCAGAGATGAGTACCATCTTTCCAGTATTCCATGTATCTCACTTCAAGAAGTGTCTTCGGGTTCCAGAAGAAGAATTTGTTCCAAGTTCAGACCTCGTAATCAGATCAGATCTGGAATACCTTGAGGAACCAGAAAGGATCTTGGATACAAAGACAAGAGTCACCAGGAATCGAGAAGTGAAGACTTTCAAGGTTCTTTGGAGTCATCATGGTCCCAATGGTGCAACCTGGGAGACCGAGGCCTACTTAATCGCAAACTACCCCGTCTTTTATAATAAATGGTACTAAAACTCAAATCTCGGGAAGAGATTTCTTTAAGGGGAGAAGGGTTGTGACACCCTGTGTCAAGCTTGCATTAGGATCATCATTAACCACTAAGCACAACATTTCATTGCATTCATGTTTGCATATGCTATCATTTCATGTGTGTGTTTATATGTTTTGAAACTAGAATTAAATAGGTGTTTGTGCTCTATCTTGTGATCTATCTATTAGCTAAACCTTGCTATGCTTAGAGTAAAGTATGGTTTGCTTTATGTTTGTTTACCCTGCTTAATTAAGGTTAATTTTATCTGTTAAAGAGTTAAAGTAATTCTTTTCCTAATTAGCTTAAATAAGTTTTTAATCCTCGACTCTTGAACTTATGGTTTTCAGAAATTATGATCTACATGAGAAAGGTAGAGAATAATATTCTGAACAACTTTGGTTTAAATGTCAAAACTTAGTTTGGAGTTTTTGAAACTGTTTTGAAGCAATTTCAGTTTGAATCAAATAAAAGAAAATGGGAAAAGGAAATCAGAACCGAAACAGGTCGAGTACCGCTTTCGGCCCGCTCGGCCTCGACCGCCGCTCGACAAGGGACGGACTGAGGGTCGAACGAACGACCCCCGGGCTAGAGGCTCGATCAGCCAGTCGATCGACTCCCCTTGACTTCGACCCCTCGAACGTGACGGACAGAGGCTCGATCGAACGACCCCACACAGGAGGCTCGACCGAGTCGAAGGCTCGATCAGCCGATCGACCCCTCCCCTCGACATCGACCCCTTTTCCGCGCGCTCACCCGCACGCACGTGCCGCGCACGCCCATGCGCACTCGCCCGACCGCGGCTGAACCGTACGTCGGCGTCGTCTGCCGCGTGGCCGATGATGCCTGACCGCGGATGTTGAACACGCCATCGCCGTCGCTGCGGCCCTGCACCGACATCGCTGTCGCTGACCAACAGCCGCTCACTTTCTCTCAGTCGCGTCCGCACCCGCGTCACGCTAACGGCGCTAGGACCGAGCCTGCACCGCTTTCCTGCCGCTGACGCCCCTGCTTCGCCGCCGCACACCTGCCAGCCGCACTGCCACGCGCCGCGCCATCATTTCGCAGTAACGCCGCCGCAGTGTCGCGTCTGATCAACGCCCCGCCTCGTCGCACTCGCAATCGAACGCGAATCCGCGGTAACGGCGCGTCAACCAAGTCCTGCTCTGCTTCCTCGCGTGCGCAAGCACGCCAGCGCCGCTGCCACCGCCGCACCATCGCATCACGGCCCCACTGGCTGCGCCACTGGGCCATGACCGTGCAAAGAGGAGCGCCTATACCTCCTCTTCTTCACACACTCGTTTGCACTCATCCTCACTCGCTCACTCGCTCACATTTCTCTGTTCTCGCTGCGCCGAGAGCTCCGAGCATCGCAAGTGCCCCCTTCTCAAATCCACCACCATCCAAGCTCCTTCGCCCCGCACACACGCTGCTCGCCTCGCTTTAACCAGCCTTGGACTCTAGTCGCCGGAACGCCTCCGCCGTTCCTCGATCCCGAGTCGCCATCGCACCGACGAAGGAGTGTTCATCCCTCACCGTCTCGCCCCGACACCTCCATCTTCGTGGAAGCTTCACCGGAGCTAGCAGAGGTGAGAACGCCTTTCCCTAGCCCCAGTTCGACCTGTATCAGCAAAACACCGTTAGTCGTGTGCCATTGTCGCCACCGCGGAGGTTGCTCGTGGCCAGGGTTCCATAGAGCCCCTCCGGCTCAACCAACCCTCGAACCTCACTCCCCACATCACCACGATGCTCACGCAATCCTGCGCCGAGCCTCGCATCGCCGGTGATTACCTCGCCGCGTCGCACCGCCGTGCTGCACCACCACCGCACGCCGCCGACCACTTTCACGGTCGCGCCGGTTCAACCAACACCACCAGTGGATGCGCGTCATCATCCCGAGCCTAGCACACCCAACCCCTCCGCCGGAGACCTCACTGTCGGCGAAAACACGATGGTCAGCACCATCCTCTGCTCCCTGCTCGACGACAGATGGACCTCGAGTGACCGAGGACCCCGCTTGTCAGTCGCCCCGCACGCCTCTGCATGTATCGAGCCGGTTTCCGAAATGAAATTCTTTTCCTATTTTCAGTAATGTGCTAGTGCTTGTTTAATTTATATCTAGAGTTTGGTAAATCCTAAAATGGTGAAATCAATTTTGTTAGACTCTTTATGTTATGATCTGTCTGTTATATATATAAATGATTTTTGGAGAATGTCTTCAGTACTAATGTTTAATTAGTTGTTTTTTGCATATATCAAAGTTAATTGTGTTCCTGCTTAAAATGGCTAAATAAATATGTAAGGTTTTTATGTTAGCTCTGTTATCCTGTGTAGAAGCTAGGAAAAATATAACATGTGGTATGTTGTATGGCAGAAAAGATACTTGTGGTTCAAGTGTCCTTTTCTAGGGTTTTCTTTGGAAAATCATATAGAGTAGTTTTTGTTTGTGTTGATCATGGAACCTTCTCGATAAATATGTTTTTAAGTATAGTTTCTGCTAAAAAATAAGTTATAGCATGTTTTACCGTGTTAGTTAGTAGCTCTAGTTCTAAGTAGCTTTGTGGTAATTAATTTGTTAAATGCTTAGAATCTCTTTAGTGTGCTAAATCTTGTTCAAGCATCATCCCTGCATCATCAAGTTACTTATTATGCATTGCAATCATTTAGGATCAGTGGAGGAACATCAGGAGCCAACCCCAGAGACAGAAGTCCAGGAGGTAAAGGAGCTAAGCGAGGAGTACCACGAGCTCGACACTAACCTCCCGAGTGCCCTGACCACCAGCCCTCCACCTTCGTTCAAGGCAAGCCCCGGAGCATTCTTAAGCCTCCCAATATTTACAATTAATCTACTTGAGTATTTTATACTGTGATGCATTAGGTGACAGGAGTTGTTTGAATCCCAGATTGATGCATTACCTTCCTTGATTATTGTTTTACCTACCTTGTTACCCTGTTAATAAAAGTAAAAGCAATCGCTTAGCCTGCTTAGAATAAATGGTTACTTTTATATTTATGTTTCGTGTTATCCGCTGGGGGGTAATGCTATCACGGTTGGCTATATTTGCTATCGTGGAAAGAACCAATGGTAGTAATGAATGCGGTCAACTAGAAGGAAGAGGCACCAAGTGGTTTAGACTTGGGGGCAGTCCGTCCGTTGGATCATATAGGTTTGTATACGATGGTGGCCCTCTTACATCTTTGAATGCGCCCTTTCACATAGGGGCCGTCGGGAGTGTCAACCCGAAGCCGAGTAAACACTGTCCGGGCCGACTCTTAGCCTACTATGAGCACCCTCTAGTTTGTAGATACGACCTGCCCCGTGGTGGCCAACTGATTTCTACAATTGGGTGGACTACTCTGAGATCGCGGCGGTTACCACCTGGACTTTGTTGAGCGGTGACCCAATGCATGGACCTAACGGGGAAAGTGTGGGTGTGTGTTAAAGGTAATCTTGCCAGCTGGTTGTATATCGATTCGAATTGCCGCCCCCCACTGGATATGGGGGCTTATGCTGAGCTTTACCATGGTACAACTCCATGTGACATCGTAATGGTTCTACTAAAATATTGATGAAGGAATTTGATATATGTTATTATATTGTTTGAGTAGATCAAGTGGTGCTCTAGTACAGGTGCAAACCTAGAGATAATAATTATAGGATGGAAAATGGCTGTTCTCTAATCTTTAGTTTCATCTTGTTCGCTTTTCCACAAAAGCATGTTTACCCAGATCCACATAAATAGCCTTGCATACCCTTGGAGTCTTTATTTTCAGTTAGACGGGTAAGTCTAGCTGAGTACATTCCCGTACTCAGGGTTTATCCCGCTTGTTGCAGATGGCCAAGTATACTTCGGCTATTGTAAGCACTGTCTCTATCCTTTCGAAGGAAAAGAGGAGTAGGCCTTGGGCAAGGTCTTCTACGAGCTCATCTTTTGCTGTTGTCGGACATGACCTCGTGGGCACCCCTATCTTTTAATGATTTTAGTGTGGAGTAAAACTTTGGGTTCAGTTTCAAACAATGTTTTATTCGGCCACAGGTGTTGTGGTGTAAGTACTACTTTTATTTGGAACAAAGTGTTGTAATAACTTTATTCGTACTTCAAGTATTTTTGGTTTATTTGTGGCTCGTTCGAATGTGCATACTTGAGTTTGCGCGATCCTCGATTGTTAGAAATCCTTCGAGATTTCCGGACTACCGGGATTATATGGGCTCAAGTGCTTTAAGTGGCAGTTAAATCAGCTACTTTGGTACTTGATCTCTTATAATTTGGATGGTTCCGTCACATATCCCGTTGAAAAATGTGACATCGGCAAACATGATAGATTTTGTGAAAGAACATATTGTTTACCGATTTGGTATTCCTTAGACTATTACAACCGATCACGGAACCATGTTCACATCGGGGGAGTTTGACGAATTTAATACTAGTATGGGGTTTAAAGTTTTGAATTCATATCCTTATTATGCTCAAGCTAATGGTCAGGCCGAGGCAACCAATAAGGGAGTAATTAAGCTTATCAAGCGTAAAATTGAAGAAAATCCTAGAAGGTGGCATATAGTACTGAATGAAGCTTTATGGTCATATCGGATGGCATGTCATAATACAACCAAAATATCGCCGTACCAATTAGTTTATGGACACGATGATGTCCTGCCTTGGGAAATTAAAACTGGTTCCAGGCGGTTGTTATCCCAAGATCAGTTAACAGCCGATGAGTATGATATCCTTATGAAGGATGAGTTAGAAGATTTAGCAGGTCATCGGTTGAGAGCCCTAATCAGTATTGAGGAGGATAAGGAGAGGGTTGCCAGATGGTATAGTAAAAGGGTAAAGGTGAAAGAGTTTGCCGATGGCGATCTGGTGTGGAAATTGATTTTACCAATTGGGACTAAGAGTTTAAAGTTTGGAAAATGGTCTCCTAATTGGGAAGGTCCTTTTCGGATAAAGCAGTCTGCTCCTGGCAATGCTTATATTTTGGAGACTCTCGAAGGGGTTGCGTTTTCCAGAACGATCAACGGTAAATATTTAAAGAAATATTATCCTAGTATCTAGGTAGAAACGTGAAGCAATACAAGTATAGATGCTGATGGGGTAAGTTAAACAAAACATCGACAGAAAGTGTATTGACGTTATATTACAAGCAAAACAGTTATCAAAGTTACAGTTGTCGATACGATGAATTACAACAAGGATTGAATTGATGATATCGCACACAGGCGAATTTGGTTCGCTTCTTCTATTTCCTTGGCGTCGTCATCGGCAGATCCCTCAATTGTCTTGATCTTTCTCTTCAACAGAATGGCCTGCCGAGCATCGACATCTCTTTCTTTTTGTACGGCTTTGATCACGTTGGGAAGTTGAGTCCTCTTCTGGTTGGCTAAGTTTAGAGCTTCGTCTACTTTCTTCAACTCAGCGAGCAACTCTTCTTTTTGTGCCGATAGATGTGTGATCTCTTGTTCAAGCTCGATGCTGGAAGCTTCCAGACGGCCAATATCTTTGTGCTTTTCATTAGCAGTTCGCTTGAATTGGAGCATTTCCTCTTCAATTTTGGATTGGGCAGCCCTATCGGCAATACGGCGTGAAGCTCATTGATATCGGAATTGACGGCTCTCAAGAAACGCTGCTTGGAATAGAACTTCAACGTCGGCAGGCAGTTGGCCTTGGATTCCCTTGAAAGCTATCCTTACTGTGTTGGAGTCTTGGACTAGTTCGGAAGTGCTTTGTTGCAGTAGAGATAGCAGTGCTTCGAGTTTGGACTTCACTTCTGCTGATATAGCATCGGATGGAACGGAGCTTTCTTCCTTTTCGTCCTCATCTGGGAGATTGATAGAAAAAGAGAATAGGTTGTTTGGGGAGTCTTGTGCCTGAAAAGAAGAAAATTAGAGTTTGTTGATCACGAGTTTTGTGAGTTTATAATGGTCAGTTTACCATTTTTAGGCGGATCTCTCACCTTGGGCTTGGCAGAACAGCTGACGTAACTATATCTTGAAGATCGACGAATGTTGCCGATGAACATGCTTCGGCAGGAGGGACGATTGGTGGTGGTACTGGTATCGGTGCTGCTTCTACTGTTGCCAACCTCTATGGCGATGTTGTTGTTCCCTGGTCGGGAATTTCGTCTGGTACTGGTGCTGATGCCGATGTTGGTGTTGTTTCTGTTGTTGCGAACATCTCTTGCGGCAATGACGTTGTCCCTTGGTCAGGAATCTCGGCCTGTGGTTGCTCAAGGACAAGTGCCGATGCTGGCTCCACTGTTCGCACATCAGCAGGAGCTTGAGAAGATGCAGCTGGAGCTGATGGCTTTGGGCACTTTGGTTTGGGAGCAGCACTTGATGAGCTTCGACGCTTTGGCTGTTGCGCTTGGGGGGCATCGACAGTTTGAGCCATGGAGGATTGTGCACTTGGAGTGGCTGCCGATGAACTTGTCCGCTGCAGTAGAAAATTTGGTGCAAGATGAGTAAAAATTGTCGACTAAATGTGTTATGATTGACATGAATAAATGAAGATTTGTTACCTTGAAGGCTTGTGCCAAGGCGGCAGTAGTAGAGGTGGCGGCAGTAGCACCATCGGTTGGCAGTGCTCTAGACCTGATGGTGACTCTAGGGATGTCTTGTGATGCGTGAGCGCAGACAGTGAAGGAGCCCTATCGCCGATTGATGATGTGGGGTTCATCGGTCGTAGATTGAAATATTTGCCACTCTTGCTCTTTTGAGGGATTACATCATCGACATATTAACAGAAAGTTACTTATCGAGACGTTTGGAAAGTTAAACAAAGGGAAATATGGGAAGTGATACTCACCGCATCATCGGACATGATATGATCAACATCAATCAAATGCCGATAATAGTGGGATGATGGAGCAAATAATTGTTCTTTCCATTCTTGCCACCAAAACTTGAAGGATTCGGTGATGAAACATGTCGGTGCCCAAGAAGACAAGTGGATGCTGGACACATCGGCATGAGGAGAGAGGGTAACTATTTTGTTCCAATCCATGGCGCTGGAGATGGAATCTCTTGGTTTGATTACATTGACGTAGCTGAGCTTGATCGGCAACTGACCGAATGCTAGCTGTCTTGCCACTACCGATGGATAGTAGAACTCGTAAGATGGAGTGGAGTTCTTTCCGGTCCTGACAACGTTTACCGGAATAGCTCGGGGAATGAGTGTAGCTTCCATAATTGCTTCATTCTCTGGTATATTCCCATCGGTAAGATTGAAAGAGAGTGGGAACTGGTTCTTTTCATCAATGTAAGGCCACCAGGCTCGCTCTGCAGCAGACATTCCGCAGTAGAGCCTCTGAAAGAACATGCCAAATTGGTTAACGTTGGCATCGGTTCCCGGCAGTACTATCATAGCTTCCCCGAAGTTGAGAGGGGCACGAGTTGTCGATTCATCTTCATCATAGACATAGTTTTCCGATATGTCCCGTGGAAATTGTTGGTTGAACAAATCAAACTGCAAGCATTTGTGCATATGGGCGTTCAGCCACATGTTGATAAACCACCAAGGACCTCCAAGGTTGCCGATGGGCTCGCCTAATAGTAATTTCTCTGACACTTGGTGTAGAAGGCGGTAGACCGAGCCAAGAAGATATCGGCCAAGAGGGAATCCTCCATCGGTCAAGAGCTCTGCTGCAGGGAGGTACATGTTTGTAGGGCCAACTATTCTGCCACAGAAGACGAACTTTTCGAGCCACATGTTAAGGAAAGTAGCATGCTCTCTTGGGGTTACCGATCCAATCTTTTGGTATTCTTGGATATACCCAATCCAACCACCGATGTTGCGGGTACTTACCCGACGCTCAGATTTCCTGCGAAATAGAGTGGTAGGATCGGCAGAGAAAACGTCTAAGCCGGTGAGCATATGTACATCGGCAAGCATAGGAGTAGTTGGTCCATGTTTAAACAAAAAATCATTCATTGTATCGGACCAGAAGTAGGAAGCAACAATCATCATGTTTTCATTTTTGGCCATATCGGCAATAGATAGCTTGATACATTGCTCGATGTTGCGTTCTGACCAGTAAACTCTCTGTGACCTCGCTATCCTGAGATACCAATCTTTCCATCCCTTGGTGGATTTAGGCCAGGAACGGAAGGTATCGGTCCATAGCCCTAAATCAAAATGTTCAGATCGGAAGGGAATATGGTTGGTTTCTGCATTGATTAGATTTGTTGGATCGGTATTCCCCATTGGACCTATGCAGCAAAGGTGTTCTTGGTCGGTAGGAATCACTATTCTGTTGCGCATCTCCTAGATCTAGAAAACAGAAAGGGAAAAGAGAGGGAGAGAGATCACGAATTGGTACAGAAAAGGAAAATCACAGGGAATAAGATGAGAAAAGAAGAACTAACTACAGGAACATCAAAGTTGATCGCCATTGGATTGAAGAGATCCTTGCAGATTGCACTTTGCTGGAGAAGAGGAATCGCCGACTGGAAATCGCCGGAGTGTTCTTCAGGGGCACCGGTGGAATAAGGATGAAGATGTGAGCTTAGGGTAAAAAAGAAAGCGGATGGTAATCTTTATAGGCCTAGTCAAAGGGCATTTTTGAGTTTTCTTTTTACTGGGCAGAAGTATGGAAATATATCGCGATGGATTTGCGCGGAGATCAAAGGATTTGTTACGGGAGTTGTTGGTAATTTGCGGAGATGGTGCGCAGTAATCAAGATGATGATGTAAGCGGTTTTGGAGGGAAAAATTACAACAGAGCAAATTTTGGAGCACAAGATATTTTATACTCCAAAATTGGGGGGCATGTGTTGATACCGTATTTTGTACAGGTCAATATTGAACGGAATGCATCGATCGGCAAGAAGGTAAACATTGTTCCTCATCGGCATCGAAGTGCCACTAGCCAGGTTACCGATGGAGGTAGAAGAAATCGCCGATGATAAATTTGATTGAAGAAACGTCAAGGGTGAAAGATGTGTTTGCCGATAAGGGGGGGTGGCCGATGGAAATAGGAGAACATTGCCGATTGGGAATGTTGCCGATGGATGTGAGATGACGTAGCTGACGTCAGCAGGAAGATGCCGATGGCAATGGAAGAAAATTGCGGGCTGAAGGAATCTGCCGATGGAAGGTTTCATCGTGAAGAAGACAAATAAGGAAACTAGTAGTTTTATGCTAGTATTATTGTTTTAATTTGAGTCCGGCTCTTGCACGAGTCGTTTTATTTCCTTAAAAATAGGAGTTTTGTTTAGGAAAATTAGAGTCGTGATTATTTACAACTCTTTTACCAGAGTATAAATATGTGCCCACGGGCGGTGTAAAAAGAGACATATAATCAATAAAAATACAATCTATTACTTTTTCTCTACTCTTCCAGCATCTACTTTTATCGTACTAGTTCTAGTTTACCTACGAGTTCTTACAATCTCGATGGGCTGCATCTACAAGATCTCCGTCTACTTCGCAAGTTCCGCGTTTTGATCAAGTTGAGCTTTGACGTCCGGGCGCATCGCTATCATCTCGTTCAATCTTGTTCTAGTTATCGTCCTTGTCAATTAACTGGTCAGATTGACTGGCACACCTTTGGATATCGAGTTCGGGTATAAGCCCGAGGTGTTCAGAGATCCGACGCTTTTTGTGTCAACAACCATTTTACCGAACACCACTTTTTTGCAAATTTCCCTCCGATGGCAGATCCAATCAGCTGCCGCCTCCGCATCTCATGCGCTTGGAACTTGACCTATGTCCGATTCAATCAATCTTATTGATCTCCAACTCACCATAATTCGGTTTACATGTATCACTTAACTCGGATGGCGGAATCCCGACTGGTACGAGTAGATCGTTACAATACCAACGTGGCAAGATCACGAACCATGATCAGAGATTGATCCAAAACCGTGCATATCTCCATATGCACACACCCAAATGTATAAGGAGGAAACTAATGGCTTTGATACCACTGAAGGGTTATGAGATTGCTACGCTAGCCGGAAAACAAAATTTTTCTACCCCATAAACCAGGAACTTACGCTAGACGGAAAGCCCTTGGGGATGATTTTGTTTTCGCGAAGTGCGGTGTTAGGGTACCCTATTCTCAGGTATCCGACAGTAGCCCCTGTGATGTAGTCACGGGACTGCACCTGAGGCCTCTAAGAGCGTTTATGGTGGTTGGCTAAGTTTTTGGATTCGGGTGGGTGTAGCCCCCGAGGCCTTAGGAGGATGGTTTTTTCTCCTTAAGGATTTTATTCGGTCGATCCTACAGTGTCTGGCCCTTCATCCTCCTTATGGGGCAAGGAGAAAGAGAGGACTGCTCCGTACACACGGAGTCAGAACTTCGCTTGCACGCCCGCCCTACCATGGGGTGCACTGTTGTACTTGGGCTGGAGTGTCCTGAAATGACGAATCGGGACTGCGTAGTGCTGTCTTTCGGTCAGAGCACTTGCCGGACCAGTCGATGTCGTACTGCCATCGTCCCGGTCTGATTGTGCCCCTCGTGACCAAGAGTGGGTGTGCCGTGTTTTCCCATTCGAGAGGCGTTGCAGGCACATGGCCCTCTTGCGGTCAAAACTTCGAACGGCGTGTCCTGCACCCGCCGTCTGCTTGGCCATTTATAGCCCCACCGCACCCTATCAGAAATAGGCACTGGTGCGCAGTGTGGTTTAATTGGGGGGAGGCGAGTGTTGTAGCTTCACGGGCCGGTTGTCGTGTGGAGTGCCCTGGTGAGCTATAAATAGGGGCAGCCGTCTGCGAGAAGACACACAGTCTCACAGCATGGCTTACTCCTTCCTCCAAGACCTCGTTGGAGGCGCCCTTGGGCCGCCTTGGCGAGTGGTCTTTTGAGAGCAACCCGAGATTAGGGGAAGTTCTGCGTTAGGGGTGCCGGTGTACCCTCTCGCTCAGTGGCAGAGTTCAGGGGAAGTTCTGCGACATGTGTAGGCCCTCCTCTGATTCTTGCCACTGGTAGGGAGAGAGGTTGTCACCACCCTTTGCACTCATTGCTCTCCGGCCCGGGAGGAGCAGGATCCATCCTTTCACCGGATAGGTCCTGCTCTCTGTGTCTAAGGAGCGATGGCGAGCTATCCCTCCCCATTGGGCAGTCAAGGATGTGTCCACTGGGAAAGTCATAGCAGTTTGCCTGCGTGACCCCAGGAGTTGGCTCATCCTTGGCTGTTGGTTGATGGTGATGTCACCATCGGCGAGATAGGCGGGCTCGGAGCTGCCAATGTATGGCGGGCTCGGGGGCGCTTGCCGCCGGCGGCCTTGATCATGGAGCAGCTGAGGCGACTTAGCTGTAAATTGCCCAACCAACCCCGGGAAGGGGATCAACGTCGTCACGGCTCGGGTCTCATATAGACGAGGCAGCCGTTGTTCTCCCACAGCTGCAGCATGCCTGATCAGAGTTGTCAGAGGGTCGTGATGGCGCCGCCCGACGTGATCTTGTATGCCAGGCAGGTGTTCCCCGAGCCCCGCGGCTGGGTTGCCTGACCTGGATACCCGGTGTGTCGGATGGCGGTGCCCTTAGTGCGGGCACCTGTGTTGCGTCTGTGGCTTTCGGCCTTTTTGGCCTGGGATTTCTCTTCAGTCCACCTTGTAACGTTTTCGTGTTTTTGGTGTTTGACGACTAGGATTTTCTCCCTGTGGCTCTTCTAGAGCATGTAACCCCTGCAAGGATTAATTAGTATATATAAAAATGAAATGTGTTTGTTTTTCCATTTACCTGTGTGGTTGAATCGGGGCGGGGTGCGGTGGCAGCCCCCGAGTCCTTACTCCGCGAGAAGGGTTTGTACCGTATTTTTATGCGTTCCCCGTGCCTCTCTCCGCGAGAAGGGGGAGTATGAGCCGAACCATGCTATCCTCGAGGAGGACGAACCATGGATGCTCGGCGAGTTAATAACGGGCAAATTTGAGTCGGGTGTCGGTTCCCATTCGATAAGGTTCCGACTTGTGGCCCATGTCGTGGCGCACCCCAAATCGGTTTCATCCAGTACCCGGGTCCGTTCGATGGGTCCCGGGGGCCCGTCGCCTTCCTTCAGAGGAATACCATGAAACAATCATCCGTAAAGAACAGACTCAAATATGAAATCTAAGAATGACCTTAGCATCCGATTGCCAGGTTGATGACCGCTAGTGTGTCCATTCCTTATTCGCCCCTCACTCTGTTGTCCTCAGTCGGCCGTTTCGAACCCCGCTGGGTCGTCCTCCGTATCTCTGGACCATAATGGGCCGTCGGGGCGTCTATAGCCCTTATCCCTTTTATCTTACCTGGGCCCCTGGGTCGTTCTCGCTGGCTGCGCCACGTGTCTATCCCTCCGACCTCTGCGTGCTTTGGCCGAGCTCGGAGGAGTCGGAGGTTCTCCCGAGGTACGCTTGTGTTCCGAGAGCGCGTGCCTTGGCTGGGGACACGTGAGAAAAAATCTATGTGTGCGGCGTGGTGGGCCCGGGATAGATCCTGTAATGATGATAGATACGGGGTGCGCAGATCAGAGCGAGGAAAAAGGTGGGTGGTGTCAGTTACCTGCCATCATGCACGCAACTCCCGGTATTCCAGCGAACAGTGGAATCGACACAACCGAGCGGACGCATTAAATACGACTAAGGACGTGGGGTCGTGGCGTGAAGAGCCGGTGGTGGCGCCACTCCACCTTCTGGCTCCCTATAAATATATGCGCGTCGTGTCATCCATCATGAGGTCGCACTGTTTACCCTCTTCATGTCCCCATTTTGCTCGCATCACCTCCCTTCGAATCTAGGGTTTGCGCTGCCCCGTCTCCACCTCAACCATGCCTTCCTCCGTGCCGCGAGCCGTTCCTCGGGCGCATCCTCCATGGTCGGAGAGTATCTTGAGAGGAGCTAGGCCCGGTGCACGCTCGAATATGAGCGGGTGCTTGAGCTGGTGGGTGCGGGACTACTGCGTCCCGATCTCTCTGCTGGCAACGACGTCGAGTGGATCGTCCCCACGAACGCCGACGTTCCAGATCCGCCCGAGGGGTATGTGGTCTCCTTCCTCCAGTTCCACGAGTGTGGGTTTGGAATGCTGCCATCTCGCTTCTTCCGCGGAATCCTCCACCACTATGGGATTGAGCTCCACAATCTCAATCCCAACTCCGTCCTCCACCTTGCAGCCTTCGCGGCCGTGTCAGAGGGGATGCTGGCGACGGAGGCGGACTTTCCCCTGTGGAAGTTCTTCTTCAGGGCAATGGTGTTCCTCCTCAACTCTGGTGGCGTGAGATGGGTGGTGCTGAGTGGGGGGGTGAGGGATCAGCCTCCGCCCCGCCAACTTGCATCTCTACATGCCAGCGCGGTCGATTTCGTCAAATGGGGGTGGCACTCGCAGTGGTTCTACATCCGGAACCACCCCGAGGAGTCGCTCCCAGTTTATACGGGTCGACGCTTTGCCGAGGAGCTCCCCAGCTGGCATTACGGCCCGACCCCCAAGAGCTCACAGGGATAAAGCCCTACCTCTAGAGCTTGAAGCGGCTCCGGGACCAGGGCTAAACTTCTCGGGGTAGTCGCGCAGTTCTTGCAGCGCCGGGTGCTCCTGCTTATGGAACGAGAGCGCCCGCTGAACGACATGGTGCCCGAAGCATCGCACGAATTGTGTGCCATGGCGGAGGAGGAGCTGAGCTTCAATCGCATGGGACAAATGGTTGCAGGGGAACGCCATGAATGTGGACGACGTTAGCCGTTGCCCCCGATGCACCCAGACCTTGGGTTCGTCGCATTGGCGAGTTTAGACAGTGTAGCGCCGATCTTTCCCCCGTGTTGCCTTTCTTTGGTGGTATTAACCCGTGCATCTCCTGTTCTTCCTCCGTAGGGACCCGTTCGATGGCTCGCCACGTGGCCGATCCCCTTCTCGTTCCACCCGCGTAGCGGATGGCGAACAGGGAGCTGAACGTGCGGCAGCAGGCGGAGGCCGCTAAGAGGAGGAGGAAGAAGGACAACAAGGCCTGGAGGCGCACACAGCTGGACCAGTTGCGGGCTAGGTAGCGCCGCGCAGGAGAGCCGGAGGAGAAGTCTCCCACTGAGTCCGACGAGGTCTGGGAGAACCTCAGCGGCGATGACGATGATGATGAGGACAGGCGTCCTCTGTCTAAGGTGGTGTCGGCCCTACTGACGCTAGGGGTCCTGCGTTACCCCGTTGGGAATGCGCCGACGCTGGAAGCGCCCCCGGTAAAGACACTCGGCGCACACCTGGCCCCTGGTGGTTCCGGGGGTGGTGTTGCCGGTGATTCCTCGGCCACCCCTCTTCCTGCCCCGTCCGGGGAGAGCAAGGGCAGTGGATGGTAGTAGCGGTTCGGGGACCGCGGGCCAAGGCGTGGTGGAGCCGATGCAGAAATGCAACCGCATATTCTCCTTGTGGTAAGCTTGCATTGTTAGATGTCCTTTTTTACTTTATCAACGAAGAGCGATTGCTTGTGACTTGACTGCGCGTGATGGGTGTTTTAGGGTCGCCGAAGGCACCGCGCATGCGGGATGGAAGAAGCTGCGTCGGGGGACGCCATCAGTCGGCCTGGGGCAAAGTGGCGCGATCCCAACTCCTTGTTCGACGAGCACCGCCGGGACCAGGGGTGAGCCGACCCCGAGCGACGCCGCTATCGTTGGCGTAGCATCGCTGACCCTCGCAGACGCTGGCCCTGCGCCCGTTGCGCCGTGCTCTCCCCCGGAGGTGGTTATCATCGACGACTCTGGGGAGGAGGGCGGCCTGGGTGACACCATGGCTGTGGAGGCCGAGGAGGACTAGCCGGCCGCGGTGTGGGAGAACGCGGTGGAGGTGCCCGCGGAGAGCGAGACAACGGGGGCGGCCTTGACGATGCAGACGGGACGGTGGACCTGCCGGCCGTGATGCCTGAGGTCGAGGCGGCGGCAGCCAAAGCGAGTGAGGAGGGTCTCCTGGGTAGTCCCCTTCCTCCTAACATGCTAGCCCGGGACACGCTGGTCCCCCGGTCTTTCACCGAGGAGGAGCTGGCGGTCGCGCGTTCGGCGAAAGCTGTTGTTTCCCAGTCCAGCGCGACGTCGCCGGGCGAGATGGCTGGCATTGGGGGGGACGCCGCCCTTAGGACCCTGCGCTGGCTCGGTCCTGACCGCTGTTCCTTCAGGGATGGAGATCCGATTGCCTGGGTTGACCGGGAGAACCGACAGCGCCGATGTTCGTGCTGGACGACCAGCACGAGCTCCGGCATTGGAACTGCGTCGCTAACTCCCATCAGGAGCACGAGCATCTCGTCACGCGTGTAGTGGAGCTAATCCAGAGGGCGGTCGTGTCACTCTCCGACGACCTCTCCCATCATGGCAATGTGAGAGGCCGCTCAATCGTAAGTGTTGCTTGCTCTTTCTTGTCGACTTCTTGACATCTCCCTCCGTGCAGATCCTGATGGCGACGAGCGCCGGGAAGTCTGAATTCCTCCATCGCGATGTCGGCTAGTGGGATCCCGGGTCGTGGACATCCACTGGGGAAGTCGACGTCGCCGAGGAGCTCGTGGCCACTCGCCGTCGTATGGTGGAACCGGAGGAGCAGCTGAGGGCCTCAAAGACAAGGGTGGGGGAAGCCCAAGTGTTGGCGCACCAGAGCACCGCCGACACCGAGCGGATCGAGCGAGAGCAGAGCGAAGCTCGTGCCAATGCTGAGGCCGTTCGCAAGATGCTGGAGGTGTTGACACCATTTTTCAGCACGTGTCAAATAAGCTAAGGCTTGACTAGTCAACGGCCGATTCTCCATCGGTATCGGGAAATCGTGAGCCAGTATTGCTAATGGGAATATGCTGCAGGAAGACTAAGTGTGTTGCTAATGGAAGCTGGAGGTTTCGGATGTTGCCGATACCGATTGCCGATGAGGAGGCGTTGCCAATTGCCAATGAGACGTTGCCTATTGCCGATGAGGAGACGTTGCCGATTGCCGATGAAGAGTGGTTGCCGATTGCCGATAGGGACTGATTGATGAAGACAGTTACCAGTACAAGGTGGCCGATCGGGAAATATTGCCGATACCGATGAGTACATGGTGACTTAGCGTGTGATATCAGCAGAGGATTGCCGGTGGTCAAAGAAGGAAGTCGCGGATTGAAGGGATCTGCCGATGAAAAGTTTCCATCGAAGGGAAGACATAGGGAAACTGGTGATTTTATACCAGTATTATTATAGCAGTTTGAGTCCGACTCTTGCATGAGTCGTTTGTTTTCCTTTTAAATAGGTGTGTTTGTTTAGGAAAATAATATTATTGTTTTAGATCCGACTCCTGCGCGAGTCAGTTTCCTTAAAGTTAGGAGTTTGTTTTAGGAAGGATACGAGTCGTGTCTTTGTACAACTCTCCATGCGGGAGTATAAATATGTGCCCGAAGGCTATGAAAAAGACAATCAATCCAATATCAAACAAATCAATTTTATCTTATTCTACTTTTATCGCAATTTACCCTTTATTGCATTAGTTATAGCTCATCAAAGAGTTCTTCAAGCTTCGACGGGCTGCATCAACTTGATCTCCGTCAAATCCTTGCAAGTTCCGCGTGGGAGTACCTCTGAGCTTTGGCATCTGGGCGCATCACTGTTGCCTCGTTCAGCTCTGCTCTAGTTATCCTGATCAAGCCTCAATCCAAGCATCCAGACGCATCGCCGTTGTCTGGATTGGATCTTGTTCTAGTTATCGTCCTTGTCGACTAATTGGTCAAATCGACTGGCACGCCTCCGGATATCGAATTTCGGGTATAAGCCCGAGGTGTTCGCAGATCCTGACGCTTTTTGTGTCAACACCTCTTTTGGCACGCCCAGTGGGACTCGATTATACAATTTTTACATCTATCATGGGTGACCACGCCGACGTTAACCAGAGGAACGTCATTGAAGTCTCCGAGGCCGATCTGAAAGATGATCAGAAGCTGGCCATGGAGCGGGCTATGGAGGAGTACAAGCAGTTATATCTCAAATCCTTCAGCCTAAGCAGGAGCGGCGAGGCAATCCACGGCAGGTCACGTTTGATGCCAATCTTGGTAAGTTACAAGAGATGGTTAATTCTATTGTAAGTCAAGCATTAATTAGCCACTCCAGCGTGCTGTCCAATACTGTTTACAATGCTGTTACGCAATCATTCAAAGAAGGACGTGCACCGAAATATGTTGGTCCATCGTACCATCAACCTGGATCGGCATCTATAAGCCCATCGGCAGCCCCAATGGCGTCTTCCACTCCTGTGGAACCGTCTGCCGATGTGGCTACATCGCCAAGACCGAAACCTGGCAACATCACCAAGCTCAACACAGATCCAGTGGCGTCGGCAAATTCAGGACCTGCTATCTAGAGTCAACCAGCTCCCGTCAACTGGTGGGGATACGGTATGCCTTCGAATCTATCTCCTGGTTCTAATCTGGTGCAGGGAAGTAGCTCAACTTGGAAGGGCTCTATGGCATCAGCAACGCAATCACAGCCGGTGGCCCCTATGTTGCATTACTCTGCGCCTTCTCCAACTATGCAAGTGCCATCAGAAAATCTTCAAGTAATTCCTAAGATACCTCTGATGCCACCATCGGCAAGCTCTGTGCCGATGCAACACATTATAGCAGCTGGCAGTCAACCTCTGGTGGCAAGTCCTCAAACTGGAGTGCTCGTTCCCCAAGGTAATCTGGTGATTGATGGCTCCAAAATACAAGAGCCACATGCTCCAGTCAGCTATCAGCCATCGGTAAGTCATATGCCGATGATTTGTAATCCTGGTGGGACAACCAGCCGTCAGCTCAACAGCCTGGCATGTCATTGTATCATTATGGAGGCTCAGCAAACACTCAGAGCGGACCATCGGTACAGCAACCGATGAATATGATGAATCAGCCTAATCCACCAAGTGTGCAAAACTATCCATCGGTAAATCAACCGATGCATAGTGTTCAGATGACTGGTGTTGCGCCTGTGACTACTCCGCATCATCTTCAAGAGGCGCATCAGCCGGCTCCACCAGTCAACAACCAGCCAATGAGTCGGCAGGAGCAGGATGCATATTGGACCGGTAAGATTGCCGAAGTTATGAAAGAACCAATCGGCATTAAACCCAAGGTTAACACGTATTCTTATCGGACACCGTATCCTCCTGCATATGACTTGATTCCTCTACCAAATCGGTACAAAGTGTCTGATTTTACCAAGTTCTCCGGCCAAGATGACATGTCGACGATGGAGCACATCAACCGCTTCATTATCCAGTGCGGAGAAGCTGCCAGCAGGGAGGAGTTGAGGGTGAGATTGTTCTCTTCGTCATTGTCAGGATCGGCATTCACATGGTTCATATCACTGCCTCAAAATTCTGTAATCACATGGGCCGATCTAGAAAGGCAATTTCACAAATACTTCTTCGCTGGCATACATGAGAAGAAGCTTACCGATTTGGTCAAGATGAGGCAACGCAATGATGAATTGGTAGAAAGCTTTGTTCAAAGGCTACGAGACGTGAAGAACAAATGCTACAGTATAGTACTCGATGATCGGCAACTGACAGATTTGGCCTTCCAAGGATTACTGCCGCACATCAAGGACAAGTACGCGTCCTAAGAGTTTGAAAGCCTAAGTCATCTGGTGCAAAGGATTGCCGATCAAGATATCAAAACCTTTGAACCCAGGAAGACTTGGAACAAAAAGGTGACCTTCATCGGGCAAGAAGAAGATTCTGGGTCAGATGAAGAGCTAAGCATCGACGCGGCCGAATGGGTGAAGGATAAGAAGCCTGTGTCTTGTCCGTTCGGCTAGAAAGAAACCAAAAGGTTCACCTTTGACATCACCAAGGCCGATAGGATGTTTGACTTATTACTCCAAGAAGGGCGAATTAAGTTGGCACCTAACCAAGTAATTCCATCGGCCGAAGAGCTCAATAAGATTAGGTACTGCAAGTGGCATAATGCAACCTCACACGGTACCAATGACTGCAAAGTATTCAGGCAGCAGTTGCAGTCAGAGATTGAATCTGGGCGTATTAAGTTTGAAAATTCTAAAGTCCAGAAGCCGATGAAGATTGATCAGCACCCGTTTCCAAACAACATGGTGGAAGCTAGTGGGAAAACTAAAGTGCTGACATCGGAAGCTGCCCGGAAGAATGCATCGGTAGATCCTAACCATCAAGTGACTGAGCATGATGAGAGGAGGTTTGCCGATGACAGAAAAGGCAAGAAGGTTGCCGATGAAGGTAGCAACGCCAACAGGGCTCCTGGTGTTATAATCACGCATAAGCAGCCAAGGCGAGACTATCGGCAATCATATGAAGGGCGATATCGACAAGAGGAAGAAGAGCATCGGGAATGGCTTCGACATAAGGACCACTGGAAGTGTCCCTTCTTCGTTCACTGTTGGGAAGAAGGCATCAAGCTGCCTACTGTCGATAACTGTCTCGAATGCAATGGGTACTATGGCTCCGATCGGTCAGGTAAGAAACCTTGTTTTGATGACCGAGCACCCAAGTACGCTAAGCCACTCAGAGAGGAGAGGTCGGTACATGACCGACTGGGGGGCAAGCTTAGCGCCCACGACAAGCTTGGCAGGCGTGTTGATAGAGAGGAGCTGGAGGAGATGGCCAATGCAAGAGTACCCAATGAAGACGTGTTCTCCAGAAATCCCGACATCGGAAGAAGTGCCAATGCAAGCGGTGGAAAGCAGCTCCAGCCTATCTGGAAGACCAAGCTTCCCCAGTGGTGTCCTAAGGGTCTAACCAAGACTCAAAAGAGGAGGATTCAGCGCGAACGCCGCAATGACTTGCACGACAATGAAGAACCCTCAAAGGAGAAGCAGTGGAGGCCGAAGGGCAAGGATAGGGATCCATCGGCAGATATTAATATGGTCGTCATGTTGCCGATGGAGTTCATGGCGCCCGTCAGCGATGATGAGGAGACTGCTAAGATGGCACAACTGGTGCTAGATCCGATGACGGCTGTCTTCGAGAAGCCTGCCGATGATGAGAGGCAGCACTTAAGGGCACTGTTTGTTAAGGGTAAAGTGGATGGACAGCCGATGACGAAGATGCTGGTAGATGGCGGTGCGTCGATCAATATAATGCCATACGTCGTGTTTAGAAAGCTTGGGAAAGGAGACTAGGACTTAGTCAAGACCGACATGAAGCTCAAGGACTTCGAAGGCAATGTGTCGACAGCTATGGGAGCCGTATGTGTTGACTTAACCATCGACAGTAAAACTTTGCCGACAACGTTCTTTGTAATCAGTGGCAAAAGTACTTACAACTTGCTCCTCGGAAGGGATTGGATCCATGTCAATTGTTGTATCCCTTCTACTATGCATCAGAGTCTTGTACAGTGGATCGGGGACAAAATTGAAGTCGTCCGAAGTGAAGCCCCATCTACTGTTGCATCGGCAGAATCGGAAACTTATGAGCAGACCAGGTGCATATCTGGTGAAGCCTGGGACAAGGAGTTCCTCAAAGTTGCCGATTACCGCATCAAACCGATCCAAGCAGTCGGTCCTGAAGAAGAGTTTTAATGGATCGGTTCGCTGACGACGGAAAACTGGGGCAGGGCTTCACGTCTGCCGATGACTTACTCGAGATCGACATCGGCGATGGTAGTAAACCTAGGCCTACTTTTATTAGTGCTAAGTTAGATTCCCAATGTAAACAGCAGTTGACTGATTTATTAAAGGAAAGTAAAGATTGTTTTGCTTGGGATTATACAAAGATGCCTGGTTTAGACCGATCGATAGTTGAACATCAGTTACCCATCAAGTCTGGCTTCCAACCACATCGGCAACCTGCGCGTCGATGCAATCCTACTATCTTACCTGACATCAAAGCTGAGATTACCAAATTAATTGAAGCTGGATTTATTCGGCAATGCCGATATGCCGATTGGATTTCTAATGTGGTTCCTGTGTATAAAAAGAATGGGAAACTTCATGTTTGTATTGATTTCAGGAATCTTAACAAGGCTACGCCGATGGATGGCTATCCGATGCCTGTTGCCGATCTGCTGATCGATGCTGCTGCTGGACATCAAATTATCAGCTTCATGGATGGTAATGCTAGTTATAATCAAATATTCATGGCTGAAGAAGACATATCCAAGACTGCTTTCCGATGTCTAGGTCACGTTGGCTTATTTGAATGGGTAGTGTCGGTGTTATGACCCAGGGGTCAAGACCACCAACGAGTAAATTTATATATCGCGTGCTCCCTCTCTCAGACGTGATGCAAGATGGACACAAGATTTATCCTGGTTCGGGCAAAGGAGGCCCTACGTCCAGCGGGGGGATGACTTGTATTATCTCGCACCAAAAGCGTGCTCGTATAGGGGGGGTACAAGCTGTGTTACACGGAGTTTGCCACCCGAGGGGTCGATCGAGTGGCGGGGCGTGTAGAGTGTGAGAGTCTGAACTGAAGTCTCGGAGGTTTTTTGAATCCAGCCCCTTATTCTACCTCGGCGTCCCCTTTTATAGACCAAGGGGAGACCGGAGGGTACAAGGTCCTAACTGTGGTAGAGACGTTGAGCACTGTGGCGGCATGGCCTTCCCGTCCTTCTGGCGTCCCCGGTCGTGGCAGCAGTAGAAGTCGCCGCAGCACTGCGTCCGCAGACGGGCGCGAATCCCACGGCTGAAGCGAGACGGGGCGGATGGGACAGGCCCCATACTGGAGTTGTCGGAGAGAGGGGTCGAGCCCCCCCCCGGTCGAGGGAGGGGTCGAGCCCTGCGGGGTTCTGTTGAATTCCCGAAGTCGTCGTCGAGGGTCGCACTGTTCACTTTCTGAGGGGTACTGCTGGAGTCCGTACTCGCGTAGTGACGACAGTGGCGGCACAGTTGACAGGAATCGGGGACTTGACGGGGAGTTGGCGGATTTGACAGCGGACGCGGGCGCCCATGTCGTTTGGTGTGTTCACTTTAACCCATGCCGGGAGCAGTTGGGTTAGTCGAGCCTCTCGTCGAGGGGTCGTCCGTTCGACCCCTGGTTCGTCGCTCATCGTCGAGGTAGGGTCGAAGCAAAGACGGGGTCGGAGAGGTCGAGGTAGAGGTCGGGGGGTCGTTCGTTCGACCCCTCGTCCGTTCTTCGTTCGTCGAGGTAGGAGCCGGGGGGTCGTTCGCTCGGCCCCTCGGTCCGTCATTTATCGTCGAGGTAGGGGCCGGGGGGTCGTTCGCTCGCCCCCTCGGTCCGTCTCTTGACGTCGAGGTGGAGGCCGGGGGGTCGTTCGCTCGGCCCCTCGGTCCATCATTTTTCGTCGAGGTGGGCCGGCCCGTGACTCGTTGCCACAGCTGGTGTAGAGGGGGCCCTCGAGCGATGGGCCGTGCCTTACTGAGCAGTGGGCCGGTCCCTGCCTTAAAAATAGTTGCTATGTTTAGCATTAATTTATCGAAGGGTTTAGGGTACCCATTACCTTCGTACCCGACAGGTAGTCATGACTTTTGGCTTGAAGAATGCTGGTGCTACTTATCAGAGAGCAATGAATTTCATCTTTCATAAGTACATCGGCATGATAGTTGAAATCTACATTGACGACGTGGTGGTTAAGTCTGGAGATTTCAAGAAGCATCTTGCCGATTTGCAGAAAATATTAGAGTGCACAAGGGAGCATGGGTTGAAGATGAATCCTAATAAGTGTGCATTTCGCGTATCGGCAGGGCAGTTTCTGGGTTTCATGGTGCATCAGAGAGGCATTGAAATCGGCAGAAAATCTATTGATGCAATTAACAAGGTGGTTGCTCCTACAAACAAGATTGAGCTGCAATCTTTGATCGGCAAAATTAATTTCATCAGAAGATTTATATCTAACTTATTTGGTAAGATTAAGTCCTTTAGCCCTCTGTTAAAGTTGAAAGCCGATCGAGAGTTTACATGGAAAGAAGAGCAGCAATCAGCCTTAGAGGAGATTAAGAAATACTTAGTAAATCCTCCAGTCTTGGTTCCACCTCAACACGGGAAGCCTTTCAGGTTATATTTGTCTGCCGATGACGGTGTTATCGGATCAGCCTTAATTCAAGAATTTGAAGGGAAGGAACGTGTAATATATTACCTGAGTAGAAGGTTGGTGGATGCTAAAACCAGGTATTCGGCCATAGAGAGATTGTGCTTATGTTTATATTTCTCTTGCATTAAATTAAGGCATTATTTATTGTCGGCTGAATGCACTGTTATCTGCAAAAATGATGTGGTTAAGTACATGTTGTCAATGCCAATTTTGAGTGGACGAATCGGTAAGTGGATTCTGGCACTTTCAGAGTTTGACCTAAGGTATGAATCGGCTAAGGCTGTTAAGGGTCAGGTAATGGCCGATTTTGTTACTCAGCATTGTAATATGGTAAGCTCTGTTGAGATTGCTCCTTGGACTTTATTCTTTGATGGGTCTACGTGCAAGGATGGAGCAGGTATCGGTATTCTCTTGATTTCACCCCGAGGACAGAAGTATGAAATCTCGTTGCCAATTGTTGCTACTTCAACAAACAATCAGGCTGAGTACCAAGCTTTACTTAAGGGGTTAGAATTGCTCAGGGAAGTGCGTGGCGATACTGTTGAAATCTTCGGTGATTCCATGTTGGTGATTAACCAATTGATCGGGATATATGAATGCCGAAGTGAAGTCTTGATTGCAGCCCATGAGAGGTGTCTGCAGTTGTTAAAAGAGTTCAAAGAATACTGCCTTGAGCATATTTCTAGGTTGCATAATGAAGAGACCAATCGGTTGGCACAGAATGCTTCAGGGTATCAGCCGATTCAAGAAGTCACGACATCGGTAACGATTGCCGATGATTGGAAAAAGGAGATTGCCGATTACTTAAGGGATCCATCTAAGAAAGTTGAAAGGCGTCTAAGGTTCCAAGCTACTAAATATGTGCTCCTCGACGATGAATTGTATTATCGGACGATTGATGGAGTTTTGCTCAGATGCCTTAATCGAGAGGAATCAAAGGAGTTGATGGGTGAAATCCATGAAGGTGTATGTGGAGCGCATCAATCGGCATTCAAGATGAAGTGGATGATTAGGCGGAATGGATATTATTGGCCGACAATCCTTGAAGACTGCTTCAACTATTTCAAAGGGTGTCAGGACTGTCAGATGTTCGGTAATGTACAAAGAACACCCGCATCAGCAATGAATCCTATAATCAAGCCTTGGCTGTTCAGAGGATGGGCTATTGATCTCATCGGCCAAATTTATCCGCCATCAAGTAAAGGGCATAATTTTATACTTGTTGCTACCGATTACTTCACTAAATGGGTTGAAGCAATTCCTTTGAAGAAGGTGACATCGGCAAACATGGTGGATTTCGTTAAAGAACACAATGTTTACCGATTCGGCATTCCTCAAACTATTACTACCGATCAAGGAACCATGTTCACATCGGGATAATTTAATGAGTTTGCTGCTAGTATGGGTTTCAAGGTGTTAAACTCTTCTCCTTATTATGCTCAAGCTAATGGTCAAGCTGAAGACCCTAATAAGGGAGTTATTAAGCTTATAAAGTGCAAGATTGAAGAAAACCCTAGAAGGTGGCATGTGGTGTTAAACGAGGCCTTATGGTCATATCGGATGGCTTGTCATGGTGCAACCAAAGTCTCGCCGTATCAGTTGGTTTATGGACACGATGCTGTCCTGCCTTGGGAAATTAAAATTGGTTCTAGGCGATTATCTTTTCAGGATCAACTGACGACCGATGATTATGCTACTATGATGAAAGATGAGTTAGAAGATTTGGCAGGTCATTGGTTGAGGGCATTAATTAGTATTGAAGAGAATAAGAAGAGGGTTGCCAGGTGGTATGACAAGAAAGTAAAGGTGAAGGAGTTTGCCGATGGCGATCTGGTATGGAAGTTGATTTTACCGATCGGGACCAAGAGCTCTAAGTTTGGAAAGTGGTCTCCTAATTGGGATGGTCCTTATCGGGTAAAACAGTCTGCCCTTGGCAATGCCTACATTTTGGAAACTCTCGAAGGAGTTGCGTTCTCTAGAGCGATCAACGGTAAATACTTAAAGAGGTATTACCCTAGCATATGGGTAGACGCATAGCATGCTCGTTTGAATGCCGATGAAAGAGAAAATTATGATACATCAGTAAAAGCGTGTAAACGTTATATTAAAAGAACCAAAATCAAGTATCAGAGTTATATTTGCCGATACAACAAATGGATTACAACAAAGAGTGGATGGCTGATATCGCACGTAGGCGAATTTGTTCTATCTCGTCCATCTCCTTGGCATCGGCATCGGCAGAGCCCTCGACTGGCTTGATCTTCTTCTTCAGCATAATAGCTTGTCGGGCATTCTGGTCCCTTTCTTGCCGCAGAACCCTGATGGTGTCGGACAGTTGGGCTTTCTGCTGGTTGGCTGCAGTCAAAGCCTCCTCAACCTTTTGTAACTCAGCCAGTAGCTCCTCCTTCTTTGCCGATAGCTGAGTGATTTCTTGATCAAGGTTGGCGCTGGAGACTTCTGCTTGGCCGATGCCCTTGTGTTTTTCATCGGCAATACTTTTGAACTTAAGCTTCTCTTCCTCGGTCCTGGATTGGGCATCCCTATCGGCAATGTGACGGGAAAGCCTCTGGTATTGGATTTGTTTGCTGTCGAGGAAGGTGGCCTGGAAAAGAGTTTCCTCCATATCGGCAGGAAGGTGGCCATGGATATCTTTGAAAGCTATCCTTGTTGTGGTTGAGTCTTGGATGAGCTGGGACGTGTCTTGTAGCAGCAAGGAGAGCAATGCTTCAAGCTTGGTCTTGATCTCTGCCGATAAAGCTGGGACAGAGCATTCTTCCTCGTCATCGTCATCGGGGATGTCAATTGCGAAAGAGAACAGGTTGTCTGCTCGAACGGGGCCTTGGTGTTCATCTTCATCCTGGGGGTTGAGGCCGAAGGAGAAGAGACTGTCTGGAGAGTCTTGGGCCTGAAAATAGGAGTTAAAATATGTCGATCGTATGATTATACTATGATCTCTAGGGTAATTGACTTACCGTCTTGAAGCAGATCTCCTGCCTAGGACTTGGCATACTGGATGGTCCGACCTCATCTTGGACATCGGCAGCAGTTGCCGATGACTGAGCCTCTGCTGGAGAAGCGCTTGGCGCTGTTGGTGCTGGTGGCGTTGTTCCTGGCATCGCTTCTGATGTAGTGCCTGGTTCTTGGGGTGGCGACGCCGCTCTCCCATCGGGAACTTCGGCCGACGGTGCCGATGCCGATGTTGTCTCCGCTGCTATGGCGGGTGGAGTTGTCTCATCGGGAGCTTCGGCTGATGGTGCCAATGGCAATGCTGCCTCCGCTGCTGCAGCGGGTGGAGTTGTCTCCTAATCAGGGACGTCGTCCATCGGGTAATTAGGGATAAGAACCGATGGAGGTTCTACCGATGACGCGCCGGCGGTTGGTGGTGCAACTGGAGCCGATGGCAGTCCTGCTGGTGGCGCATCAGTAGTTGATGGTACAGTTGGAGCCGATGGCGAAGATGGGTTAGCCAGTCTCAGACGCCTCTTCTTCCTTGGCACGGCAGCGGGGGATCCGATCCGTTTTGACGAAGACTGGGGGGCATCAGCAGCAGGACTGGGAGGTGCTTGTCTACTTGAAGCAACTGCCGATGACCACATTGCCTGAGAATATAAAGCAAGTTATGCAAAGTAAAATGTTGTCGATAAAACAGTATGTAATCGGTACGGGTAAAGATGAGTTTACTGCATGAACCCGCGTCAGGGCAGCAGCAGCGGCCGATGTAGCCTTGGATTTTGCAGGTGTCGGCGTAGGTACCTGCTGAGGAGTGAAGGCAGCTAACGTGGGAGCTTTGTTGCCGATGAGCGATATGGGACCATTATCCGAAGGTTGAAGGGCCTGCCACTGTTGCTCATTGTGGGAGTCGGATCATCGGCCTGTCAAGCGCAAAAAGGTTAAGTACCGATGATGGAAGCAAAGTAATAAGGAACGCATCGGGATAAAGACTTACTGCGTCATCGGGGATGATGTGATCGGCGTCAATCATGTGCCGATAATGGTGCGATGACTTAGCAAATAGTTGATGCCTCCATTCTTGCCACCAGGACTTGTACTCATTCATGATGAAGGAGGTTGGTGACCAGGAGGACAGGTCAATGTCTGATATATCGGCATCAGGAGGAAGATTGACGACCTTGTTCCAGTCTAGAGCACTGGAGATTATTTGCCTGGGCTTCACTACTTTGGAGTAGCAGAGTTTAATCGGCAGTTGGCCAAATGCAAGTTGTCTCGCCGCTGCCGATGGGTAGTAGAACTCGTAAGATGGAGGGGCATTCTTCCCAGATCCGAAGATGTTCACTGGAATAGCTCGGGGAGTGATGTTGGCCTTCATGATTACTTGGTTCTCAGGCACGTTCCCATCGGTAAGGTTGAATAGCAGCGGAAACTGATTGTTTTCTTCGACATATGGCCACCAGAGCCGTTCCGTGGAGGAAAGTTCATTATAAAACTTTTGAAAAAATTCGCCGAAATGCTCTGTATCGGCATCGGCCCTGGCAGCACTATGATAGCCTCTCCAAAATTGAGTGGAGGGCGAGTTGCCGATTCATCATCCCTATACTAATAGTCTTCCGATATATCCCTCGGGAATTGTTGGGCGAACAGGTCAAACTGAAGGGCCTTGTGCATGTGTGCGTTTAGCTACATGTTGACAAACCACCAGGGACCCCAAGATTGCCGATGGGTTCGCCTAGTAGTAGCTTCTGGGATACTTGATGTAACAGACGGTATACCGATCCGAGAAGATACCTGCCTAAGGGAAGCCTTGTTCCATCAGCAAGTAGCTCAGCTGCTGGGAGGTGCATGACGGTCAGTCCAACTGCTCTGCCGCAGAAGATAAATTTCTCCAGCCACATGTTCAGAAACGTGGCATGCTCCCGTTGGTTTACCGATCTGGTCTTTTGGTACTCATGGATGTAGCCTATCCAGCCACCGATGTTCCGAGTGTTCACCTTGTACTCGGCTTTCCTGTTGAACAGGCTGAAAGTATCGGGAGAAGAGACGTCCAAGCCGGTCAACATGTGGACATCAGAAAGGGTGGGGGTGGCTGGTCCGTGTCGGAAAAGGAAGGCATTCATGGTGTCCGACCAGAAATAGGAGGCAGCCATCAGCATATTCTCATTCTTCTCCATATCGGCAATGGAGAGCCTAATGCACTGGTCCAAGTTGCGCTCTTGCCAGTATACTTGCTGCGCCCTAGCAACCCTGAGGTACCAGTTTTTCCATCCCTTGGTAGGCTTGGGCCATGATCGGAAAGCATCCTTCCACAGTCCTAAACCAAAACGTTCGGATCTAAAAATGATTCGGTTGGTTTCTGCGTTGATTATGAAGGTGGGATCCGGATTACCCATGGGGCCTAAGCAGCTGAAGTTGGATTCAGCAAGCGGGATGATTACCTTGTTGTACAGTTCCTAGGGTTCGAAAAAGAGGAAAATGGAAGAATCAGAAAAGGAACAGGGGAAGTCCTGGATTCATGCGGGGAAAAACCAGTAGAAGGTGGATTAGGTAGAGAATGGGTCTTACCTTGGGAATATCGACTTGGATCGCCATTAGAGTTGAAGGAGTGCTTGCGGTTCGTCCTTGGATTGCGGAGAGGACTGTTGCTCAGACTCGAATAGGTGCTCTTCGGAGGCGCGGCTCGAGGTTGAAGATGAAAGCAGAGGAGGTGAAAGTGAAAATAGACTCGGGGTAAAAGTAGTGTGGATCCCGGTAACTTTTATGAGCTTACTCAGGGGCATTTTGGGATTTCAGTTCACACTGTGCAGGAATGTGGAAAGGCCCGCGGTAGATACGCGCGATGATCGAGGGAATTTGCAACTGTTTGTGCTACAATCGAGGGATTTTATTATTAAATTGCGGTTCCACGCGTGGGAATCGAGGAAACTGTGCATTTATCTCGGAGGTAACGGCTACAACAACGGCTACAGTAGAGAGAATTTCAGCACGTAAAGTATTATACGCTCCGAAACTGGGGAGCATGTGTTGACACCGTTTTTCAGCACGTGTCAAATGAGCTAGGGCTTGACTGGTCAACGGCCGATTCTCCATCGGCATCGGGAAATCGTGAGCCAGTATTGCTAATGGGAATATGCTGTAGAAAGACTAAGTGTGTTGCGGATGGAAGCTGGAGGTTTCGGATGTTGCCGATACCGATTGCCGATGAGGAGGCGTTGCCGATTGCCAATGAGACGTTGCCGATTGCCGATGACGAGACGTTGCCGATTGCCGATGAAGAGTGGTTGCCGATTGCCGATAGGGACTGATTGATGAAGACAGTTACCAGTACAAGGTGGCCGATCGGGAAATATTGCCGATGCCGATGGGCATGGGATGTCGATGAGTACAGGGTGACTTAGCGTGTGATATCAGTAGAGGATTGCCGGTGGTCAAAGAAGGAAGTCACGGATTGAAGGGATCTGCCGATGGAAAGTTTCCATCGAAGGGAAGACATAGGGAAACTGGTGATTTTATACCAGTATTATTATAGCAGTTTGAGTCCGACTCTTGCATGAGTCGTTTGTTTTCCTTTTAAATAGGTGTGTTTGTTTAGGAAAATAATATTATTGTTTTAGATCCGACTCCTGCGCGAGTCAGTTTCCTTAAAGTTAGGAGTTTGTTTTAGGAAGGATATGAGTCGTGTCTTTGTACAACTCTCCATGCGGGAGTATAAATATGTGCCCGAAGGCTACGAAAAAGACAATCAATCCAATATCAAACAAATCAATTTTATCTTATTCTACTTTTATCGCAATTTACCCTTTTATTGCATTAGTTATAGCTCATCAACGAGTTCTTCAATCTTCGATGGGCTGCATCAACTTGATCTCCATCAAATCCTTGCAAGTTCCGCGTGGGAGTACCTCTGAGCTTTGGCATCCGGGCGCATCGCTGTTGCCTCGTTCAGCTCTGCTCTAGTTATCCTGATCAAGCCTCAATCCAAGCAACCGGGCGCATCACCGTTGTCTGGATTGGATCTTGTTCTAGTTATCGTCCTTGTCGATTAACTGGTCAAATCGACTGGCACGCCTCCGGATATCGAATTTCGGGTATAAGCCCGAGGTGTTCGCAGATCCTGACGCTTTTTGTCTCAACGGGAGGATGAGCGCGCGCCGCGTCAGGCTGAAGTTGAGCGCCTGACGGCCGAGCGCAACGCTGAAGTGGAAGCGCGACGTCGGGCCGTCTCGGCGCTGGACTCCATGGAGGAGGATCGCAACACCATGCGGCGCCAGCGCGACAACAACAGCCGAGAGCATGACGATGTTGTGGACCGCTTCGAGGACCTTTCGATCCGGGCGCGCGATCGCGGTGTCGATGCCGATCCAAGGATTCTGGCATTCTTGACTCAGGTTGGTGAGTTGACAGCGGATGTCTCGTAGATCCGCGCGACGGCCGACGGCCTGGCGAGGGAAAACGAAGGTGTGTTGCCTTTCTTTTGCTCTTTTGTTCTAGAATTATGTGCTTTTTTGCTCGGAGGTTGAGACCCCCTCTTGTCGCCCCAGAACTGCGTGCTGGTGCGCAGGAGTCGCAGGCGCTGTGCGAGGCCATGCATGGTGTGTGCACCCTCTTCGGGGTGCCAGTCGTCAGGGATGGGCCTGACGCGGCCAGGACCCGTGTTGATCTACTCTGGGAGCGGAGCCAAGCCAAGTTTGAGAGGCCTTGCACGTCGGGGTCCATCGCACGATGGTGATCGCCGCTTGCCTCTACGATGCAGTGACTCCTACGCTCGTGAGTGAAGGTTACCCCCTGGAGGCCCCGAAGGACCTGCTCGATCAGGTCGAGGCTGTCGTGGAGGAGCCCGCGGCGATCCTGGCCGCCAAGCTTGAGGATGAAGTGTTCCCGCCACCAGAGGAGTGACCCTGCGTGGTCAGTGATCAGGGTCGAGGGCCCTTGTAAGAAAAAACTTAATCTTTTCCTTTTCTATGATGTGCCCAGAAGGGCTCTGGAGAAGTTGGATTAATCCTAGTGATCTTGTTTTAAGTTTGCATATCTTTCTGGCGTCCGCATTTTTTCCTTTTCGATCTACTTGCTCTACCTTTCTTGGTAAGAGGTTTGATCTGTTCGGGTGGACAGTTAGGTGGAAATACCTGGCTCGAAGGGCCGGAGTACCTCGTGGCCCATTGTCGCGGCCCGGTGAGACTTTTCCTCTCTTGGCCGGGACAGGCAGAGTTTTTGTTCAGTGGGGAACAGGTGTGAATTCTTCCGCAAAAAGTCTTTTGGAGAGAAAAAATAGGGGGGTACCCCCCTTTCTAGCCCCCGAGCGAGGTGTGCTCTGGCACGTACCGGGAGTGCACCTTGCTAAGCGATTGGTCCGAGAGTTCCCACATTTTTATTCCTCGAACTTTTTGCTTAAGAAGATGGCATGCGTATGTACAATGCGCTAGGTACACTTAATAAGAGTGGGGAAAACACAAAAAGAAACGACATAGCTGTTGGTGCTCTAGGTGTCCGAGCTCTTCGCGCTCTAGGGGTCGACGTCCATCTTGTCTACGGCCTCGATCGCCGCCACAAGCTCCTCGCTGCGCAACTCGGCCATGGTGTTCTCGCAGCAGTCCACTTCGCACTGGTAAGCCACCTTGAGCTCGGAGGTGACTATGATGATGTTGCTCGGCCCCGACATCTTGAGCTTGAGGTGGGTGTAGTTGGGAACGGCCATGAACTTCGCGTAACATGGTCTCCCCAACACCGCATGGTACGTTCCTCGGTTGGCAACGACCTCGAAGGTAACGGGCAGTTCGATCTACCATAGGGGCACCGTTTGTCTTCCAGGGACGATTCCCTGGAAAGGAGCCCCCGACGATCGGAGCTTTTACCTACGCAAGCTGAGGGCCTCGAAGGCGTTGCAGTACATGATGTTGAGGCTGCTGCCCCCGTCCATCAGTACCTTGGTGAAGCGCACGTTCCCTATGATCAGGTCCATGACGAGTGGATAGCGACCCGGCTAGGGAACGTGGTTCGGGTGGTCATCTCGACCGAACGTGATGTCGGACTCCGACCAGTTGAGGAAAACCGGAGTTGTCGGGGCGACCGCGAAGACCTCGTGCCGCTCCTGCTTCTGCCGGCGCTTGCAGTCGTAGGCGTCCGTGCCCCCGAAGATCATGAGGCACTTGTTCATGTGAGGGTAGGAGTCTTCATGACCCCCGTTCCCATCCTGGCCCTCCGGCCACTTTGGCTGGTCGTCCTTGTCGGGAACAGCATTGAAATACCGGGCCATCATTTCACACTCCTGGAGTGTGTCTTTGACTGGTCCGTTGTGATACGGGCATGGCTTGGTGAGCATGTCGTCGAACTTGCCCCCTTCTTCCTACCGTGGCATCAGGGGGTCTTGCGATCCGCTGCTGCGACCAAGTTGTCGCCACTGCTGCGATGCGGCTTGCCCTTCTTCTTGTTCCTGTTCTTGGTGTGGTTAGAATCGCCTTCGCCAGTGTCCTTGCCTTTCCCCTTGTCGGGGTGGAAGATTGCACCGACTGCCTCTTCGCCGGAAGCATAGCTCGTGGCGATGTCGAGGAGTCGCTCGGTGGTGCGAGGGATGCTACGGCCCAGCTCGTGGACCAGCTGTTTGCAGGTGGTGCCCGCGAGAAACGCCCCGACCACGTCTGCGTCGGCCGCAGTCGGGAGTTTCGTGCACTGCAAGTAGGAGCGGCGGATGTAGTCCCGGAGGGACTCGTCCGCCTTTTGCCTACAGCTACGGAGGTCCCAGGTATTCCCTGGGCGCGTGTACGTGCCCTCGAAGTTCCCTATGAAGGCCCGCTGCAGGGAGCTCCACCCATCAATGGTGTTGGGGATAGGTGCTCGAGCCAACTGCGAGTCGAGTCCGAGATGTGGAGCGGAAGGTTGCGGATGATGAACTCGTCATCATCCGCACCGCCGGCCTAGCAGGTGAGGCGGTAGTCATCGAGCCAGAGCCCGAGGTTAGTTTCCCTGGAATACCGGACGATGATGGTGGGTTGCCAGAAACGTTGTGGCAGAGGTGCATGTCGAATGCAGCGAATGTAGTCCAAAGGGCCCGGCGGCTCCAGCGTCAGAGGCCGATCTTCTTCGCTGTCATACTGGCCACCACGGCAGACGTGGTAACCCCTGCTTACGCCGCCTACTTGGCGTGCTTGCGCGCTTGAGCATGTCGCGCACGTCGCGCCTGTCACCCACGCGAGCGTGAACCGTCGGGCGTCCATTCCCACACGAGGGTAGATGGCATCACGGATGACGTCACCCTAGCTCGGACGAGGCGGAAGAGCCCCCAAGGGAGTGCTGCTGTCTTGGTTGGTTGAGGCGGACAGCCCCTGAGGGTAATGACGTCACCCTAGCCCGGGCGAGACGGAGAACCCTCAGGGATGATTTTGTTTTCGCGAAGTGCGGTGTTAGGGCACCCTATTCTCAGGTATCCGACACCCACGGAAGAACAAAAACCATCCCCTAGAATAGAAACAACATCGATAGCCGAAACTCTTCCCTCTACATCTCAAGATCTTGCTATCGAACCTGAACCACCAAGGGAAGAAGAAATTCATCCCTTGGAATTCCCCTCGATGAAGTGGTGAAGTGCGTCAGAGGTGCACGCATCTCTCCGCGAGAACTGTGGTGAAGTGCGATGCATGCCCCAGAGTCTCTACCCGGAGTAGACAAATCGTCTCGAGGGCGTATCGTCTTTTGTGCGTTCCCCGTGCATCCCTCCGGGAGAAGGGGGGATGTGATCCAGACCATGCTATCCTCGAGGCGGACGAACCATGGATGCTCGTCGAGGTAATATCGGGAAAATTTTAGTGGCGTGTTCGGTTCCCGTTCGCTAGGGTTCCAGCTTGTGGCCCATGTCGTGGCTCACCCCAAATCGGTTTCATCTAGTAGCCGGGTCCGTTCGATGGGTCCCGGGGGCCTACTGCCTTCCTTCGGTGGGAAGACCATGAACCAATCATCCGTAAAAACGGACTCAAATACGAAATCTGGGAATAACCTTGGCATCCGATTGCCAGGCTAATGACCGCTAGTGTGTTCATTCCCTATTCGCCCCTCGCTCTGTTGTCCTGAGTCGGTCGTTTCGAACCCCGCTGGGTCGGCCTCCATATCTCTGGACCATAATGGGCCATCGGGGCGTCTATAGCCCTTATCCCTTTGACTTACCTGGGCCCATAGGCCGTCCCCGTTGATGGCAGAGCGTAGGCGTCCGTCTGATTTCTGCAGACGTCAATCGAGTTGGGTCAGAGGTCGGACTAAGCCTTGTTTGCCTCTGTAGGTAAATGTGACCCTGGCCCTAGGTGACCTTCACCGGCTGCGAGCTCTCTGGTGTTCCTGCGAATATCAGAAAAAACGTTCCTGCAGCCTAGGAAACAAATTGAGCGGGAGTGGTATTGGAGAGAAATGGTCGGAATGAGGCAAGTTTTTTGAAAGAAAAACTGGGGGAAAGGGCCCCCTGCCCAGCCCCTGAGCGAGATGTGAACCCGCGAATGGGGACGCATCTTGCTCAGCATCCAGACTGAGTGCTTCCTGCGCCGTATATACTAGATCTTTTACAGGAAAGATACGTGCGTATACATATGATTCAGGGGGGAGTGTTCAGGGATAGAAGCGACGTAGCTTTTCGATGTTCCAGGCGTTGGAGAAGAACTGGTTGTCAGGCCCTATAGTGGCTGATACATCCGGCCCAGGTAGGGTTGGCTGAGACCCGATAAATTGAGGTTGCCCGGACCCCAACAGTTCTTAGGCACACCCACTCGGAGAAAGGCCCAATCTCCCTAAAAGACTAGTCTGATAGGGGAAGGGTGGCTCTCCCTTTTAAGGTGGCTTCCTCCTCCCAAACTAAGCAAGGTCGGATTATTCAGAGGCTTACACGGTCGCCGCCCGACTACAACTAGGCCACTTGACCCATTATTTGTTGCGTCTTTGCCAACGGGTAATAATGGAGGATGTCCTCATCAGTGGCGATCTTGTAACTTCCGGGACGGAGGACCTCCACCACAACGTAGGGCCCTTCCCATGGTGGCGTGAGCTTGTCCTTGTCCTTGTTGCTCTGCTTGAGTCAAAGCACCAGGTCGCCGACGTTGAACTCGTGCTTTCATACTCGATGGTCATGGTACCTTCTCAGGGCCTGCTGGTACTTTGCAGAGTGTAGGAGGGCGATGTCCCTTGCCTCGTCCAGCTGATCTATGGCATCCTCCATGTTCGCTTGGTTGCCTTCTTCGTCATAGGACTTCACCCACGGCGAGCCGTACTCCAGGTCGGTTGGGAGCACGGCTTCCGCCCCGTAGAGCATGAAGAAAGGGGAGCAGCTGGTTGCTCTGCTTTGTGTCATCCTGAGGCTCCATAGGATGGCGAGGAGCTCCGCGACCCAACGGCCTCCGAAGTTTTTGAGCCGATTGAAGATCCTTGGCTTGAGCCCGTGCAAGATCATCCCGTTGGTGCGCTCGACCTGCCCGTTCGTTTGGGCATGTGCGACAGCCGCCCAGTCCACACGGATCTGACTCCTATCACAAAAGTCCAGGATCTTTTTCCCGGTGGACTGGGTACCGTTGTCGGTGATGATCATGTTGGGTACTCCGAACCGATGTATTATGTCTGTGAAGAACAAGACTGCCTGCTCTGATTTGATCTGGGCTAGAGGGCATGCCTCGATGCATTTCGAGAACTTGTCGATGGAGATGAGTAAGTGGTCGAAGCCCCCGGGCACGTTGTGCAGGGGTTCCACTAGGTCTAAGCCCCAGACCGCGAAAGGCCACGTGAGGGGGATGGTCTGTAGTGCCTGCGCGGGCAGGTGAGTTTTCCTGGCGTAGAACTGGCACCCTCGGCAGGAGCATACCACCTCCGTAGCGTTCTCTAGGGCCGTTGGCCAGTAGAAGCCTTGGCGGAAAGTTTTTCCGACGATCGTGCAGGGGGCTGCGTGGTGCCCGCATTCCCCCGCGTGTATGTCCTCCAGCAGGCTCACAAAATGCTCTGTGGGGATGCAACGTTGCAAGATCCCTGTAGGGCTGCGCCTGTAGAGCTCCTGGCCGATGATGACAAAGGATTTAGCGCGTTGCGCGATGCAGTGCGCCTTGTTTCTATCATCCGGGAGCTGCTCCAAAATTAACTAGTCCAGGATGGGAACTCTCCAGTCGGGAAGGGGGTCGTCGTCGCCGGCTGGTGCGTCATCCGCTTTGCTTCGCATTTCCTCGACGTTCATGACCTCCTACGTGGATGTCGCCAGGGCCTCGGCTTTGGGATCCGCGCGCCAGACGACAGACGGCTTGTGGAGGTCGTTGGCGAAGACTCCGGGGGGAACGACCCCTCGGCCGGAGGCCACCTTCGCAAGCTCGTCTGTCGCCTCATTGTATTTCCTGGTGATGTGGTTGAGTTCTAGGCCGTCAAACTTCTCTTCCAGGCGGCGGACCGCCTGGCAGTATGCCATCATCTTGGGGTCGTTGCAGTTTGACTCCTTCTTGACCTGTTCGACTACGAGTTGGGAGTCGCCCCGTGCGTCAAGTCTTTTGATGCCTAGCTCCGTTTCTATGCATAACCCGTTTACTAGGACCTCGTATTCTGCGACGTTGTTGGACGTCGGGAAGAATATACGGATCATGTACTTCAGCCGGACCCCGAGCGGGGAGACGAAAACCAGGCCGGCGCCGGCGCCGGTTTTCATCAGCGACCCGTCGAAGTACATGACACAGCACTCCTGGTTCTCCAGCGTCGATGGCAGCTGAATTTCGGTCCACTCGGCGACGAAATCCGCGAGGACCTGGGATTTGATGGTCGTCCGCGGTGCATAGGAGATGAACTCTCCCATGAGCTCGAGACCCCAATTCGCCACCCGTCCAGTGGCCTCCTGGCTTTGTATTACCTCCCGAGAGGGTAGGACAATACAACGATGAAGTGATGGCCGTTGAAGTAGTGGACCAACTTTCTTCGCGTGATCAGGACCGCGTAGAGGAGCTTCTGAATCTGAGGGTGTCTGGTTTTAGTTTTAGATAATATCTCGCTGATGAAGTATACTGGACGCTGGACTTTAAGAGCGTGACCCTCCTCCTCCCTTTCGATGACGATGACGGCGCTCACCACCTGGGTGGTAGCGGCAATGTACAGGAGAAGGGCCTCGCGCTGCGCCGGCGGAACGAGTATGGGTGCGCTCGTAAGAATTGCCTTGAGCCCGTCCAGGGCCTCCTGCGCTTTGGAGGTCCAGGAAAAGTGTTCCGTCTTCTTGAGGAGTCAGTAAAGGGGGAGGCCTCGTTCGTCGAGGCGTGAGATGAAGCGGCTTAGGGATGCGAGGCACCCCATGACTCGCTGCACCCCCTTTACATTGCGAATTGCCCCCATACTCGTGATGGCAGAAATTTTATCGGGGTTGACCTCGATACCTCGTTCGAAGACAATGAAACCGAGGAGTATGCCGCGCTGCACTCCGAACATGCATTTCTCAGGGTTGAGTTTGACGCGCTTGAGTTTCAGGGCCTCGAACGCTGTCTCGAGATCGGTGATCATGGTCTCTGCCCGCTTGGACTTTACTACAATGTCATCCACGTACGCCTGGACGGTCCTCCCAATGAGGTCCCCAAAAACTAAGCGTATGCACTGTTGTTACGTGGCTCCCGCGTTTCTGAGGCCGAATGGCATGGTGACGTAGCAAAATGATCCAAATGGCATGATGAAAGATGTCACGAGCTGATCAGACTCCTTCATCTATATTGGATGGTACCCGGAGTATGCATCAAGGAAAGATAGTGTTTCACACCCCAAGGTGGAATCGCCAATCTGATAAATGCATGGGAGGGGGTACGGGTCTTTGCCGCATGCATTGTTCAAGCTGGTGTAGTCAATAGACATTCTCCATTTCCTGTTCTTCTTTTTTACTAATACTAGATTGGAAAGACATTCGGGGTGGAATACCTCTGTGATGAACCCGACCGCCAAAAGCTTGTGGAGCTCCTCGCCGATGGCCTGACGCTTCTCCTCGTCGAAACGTCGTAGGCGCTGCTTCACCGGACGTGCGTCGGGCTGGATCCTCAAAGCGTGCTCGTCTATCTCCATCGGTATGCCTGGAACATCCGAGGGGCTCCACGCGAACATATCACCGTTCGCGCGGAGGAAATCGACGAGTGTCGACTCCTGCTTCGGGCCCAGGGAGGCGCTGATGCACAGCATCCGGCTGTCCGTATTAGACGGGTTCAGCGGGATCTCTTTTACCCCCTCGAGGGGGGGGTGAAGTTCCCTGCGCCTAGAGTCGGCTCTCTCGTTGCTCGTTGCTTTGGCCGTCGCCGCTAGTCGCGGGAATCGTGTTGTGGCCATTGCATTCTCGCAAATATCCACGTCGCACTGGTACGACTCCACAAGCTCGAAAGTGACCGTGATGACTCTGTGAGGTCCCGGCATCTTGAGCTTGAGGTAGGTGTAGTTGGGGATGGCCAAGAACTTTGCGTAACACGACCTACCCAACACCACGTGGTACGCATCGCGGTAGTGAGCGACCTCAAAAGTGAGGAGCTCGCTCCGGAAGTTATTCGACTCCCCGAATGTTACAAGCAAGTCAATCTGCCCGAGGAGTATGGACGGCTTCCCGGGGATGATTCCCAGGAAGGAAACCCCCTCTGGGCGGAGCTTCTTCCTGGGTACCTTCAGGGCCTCAAAGGCGTTGTAAAACATGATGTTGAGGTCAACACCTTGGTGAAGCGTACATCCCCTATAATCGGGTCCACGACGAGTGGATAGCGTCCCGGATGGATAACACGGATCGGGTGGTCGACTCTACCAAATGTGATGTTGGACTCCGACCAGTCGAGGAAGACAGGAGTCGTCGGGGCAGCCGCGAAGACCTCACGTCGCTCCTGCTGCTGCCGACATTTATGGTCGTCGGTCCCCGAGCGGCCGAAAATCATGAGGCATTCGTTTACGGGGGGTTAGGAGTCGTTGCGATCCCTGCCCCCGTTTTCAACGAGTGCGAAATATCTGGCCATCTTGTCACACTGCTAGAGCGTGTGCCTGACCAGCATGCCATGGTATGGGCATGTTTCGGTGAGCATGTCGTCGAACTTGCCCCCCTTCTTCCCGCCACGGGGAGGAGGAGCCTCGCGATCCGTCGATGCGACCGCGTTGTCGCCGCCGTGCTACAACCTGCCCTTTGCCTTGCTAGGGCGGGAGGTCATTCTGACCACATCTCTGCCCGGTGCGTAGCTCATGACGACGCCAGGGAGGTGTCCGAAGACTGACCATCGTTGTCCTTCCTCGAGTCGCCGCCCCACGCCACAGGGCTCCTCGAGGTATGGCCGCTGGAGGTCTGAGGACCGCGGGCCGCCCCGCAGCATAGGTGCTGGAGCTCCCGTCTCGTGGGCGGGTATGTTGAGCCCGGAAGAGAGCGGCGGCCATCCCGCGAGCTGCGCCGCCACGTTGGCGAACGCGTAGTAGAGGTTGTGTAAGGACTCCTGAGTTGGCTGGGGTCCCATCAACGTGTCGAGCTGGCGCTCGAACTGAGGATAGTCGGCCTGTGGGACGGCTGCCCCACGAGCGACTTGCTCCCCGGGGGAAGGCAGGTTGAGGTGGGGCATGGATGGCGAGATGGCATCCACGGCTACCTCGGAGGATGCCGTGGGGCGACGGAGGACCAGGTCGGCCCCCTGCCTGTGACACTGGAAGTCCAGGCTACCAAAACGAACAATGAAGCCTAGAGCGAGATCAACGTGGCGAGAAGCCATCCGATAATTGAAAATACGGGTGACACGCAATGTCCCCTACCTGGCGCGCCAACTGTCGGTGTCTAAAATGGCGGGGTGTAGACAACCAACGAGTAAATTTCTAAGCGTGTCGGAGATCGGATGGTTACGCCTGAAGAACACAAGGTTTATACTAGTTCGGGCACGAACTCCCTACGTCCAGTTTGCTGCTGAGTCGTGTTACCGAGCGTGGAGAGCTCGTAGAGGGGAGCTACAAGCTTTGGTGAGAGAGGGAAGCCAGTTCCCAGGTCTCGTGCGTACGAGGTTCGAGGTTCGTGGTGTGTGCTCGCGTGGATGCAAGTATGAGTATGTGTGAATGATTTCAGGGTGTCGAGAGAGAGGGATTGGAGGTCCTTTCTCCCCCTTTATACGTAGGGAGAGATGGAGGAGTACAGTAGAGGGAGAGAGGAAACGTGGGCCCGGTATGGGTTGTTGACCTGGGGAAAGCTCTTGGGTCCTGCTCGCCTTCCTTCCCGGAGAAGGTTGCGCCTGTTGGCACGCCGTCCGGGTCCTTTTCGTCCTTAGTACAACTGTAGCCACGCGCCTCCTACTTGGTGGTGTCCCCGTTGGCCTGTTTGGCATGGGCGGAGGTTGGCCGAACAGGGGCTGACACCCCCTGCGTTCCATCGGACAGGACCAAGTACACCCTGATCCCTATTCCGATGTCCTTTGGAAGGATGGGAAGAGTCAATCGGCGATCCGGTCGGTACTGGAGCGTGTCCCACAGGGATTCTACAGAGGTAGGCATGGCGTTCCATGTCTTCGACCCCCATCCCTGAGGACGATCCGGTACTGTGGACCTTTTGACTATGGGTTAATGTGCACAATGGGTTGGAGGGGCCTCCGAGGGCGGATGATGTCACGGATGACGTTGCCTGAACTCGGACGAGGTGGAAGAGCCTCCGAGGGTATGCTTTTGCCTTAGCTAGTTTTGGGTTGGTCGTTGCTCTGGTTCGGGCGATGCGGAGAAGCCCCCGAGGGTGGGTGACATCACGGGTGACGTTACCATAGCTCGGACGGGGCAGGAGACCCTCCGAGGGGATGCCCTTGCCCTTTTGGTTTGGTTAAGGCGATGAATCCCCGGGAGCGATGACGTCGCCCTGCCTCGGGCGAGGTGGAGGAGCTCCCGGGGATGATTTTTGTTTTTGCGGAGTGTGAAGTTGGGGTACCCTATTATCAGGTATCCGACAGTCATATTCGTCCTTCATAGAGTTGTAGCCACACGCCTTGTAATTGGGAACGTTACTATTCCCTGATTAGGGCATGGGCGGAGGTTGGCAGCACAGGGCCATACACCCAAGTGTTCCGTCGTACAGGTCTGAGAACGCCATAATTCATGTTCAAGTGTCCGTCGGAAGCATGGTGTGTGTCAATCGGTGGTTAGGCAGCACAAGGGCTTGTACCGCAAGGAGTGCACAGGGGCAGGCATGGCGGTTCATGCCTTGAAAACCCCATCCCTAAGGACAAGCGACATTGTGGACCTTTTGACTATAGGCTAAGGCAGCACGGGTCGATCGTGGCGGTGGCGCCGTCGGGAGAGGATGATGTCGTTGGGTGTCGTCACACTAGCTCGGGCGAGGCTGAGGAGCCTCCGAGGGTTTTTGCGTCACGGATGATGCCATCCTTGCTCGGATGAGGCAGAGTGGCCTCCGAGGGCGGGTGTGCCACGGATGACGTCACCCGAGCTCGGACGAGACGGAAGATCCCCCGAGGGTAGATGGCGTCACGGATGACGTCACCCTAGCTCGGACAAGGCGGAAGAGCCCCCGAGGGTAATGACGTCACCTTGGCCCGGGCGAGACGGAGAGCCCTCGGGATGATTTTGTTTTCGCGAAGTGCAGTGTTAGGATACCCTATTCTCAGGTATCCGACACCCGCGGAAGAACAAAAACCATCCCCTAGAATAGAAACAACATCGATAGCCGAAACTCTTCCCTTTCCACTCAAGATCCTGCTATCGAACCTAAACAACCAAGGGAAGAAGAAATTCATCCCTTGGAATTCCCCCTTGGTATCGAGGCTGATCTATTTTCCGATTTTGGGAATACCTCGAATCACCCCGTGCAAAAGGAGTTTGCTACTCAAAAAGCTCCGAACCTTCACATCCCTAGTCTCATAGCGGAAGCCTATCTTCAGGAGACAGTTCAAGAGCTAGCTTCTATCATGAGCAATGAGTGGTTAGAAGTGGTCGAATCTTCATTCGAGCCTATTCGAAATCTTTCTTCCTCTACAACCATTCCTTGTCAAATCAATAGAGCAAAGTTAGACTCTCTTTACGATCCTGCCGTAGGAGTTAGCCTTACGTCTAAATCATTAGCTAATGCTCTCCTAGGCAATGTAAAACTGACTCCAACCAAAAAGTTCTTGAAGCTTCCTTCAAGACAATTGATTGAGAGTTGTGGGATTGCACAGACCATTCCTACGCTAATTAACAAAGTCAATATCCTCTTGAATTTCTTCATATTCGATATAGAGGAATTTGACTTGTTAATTGGACATCCACTCATGAGATTTCTTGATGGATCTCTTGATGGAAGTCTTAAGGGTCATCTTGGGAGTAGCATCAAGCTCTCGATTTTGCTTACCAATTCCATAAACACCATGACGGAATCGCTCCCAGAATCTGACCCCATAGAGGAAGTGATGGTTGCATCTCTTCTAGAATCATCTCATCCTGATCTAGAAGAAGAAGCCGAAGATTTCATCCAGGAAGAGGACGGTCTACAAAGACCAATAGATCTGGAGAAATCCGAGCCCCCATCTAAGCCCTCTATAGAACTTAAACCTCTTCTAGCTGGTTTAAAGTATGCCTTTCTAAATGAGGATCGTGAGGCTCCTGTGATCATCAGTGACAAACTCTCTCCTGAAGAGTCCTTCAAGCTCCTCACTGCCTTAGAAGAGCATCAGTCAGTCTTAGGCTATTCTCTTCAAGATCTTAAGGGCATTAGTCCCGCTCTTTGCACACATCGCATTCCTATCGAACCTGAGGCCCTTCCTTCTAGAGAACCTCGGCGTAGACTAAATAATGCGATGAGAGAAGTAGTAAAGAAGGAGGTCTTGAAACTCTTGCACGCGGGGATCATCTACCCCATTCCTCATAGTGAATGGGTTAGCCCTATGCAAGTTGTGCCTAAGAAGGGAGGTATGACGGTCATTCAAAATGACAAGAACGAGTTGATTCCTCAACGAACCATCACGGGTTTGAGAATGTGTATAGATTACCGAAAACTTAGTAAGGCTACAAAGAAAGATCATTTCCCGTTACCTTTCATCGATGAGATGATGGAACGGCTTGCAAAGCATTCTTTCTTTTGTTTCCTTGATGGTTATTAGGGATATCACCAAATACCAATCCACCCCGATGATCAAAGTAAGACTACTTTCACATGCCCCTATGGAACATATGCATATAGGCGGATGTCTTTCGGCCTATGCAATGCTCCTGCTTCTTTTCAAAGGTGTATGATGTCCATTTTCTCCGATATGATCAAAGAAATCATGGAAGTTTTCATGGATGACTTCTCCGTCTATGGAAAGACTTTCAATGATTGCCTTGAGAATCTGGATAGAGTCTTATAGAGATATGAAGAAAAGCACTTAGTCCTGAACTGGGAGAAATGCCACTTCATGGTTCGCGAAGGCATAGTGCTAGGACATAGAGTGTCCGAACGTCGGATAGAAGTGGAAAGAGCCAAGATTGAAGTCATAGAGCAGCTTTCACCTCCCACAAATGTCAAGGGAATTCGTAGCTTCCTTGGCCATGTTGGCTTCTATAGACGGTTCATACATGATTTCTCTTGAATTGCTCGTCAATTAACAAGCCTGCTAGCCAAAGATGCACCCTTTAACTTCAATAATGAGTGCTTAGATGCTTTATACATTCCCAAGAAATCACTCATCTCAGCTCCAATCATCCAACCCCCTGTTTGGAAGCTTCCCTATGAAATAATGTGTCATGCTAGTGATTATGTTGTCGGTGCGGTGCTAGGGCAAACCAAAGATAAGAAGCATCATGCTATTTCATATGCTAGCAAAACATTAACAGGGCCATAGTTAAACTATGCAACAACCAAAAAAGAGGTGTTTGCCATGGTGTTTGCTATAGACAAGTTTAGATCTTACTTAGTAGGAGCAAAAGTTATTGTCTACACAGATCATGCAGCTCTTAAGTACTTGCTCACTAAGAAAGATGTTAAACCACGCTTAATAAGATGGATCTTGCTTCTCCAAGAATTTGATCTTGAAATAAAAGATAAAAAGGGAGTAGAAAATTTTGTTGCCGATCATTTGTCTAGAATGCAATTCAAAGAAGCACAAAATTTGCCCATCGACGATTTTCTCAGAGATGACACACTCTTCAAGGTAACAGACTCCAACCCCTAGCATGCAAATATACTCAACTTTATGCTTGCAGGGCATGTCCCACCAGAGGCAAATATGAAGAAATTAGTTCAGGAGAGTCGAGTACATCTCTGTGTTGACACCGTTTTTTGGCATGTGTCAAATGTGCTAAGACTCGCAGTGACGGTAGTTGTTTTCTATCGGTATCGGCAGGTTATCGGTTAACGTTACCGATGAGAATGAATTCTACAGATGAAGATAAGTTTGTTGCCGATAGAAGTTGAATAACAAAACTGGTTACCGATAAGGGTGTTGCCGATGAGAGTTGGATGATTCTTGCCGATAAGAATTAATTGGTGAAGACAAGTTACCAGGAGTACAAGGTTGCCGATCGGGAAGTATTGCCGATGCCGATGGGCATGGAGTGCCGATAGGCACAGGGTAACATGGCGGTTGACGTCAGCAAGGGATTGCCGGTGGCAAAAGAAGGAAGTCGCGGATTGAAGGAGTCTGTCGATGGAAAGTTTTCATCGAAGGAAGGACATGAGGAAACTGGTGATTTTATAGAAGTTTGAGTCCGACTCTTGCACGAGTCGTTTATTTCCGTAAAAACAGAAGTGTCTGTTTAGAAAAATAGTATTGTTATTTGGGTCCGACTCCTGCGCGAGTCAGTTATTTCCTTTAAAGTAGGAGTTTGTTTTGGAAAGGTACGAGTTGTGTCCATATACAACTCCCCATACGGGAGTATAAATATGTGCCCGAGGGCCACGTGAAAGAAAGACAATCAATCTATCAAACAAATCAATTACTCTTATTTACCTTTACCGCAATTTACCCTTTTATTGCATTAGTCTTAGTTTATTTACGAGTTCTTCAAGCTTCGACGGGCTGCATCTCCTTGATCTCCGTCAAACCCTTGCAAGTTCCGCGTGGGAGTAATGTGAGCCTTGACATCCGGGCGCATCGCTGTTGTCTCGTTCAGCTCTGCTCTAGTTATCCTGATCAAGTCTGAGTCTTGACATCTAGGCGTATCGCCGTTGTCTTGTTCAAATCTTGTTCTAGTTATCGTCCTTGTCGATTAACTGGTCAAATCGACTGGCACACCTTGGATATCGAATTTGGGTAATAGCCCGAGGTGTTCGCAGATCCTGACGCTTTTTGTGTCAACACTCTGGGATGAGTCATACCTCTATAGAGTATGCAATGATGGATTACTAAGAAGATGCATACCTATGGAGGAGGCGACCAAGATCATGGAAAGATGCCATGGAGCAAAATACAGAGGTCACTATGGAGCATTCAGAACTCATACTAAGATTTGGCAGAGTGGGTTCTTCTGGCCAACCATGTACAAGGATAGCCAAGATTACGTCAGAAAATGTGCAAGGTGCCAGAAGCACGGGAACATCAATGCCCGAGATGCTATGCCACTCACCAACAACCTACAAGTCGAGCTCTTTGATGTATGGGGAATCGACTATATGGGACCCTTTCCTCCGTCAAAAGGCTGTGAGTACATCTTAGTAGCAGTGGACTATGTGTCCAAATGGGTAGAAGCATTACCCTGCCGCAAAGCAGATGCATCCAATTCAAAGAGAATGTTCCATGAAGTGATATTCCCCAGATTTGGAACCCCAAAGTTAGTCATAAGTGACGGGGGATCTCACTTCATTGATAAAGGTTTCCACCAGTTCCTCACTGGTCAAGGGATTTGGCACAATCTTGCAACTCCATACCATCCTCAAACAAGTGGTCAAGCAGAAACATCCAACAAACAAATCAAGAACATTCTGTAGAAGACCGTGGATGAGATGGGTATAGCTTGGAAACACAAGCTACCAGAGGCACTCTGGGCATATCGGACTGCATACAAGACTCCAATTGGTATGACACCATACCAACTTCTATACGGGAAGACATGTCATTTGCCTGTGGAATTGGAATTCAAGGCACATTGGGCAATCAAGAAATGGAACATGGATCTGCCGGTTGCTGGAAAATTCAGGAGAATGCAAACCTCTGAATTAGAAGAATGGAGAGAGAAAGCATACCACAATGCTAGAATATACAAGGAAAGAACCAAGAAATGGCATGACAAGAGAATCAAGGTCAAGGAATTCAAGCCAGGAGACAAGGTCCTGTTATTCAACTCAAGGTTCAAGCTCTTTCGTCACGGGAAACTAAAAAGCAAATGGGAAGGGCCATACCTCGTCGTCAATACCGCTACTCATGGAGCAATCACACTCCAGGACAACGACGGCAAAATCTTTAAGGTAAATGGCCAACGTCTTAAAGTTTTCCATGAGCATGAAATTCCTGAACCAGAAATTGATATGATAGATTTTGATCTGAATCCAAGCTAGACCTAAAATCTACATGTTTTAACTTTTTTGTTCAAATTTCAAGTTTGACCTTAGAAGTAGCCTATATTTAGCCTTGACTCCCCCCTCGAAACAGTTCGGCCCATTTGGCTTCTAAAGGCGGTCGGCCGACCGTGTTCTTGGGCCAATCAGCCCGAGGCTTCACGACATGACTCACCAGACCCGAAAACGTTCAAAACCTAGCTTGATCGGACCATATCTTTCAAAAAGCGGTCGGCCGACTGTGGTTCGAACTCGTTCAAAGTTCCCGTTGCACAAGAACGTTGGGCCAATGTTCCCCTCCGGTTTCATCGCGATCCGAGCGAGAACGAAGGCTCAGAACATTGGGTTTCTCCTTCTTAACCCCCTCTCTTTCTTCTTCCTCCTCCAACATTGCTTTCCTTTACAACCAGCAGCACCAGCACCACTCCTTGCACTTCTTCACACCCACCTTGATCACCACCATGGCCCCACCAAGAAACAATGGCACGATGCCACTCATCCCCATCAATGGAAGCCCTTCCAAGGTCCAAAACCCCATCAACACCGACGCCATGGCCGTCGAAGTTCTCGACGTCACTCCTCTTGCCATGGCGCCACCGCCTGCCCAGCCAAGCACCCCTAGGGGGTCGGCCAACCGACAGCTAGAGCTCGGAGAGGATGCGGGACATCTCCCGATTGATGTCCCCTCGCTGCAACCTGAACAAGCCGGCGGCGCATCCAGTAACTCCCAAAAGGCCGACCACCAGCCAATTGGGGGTGAAGAAGGCCATTGTCTCCACCACGGAAGGCGACACGAGCATGGGCTACACCCACTCGTACTCGTCGTCAACACCGCCATGGATGTGCCTTTAGAGGGCTCATGGTGGACCAGGGATAGGCAAGGTGCTCATCCCTCCTCTCACCTCCGATGAGCGGAGGGAGACATGCAACTTCCTTGAGACAAAGGAGTCTTGCAAGTCGTTCCGGCGGACTAGCAACCCGCCATCCATCTCCGGCCCTCCAGGCCAGTTCCAGGAAGAAGATGAAGACAGCGACATGGAGAAGCTGCTGCGCATAGTCGCTAGGCTTAGAGACAGTACCACTAAGCTAGCAGAGAGGGCAACAGAGGAGAGAATGGCACGCTTGGATTTAGAGGATAGTTTCAATGATCTTCGCATTAGCACTAGTGGAAAGATCAAGCGCTTGGCCTAGGCAATGAAGAGAGAGGATCTCTTTGCCCCTCCATCTCCATAGATCACTACTTCCACTAATAAGTTAGGCGCTTAGATTTATTTTTCAATCATTTTCCCTTCATCAATGTAACATGTGCCTAAGAAGATTTGAATTGAATAAAAAGTTTTGGTTCTGCTGGTGTCTTACCCTAGCAGAACCCCGGTATTTGATCTACTTCTATCAATGTTTTCAGCATGCCCCGAAACAAGTATGGGCTAGGTCAGTCGACACCCAAACATGTCAAAACACCAGTTCGGCCAATGAACCATGTTGTGCACGTCCATAACATGTTCCACGAAAAAGTTGGACCAAAACGACCACTTTTGTGCATCGGCCGATGCACTTTGGAGGCCAAAATTCAGAACAGACAGAGAAGATCAATATTCAGAGGTAAGGAATCCAAATGCAGAGACCGAAGTGGCCAAACGGCCCCAGGGGGCGGTCGACCGACCGTGCCTATAGGGCCCGGGCCCACCAGCCAGCATCCACTCAACTTCAAACGTCTATTCTGACTGCGTTGTCACGTCTCTCCCTTTTTCCTCTATACTTTTCATTTGTTTACTCATTTTCTCCTTTAATAAAAAAATGAAAATGAAATAAAAATACTTTCTTCATGAAATTCATCACTTAGTTTAATTTACTTTTAATGTTGAATAAAACAAGAAGATCACATCCAAATTTAAAATTTTGAAAACTGACATGATCTATGACGTTTAAAGGGCAAAAGCGTCATAAAGACAAATTCCTGCTTTTTGCTTATGCTAGTGGGAAAATACTTTGATAGGAAGATCATATGGACTAAGTTGTTGATTAATGTGATATAGTCTCGACTCATGATTCATACCCTTTCTATTTAAAGTTCTTGTAGATTAATTGTTGAAAATGTCATAAAACCATAATGTCACTACTCCTCTATAAAGAGAAAAATCCACCAAAGCCATAAATACTTTTGCATGTTCAAAACCTTCCTCAAATGCTTCTTGTAATTACTTTGAGTTTGGTCAAACCTTGTGACCCTGGTTGAGAATTATATCATAGTTCAAAGCTCAAGATCACGTGCACGCCACATATTTTTGCTGCTTCTACACTGGAAGTACGCAAAAACATGCCTTTCATTTACATGATCCATGTTCATCCAATAAATACTCTAGAAATAAATGTTATGATGGCTCTCTAAATTCTTCAAAAAGAGATATGGCTATCATAAATAAAAAAATGATGATGAGCAAAGCTCAGTATTCTATATATATATATATATATATATATATTATCATGATAGCCATGTCTCAAGTAATCCTAAAGTTAGAGAGATCATATACATAGTTAAGGAGTACATGTTTGTCCAATACCATTGTCCACACACACGCACATCTTTATCTAGGATTATGACGTTCTTCTCCTTGGATCCTTGTTTCGGCTTTACAATATAAGTGATGCAAGTTTTCTACATTGTTTATCCCTACCTAAGCTCCAGATAAGCCATATAGAAATAGGGAGATACAAAGAAGGCAACCTCTTTATGCCTTGGTAAGGAATCATACACATTTAGTGACTTAGAGTGCTATAAGAGGAGTAAGTTGACTTATGAGATTTCTTTTGAAAAAATTTATCAAAAACTCCAAGCACTAAAATATGATTTGGAAAGATGACTTTGCCTTGAGAGTTGTTCCATTTCTCAACTTCTCAAGGATATATGTTAGCCAATACCACATATCCCATTGGTATGTGTTGACACAAAAAAGCGTTAAATCTGTGAACACCTCGGGCTTCTACCCGAATTCGATATCCAGAGGTGTGCCAGTCAATTTGACCAATTAATTGACAAGGATGATAACTAGAACAAGATTGAACGAGGTTCAACCTTGATCAGGATAACTAGAACAAGATTGAACGGGGTTCGACCTTGATCAGGATAACTAGAGTAGAGCTGAACGAGACAACAGCGATGCGCCCGGATGTCAAAGCTCAGATTGCTCCCACGCGGAACTTGCAAGGGTTGACGGAGATCGAGGAGATGCAGCCCGTCGAAACTTGAAGAACTCATAAATAACTAGCAACTAGTGCGAAAAAGTAGATGCTGAAAAGTAGATAAAAAGTAGTAGATGTGTTTTTGATTGATATTTGATATATTTTATCTCGTACACCCTAGGCACATATTTATACCCCAGCAGGAGGAGGTGTACATAGACATGACTCAATACCTAAACAGAACTCCTACCTTTAAGGAAATAAACGACCCGTATAAGAGCCAGACTCATATCTAAACAAATCTCTTATTTTTAAGGAAATAAATACGACTCGTGCAAGAGTCAGACTCAAACTAACATAATAATACTGGTACACAATCACCAGTTTCCTTATCTATTCTCCTTACGATGGACTTTCCATCGGCAGACCCCTTCAATCCGCACCTTCCTGATTGGCAATGTTTTCCATCGGCAACATTCTTGATCGGCAATGCCCCGCACTCACCGGTAATACCCCCGATCGACAATCCTCTGCCGATCAACATACTTGACTCACATTGACATGTCCAAAAACAATGCCAACAGAGTCGAGGGGGGCTCGATCGGCTGATTCGAGCCTCCTGTTCAGGGGTCGTTCGTTCGACCCTCTGTCCGTCACTTCGAGGGATCGAAGTCAAGGGGGAGGCTCGATCGGCTGATCGGCCTCCTGTTCGGGGGTTGTTCGTTCGACCCTCTGTCCATCACTTCGAGGGATCGAAGTCGAGGAGGGGGGCTCGATCGGCTGATCGGCCTCCTGTTCAGGGGTCGTTCGCTCGACCCTCTGTCCGCCACTCCGAGGGGTCGGAGTCGAAGGGGGACTCGATCGGCGGATCGGCCTCCTGTTCGGGGGTCGTTCGTTCGATCCCCCGTCCGTCACTCCGAGGGATTGGAGTCGAGGGGGGCACGATTGGCTGATCGAGCCTCTTGTCCGGGGTCGTTCGTTCGATCCCATGTTCCATCACTCCGAGGGTCAGAGTTGGGGGGACTCGATCGGCTGATCGAGCCTCCTATTCGGGGTAATTCGTTCGACCCCCTGTCCGCCACTCCGAGGGGTCGGAGTCGAAGGGGGGCTCGATCGGCCGATCGGCCTCCTATCCGAGGTCGTTCGTTCGACCCCCTGTCCGCCACTCCGAGGGGTCAGAGTCGGCGGGGGCTCGATCGGGCTGATCGAGCCTCCTGTTCGGGGTCGTCCATTCAATCCTCAGTTCCGTCGTGAACACAATTGGTTGAATATTGACCTGTACGAAAAATGGTGTCAACAGTATGACAAAATGTCTTGAGTGAATCTTTATGCTTGTTTTATACTTTGAATAGCATAGTCTTGTTATCTTTTAACCTTTACTCGAGGACAAGCAAAGAGGTAAGTATGGGGGATCTTGTTGACGGTAAATATGAGTTATTTTGTCACCATCAAAATATCATCAACATCCTCATATTCGAAGGAAAACAAGCATAACCTGAACATATTGTACCCAATAACTAGTTCCACATGTCCCTTGACTATTTGATGCATGTAATGACAAATGGGGACTTTTGGGAGCTAGTGGGCCCGCTTAGGGGGTCGGCCGACCACCCTGTGGGACCACTAGGCCTCCCAAGCCCCCATGATCCAAGTAACACCCTCTAGAGCACTTTCTACCCCTTGGATCCAAGTGTGTTTCCTCGTTCAGATTTACATCACGAGGATCCATGGGCCCACATCAAGGAGATAAGCGTGACAATCAGCCCAGAACAAACATCCAACGCATATGACAGGTTGGACCAGCATCTAGAAGGCAGAGGTGGGCCACAGACCCCTATAGGGGGTCGGCCGACCTATAGGTGGGCCCAACAGGCCCCCACTTGGTGCCTGACCAGTGAGACACCATCTAGAAGGCGCAGAGGGGGCCCACAGGCCAGTAGGGGGTCGGTAGACCGCCCCTGTGGTGGTTTCAACCCCCTCAACCGCCTCACTCACTCCCCACATGTTGGAAATCATCACCCTCCATCCTAAGGCGGTTCTGAAGTCGGTTAGATCCTACGGTGGTTGAGGAAGGTGACACGGATCGCTGACATGGCACCGGAGTAGCCCCTACTCCACCTCTAGCTATAAATAGATCCCTAGAGCTCCTTTATCATTCATGCCTCATTGGAAAATACTACTCTCTAGTCTCTTAGCGGAGCTCTTCAGTAGTGTTATGCTAGTTGGATGAGAGTGAGGAATTCTTCTGGAGAAAGCCCGGATCTGTCGGGAATCTTCTCCGGAGTTCTTCCGCAGAGGATGCGAGCCTCTTGTAAGTTTAGCACTTGTAAGTGACTTCTTCTGAGTTCTTTATAGTATTCAGTATTCTAAATCTGGTTTAGCTGTTATATAGCTTTTCGCATTTGTTCATCGCTTTACTCTGAGTAAAGTGCTTTAATCTTAGGCCAAGGTTAAAGTAGTAAGATTAGTGTAGACATGGTGTCTAAGCTTAATCTTACCTTTGTAAACCGCTTATCGCAAGGATTGTTTGTGGATGCTAGTAGAAGGTGACAACTCTATCTAGCCTTTGTATTCCACCACGTGTGTAAGATAAGTTCTTAAAAGGTAGGGCCTCAATACAACATGATGGCGCGGTCCGGTTAGAGTTTTGTCCTCTTTCTGATCTCTCCCATCGCCTCCTGCAAAAGAAGGGCTGATAAAGCCAGTATAACCAGCTATACCTTGTTAGATATCTTTGCTATATCGAACCTCTCAACCCAGTTATCATAATCTCCCTTGATCCATCATAGGACATAACCATATTCCTAGTTAACTTACTTCTCGTTCCCTAAGGAAAATAAGATACTTGGAATAATCCCGGTGAAGGCTACACTTGACAACCGTACGCTTGCGGTCTTTTACCCGTTTGTCAACAACCACCAGGCCATGGACGAGGATGACCAGGCGGCCAAGCTCCACACAGGCAGCGGTGATGCCCTAGAACAGGAGGTAGGAAAGGGCTCTACCTCGTTGATAGTCTGGTTGTGTGGGCCCACAAGGCTCCTGTCGCGCCTTATCCTAGCTCCCCACCGCCCATTTGATTCAATCTGTGGGTGACGAGTAAGTATTATTTCAGTACTATTTCATATGAGTATTGAAAATCGAACTAGAGACTAACAGTTTTTGTTAATGACTCTTGCAGCAACTGGGTAGTTGTGTCCGAACTCAAGGGCCATCACATCAATGGTATTCTTGGCCTTCTGATTCGGTAGCACTACCCTGGCTTGGTCGAGTACAACGGGTGTGACGACGCTGCCCTGGACGTGGGCCCACTTATATGCCGCTGAGGACTGCGACTACAGATCCGTTGCGGGGCGGATCAAGGCCGAGTTCTGGGTGAGTCTTCATCGCACTAAATTTGTCAAAACTACGCATCCATTGGTCATTCTTGATATAATGAAACGATACATGATGTTTGTATGCAAGACTTCTACAGGTGCAAGGCAGGGTTTGAGGACAAGGCGTCACAAGTGCAAGACAAGGTCTGCAAGGCTCAACTCACGCACCTGTACTACGAGACGTAGCTCCAGTGCATTATCAACTATCACGCCGACGTCCTTAGCGAGAAAGTGTCGAAGAAAGATGCCAGGACCATGACACTCACCAGGGAGCAGTACCAGTCGGTAAGTATGAAACATCAATACTACCACCCTAAATGATTGGTATCTTCTAACATATCAATAACTTGATGTCATGCAGCGATGTCCTGATTGGTGCGCCAGGCACCCCCTCTGCTGGGATGGTATTGTGGACAAGTGGCTCTCACCCGAGTGGATGGATAAGAGTCAGATCCATCGGGATTGTCGTCTGCAGATGACTGGGACCGCACACCACCAGGGAAACCACAGCCTCTCCTAGTACGCTTCGAACTGGGTAATCTTCTTTGTGTTGTCATCTTTAATTTTTTATTATAACTTTCAATTCTCATTACTTATAATCATATTTATGTTTTTCCTTGCAGTTTGGGTCGCACTAAGGCCAAGAACACAACGACTTCATGGCGTTCACCCTGTCACACAGGGGAAAGGCGACGGACCCCAAGAACACCTACAACCCAGCGCATGGGCCCGAGCTGTACACCAACCCCAACGTCCACAACAAGGTTACCGAGTACATCTCGGTGGCTCGCGAGCGCTATGGAGAGACCTTCGATCCGGCCATCGAGTCCCCTGGACGTAGACCTCATGATGAGTCTAGGAGGAGGGAAGCAGCACGGCCGCTACTAGATGGCAAACTACGCGCTCGACTCCACCTCTATTCCCAACCTTGTGGACATTCGAGCAAGGAGCACGAGCTCGTCCCTCCCCATACACCCTCGGCAGCTGAGCTCACAGCAGCAGATCTCGGATCTCGCGGTTAGTTCTCGTTCATTGCTTTTACACATCTACCTTGCATTTGCATTGTTTTAACATTGTGGGTGGCATGTTGCAGGCCAGCGTGCGGAGGTTGGAGGCGGCGTAAGAGGCGGCGCTGGAGGCCCGGTGGTTGGAGAGGGAGGTTGTACAAGCCCAGAGGGCGGCCGAGGAGCAGAGGCGGCAGGACATGTTCAGCTTCATGGCCAGCCTTAATGCAATTCCAGGTGTGATCGTGCCCAAGTCGCTTCTCCGTCCAGTTGTGGCCCCAACTCCACCTCTCCACTATAAATACCCCCTAACCCCCTCTCATTCAAGACACACCACAAGGAGGAGCTCTCCACTCTATCTCAAGATGTAACACTTGTAGTAGTGTTAGTGTTGTTAGGAGTTAGAGTGAGCCTTTGGTCTTTAGCTCTAGTTTTCCAGGAGGTCTGGTATGCTTCTAGTATTATTTCTCTCTTTGTAAGACTTGAGTTACTTTATATAGTTGTCTTCCCTACTTTGCCTTAGTACTTTACTTTATTGCAACATGACTAGTTATGTTGTATTGGATGTTAGTATAGTCATAGTTGTTTGATAGTACGATAATGGTAGTATACTTTTGCACTGGTTCACCGCCCTTAACCTGGTGCTCTAATCAATTTCACTGGACGTCGAATTAGAGTAGTGAGATATAGTGTGGACATGGTGTCTAGACTATATGCTTACCTGTGTGTGCGGTTTGTCCAACGGTTTGTTTGTGGTACCTAGTAGGCGTGACAGACCTATCTAGGCTTTGATCCCACCACGTTCGGCCAAGTTCTTAAAGCGTAGGCCTTCTTGTGCTAGGCGGTTTAGCAAGCTTCTCATCCCTTTCTGTTGCTAAGTGGCCTAGTGGCCCGAGGTGCAATTGTGTATGAACATTATTCTTGTTTGATAAGTTAGAACCATGCAAGTAGAGATAGATATTTGGAAACCTTATACTCGCTCGCTGTCCTCCTCGCTCACTAAACTACTCTTTATCATTGGAACTTCTCTTGTGTGTCATTACACTTATCATATATATCATTTACCCCTACCATAGTTTAGTTGGTATATTAGTTAGTGGATCACCATGGTTAGCTATCATATTCTTTATCCATTGCTTCCCTGAGGATAAATACGATACCCTGGAATACTTTTGGGTGAAATGCTACAGCGGTATTTCTGTGCACTTCCGGAATATTCTACATGAGCATAATAAATAGCAACAAGCATTTTTGGCATCGTTGCCGAGGAAGCAATTGGCAAAAGATTTTGATACTAACTTTGATGTCTACTAATCTGTGTTACCACTAGCTATTGTGGGATTACCACTGTTCTGTTGAGTGTGGAATAAACGGGACATCAACCGTCTCGACCTTCCGGTGTTTTTCCACAAGAAAAAAAAGAAAAAAACATCAAAGAGCCCAGGGTGTCTGATCATTCATGAACAATCAACACTTCGACCCTACCATCTCATAGGTATGTGTATGCATGTAATCTAACCCTGTGTAGAATTGAAGAAGGTCGTCGTCAAAGAAGAAAACAAAACCATTCATGTGACGGAGCAAAAGCACTCACAATTCTGTCTAAAATTGTGGGTAATGATGGGATCATTCAGGTATGTGAGACCCTGTTGGGAGGCAACCCGACGTTATCCTTTTATTTACTCCATACCACTGCATGTTTTCTTTAATCATCATGTCTCTGGTGCTTTCTTGGGATTCGCCTAGAGATTCATACTTATCCATCACTTAAATTGTTTTTCCATCGCAAAAGCATATCATGTTAATTTAAATGCATCTCATCTATCCATTTACATAGTTTTGCAAAAAAAATGCTCCTTTGCTTCACCACTCATGTTCTTCTCTCTAATTAAATCAATCTCATTCAATGCTTCCTTTTCCATTCTTTTATGTTTTGATTTGAAAGTACGGTTCGAACGTACTCCCATAGGCTTTTTAAATTGAGCATGATGCTTAGGTTAAATAGTCTACCTTAATCAAACAAGGCATGGTGTCAAGTTTGATTATTGAATAAAAATATACTTGTATAGAATTTGGCTGTTTAGACTAACCCCTGTAGGAAACCTCTAAAATTTTGGTGGGAAAGTCATGAGATCAAGGAGACAAGCTTGGGGGAGGAGACCCTCCCCCTACTATTTATTGCAGCACAAGTGTGATGAAAAGAGCAAGCTTGGGGAGGTCCTCTCCCCCACGAAGGTAAGTATTCCTATCCCTCACTTTTATTTCATTACATCTATAATATACATTGAATAAAAGACCTCCTGTGCATATGCTTCATGAATGTCTTATTCTTCTATCTCGGAAATGATGAATAGTTGCTTTGCTAAATGTTTCTCTAGTACTTAGTTTACAACTTGGTATTTCTCTAAGTATGGATTACTTGGCTTAATTGAAACCATCATGAACCTAAAACTTTGTGGGTTGCAAATGCTGTAACTAAGTCTAAGTTGTTGTGAGACATGATATAACAAGACAAGAGCTGCTATAATTTTGTTCCAAACAAGAATGGCTATCGGAGTCTTATTTATTAAAATGATAAAAACACTCTTTGTTCCTCAATGGTGAAAATTCCTACCAAAGCCATATATACTCTTACATGATATAAGCTTTCTACATAAGTTTCTTGCTTTGTGTTGAGTTTGGTCAAGCTCTGTGACCCTTCTTGAGAGATTTATCATGCTCCCAAGATCAAGATCACGTACACGCCACATATACATGTTGCTTCTACACTAGAAGTACGCAAAAACATGTCTTACATTTCCACATAGTTCATACTCCATGCTCTAATAGAAAATTCTCTCTCTAGTATGTTGCTAGTAAATGAGACATAGACTATGAAAAATTATAGGGGCACATAAAGTCCCAAGTTTTATGATGAGCACATCAAAGCTCATCCAAAAAAATCAAGCATTCCAAAGCTCACAAAAAATAAAAAAGATAGCTATGTCTCAAAATAATAAGTTAGGAAAGAGATATCATATAGAGGAGTATTGAGCATTTGCTATGTTTCCACACACTTGCACATCTTGATCTAAGAGTATGACATTTCTCTCCTTGGATCCAGAATTTGACTTTACAATATATGCAAGATAATTTTGCTACATCTTTTATCCCTACCTATAGCTCCACATAAGCCTTTAGAGTAGGATGAAAAAGAAGGCAACTTTAAGATATGCCTTGGTGAAGGAATCATACACCATATGAGCGACTCGAGAGTACCATTTGAGGAACACTAAGTTTTCTTTTACAAAACATTGCAAAACCTCTGATATGAAACTTGTGAAGAATGAGAAAACTAGTGCTCAAGTCAAGTTGTTCTATCTCTCAACCGCCCAAGACAAAGGATAAAGCCATAAGACCCATGGAGGACTAAGGTAATATGGGTGAGTTCTTATTGCTAATTTTTCCATTCAAAAGAGAAGTATGTTTGTTGTAGATTTAGTACTCTTGAAATATGAAGCATAGTAGCAACTCCTGATCCACCGAGGCTAAGTTTGATTGTTTGCTCGGGACAAGCAAAGGTTAAGCTTGGGGATCTTGTTGACGGTGAAAATTTCATAATTTTCTATACTCAAAATCACAGTCAACAGCCTCATAATGATGGGACATAAGCATATCATGAGTATATTTTATCCAATAACTAGTTCCACATGCCCATGGAGTATTTCTTGCAGGACTATATGAAATGGAGAGAAATGAGCTAGTGGGACCCACATATGGGGGTCGGCCGACCACCCTATGGGGCCCACCAGTCATCCCAAGCACCCACATGATAAGAGGGCCCACAGGTCATAGTAGGAGGGTCACTACCCCCCTTTTGCGGGTCAGCCGACCTCACCATGGGGCCCACCAGCCTCCCACGTTGGCCATGATCCAGGAGAAGCATTCCCAAGTGATCTTCCACCCTTGTATGAACTTATGCTTTCTCTAAACGGCTCATATTCACTTCACGTGGATCCATGGGTCCACAAGAGTACAAACCGACGTCCAGAAGTGGTCCCACCTGTGCACACCCACTCCAAGACATGTGGGCCACCTTCTAGAAGGACAGGAGAGGTCCCACCACCCATAGGGGGGTCGGCCGACCCCCCCCCCCCTAAGGCCTATGGGACGCCCACCTCCTTTCAATGCCGCCATGCAAAGATGCACATGCTGAATTTCTCTCCACCATTGATCTAAAGGCGGTTAGGATCCAAGGGCTCTCATCATCCATCACGCAAATCGATGACGTGGCGGTGGAGTAGCCCCTACTCCACCTCTCCACTATAAATACCCTCTCACTCCCTCTCATTCAAGACACACCACAAGGAGGAGCTCTCCACTCTCTCTCAAGATGTAACACTTGTAGTAGTGTTAGTGTTGTTAGGAGTTAGAGTGAGCCTCTGGTCTTCAGCTCTAGTTTTCCAGGAGGTCTGGTATGCTTCTAGTATTATTTCTCTCTTTGTAAGACTTGAGTTACTTTATATAGTTATCTTCCCTACTTTGCCTTAGTACTTTACTTTATTGCAACATGACTAGTTATGTTGTATTGGTTGTTAGCATAGTCATAGTTGTTTGATAATACGATAATGGTAGTATACCACCGCCCTTAACCTGGTGCTCTAATCAATTTCACTGGACGTCGAATTAGAGTAGTGAGATATAGTGTAGACATGGTGTCTAGACTATACGCTTACCTGTGTGTGCGGCTTGTCCAACGGTTTGTTTGTGGTACCTAGTAGGCGTGACAGACCTATCTAGGCTTTGATCCCACCACGTTCAGCCAAGTTCTTAAAGCGTAGGCCTTCTTGTGCTAGGCGGTTTAGCAAGCTTCTCATCCCTTTCTGTTGCTAAGTGGCCTAGTAGCCCGATGTGCAATTGTGTATGAACATTATTCTTGCTTGATATGACTTGTCTTGATAAGTTAGAACCATGCAAGTAGAGATAGATATTTGGAAACCTTATGCTCGCTCGCTGTCCTCCTCGCTCACTAAACTACTCTTTATCATTGGAACTTCTCTTGTGTGTCATTACACTTATCATATATATCATTTACCCCTACCATAGTTTAGTTGGTATATTAGTTGGTGGATCACCATGGTTAGCTATCATATTCTTTAACCATTGCTTCCCTGAGGATAAATACAATACCTTGGAATACTCCTTGGTAAAATGCTACATCGGTATTTCTGTGCGCTTGCGGAATATTCTACATGAGTATAATAAATACCAACACCCGGGTTTCTACGTGGCTCTTCTTCACGGCCCGGCTGGTCAGGATGACAGTAGGTACTTGTCCTTTGTCTATTTTCATGTTGCCCGGACTTGTATTAGACGTAGACTTGTGTTCGACTTAGACTTGTGACATATTCATAGCTATGTGATGGATTATGGACTCTATGTGATAGATTTATGGACGACATATGTGTATGTGATGCATTATGGACGATATATGTGTTTGTAATAGATTTATAGATGCTATATGCGTATGATGGATTCTGAATGATGGATGTGATTATATATATGTGATTTGAATGGTGGATGCGATGTATATGTGATTTAAATGGTGGATGTGATGTATATGTGATTTGAATGGTGAATGTGATATATATATATATGTATATATATATATATGTCTATTATGTCTATGTATTGTTGGAAAACAAAAAAAAAAAAAAACAATATTATTTTTTATTGGTTTGCCGAGTGCCACACTCGGCAAAGAATTATTTGCCGAGTGCAATTACCATTGCACTCGGGAATCTGGCCTCGGATGGCCATTGCACTGCAAAAAATTATTTAAAAAATAAATAAAAAATTTCTTTACCGAGTGCTAGCCTCCAGGCACTCGGCAAAGAAATTTGGGGAAAAAATGTCTGTCGAGTGCTAGCCGTCAGGCACTCGGCAAAGAATTATTTAAAAAAATAAAAAAAATCTTTGCCAAGTGTCAGCCACGTCAACACTCGGCAAAAAATCCGTCATGGTTGACGGTCCAATTTTAATTTTTTTTTTACCGAGTACTTGACCAGACACTCGACAATTTATTTGCCGTGTACCCGATATCTGACACTTGACAAAAAAATTGTTGTCGACTCGATCTTTACCAAGTACCTTTTGCCGAGTGCAATATAGGTTTTGCCGAGTGCTGCTAGCACTCGGCAAATCCCCGGAATCCTGATATCTTATGGCGGTGAAAGTTGACACAATCATCTCTCCCCAGTGAAAACCATGTCAATGCTGTAGAGAGAGCCACAGCACCTGCTGGTGTAGTACCTGGTTCCTTCTCAAATCTGATGAAGAAACATGCACGTACTGGGTGTTTCTTTCCGGCTGAACAAGAAATGTAGCAGGCAGTCATACAGTCAATCAAAGCGATGTATAATTAATAATTATATGATGTACTTGCAAGATATCTTGCACGATACCGTAAGATGAATAGAGACGCAAACCGGTGCTTGTAGTCTCAGGAACATGCTTATCAGTGATACTTTTGTTATTAAATAAATATGTGCTGGACCCAACGTTTCGAACTAGTACTACCTTGAAACTTTTTCTATGTTTGGCCGCGCCTCTCGATGCAACTTTGGGTAACGAAATTTCCCCACGATGCCATACGACGCGATCATGTCGGCAACCTGGATTAGTATTTTGGGGAGGATCTCCAGCAGGTTTAATGAACGAGGACCTATAAACAGTATTTAAACGCATACGAATGTAACACTAGGCTTCCAAAAAAACTGTTTATTTAGCCAGAAATGACTTTTCATCCTCTTCGATTTTGGACTTTAGTCTCAGTATTTTTTGCATCCAGGAGTAGAGGAAGAATTAATCCGGGTTGAAAAGTCAAGCTTTCATAGCAGACTAACTTTAGTCCCGGTTGGTAATAAATCGACCTTTAGTCCCGGTTAATAACATCAACCGGAACTAAAGGGTGACCTTTTAATTCCACCCGGCACTTAAGATATCACATGGGTCAATTAAAAAGAAAGTGTCTAGGACTGTCACATGTGATGTACAACAGATATGGTAAGGAATTTATACGAGACGAGTGAGATTCTTGGTTCAAATCTCATACACCACAAGAGAGTCTCCCTAGGATTTAACTTTTTTTTGTAGATGGATCTTTAGTCCTGAAATGATAGTCCGTTCCCAACTGGTACTACAACTTCTTTATGTACTAGTGTTCCCAACTGTTACTACAACCTCTTTATGTACTAGTGTAGAGCTCCGTGCTTTCCAACTTTTAAAAAAAAGTATTGATGGAAAAAAAAGAAAGTCATCTTCGAGATTTTCTAATAATTCACTCTTAATAGAAGACAATTTTACATCAGAGATCATATAATATTTCTACATTAACCTAATCATTTTTATATATTTTTTTTTCTTGTCTATTTGTATCAGGAACTCTTTCCTGCCTTTTATTCTTTACATGTCTTTCCACATCTAGATTGGATGACTTTACGTGTAACTAGGAAGCTGTAACTTTACACAGAACAGAGTTAATTTTTCCAAGTTCTAAAAGATTAGGTTAATGGATTAGGAATTGTCGGAGAGGGTTTTTTTCTTATCTAGATAAAAACCAAGGATTATATAGGCACTTGACTCATTAATTACGCTATTTTGTACTCAGGGTTGGGCTCTTTTCGTTGTCAAATTGTTTATACATTATTTCCTTAGTCAAACTCAAGTTTCTTTTTTTTAAAAAAAAAAGAATACATACAAGGATCTCCAAGAGTTTGCCAAATTAACTTGGCATCCATAAAATTTTGACAAAGATTGAAAAAACATCTTCCAATAATTTGGTATCCTAACTTGGCAAAAATAGAAACTTGACAAATCCTTCCTCCCGACGCGCATATAGGACTTTGCATCCGTCGGGAGATTAAAGTGGAAGGACCATCTAGTAAACAGAATCGCTTTATTGTGTTCACTTTATAAAAGTGTGAGAGAAAGAATTTACAAATGTAGACTTATTTGATTTCTGAGAAGTTCAGGGTTCCCGATGCAAAACCGTTTTTCTTTTATCGTTTTTGTTTATATACATTTATATGGCTGAAAATTTGGAGACTTTTTGGAATGGTTTTAATGTTGGCAAATGAAGACTTTTTGGAATCCACATGAGTAGATCTATAGAGTAGAATAATAATGGTAGTTTTTAGTAGAATGGTTTTAATGTTGTATTTATATATGATATTTAAGGATAAAATTGTGGTTTTTTTTTTAATTTGTAAAGTCCAAAGTAGCAAGCTCTTGGAGAGAGCCTCTGTTTTTTACTTGATATATTATTTTAGGAGTTGACAAATTACATGATTTGCCTCAAACTCTTAGAGATGACGTTATTGAATACTGTGAACTAACCCACGGTGCAAAAGACAAAAAAAAATTAAAATAAAACACTATAAATCTATTTTCCCTAATTGGAGAAGAAAATGAAATCGAAGACTGATCTGCTTGCCAAGTGTGACACTAGTAGCTGTGTCTAGGAGAGACAACAAGTAAACGACAGCATGCAACCTCGATACTAGGCCCTGATCATCAGCGCCGGACCCTTTGAACGCACGTGCAGTTTAGTCGTATTATTATACGGATAGGCATGGCTGTGAGGAAAACGCGTTGGGGGACAAGGCAACAGCCTATTCGGATTTTGCTACCGCTTTCTCGATGGTTCGGCGCTGGCGAGAAGGAACAGGGTGGGTAATTAACGTACGACTCTACTCCGTACGTTATTATTACTAGAGCGTCCGGTTCGCTTGTCTTATCAGCCATTAAAATAGTGTTGTCTACAGAAAAACAGTCAAAACAGTATCAATCATAATTTATCAACCAAAAAATGACCAAACGAATAGACCACGTGGTCAGACCAATTTATGGTGGTCAACCCATTCGGCCGGCCATGTGTGAACCCTCCAATAATTCCTGTTTAATATATTCGCAACGAATTTCCTCTAGACTTCTCCTCCGTTATACTCAATCATTTTTAATTATGAAGCAAAATAGAAAAAGTAGCCTGGAATTCCAGACGTTCTCACTCACTCCGATACACGCAGAGGCGTGTCTGGATGAATCGAAGATATGATATCCTGCTCCTGCTGTTCGTACGAAGTTGCCGTACGGACCAAGGAAGGAAACGAACAAACAGAACCGAGCCGAAAACTGAAAAAGCATCGAGGAGGCCCGACCGAATGCATTGCATCTGTACGAATGTGCGAGCTCACTGTAGGGAAGACGGCGGAGCTGCCTTTCATTCAGTTTGGGGACAAAAGAAAGTAAGAAAGGGAAACAAAAAAAAAGGTCGTGGAAACTCCAGAGCCGGACACGTGCCCATGCGCCGCCTATATATATAGAGAGACACACACATACTACATACACATGGAGAGCGAGGGACGAAGCTAGCACATAACATAACAGAGTACGTTCACGTTCATATGTGCTGCGACGCGCCCAGGGTGGCGAACGCGGAGGGACCAGGAGGAGGCCGGCCGCCGCAGCTCTCCACCGGCAGCGGCGGCGACGACGACGACGAGCATCAGGCGGACGAGGCGGCTTGGAGAATGCTGTCAGGGTACGAGCGCAGCCGGGAGGCGTCCTTGATGGTGGACGCGCTGGCCGCCGTCGTCGCCGGCGGGGCCCCGCCGAGTGCCCGTCATCCTCGGCTATCGCCGGAGGCGCAGTGGTGGAGCGATTACGACTACGCCGGAGACGTAACGCCGCCGCCGACATCCTCTCATCGTCCTGCTGCTCCGGCGGCCGCATCTCACGGTAACCGATCGATGCAACGTAGTAGCTGCGTCTCGTAAACATAACCATTTGGCCATTCCTGTGTGTGTCCTCTGCATCTTGTTTCCTTCTCTGGGTCTGAACAGAGCTCAGCGACTGTTACGTATCAGGCGTACTCTGCTCAGCCCTTGCCGTTGCTATAGTCTGTTGTATTCCATTCCATCTGCCCAGAGCTATTGTTCCTTTCTTCGTTCTAGTACGTTTCTTCATTTACATAGTACAGGTTTGTTCGCTTAACTTGTCATCATTATATGATATTTTTTATCTCATAACAAAAGAGTCAAAAACAATATAAATCGGTTTATCACCATCAGCCTCGTACTCGATTCCCTTCTGCATTCTTCTTTATGTAAAAGGCTAACACGAGTTTTGTTGCCAGACAAGGTAAGGTCTAACTAACACAGCATAAGTACGTGCCATTTTCACCACCTAAAAAAATTAGAGTTATACGCTAAACCTATTTAGTTGATGGTTTCTGTAGCTGATAACTCGGCTCATATTGTTTTGTTATAAGAGAATAATACTATATCATAACTAATAAGTTACGTTAATTAGTTTAAATGAATAGGACCGGTAGCGCTTAGATGTAGGATCTAGATAGTAACCACTGCTAGGGCATACGAAATCTTCGATGCTGCCCTTCACCTTGTCTACTTCCCATATATATACTACTAGTATATATGTGAGCTCAGAAGACAAGAGAAACTTGGCCAGAGAAACCCATTAGAGTAGATGTAACCAATGATGTGTGTGTTGAAATGCAATGCTCACCACCTAGTGTGTACGAGTACGACGACGCTACGTGAGCTCCTTTTTTTTTTCCTTTCATTCTTTCTTTAGCTGGCCTCTGTTCCACGTGAACATGCATTTCTCACGAGTACAAGATACATGGATGGACGTGCTTTCCCACCACTACCAACCCAAAAGCATGTTACATGCTTAGCATCTACAGCTAGAAAACAAATAGAAAAAGAAATGGCAGTGAAGAAATGCCATTGTGCTTGCACACATCAAGTCAGATGACAGCTAGCAAATTAAAGATTTAGCTCCTCGCTCCCGTATGTGACACATAAAGTGATAGCGCAATCGTGCCACTGTTGCATTGGGACGGATTCGAAGATATATGTGATGTTCTCTTTGCCGTGGCACCTAGGGCATACTAGTACGTACTATAAGAAATAATCATCATTTGTCAACACGCTTAGTGAGAAACTGTTCCATTGAGCACAACGTTTTTTTTTTTGACTAATATATGACACCAAAATCCGCTGCTCTTGACACTTCATCCACACTTAGTTGACCAGAAATAAATAATAAAAAAAGTATTCATGTTCTTGGCTATTAAGATAAGTAAGTACTCCAGTATACAGCACAAGAACCGATCGAATGAATGAACAGGTACGGTCCCTCTTGTGTGTATAAAAAACTTAATTAACTGTGATTTGTTAATGACAGTGGAGTAAAACCTATGATTAGGAGAACAGTAAATCTTTATTTGACTACTAATTACGATGCTCCCGTTGTTGCTCTGTTTTTTCCGGAAGCAGAGCACGGAGCGGCATGGACTCCAACGCAGCACTCGCCTGCGGGGTCACCAGGGTCAAGCGAGCAGCTCCCCTCACCGTCCTCGACCGACTCCGCCGCCGGCTGCACGCCACGGAGGCGGTACCGCGGCGTACGGCAGCGGCCGTGGGGGAAGTGGGCGGCGGAGATCCGTGACCCAGTGAAGGCGGCGCGCGTGTGGCTCGGCACCTTCGACACCGCGGAGGCCGCCGCGCGGGCCTACGACGAGGCGGCGCTCAGGTTCCGCGGCAGCCGCGCCAAGCTCAACTTCCCGGAGGCCGCCACGCTCTCTGCGGCGCCGGCGGTACAGCCGATTCCTCCGCCGCCTCCGCAGAGGCCAGAGGCGCTCCTGGAATCGCAGGCGCTGGTGATGGCGGGCGGCGGCGGCGGGGAGTACTCGGAGTACGCCAGGTTCCTTCAGGGCCCAGGCGAGCCACCGCGCCTCTACGACCAGACTACGGCGGCGGCAGCGGCGCGCGGTGTCAGGCCGCCCGTGGTGACCGCGGCGTCTGGCTCGTCGTCGTTCCCGGTGCTCTTCAGCTTTGGAAACGGAGGAGCTGACAGCAGCGGCGCTACGGCGGGCCAGCAACACCATCAGTGGTGGCCGCAGGGTGGCAGCAGCGGGTCCGCGAGCGACGGCGAGGCTGGGTACCCATCGACTTGGGCGGACTCCGGCGGGTGGTGGCCCGCGCCGCCGCGGGACCCGTCACGATAACGACGTCCGTGTCAGGCTTGTTGCAAGCCAAACCCAATCTGGAGACCGGAGTCGAGCACACTGACAATTTTTGGCCGGAAATTTTGTCACGTTCGCTGACACGTGTACCTTTTTTTTTTGGGTCCCCTCATCATCATCAATGTCATGTCATGTAAACAAAATACTAGTACTACGTGTGTGCGTCATGTCGAAGAATGTTTAGGTAGCTGCACTTTTTCCTTTTTGGTTTGGAGAGGGATGCATTCGAAATTCGTATTCTTGGATCTTTTTCTTTCAGAAGAGATGATGATTGTTTTGTTTGGTTACGACTTGCTTTGTGGCCGGGTTCAGTTTTGAATAATACTGTAATTGGGATGGGGAAAAGCTTCCAATTGCTTGAACAAACAAAAGGGTTTTGGAATCTCAACTCTGTCACCATCAATCAACGGCGCGGCGGTGCTGACCACCTAGTCCTCCTGCTTTCTTTGTGTTCAGTTCATCTTTGCCTCTTTGGACGGTCGAAAACGACACGCACAGGCACAGTGCCGGATCAGAAGTCTGGAGAATTCAGAAGCTAGCTCTCGTCGTCGTCGGAACAGGGGAGCGCCATCAACGGCACCTGCAGCTTAACGACAACTAACTCCGGCAGGCAGGAAGACAGGTCATTGACCAAACAGTGTAAACAAGCTGAGCTCCCACTCGCACTCGCACTCGCAGCGTACGTACGAGGAAGCTGCGGTGTGAACCCTAGCCGCCGCCGCCGGAACAACAAACAACCCCGTCTGTCCCTGTTCGATTCGGTCGACGACATTCATGTTGTAGACGATCGCAAGTTTTGGCAACAACGTAAGAACGGTGGTAAGAGAAGAAGAGAGCAATGTACTTTGACTTGGGCATTAATTATATGGGGAAAAGCAAAGGAACCCTGCAGGTTCGTCTCTGTCGCCGTCGCAAGCTAAGAATTATTATATTAGGTACTCCATCCATCCCAGCTAAGAATTTTTGAAGAGGTAAATTTAACTAAACTTATATAATAACATTTATAATATCAACTAAGTATTATTATATTCGTTATTAATTATATTTTTTATAATATGTCTATTTAATGTTAGGAATACTTATAGTTTTCTCTATATTCTTTGATCAAACTTGAGATGTTTTAACTCTTTAATATTTTTAAAATATCTTTTAATTTGAGATGGAGGGAGTATATTTTTTTTTACACATGGAAGGATTTCCATTACTGATCAGACAAATCGTCGGAAACCAGATGACGTTTACAAAACGGGATGTTATCCATCACAGGATAAGCACCCTCACCCAAGTCTGCCCCTAGGGCCGCTAGATCGTCAGCAACTTTATTACAAAGACGTGGAGTATAACAAACCTCCACGGACACAAAATTACTTCTAATTAGGGACTTGAGCTCCCAAATCAGACCACTTGCCGAAGAACGATTGTATTCAGTGGTTTTCACCGCTCGCACCACCATTGCAGCATCTGTTTCCAGCTTTAAGGCTTGAATTCCCAGGTCCGTTGCATGTAGGAGTCCCTGCAAACATGCTATGATTTCGTGCATGGAAAGCTTCGCCTACATGCTTCAGAAAGCCATAGCCAGAGCCAATTACACCTCCGTCCCATCCTCGTATCACGAAGCCCCAGCCACCATGTTTTGTGCCCTCCCTGAAAGCTCCATCAGTATTCATCTTCAGGATATTACCTACAGGTGGTTTCCATACATCATGATGCCCTCTGTTGTGTCGATCATGCACATTTGTCACTACTCTTTGTATTGGTGTCCACTCATGCGCATAGGTGCTGATTAGATTTGCTAGCTGATCGCCATTCCTGCATATTCCCCCTTCTCTAACAGTACATCTTTTCGACCACCAAATATATAGTGTTGTGATCACTCTACTTTGAAGCTCTGGTTTCATCTTCCACGACAGCTCTTAGAACCTCACGTGGAGAATACAGTTCAGACAGAGACACTCGTGTTGCTTCAAAGCCAAGATTTGCCCATATCGACTTTACCATCTTGCACTTAAAGAACAGATGTGCACCATCCTCATCCGCCCTCCCACACATAACACACTTTGTGTCTAGTAAGATTCCCCGTCGTCGCAGGTTACTTCTCAGCGCTAGGCTATTGTGTCCCATTCTCCAGAGATGATGTATCATTTTTTTTTGGACATTTCAGGTCCCAAATCTGTTTCCATATGGGGTCTGATGCTCGTCCGACAATAGTTGATGAACTCGACTCCCCTCTCCTTGATTCTTCTTTTCTGCCATATACACCTTGTATGCTGATTTAACCGTGAATTGCCCCGATGAATTAAAGTGCCAGGCTGCTATATCATCCATTTCTCCATGAACAGGGGTGGTTAAAATATCCACAGCATCTTCTTCCCAGAACAGGCTTGTGACTAGTTCTTCATCCCAAACACCATCAACAGGGTTTATCAGCTCTTCCACCTTTGTGATTAGTGGGCAGCGGCAACACTGACACGCCGGTGCTGGTGACACAAAGAGCGCACGAGCGGCGCGGACTCGTTCTGGGCCGATAAATGGGCCATGGTGTGGAGTAGATCGAGCGGCCTGGGGTTGGAACAGGCCCAGCAGCCCGAGTTTCATTGAAAGAAAGGGAATAGAAAAGATTTCCGTTGGTATAGTCTTGTTGATATAAACTTTGGTTGCTTTCTCTGTGTAGTACAGTAGTTTGTCTTTGTCGGCTAAATAGAATCTCAGTTGCTTCACAGAGAGGTTTCGGAATCTGATCGCAGCTGCTGCTGTCAGCTGGGAACAGGGAACCAGCAGGGGAATGAATTGCACTCATCGTGATTCGTATTCTTGGATTCTTTTTCGAATGTTCGGTTGCTTTATTTACTACTTGCGCAAAAGTTTTGTCGGGTTATAATTCTTTGGCAAAAGTTCGGTTGCTTCACAAAAGTTTCTGGAAGGTGACTGTCACATCAGTGGAACGCGCGGCGGGAGTTCATTATGCTGTCCTAGTCTTATCTAGCTATGTCTTCCATTGAAAAAGTTCAGTTCAATTCTGTTCGGTTCAGTTCATCTCTGGAATTGGAAAAAGAAAGAACGGCGCACCGGCGACCTCCCTTTCTTGCTTCGTATCGGCGAAAACGACACGCACTACTGGATATGGACTACAGTACACTATTAGTCTAAGTACTAAACTAATTGTATATATGAAAATCAATTTACGAGACATATTTTTTTTTTCTCAAATACGTAAAAGATTTGCGCACCATTATATTAAGATAGAAGAGAGTTTTTTACAATGCGCTTTTGGCGCGGCATGAGGAGTTTACAAGTATCCACGCACACAACACCCTCCCTCTCACTCTTTAAGCTACTACTCACGCAACAAACAATCTAACTTGGTGGCCCCGGCTTCGATCCACAGATCAGCGGTGTGCCTGATGGTGGTAAGCAAGTGACCGGCCGGGTTCGCCTCGCCTCGGAAGCAGCACGCGTTCCTCTCCTTCCAGATCTCCCAGACCACCAAAGCGAATAGTGTGTCTGCCCCTTTCCTCTTGTCGCCGTTCCATCTACTTCTCCATCGGTCCCACCATGAGAGCAAGGATGGATCACCGGCCTGTGAGGAGCTCAACCCAAGGACCGCTAGGATGGTCCACCAAATCTGTCTCGAGAAAGCACATCCGACAATGATGTGGTCTATCGTCTCCGGCTCTTGGTCGCAGAGGTAGCAGTTGTCGTTCGCCTCTAGCCCATGTCGCTTCCTTTTGTCTGCAGTCCAATGCTTCCTTTTGATTGCCAGCCATAGAAATAGCCTGACCCGCAGGGGTTCCCATGTCGCCCAGACTCTCGCACACCCTTGAACGGGTTGCAAGCCATGCTGTAACGCCCTGTACGCCGACTTAGAGGAGTATTTTCCATCCGACGTCCGTCCACCTCCAGATGACGACATCTTCCCCTTCACTGAGTTGGATGCCCGTGATGAGGTCCCAAAGCCTCAGGTACTGTGCTGTGGTGCCACGGTCACCCCCCCCCCCGGATCTGGTCGACCCAGGCGTGGTCCTCGAGGCCATCGGCGACTGTGGTATTCCGGATGTCAGCACGACTGACGAGCTGCAGTAGCAGAGGCGCAATGTGTTGGACCCCTCGACCGACACATATCTATCGAACCTAACTATATACATGATTTAACAATGTGGTACTATAGGAAACATATGTTAATAACGGTTTAGTTTGACTTAATAAATTTGTTTTGTAAATTAGTCACGGATTCTATAATTAGCTTTATAATTATATCTCATTTAATCCTCTTAGCATTCTAATATTCAATGTGACACGTCTTGAACTTATAATTTAGTTGATAATGCTGCTGCTTCTATAGTACTTAGCTTGTTTGCAGTCGTCGCATCAGCCAGCGGCCGAAGTAGCATAAGAGCAAGTAAGGTCGCTTAAAGCCTTCTCCTAACCCACTCATACAATAGTAACTCTACTTTATTAATATATGGCTTAAATGTCTATTTCATAGAGTTTCTTGGTTATGACCAAGCCGGCTGTAAGCTTACAACCCACTTCTTCTCTCTCCTCTCTTCTCTTCTCCACCTCAACATTTAGCCAGCTTACAACATGCTAATACTTGCTCTAAGCGAGCAGGCTGAATTAACTAATTAAGCGCTGGACACAAAACTTAGATCTTGTTTGCATTGGTTCTTTGGCCACGAGAGGCAAGCTAAGCAAGCGTTGCGATCAAGCAAGAGTAGTTTGGATGTTTTACATGTAGCATCATGTCGGTTTAGTTCCGATGTTTGCTTTAACCCAGTAAGTAATCAAGTAGTTGAACAATTTCCTGGGCAGTGCTACTGTCCGACCCGGTGGCACGAAGCCATCCCCCGACCAGCCAATAATTATTTCTGTTGTGCGCAAGATTAGGAAGTGGGCTGGTTTTAATTTGATTGTTAAGTTTTAGACTATTTTATCATATCTTGGCAGCCACGTCAGCATCTTCGTGAGACGTATGCAATAGACTCCAAAATTGCCAATGTCAGCATTTGGAGAATATTTTTGAAACATGAAAAAGTTATAGTTTAGAAACTAAGCAACAAAATAAATTTTCGATTGGACCACTGTGTTTCTTACAATAAACCTTTAAAAGACCTCACATGGATATATTTAGATAAAAAAAATTAACAAACATTTATCACTTAAAGATAGAACATTTATTTTTTTATCGAGTAGAGACGGAGTTCTAGGTTTCAAAACAAATGTTCTATCATTATATTATGTTCATGTTAATTAATATGAGTGGAGTGAAAATATAAAATAATATGGAACAATGCAAAAAAGAAGAATATAGCAAAATGAACACATTTAATGAATACTAGTAGAACAACCTAATTAAAATGTCATAGAAAAAGTCAATAAGGAAACAAAAATAATAAATAACATGTAATAGAAAAAAATAAAAAATCACATTGACATTACTTGAACAACCTAAAATGCATAATAAAAAATCATATCAAACTATCTAAACATAACAAAATATATCTTATATATATATATATATATATATATATATATATATATATATATATAGTACACAAACGTCACATACATATTGCTTGAACATAAAAAAAATACATCGTAGAACATTACATGTAAACTATATCAACATAACAAAATATATCACAGAACATCACACATTACGCGAACATTGTAAACTACATCATAGAACAACACTTATAATGAAACATAAAATTACTAAATATATCATGAATAATATAATAATAATTTATAATATACCTCATATAGTATGAGAGAGTAGACTTATTATGTAATATAACAAATCATTTAAGTGAATATTACCATAGAAGATGACATAGATATAATAGACTATGAAAAATAAAAAAAGTAATACATGAAATGGTTAAATAGTGTAAATGAAGAAGAAAAAAGAAATGAAAATTCAATAACAAATTCTATATATACATAAATAAAATGAATGAAAATTAATAAAATATAGAATAGAACATAATAAGGGAAATACAAAAGAATAAAATAAAAAACCACGTAATATAGAAAAAAAGAAAAACATCATAGAAATGCCCATGGAACAACCTAGAGCATCGCAAAATATCTTATTGGTACTATGTGAATAACTAAAGGATATATCATAGAATATCTCATTTATACTAAGTGGAACATCTCCGAATACAACATGGAACATCCAAGAATAAAGCACGAAACATCTCATTGATATAGTGTGAATAAATAAGAGTACGGATCAAACTATGCTAAATGTATACTACACGAAAACTACATGCATCTGATCAAATACTATAAATATAAAATAAAACACAAAGTAATAAAAAGAGAAATTAGCTATTTCAAATGTAATATAGATAAGAAGTAAAAATGTAAAAGAAAAGTATTAAATAAAAGAGAAAACAAATAAAATAGAAAAATAATAAAATGGAATTAAAATTTAATACTCAGAATGGAAGCAAATAAAGAAAGAGAATATAAAAAAATTAAAATTTAAAATACAATAAAGATCAGTGAAAACATAAAAAAAGATAAAAGAAATAGAAAGCAAAACATTTCAAAGCAAAAAGAAAGGGCCGTACCTAGCTACCTGTTGTTTCAAGAGCCGCGAGCGCCCTTGCGGACCAATACAGTGGGCCGCGGAAACATTGCTCCGAGATAGATGGGCCGCGCGCTCGCACTCGCATTGGGGCAAGAGGACGACACAATGCACATATGTGACTGGTCCACAACGAAGATTGCCATAATTTCCTACCCATGAATTTATCGAAGCATGTAATGTTGAGTAAGGGCTTGTTTGGGATCCCTCCTTCAACTCCAGATCCAACAAAAATAGCTCCACTCCACATAATGTTTGTCAAACACTCTAGCTCCACCAAATTCAGATTCAACAACAAGGTGAATCTCAAGGTTAGATGCACTGTGTTTCGATGAATATCCTAAAATGGTGCTCCACCAAACTGAGATTGATGGAGTTGGAAATTACCCACCACCTGCAACTAGTTACATAGCGTACCGGTTCATTTATATTTCTTTCCTCTTTGTTCCGCCACGGTTTAGTCTACTCCCCGTTCCCTCCCGTCGCGACTGTGCCACCGTCCCATCTCCCCGCACGTGAGCACCTCCCACTCCAGCTGTGACAAAGCCGGCCCACCATCACCGGTCGCACGCCCGCCCCATCCCCTGCCACTGCGCCTCACCGTCGTCGACGCGACAGGCCTCACCGCCCCGACTTGCGTGAAGCCTGTCGTTGGGGCCATGCCCTGCTATGGCTCCACCTGACAAGGGGTCATGGCTTCCATGGCCATGGACGGCTATCCTGGTCACGGATTCGAGTCGGCTAAAGCAAGAAGAGGGGAAGAAGTAAACTAACATTGACACGTGGGCCTACTTCAAGGAAAAACAGGCAATCCTAACCAAAATGCCCTTGCGTGGACCTGGAGCTACTCTGTCATCCAAACGATTCTATGTTAGATCCCAGATTCACTAGTGGAGCTGCTCCATTGTGAATCCTAGATCCAGATTCATTTTTTTAGAGGTGGAGTTGTGCCCAATAGGCTCTTAGATTTATTAGGGAGAAGATTTGCTGGCACCAGGGCGAGGCCGACCGACCGGGGTGTCTGCTAGCTAAGCGCTAGGCGTGACCAGACGGTCGGTGAGAGGAGGGTCGGCCACGCCTGAGTCTGGTTGTGGCAAGCCACTCACCGGGATTCAGGGTCCTAGCACAAGGATGCCACAAGGCATGATTTTTTTTTGTGACGAAAGAAGAATTATATATAGGTCAAGTTCCTTCAATTCATCAATGCTGAACAAATTCAAGTAAAACTTGATGAGTGGCTTCCAATTTCTTCTCAAGGAATGACTCGATGTTAGAACACAGAAATATAGTGTGCACCTCATCAAATGATCACTATATACAACCTCTTTTGAATAATAATGTGAGTAACCATATCTTGTCACACACTCTTACATATCATTTCCGCACCGAACAATGGTTGATCCAATTCATAATGGTAAAAAATCAAAGACATATATCTTTTCTCAATATGCTCATTAAATACAACATAAGTCATTGTGTTCTAGTGATATACATACTCATGAAACATACAATTAATTATGACGTACGTCTCATAGTTAAATGATAAACATTCGAGCTAGATTGATTCTTTGAAACTGACAACATTGTTAACTGGTCTATACTATATAATTATAAAAATTGAGGAATGCACATGCTAGCAACACGGAAACGCTGAGAAAGAAAACCGATCTCGATTTTGTTGGGAGTATGCCCTAGAGGTAATCATAGAGATGATTGTATTCCTTGTATCCATGATATGTTATGAATATCCATTAAAGACAACTTGTATCGATTAGCAATTATGTGAATTGCTTGTGAAACTCTTTCACTTGTATGGGTATTCTAAAGTTGTCCCTGATCGGAGTTCATGCGAGAAGGTACATGAATATAAGATCAAAACATTATCAGTTGATGACTATGTTTCACAAGTCATGGAGATAGAGATATCAAACTAATAATGTGGGCACATGTATGACATGGGGCTGGACATACCCGACCTGAGATTGTCTCTATACACATCATGCACATTATGTCCTTAGACCTAAGATTGTCGTATGTACTCAAGATGTGGAACAACCTACTTAGGGACTACCAAACGCTGCTCTGTGACTGGGTAGTTATAAAGGTAGCTTTCGGGTTTGTCGGGAAACATGTTGTGAAACATAGTCGATCTAGATAGACGATCGAAAGGGATTTGTACATAGGAGAGAGATATCACTGGACCACTCGAATGATAAGATCATGAAATGCATGGCCGTGCTTGGGTTAAGTGTTAACCTATGGGTTGGACCAAATATCGTTGACAAGGGAGTAACATGTATATGGTAATGTGGTGGTTCGTCCGATATAATCGTAGCGTATACATAGGAGTTGACACGCCTTGCTAGAGGCCGCTATCGACTATTGATCGAGTAGGAGTACTCGGGCCATGTCTATGTGTACGTGAACCCATAGGGTCGCACGCTTAAGGGGATGGAAGCCTAATTCGGGTTAGACTAGGTTTAGGGTTTTTGATGGGCCTCCAACGTGGGAGCTCATTAGGACGCCTATATAAGCAAGGGGAGGGCGCGGGGCGAGTTAGTCGATCCACGCCTTTTGGCAGCCACCGTTGCCTCCCCACGCTCGCGCCTACTGCTCCTCGTGGACTTAGTAGTTCGGAGGCGCAACGCTTCCTCCCTGCACATGTGGGATATCTCGGAGGTGTTGCATCTGTGACACAAGGACGAAACCTGGTCGGAGGTGGTCGCGACTAGTCGACACCTGGTCGGAAGTGGTCGGAAGCTGGTCGGAGCTAGTAGGGGACCTGCTCGGACGATCTGTACGTGGACGGACGTGACGAACGACCACGCAACTGCACTGCACTGCTGCGACGCGTTCGACTTCATCAAGTCGTCTCCGCTGCACCTGCGCGTCTAGTGGTAATCCCGTGATCTATAACTAGCACTAGTTCCTGGTTTATGGGGTCAAAATTTTTGTTTTCCGGCTAGCCTAGCAACCTCATATCCCTACAGATTTGTCATCGCCTTCCTCTACCCCTCTCTGCCTTTTTTCTATCAATCAAACTCCTATGAGCCACCCACACACTTGCCCGCCCCCAAACACAATTATTTTTCTCGTGGTTCTCAATTTTGTCTACTGGCAATGTTTTGGTGCGCTTACAACGTATAGAAAATCAAGAACCCTCGATGTTGGAGAGGAAATCATTGTACTCCCTCAAACGAGGGTAGATGGATCTAGAGTGTGGCACCTGTGTGCATGTTCACGAAGTGAAACCATTGTGGCATCCCTGGGTCTGCACATGCGTCCTCAGCGTCATCCACATCCATGTTAAGCATGACTAGTTCCTGGGAAAGAAGCACGGTTTCCAGGTCTGATGATTTGTGATGAGCTTCTCCATGGCTTGCCGACTGCTCTCAGACAGATGTATTCCATCGCATCGATGATGAGCAGCTTCTCACCGATCTCTTTGACAACATCCAAAACTAGATTCACCCAAGTCTGTCTCCTTCGACTCCAACCTCATGTGGCATCATGGAGAAACATAAATTTGTCACATAAAATTGAGAGGAATAAGGAGATATAAATAGAAATCACATGTACGAAGGAGATGTTTGGGACACGCATGCAGACCCACCATGGACGTCATCAACGCTAGCACCAGGGCAGGGATCGGAGGACTGGGAGTCTGGGACAGGTTGCGTGTCGTAGCGTCATCAACGGTAGGGACTTGGTTAACTTGGTTTCCAAGGAAAGGCATGACGGTACCACTAGGGTTTGGATGGGTGAGTAGGTGAACGAGGAAGGTAGCTCAGTATAATTCTATGCTCAGTATGCTCATCAAATAGAGCATAAATCATTGTGTTCTGGTTATATACACACTCACAAAACATACAGTTGATTATGGCCTACATCTCATAGCTATATGATAAATATTCGAGCTAGAGTGATTCTTTAAAACAGACAACATTATTAACTAGTTTATATTATATAATTATAAAAATTGAGGAATGCACATGTTAGAAACAAAAGGAAACACTGAGCAAGAACTGAAGCCTTCCTCTACCCCGCTCTCTGCCTTTGTCTGCTAGCAATGTTTTGGTGCGCTCACAGCAGAAAATAAAGAGCCCCTCGATGTCGGCGAGAAAACCATTGTACTCCTCAAATAATGGTAGCTGGATCCAAAGCGTGGCACCTGTGTGTACGTTCACGAAGCAGCAGCATTGGGGTGCTATTGGGTCTCCATGTGCCTCGTCGTTGTCATCCATGTCCTTGATAAACATGATCTAGTTCGTGGGAAAGAAGCACGGTTGCCCTGCCTGTTCTGATGATTTGCGGTGGAGCTTCTCCATGGCTTGCAGGCCGCTCTCATGCAGATGTACGTCATCGCATCGATGGTTAGCAACTTCTCACTGAACTCCATGACAACATCCAAAACTAGATTCACCCAGTCTCTCTTCTCCGACTCAAACCTCATGCGGCATCATTCAGAAACAGAAATTTGTCAGATAAAATTGAGAGAAACAGAGATATCGAAGCAGAAATCATATGTAGAGGAAGGAGGTGTCTGGGAGATGCATGCAGACCCGCCATGGACGTCATCAACGCCAGCACCAGGGCAGGTAGGACTGAGGCAGGGTTGCCTGTCGTAGCATCATGAATGACAGGGACTTGGTGGATTGCATGGAAAGACATGACGGTGCCGCTGAGGTTTGGATGGGTGAGTAGGTGAACGGGGAAGGTAGATGGACTGTGCACCAGGTGTTGGACGAGTGGATGACTTAGGAACTATGAGAATATGTATGAGGCACATTCTCAAATGTAATGAAATAATACAAAGGTATTTAAGGTCAAAATCATGAATTTTAATTGTAAGAAAACGTAGCATGAATAAAAGTGATTCATTAAGTACTTTACAAACCATAGATCATGAGCTGATTTTGACCACCGAAAGTAGCTTTTTTTTCGCGACCGGGTGTGTACCCGTTTTTCATTAAGAGAGAAGCATGATAACAGTACAGAGCCGGTCACGGAAGCGCATGCCTAGGCGAGCCACCTTAGGAGCATGCTGAAAAGAACCTAGACTACTGGATTCCAGGGGTAGTCTATTACAAAATAACCGAGTTTGCGACTAGAAGTGGCTGAGGAGGGCCGATCGCGTCGAGCGTCGCGAAACCGGCGCAAGCCCACTGTGCGCCCTCTGCCATGATGGCGTCGAGAATAGCCAGTGACCCAGAGCTATTTCGGTCGAACACTCGGGCGTTCCGCTCCTTCCAAAGCCCCCAAGCGGTGAGAAGAAGGATGGAGTCGAATACAGGTCTGGAGGCCCCGTCTAGGCGTCGTCGCTGAGACAGCCACCAACCGGCAATATCGCGGGCATCATCACTGATTGGCGTCAGCATTTGGAGGCCAACCTTGCGGAGCACCTGGAACCAAACCTCACGCGCGAAGACGCAGCCAATAAAGAGGTGAACGGGCGTCTCGATGGCCTGCCCGCAGAGCGCGCATGCGTCATCATCCTGTAGCCCGCGCCGCTTGTGGCGATCCGCCGTCCAAAGGTGACGGTGCAGGGCGAGCCACATGAACATCTTCACTTTGGGCGGTGCCTGCGTCCGCCAAAGCTCCCTGGCCCCTAGAAGGGAGGTGGAGCCTGCGAAGAAGGCCCGATATGTGGAGGACACCGAGTAGACGCCATTCGGTGTCCATCGCCAGACATACCTGTCCGGCAGCAGCGGTTGGAGCACGACTGCCTCGAGGATGCGCCAGACACGGAGGTAGTCGCGAAGCACCTGCACAGTCGTCGCACCAGTGATGTCGGCGACCCAACGGCGGTTTTGGAGGGCGTCACGCAGGGTGCGTGCCCTACCAGGCCGCGAGGTGGCCGCGTAGAGCACGGGGGCGAGGCGTCGCAGGGGCCCGGACGGACACCAAACGTCGGTCCAGAGCTTGGCCGAAGTGTCGTCGCCAATCGTGACCGACAGGCTCGCCGTGGCCATGTCGACGACGCACTTCTCCTGGCTGGCAGGAAGGCGCGTTCACTGACGTTGCGGCTCGGTGCATGCCAGCCATTCCCACCGGAGGCGAAGAGCAAAGCCGAAGAAGCGCAAATCGGTTACACCGAGACCACCAAGGTCTGTGGGGCGGCAGACCGCAGGCCATGCGACCCTGCACTTAGCACCTGCGCAGGATTCCGTCTCGTTCCAAATGAAACCACGGCGACGCTTATCAATCTGCGCGATCGCCCAAGGTGAAAGGCTGCAGGCGATGCTGACATGAACCGGGATGATGGACATGGTGGACCTATCAATCTGCGCGATCGCCCAAGGTGAAAGGCTGCAGGCGATGCTGACATGAACCGGGATGATGGACATGGTGGACCTGGTGAGCGTCACCCTGCCAGCGTTTGTGAGTAGGCCCGCCTTCCAGGTGGGTATCCTGGCCGCAACCGCGTCGATCAGCCGCTGTTCGTCCACACAGCGAAGGCGACGGAGGGAGAGGGGCACCCCGAGGTAGACACAAGGGAAAGGCCGCACGGTGCAGGGGAACGCCTGAAGGGCAGTAGAAACCGCATCCTCGTCGCAATGGACGGGCGAAGCCAAGCACTTGTCGACGTTGGTGACGAGGCCCGAGGCGCCTGCGAAGAGCTCCAAGATATCCGCCAGGCAAGCGAGGTCGCCCACGGATGGTGAAAGGAGGACAACGACGTCGTCGGCGTAAAGGGAAGCCCGCGCCGAGGCCACTGCAGAAGGCAGCGGTGTAAGCAAGGCCAGACGGTCGGCTTCTTTGATCAAGGAGTTGAGAACTTCCATGACGAGGACGAAGAGCAGCGGCGATAGTGGGTCGCCCTGCCGTAAGCCCCTGGCGTGGGAGATACGACGACCCGGCCTGCCATTGACGAGGACGCGCGTGCTGGCCGTCGAGAGCAAAATGGAGACCCAGTTGATCCAACGCCGAGAGAAACCGAGGTGGCGCAGAACGTCAAGCAAGAAAGGCCAATCGACGGAATCGAAAGCTTTGGCGATGTCCACCTTAAGAAGCAAGGACAGATGCTTCTTGGTGTGCAGCCATTTGCACGCCAGCTGCACCGAACGAAAATTGTCGTGGATTGCCCGGCCTTTGATGAAAGTTGTTTGGTTCGCGGCGACCATGAGCGGCAGCCTCGGGGCGAGCCTCCTGGCGAGGCACTTGGCGAACAGCTTGCCGAAGCTATGGATCAAGGCGATGGGTCTGAAGTCCTTAAGCTTGTTCGGGCCGTCGGTCTTCCTTAGGAGGATCATGTGCGCGCTGTTGAGCAGGTGAAAGCTCCTCCCGTCGAGCGACCATAGCGCGTTCAGCGCGTTTACGACGTCCGGCTTGATGATAGACCAGGCGGTCTTGTAGAACGCCCCGCAGAAGCCGGCAGGCCCAGGTGCGCGGTCGCCGGGCGTGTCTTTGATCGCTTCCCAGACCCACCAGCTCGAGCTGCGGTAGCAGATCATGGAGCTCGATGCCATGCATTCGATGGAACGGTTTTCCGAGGATGTCGTTGAAGTAGCTGTAAATCACCTCGGACTTGGCGTCGTCCGCAGAGAACCAAGTACCCTCATGATGGATCGCGGGGATGACGTTCTTTCGGCTCCTATGACAAGCCACGCGTTGACGCGCGATCGTGCGCGCCATGGATGCGAGTCCCAGGCTTGCCATCTTGATCGAGCTGCCTGCGCAGGGCGAGCTCATCATCAGAGAGAGCGCGCAGCTCCTGGGCCTTGTCGAAATGAGCCACGAGCTCGCGGGCCATGAACAGCTGGGCGCGGACGCTGCCGACGTGCTGCGCGCTCCAGCTCTGCAGCGCTTTGGCGGTTCGCCGCAGCTTGTGGTCAAGCAGCCTGCATGGGTCCACCCCGGGGAGCGCACTTTCCCAACCGCCGCGGACCGCCTCTTCGAAGCCTTGCAAGCGTGCCCAGAACTGCTCATAGCGGAACCGGGGCTTAGCCCACGGCTGGGTGGATAGCTGAAGAAGAATCAGTGAGTGGTCGGAGCAGTCGCTAGACAAGCAGCGCAAATGGTGGTTGGGGAAGGCCTCCAGCCAATCCAAAGTGGCGAACGCGCGGTCAATACGCTCCATGGTTGGCACGTCACGCTGGTTTGACCAGGTATAGAGCCGTCCGTGCAGGTAGAGCTCCTGCAAACTTGCATCGTCAAGCAATCTACGGAAACGTCGCATGGCGCGGAGGTGAAAGCGGCTGTTGCTCTTGTCGGCCGCTTGGTAAATCTGGTTAAAGTCGCCGCACGTAAGAAAAGGTGCCGACGTCTGGGCACGCACGGTGCGGAGCTCATCGAGGAACTCGGTCTTTAGCTCCTCCAGCACCGGGCCGTAGACAGCCGAGAGTGTCCACGACGCCGCGGGCGAGGAAGGCGGGGCAATGCTGATAGTTACCGAGTATACACGACATGCCGGGTCAGTGACGATCCAGTCGTCACGACGCCATGCAACAACGATGCCACCCGATGTGCCCAAGGAGGGGAGATAGACGTAGTCAAATCCAGTACCCATGAAATCACAAGCCAAAGAGTCTGCGAGTACAGAGAGCTTAGTTTCAACTAAGCAAAGGACTGACACGTGTTCCTGGAGCACGAACTCTCGGACCACGGCTCTACGTGCACGCGTATTGAGCCCTCGGACATTCGAAATGAAGAAATTGGCTAACATTGAACCAGGATTTTGCGACGGGAGGGGAGAGCCATCAAACGTCCGCACCCGCGGGCAGCCAATGGCGCCGTCCAGGGAAGAGGGCCTCCATTGCCTCCCTGGCTGAGGAGTCGACGGGTTCCTTGAAGAGGGCATTGTGGAGCTCATCAAAGGAGGCCTCGTCCGGTCGCGCGGTGGTGACGTCTAACCCCAGTTTTCTCATCATAACTTTCCTTGCTTGTGCCTCAGGTTTGGCCTCTCTGAAGTTGCTTTTGGCGGCCAGGCGGGCGCTCCTCTTGGGAGCCCATGCATCATCATCGACGCAGCGCGTCTTACGTAGAGTTGGTGAGGACAGGATTGGTGCTTGTAGCGGCTTCTTGTGGCGGTTGATGAGCTTTTGACCACTGTATCGTAGTCTCTATTTCATTTCATATATCAATCTCATGAAAATGCCTTTGCGAGAATAGAGAAAAATTAGAGTTGTTCATAGCCTTTCCACTCGTATATTGCATAGGTCATGTTCATACAATTCATCCATGTTGAGCGGATCCATGAAACTTAATGAGTTGGTTTCAATTTTTCCTTAATTAATAACTTCATGTTGAAACAGAGGAATACAGTCTGCACCTCATCAAATGATCAATATATACAACTTCTTTCAAATATCAATCAGAGTAGGTCATATCATGTCACACATTGTTACATTTCTGCACCAAACATTTGTTGATCAAGTTCATAATGGTTAAAAAATCAAAGATATATATCTTTGCTCAATATGCTCATTAAATAGAGTGTAAATCATTGCGCTATGGTGATATACATACTCACAAAACATAAAGTTAATTCTTATAGCCTACCTCTTATCGCTAAATGATAAACATTAATTCGAGCTAGAGTGATTCTTTGAAACGGACAATGGTGTCAATAAGTTTATACTATATAATTATAAAAACTGAGAAATGCACATGCTAGCAACACGGAAATGCTGAGCAAGAAAATAGATCTCGATCTTTCATCGCCTTCCTCTACCCTGCTGTTTGCCTGTTTGTAGCTGAATCAAACTCTTGTGAGCCACCCACACGTACACAGAACTATTTCTCTCTGGGTTCTTGGTTATTTCTGCGGGCAATGTTTTTGTGTGCTCACAGTAGAAAATCAAGAGCCCCTCGATGTCGGTGAGGAAATTGTTGTCCTCCTCAAACGACGGCAGCTGGATCCAGAGCGTGGCACCTGTGTGCATGTTCACAAAGCGGCAGCAATGTGGTCCCACCGGTTCTGCAGGCGCCTCCTCGTCCTCATCCTCGTCTTTGTTAAGCATGAGCTAGTTCCTGGGAAAGAAGCACCATTCCCAGGTCGTATGATTTGCGGTGGAGCTTCTCCATGGCCTGCAGACTGCTGTTTGGCGGATGTACTCCGTCGCATCGATGGAGAGCAGCTTAATATCCCTGACAGCTTCCAAAACTTAATTCACTCAGTCCCTCTCCTCTGACACCAAACTCATGTGGCATCATGCAAAAAAAGAAATTTGTCAGATAAAATTGAGAGATCAAAATAGAAATCATATGTATGAAGGAGAAATGTGGAAGACGCATGCAGACCCTCCATGTACGTCGTCAACGCCAGGGTAGCCTATCGTAGTGTCATCAACGCGTCATACCTCGCCCTACTGAGCCCTCTGCCCCAGGTACTCCCTTGACGAAATAGTCAATATAGCTGCAATGGTTGATAGTGGACTACTATGGGAAGTAGCAATAATGGTATGTCCCGAATGAATAAGGCTAGTTCCTCTTGAAAAGCTAATAAGACGGAACATATTGTCATAGAAAATGATGGCAACAAATGGAAGTGTGATGCACATATGCAATGAGTTTGGCCAGTGCTTCAAGAAGGTCAATTCACTGAATGGGCACAACCACCGAGAGGAGTATAAGCACATGCACATGATGATGGCGGAACAGGAACCCATCGCCGTGGAGGGCTCACATGTAGTGTCTTCACGAAAACCACAGGAGATAAGGAAGGATGAGATAAACACAACCTGGTATGTAGCACGCGCTCTACATAGGTTGTTGTCGGTGAAATTGAAGAAGCACCAGTCGGATGACTTATTAGCCAGCATGACCTGCACAAATAAGCATATCAGTGTAGATAATGAAACCGATGAGATGAGAGAAGTCACTGAGATTTTGGTAACACTGCCACAAAGTTTTTGCAAGGACTTACTATGCATGTGTCATCATTCGCATTAATTCACTACTATAGAACCTGCAATCAGTGCCGGTTCAAAACCCCCTTGTGGAGGTTTTTGAACCGGCACTGACACTTCGGCAGTGATGAGCCTATGCCATCACTGTCGGTTATGCCGATTCGTGTTACCAACCGGCAGTGATGTTTGTACCATTACTGTCGGTTTGTAACACCAACCGACAGTGATGCTTGAGCCATCACTATCGGTAATTTGGCACACCAACCAGCAGTGATATTATTTTTTAAAATTGCATTTTTTAATTGTTTTATTTTTATTTGGGGTTTCTGGTTTAAGGTTTATGGTAGAGGTGGTGGGGTGGGAGATCGTGGAGGTGTTTGCTGTCGTACCATTTGATATCGATGTGAATTGAAGGTGGTTGTGGACTAGCGACAATACAAACCCATCACACATTTACAATTATTATTACAAAACATCCAAACAAAACTTAAAGTATCGAATTAATTGTCGCATTACAATAGCCTTTCAAGGCGGTCTTTTCCATAGTTCTTCTTGAAGTCCTTACTCTTCCCAATGGATAGACATTCTTTTCTATACACTATATCGTCCAAAATAATAGCTGCTATCTCCTCTTGAAATCCTCTTATCTCAAAATCCACCAACCTATTGTGGCCCTGATCTTTGCGATGTAAATTGATACAAGATGATATTGAGATGCACATACGTAAGACAAAACAATAGAATTAAAATGCGATACGTACGTACCATGCCATCTCCTATTCCTAGTTTTGCGCCAAAGTAGGCAAGCATTGCCCACATCACATAGAACCCGCATTTGTTGTTCCCCATTGGTTGATCTAGGGTCTTGACCTTGTTCATATACTCCACTCTAAATGGGACTCTCCATTTCTTATGCATCTTAGGCTCCACATTTCTCCAATCAGGTAACGCCTTCATTCTATGTGAAAATGTAAATGAAGTGTGAAGGCTGAGGACATTAATTACAATATCATATGTGATTGAAAAGTGTGGTGATATTGGGTTCACTTACATATTTAACACTTTGACTAGAGGTTCGATAAGTTTAAGTGGCTTCTTTTTTGAGTCCCACACCTCGATAGTTGAATTTTTAAGACATATCTACAAGGACGTAATGGTTGCTGCAATCACAAAGTTCATGTTATTGAATGATATATCAAGAAAAAAACACTTAAGGGTCGAGAACACATACTCGCAATTGTAGGTTAGCAGTGCGTTTGTTTTCTAGACTGAGAACATTCTTTCAAACTCAATATTCAAACTTTGTGATACATACGGATCTTTGAGACCTCGATTGCATGTTGTCTCATTTACATAGATGGGGTCCAAGAAGTCAAAAATGCTATTTCATTTTTGAAGGAAAAATTTTGCTACAGACTTGCAAAATAAACATGCATGGATATATTCAAATGCAGATCACGTAGTTTATTATAACGTTGTTAGGGTATGGTACTTACAGAGTCCATAACATCATAATCTGCACATCCAGTGAGCGTCGTTGAAAGAGTTGAAAGAGGTCTTCATAATGAATAGTATGCACAACTTCTTCATGATGATTAAAAATAAAACATGGAGGGATGCATACTTCAAAGGTTGCTATCTTGTCTTTGCTGCTATTACTATATATGATGTAATAATCATGCAACTATCGCATGTTTGTTGGCAATTTTCTATACTCTTCTTCGCTGGCGACCATAGGCTTGCCTAGTTCAAACTTGTATACAACTTTGGCGCTTTCAAATTCAGTTTTTTCAAAATAGAGATTCTCGGTATCCTCCATGCTTATGTTCAGGTCCTGCGCCAAGTTTTGTATCTCTAGCTGCTGAAAGGTGTGTATTTCTCTAGATCTTTCTTGGTTACCCGGATTTTTGCTTTGCCTTTCAAATTGGCTTTGTTTCTCATGTATATAAGTCAATCGTTCATACAAGGCAAGTTTGGCGGCCTTTTCTGCAATCTGAGCTCGTAGAATATCATCCTTAGTCGGCACTGGCTGCCGCCTCTTACTAGTCATCTTGGGATCTTTACCAACCGAAGCTGATGACCTCCTCTATTGCGAAGTCGAACCTGATCTAGAGCTAGGCCATCGAGATCCTAGTCATGAGGACTTTGAAGCTGGTGGTGGAGGAGGAGGCCGGAGGAGGAGGAGGAGTCTTCTCCTTTTGCGGTGGAGAAGGCGTCTTCTCCTTTGATGATGGAGGAGGTGTCAGTGGATCTTGACGAGGAGAGAAACCTCTTGGCGGAGGCGACCGAGATGATTCACTGTCATCCTCATCATCCGAAGATGGCTACTCGTCTAGCTTGATGAAGCGTTTGCACCAGGCGACATGAGTGCCCACGTTGTGAACTAGACGCGACCTTTCTTCCTCCACTGGGAAATCAATATATATCTTATTGTATTTCTTGTCCAAGATCTTATCAATGTTGACCCTGACATACCCGAGTGGCACTGGCTTTCCATGAATGATGTTCTATCCTCTAGGAAATGCTTGTCCGACCGCCACCTTATCTTTGGTCCACTGCTGACGAATGTACTACCTGACATTCACAGGTTCTTTGATGTCGGCCACCGGATGAGGAGCATTGACCTCTTCATCGTCAGGCATAGGGGTTGAGCCACAGCTACTACGGCTCTTGCCGGCACTGGGCTATTCAAAGCCGGGATTGCATGCGACCCTTGACTCGAACACATGGTTTGCATAGAGCTCACCACTTGAGCAGCTATCCGTGCTTCCATGCTCTGTTCTAGCTCCTCTCGCATCCGTTGGAACTCCTATTCTCTTAGCGTTCTAGCCCTCACCCGGCTCCTATAGGAAGCGGATTCACCTTCAAATGCTTTCTCCCAAGGAATTACCCCGGCTCCTCTAGTGCGACCGGGGTGCTCCTTGGTTCCAAGTGCTTGCGTGAGCACGTCATTTTCTCTATCAGAATTGCGGGCCCCTCTATGCACTCCTCAGTGATCGTGAAAATCTTCTGGAGGAGATCGGTGACGGGTTTAGCGCTGGCGGAAAGGCTCCCGTCAGGATTGTATCGTGCCCCCCTTGCGAGTAGGTAGTTCACTGATCTGGGCTATCAATCGCTTGTCTGAGGCGTAACGCCGCTCCGCTCTAGTGCTTCGACTTAGGCATCCCAATCCAGAATCTTCCTTACGTACCCACGCGATCCTAGGCGGTGAGGATTATTTGACCTAAGCGAGTTTGCTTTGTTTCTTTCATTTGATGCCTTGGCCTCTTCGGATAGTTTGTAAGCCTTGAACTCCTCCCAGAAGTCCCTCTGCTTACTGAGTTGACCTCCCACAAAATCCGGTTCTTTTCCTCCTTGATTAGCTTGTGTAACTTTCCCTTGAAATTCTTGAAGGAGTCACCCATGATTTCCTTGGCCCTCTTCTTGACTGTCGCTTCATCACAATCATTAGGGAAAGTGAAATACCCTCTAAGCTTGTTCCAAACTAGAGCCTTCTCAACTTCTGGAACCCTCCACGGGTCTTGCTCACTGCCTTCCACTTCCTGTATTTGATCGGGATGAAGTCCCTTACAAGTGCCCCAATGGTACTCTTGTATGGGCCCACTTCCTGTATTTGATAGGCTCCACCGGCTCCCCTAGTTGGTCGAATTGAGAGATGTGCGAGTGTCTAGTTGTCTGAGGGAGCTTTGTTGCACCACGCTTAGTCCTTCTGGAACTCTCACCAGTACTTGGACCTTCCGGCGGAACCTGCTTCAAAATTTATAAATAAGTCCCCATCAAACTTTTCTGGCTATATCTACCATGTTTTTAGGTATGCCCTAAGTTATTACCTCGTTTCCTTGGCCCTCTTCTAGGTTTAGCATATGGCTAGGGCTCCAAGATCTTTGATCCCCTTGCTGGTTGTCATCGGCTTCTTGGTCATGTTCAACACCGCCACCACTAGTTCCTTGGTCATGTTCATCGGCTTCGGTCGCAGGGCGACGGGTGGTGAATCGGCGCTTAATCGTTATGTTTCTGGACATGAATTTCGATTATTGGTATTAACTCATAGGTAGATAAGTGAATGTCATAAGTGGTCGTATACACAAATTTTGCTATAAATCATGCTATGTCACAATATAAAGTCAATATAAGTCATGCTCATAGGTACAACATCTCTCTCTCATAATTAAGGATGAATCATGCTATCAATATCATAGATAAGTCATGCTATATATAGATAAGTCATACTATACAAGTATATAGATAAGTCATAAGTCATAGGTATACAAAATGTGCCTCCATGAAATCTCCATAAGCCATTCTATATCTCTCTAATCTATCTAATCTATCTATCTATCTCTCTATATATAAGTCATGCTATATCTCTAATCTCTCTAATCTCTCTCTATATATATAAGTACATTTCTCTAGCTATCTATAAGTCATGCTATACAAGTATAATCTCTGTAATCTCTCTATATCTCTCATCTATCTCTCTAATCTATCTATCTATCTATCCATCTACTCTATCTCTCTAATCTATCTACTCTATCTCTCTAATCTATCTAATCTATCTCTCTAATTTATCTCTCTCTCTATCTCCTTCTCCCTCCTTCCTCCCTCTCCACTACTACAAAATTTATTAACCATAGCGTTGCCCAAAAGGCCTCTGCAGCGGACGTTTTTTCAGCCTGCTGTGGTAAATCGCCACGATTTACGGCAATAGACCAAAAAGACTTACCGTGACGGCCACCACTGCCCGCTGTGGTAAATCGATTTACCGCATCAGGCATCTTAAGGTGTCCGCTGCGGTAAATAGGATATTGACCGCAGCGGATACCTTAAGTTGTTCGCTGCGGTAAATCAATTTACCGCAGTGGACATCTAATAAGGCCCGCCACGGTTAAGGCCGAAGCCCATTAGGCCCAGGGCGAGGCCCATAGCGGGTGATGGTATAAAATAGGCACTTACGGTTTGTGTCCACTCATCTCTCCCATCCCCAGCCATCGCTCCCACTCCCTCTCCCACTCCCAACCCGCGAGATCCCCAGCCGCCGCACTATGTCTCCAGCCTCTCCCTCTCCCACTCCCACTCCGATGGCTTCCGCGGTGTTAAGGCCTCCGACGTGAAGGCGTGAAGGCCTCCGCGGCGCAGTGACTCGTCGTCTCCTCCGATGGCTCGCCCCCACCGCATCCTCCGACCCCGGCCACACCTCTGGAGATGGGTGCCGTGATCTCGTCGGAGATGGCACCGCCTCCGCCGTCGCATCCCCGGCGGGGGAGCAGCAGCCGCATGTCGTGGTGGTCATCACGCTCCCTCCCGCGGACCAGCCCTGCACCTACACCGACGACCCCCCTCCCCCTCCCCCAGAGCCGGTGATGCGGTACCCGGCGGAGACACGGGTCAGGCGACGGCTGAGGCGGGTGCTCTCGACGCGGCGGGTGGTGGCGGCGGCGCTCGTGCTGGGCGCGCTCGCGATCGGCACCTACCCCAAGACGCGTCAGGTTGCCGCCAAGAGGATCGACGACGACAGAAGGAAGACGAGGAATAAGATGGAGGTCGCGAAGGCCCAGATCCAGCCCATTGGGTTTTTTCTTTTTTTTGTTTTCGGAAATTCTTTACCGCAACGGGCAACATAAGCCGCCCGCTGCAGTTAATACTCATTTACCGCAACGAGCGTCTTATGTTGCCCGCTGCGGTAAATATATAAACCGCAGCGGCCACTATTGCCCGCTGCGGTTAAGCCTGGATTTACCGTGGCGTGGCAACGCAAGCGGACGCTGTTGCCTGCTGCGGTAAATCGTTTTCGCCCGTTGGGGTAAAGCAATGTGACGTAGTGCTCCCTCCTTCTTCCCTCTCCCTCATTCTTCCTCCATCTCCCTCCTTCTTCCTCCTTCTTCCTCCCTCCCTCTCCCTCCTTCCCTCTCCCTCCTTCTTCCTCCCTCTCCTTCCTTCTCCTTTGACGCTAGCAGTCCACTGCGGCATTGCCTCGAACACCTTGGTTGCATGGCGGTTAGAGCTCACCGTCGGTTGTCGGGGGCCTATTCTGAGCTCCTAGGTGGCGGCAAGGTAGCTGGCGAGGTCGTTAGCCGTCGCGGGGGAGGTCCTGGGTGCCGTCGCGGGCGAGGTCCTGGGCGGCGTCGAGCAGAGTTGTTGCCGGTGTCGAGTAGAGCGGCGTCGAGCAGAGCGGGCGACGTCGAGCAGAGCAGGCGACGTCGAGCAGAGCGGGCGGCGGCAGCAGGCAGTGGCGGCGGCGTGCAGTGGTGGGAGCTCCTCGCGGCATCGAGGTCGAGGGGGCGGCGGTGGCGTGCAGTGGCGAGCTCGGGCGGCGTCGAGCAGAGCGGCAGCGTGTGGAAATGGCTAAGTGTGGAACGGGCGTGAGTCTGAAAATTTCAGACCGCGCCCTTTCCTTATATACGTGGGCACATCACTGTCGGTTCCTATTAAAAACCGGCAGTGATGTACTCTATCACTGCCGGTTTGTACTAGGAACTGACAGTGATGAGGGCACATCAGTGCCGGTTTCTGTAAACCGGCAGTGATTGGGGAGGCATCACTGCCGGTTGGTAGATAGAATTGGCAATGATAGAGTCACATCACTGTCGGTTCTTTAATAACCAGCAGTGATATGTGATTTTAAAAAAATTTTCCCTATGCTTTAGAATTCAAATTTCTCTTGATTTTTTACTATAACTTGAAAAACTCCAAACATAGAAGTTGCATAATTTTTCATTCTCTACAACTTTTGCTGAAGGAGCATATTCAAATTCTTTATAGGTTTTGAATTCCTTTTTGAAATTTGAATAAGGGTTTAAAATTCAATTCCCCCTTTATAATTACTCCAAAAATTGGAATAGAAGTTGAAAATCTTCCAACATAGCTTTTGCTAGTTCTGAGGAGCTCTACATTAATGCTTATACACTCAAGGTCTAATTCTTTATAGTTTTTGAATTCCTTTTTTTCAATTTGAATAAGGGTTTAAAATTCAATTACCCCCTTTGTAATTACTCCAAAAATTTGAATAGAAGTTGAAAATCTTCCAACATAGCTTTTGCTACTTTTGAGGAGCTCTACATTAATGCTTATACACTCAAGGTCTAATTCTTTATAGTTTTTGAATTCCTTTTTTCAATTTGAATAAGGGTTTAAAATTCAATTACCCCCTTTGTAATTACTTCAAAAATTTGAATAGAAGTTGATAATCTTCCATCATAGCTTTTTCTAGTTTTGAGGAGCTCTACATTAATTCTTATACACTCAAGGTCTAATTCTTTATAGTTTTTGAATTCCTTTTTTCAATTTGAATAAGGGTTTAAAATTCAATTACCCCCTTTGTAATTACTCCAAAAATTTGAATAGAAGTTGAAATCTTCCAACATAGCTTTTGCTATTTTTTAGGAGCTCTATATTAATTCTTATACACTCAAGGTCTATTTCTTTATAGTTTTTGAAATCCTTTTGACATGGCATACATCAATCAATAACGTGGTACAACTCATCAATCTCTACAACTCCATATGATCTCAAATTCGATGCAAATTACTAAAACAACATTTCATTAAGGATTACATAGTTTATGACACTCTAACAGTTCACGGTGCAGGCACGATGATGGCCTCATCGTGATCACTCCGGAGGTAAACAGGTTCGTCACCCTCTTCAAGGACATGTAGGGTAACGTCCGCCCCAAAAGGAGCCATTTCTTCATAACCTTTGTACTCTTCTTCGTCTACCACTTCGTCGACACCGACAATCTTCCTTTTGCCTTGCAATACTACATGTCGTCTTCCATTTGTATTGTTATCCATTGCATAGAAGATTTGCAAAACATCCTTTGCAAGGACGAAGGGGTCATCTCTGTATGCGGTCTTGGATAGATCAACGGTAGTGAACCCATCCTTGTCCATGTTGATTTCATTCAGCCGGACCCACAGACAATGGAAAAGAGCTACTTTCAACTGATGTCCATAGTCTAGCTCCCATATCTCATCTATGAAACCATAGTATGTTGCCACCACCGTGCCGAACTCATCGTGGTCGTCGAAACGAACACCACTATTTTGATTGGTGCTATTTCCGTCCTGTTTTTTTGTGTGTAAAATGTAAAACCATTTATTTGATATCCTTGGTACATCATTAGCATAGTCGAAGGTCCGGGGGCTAAGAGATCTAGCTGACATCCCGTCACCATTCCTAGCCTTTGGCGTCGAAACCAGCCACCGAATTCCTCCTTATGTTTTTTCTCAAGCCAAGCCTGTGACCTACTGATGTGCTTATTTTGCAATAACTACTTGTGCTCATCAATGTATGCAATCACACCGTCGGTCTGCTGGAGAACAGCGAAGTGTGCTTGTCTGAAGGAGACCACTTTGTCTATTTTGACAGCTTTCTCACCTATTGTTCCTTTGCCCCCTAGTCTTCCATCATGGTGAGATACTGGAACTCCGACTTGCTTGATGTACAAATAATATATGGAGAACTCAATAGCCTCCTCTGTTGACCATCCTTCTACCATGCTCCCTTCTGGTCTGAATTTATTCCTAACATACCGCCTAAAAACTTTCATGAGCCTCTCGAAAGGAAACATCTGGTGTAGGTACATTGGGCCAAGGGCTTTTATTTGATCCACAAGATGAACAAGTAGATGCACTGAAATATCGAAGTAAGTCGGTGGGAAATGCATCTCAAGCATACATATAATCTCGGCTATCTCCTTCTACAGGTGGTCTAGCCTGCCACTTCAATGACCTTTTCAGAGACCGTGTTGAAGAACGAACACAACTTTATGATTGGAGTGCGGACTTTGTCAGGGAGGATACCTCGCAGGGCAACTGGGAGCAGCTGAGTCATTATGACATGACAGTCATGGGTCTTCATAGAACCATAGTTAAACTTAACTTCTCTCATGTTAACTAGCCTCTTCGGATTCGCACAATATCCGCTCAGTACTTTGAGATCATTGAAGAAAGAAATAAGCATTTCTTTTTCCTCCTTTTTCAGTGTCCATGATGCCACCGGAAGTTTCAAGTGGCCATTCTCAAGAGTTACTGGGTGCAACTCCTTCCTGAGGCCCAGGTGTTGCATGTCCAAGCGTGTCATGACAGAATCCTTGCTTGTTCCCCCGATGTTCATCAACGTGTTAAGTGTGTTACCGCACACGTTTTTAGTTATGTGCATTGGATCAAGACGTACACTCAAAAGTGACCAATAAGGTAGTTTTCAGAAGATTGATTTTTTCTTCTAGATACTATCGGTTGGCGCTGCTATTGTCCCTGCCCGCTTCCCAAGGACAACATTTGTGAGTTTGCTTAATTGTTGAAGCATTTGTTTCCTGTTTCGATACTTTGGAAGTCCACGTTTCTCAATAGTCCCATTAAAATCTTTTGTATTCCTACGGTAAGGGTGATCACGACATAGGAACCTACGGTGTCCCATGTAGACCATCTTCCTGTTTTCTGGTAGATGTGTAGCATCAGTCTCGTCCAAGCACTCGACACACCCAGTGTATCCTTTTGTCTTCTCTCCAGACAAGGAACCTCGCCCTGGTAGGTCGATGATTGTAACGATAAGTACAACCTTTACCGTGACATGTTCTTGCTTGTACTCATCCCAAACATCCTTCACACCCGTCTCCCACATCTGTAGTAGTTCATCGATCACTGGTTCTAGAAGCACATCAATATCATTACCAGGTTGTTTTGGTCCTTGGATTAGTAATGGCATCTGGACGTATGACCGTTTCATACAAAGCCAGGGTGGAAGGTTGTATATACATAGCATCACTGGCCAAGTGCTATGATTGGTTCTAACCTGGTCAAACGGGTTCGTCCCATCCGTGCTCAAAGCTAACCACAGATGCCTTACCTCTACACCGATGTTCTTATAGAACATAGTGTTGATAGTCCTCCAGTCCGACCCATCGGCGGGGTGTCTCATCATTGAATCTTTCTTTCGCTCTTCACCGTGCCAACGCAACAGCTTGGCTGACTTTGCATTTGCAAACAACCTATGCACTCGTGGAGCTATAGGAAAATACCACACTGACTTTATGGGCTATCGACACCGTTTTTCGGCACGTGTCAAATGAGCCAAGACTTGCATTGATCGGTAGCTGTTTTCTATCGGTATCGGAAAGTCATCGGTCAAATTTACCGATGAGAATGAATGCTGCAAGAAAGATAAATTTATTGCCGATGGGAGTTGGACGACTCTTGCCGATAAGAATTAATTGGTGAAGACAAGTTACTAGAAGTGCAAGGTTGCCGATTGGGAAGTATTGCCGATGCCGATGGGCATGGAGTGCCGATAGGCACAGGGTAACGTGGCGGTTGATGTCAGCAAGGGACTGCCGATAGCAATAAAAGGAAGTTGCGGATTGAAGAGTCTGCCGATGGAAAGTTTCATTGAATAAAAGATATAAGGAAACTGGTGATCTTATGCCAGTATCATTATAAAAGTCTGAGTCTGACTCTTGCACGAGTCGTTTATTTCCTTAAAAATAGAGGTGTCTGTTTAGGAAAGTAATATTGTTATTTGGGTCCGACTCCTGCATGAGTCAGTTATTTCCTTTAAAGTAGGAGTTTGTTTTGGAAAGGTGCGAGTTCTGTCTATTTACAACTCCTATGGCTGGAGTATAAATATGTACCTAGGGGTCGTGAGATAAAATAATCAATCTATCAAACAAATCAATTACTCTTATTTACCGTTACTGCAATTTACCCTTTTATTGCATTAGTCTTAGTTTATCTACGTGTTCTTCAAGCTTCGACGGGCTACATCTCCTTGATCTCCGTCAAACCCTTGCAAGTTCCGCGTGGGAGTAATCTGAGCTTTGACATCCGGGCGCATCGCTGTTGTCTCGTTCAGCTCTGTTCTAGTTATCCTGATCAAGTCTGAATCTTGACATCTGGGCGTATCGCCATTGTCTTGTTCAAATCTTGTTCTAGTTATCATCCTTGTCGATTAACTGGTCAAATCGACTGACACACCTTTGGATATCGAATTCGGGTAATAGCCCGAGGTGTTCGTAGATCCTGACGCTTTTTGTGTCAACACCTCTTTTGGCACACCCGGTGGGACCAATTATACATCTATCATGGGTGATAACTCCGACGTTAACCAGAGGAACATCATCGAAGTCTCCGAGGCCGATCTGAAAGATGATCAAAGGCTGGCTATGGAGCGGGCTATGGAGGAGTACAAACAGTTGTATCTGAAGTCCTTCAGCCTAAGCAGGAGCGGTGAAGCCATCCAAAAGCAAGATCCGCCGTTGCCACAGCAGGTCACGTATGATGCCAATCCTGGTAAGTTGCAAGAGATGGTTAATTCTGCCTTGAATCAAGCATTAATTAACCACTCCAGCATCAAAGAACGACAAGCACCTCAATATGTTGGTCCAGCATATAATCAACCTAGATCGGCATCTATAAACCCATCGGCAGTCCCAGTGGCGTCTCCCACTCCCATGGATCCGTCTGCCGATGTGGCTACACCACCAAGGCCAAGTCCTGAAAGTGTCACCAAGCTTAGTGCAAATCCGGTGGCATCGGCAATGACAGGACCTGCTGTCCAGAATCATCCAACTCCCGTCAACTGGTGGGGTTACGGTATGCCGACAAATCTATCTGCTGGTTCCAATCTGATGCAGGGAGACAATTCAGCTTGGAAGGGATCCATGGCGTCGGCAATGCAATCACAGCCGGTGGTCCCTATGATGCATTACTCCACGTCTCCTCCAACGGTGAAAATGCCATCAGAAGATCTCCAGGTGGTGATTCCTAAAGTACCTATGATGCCACCATCGGCAAACTCTGTGCCGATGCAACACAATATAGCAACTAGAAGCCAACCTATGGTGGTAAATCCTCAGGCCGGGGTAATAGCACATCAAGGTAACCAATTTGTTGATTACTCCAAGATGATGGAACAGCAGGCACCAGTTAACTATCAGTCATCGGTAAGTCATATACCGATGATTTGTAATCCTAGATGGACTAGCCAGCCGTCGGTTCAATAGCCTGGCGTACCGATGTATCATTATGGAAGTCTAGCAAATACTCAGAATGGAGCATCGGTACAGCAATCGATGAATATGATGACTCAACCTAATCCAGTAAGTGTGCAAAGTTATCCATCGGTAAATTAGCCGATGCATAATGTCTAGATGACTGGTGCTGCGCCCATGCCAATTACTCTGCATCATCTTCTACCAAGACCTGAAGGGGCGCATCTGCCAACTCCACCAGTCAACAACCAGCCAATGAGTCGGCAAAATCAGGATGCATATTGGACCGATAAGATTGCCGAAGTGATGAAAGAACAATTCGGCATTAAACCCAAGGTTAACACATACTCTTATCGGACGCCATATCCTCCGTCGTATGACTTAATTCCTCTCCCAAATCAGTACAAGGTACCTGATTTTACCAAGTTCTCTGGCCAAGATGACACATCAACAATGGAGCACATTAACCGCTTCATTATCCAGTGTGGAGAGGCTGCTAGCAGAGAAGAACTGAGGGTAAGACTATTCTCATCATCGTTGTCTGGATCGGCATTCACATGGTTTATTTCATTGCCTCCAAACTCTTTGATTACTTGGACCGATCTGGAAAAACAATTTCACAAGTATTTCTTCACGGGCGTACACGAAAAGAAGCTTACCGATTTGGTCAAGTTGAAGCAGCGTAATGACGAATCGGTGGAAGGCTTTGTCCAGAGGCTGCGAGACGTGAAGAATAAGTGCTACCGTTTGGTGCTTGATGATCGGCAATTGGCAGATTTGGCCTTCCAAGGATTGCTGCCACACATCAAAGATAAGTATGCATCTCAGGAGTTTGAAAGTCTAAGTCACCTTGTGTAGAGAATTGTCGATCAAGACGTCAAGACTTTTGAGCCTAGAAAGACTTGGAATAAGAAGGTGACCTTCATCGAGCAAGAAGAGGATTCCGATGAGGAGTTAAACATCAGCGCTGCCGAATGGATAAAGGATAAGAAATCTGTGTCTTGTCCATTTGGCCAGAAAGAGGCTGAAAGGTTCACCTTCGATATCACCAAGGCCGATAGGATGTTTGACTTGTTACTTCAGGAAGGGCGGATCAAGTAGATGCCTAACCAAGTAATTCCATCGGCCGAAGAACTCAAAAAGATTAGGTATTGCAAGTGGCACAATGCAACTTCGCACAGTACCAACGACTGCAAGGTATTCAGGCAGCAGTTGCAGTCAGAAATTGAATCTGGACGAATTAAATTTGAAAATTCTAAAGTCCAGAAACCGATGAAGATTGATCAGCATCCGTTTCCATATAATATGGTGGAAACTAGTGGAAAAACTAAAGTGCTAACATCGGAAGCCGCCAGGAAGAATGCATCGGTAGATCCTGACCATCAAGTAGCTAAACGTGATGAGAGGAGGTTTGTCGATGACAGAAAGGGCAAGAAAGTTGCCAATGAAGGTAGCAGTGCCAAGAGCGCTCCTGGTGTTATAATCACGTATAAGTAGCCAAGGCGAGCGTATCGGCAATCGCGAGTGGAGCAATATTGGCAGGAAGAAGAGCACCAAGAGTGGCTTCGGCATAAGGACCACTGGAAGTGTCCCTTCTTCGTTCATTGCTGGGAAGAAGGCATCAAGCTACCTACTGCCGATAATTGTCCTGAATGCAATGGATACTATCCTGCCGAACGGACAGAAAAGAAGCCTTGCTTTGATGATCGGACATCCAGGTATGCTGGGCCGCTCAGAGAAAAGAAATCAGCACATGACCGACTGGGGGGCAAGCTCAGCGCGCACGATAGGCTAGGCAGGCGTGCTGATCAAGGGGAGCTTGGGGAGATGGCCAATGCAAGAGTGTCTGATGAAGAAATATTCTCTAGAGATCCAAACATCAGGAGTGGTGCCGACGCAAGCAGTGAAAGGCAGCACCAGCCCGTTTGGAAAACCAAGCTTCCTCAATGGTGCCCTAAGGGTCTAACAAAGACGCAGAAAAGGAGAATCCAGCGCGAACGCCAAAGCGACTTATGTGACAGTGAAAATCCTTCAAGGTAAAAGCAGTGGAGGCCAAAGCGCAAGGATAGGGATCCATCGACAGAAATCAATATGGTCGTCATATTGCCGATGGAGTTCATGTCATGTTCAGGAAGCATGGAAAAGGCGGCCAAGACTTAGTCAAGACGGACATGAAACTTAACGATTTTGAGGGCAATGTGTCGCCAGCCATGGGAGTCGTATGTGTTGAATTAACCATCGGCAGTAAAACTTTGCCGACAACATTTTTTGTGATCAGTGGCAAAGGCACCTACAACTTGCTCCTAGGAAGGGATTGAATCCATGCTAATTGTTGTATTCCTTCTACAATGCACCAAAGCCTTGTGTAATGGGTTGGAGACAAGATTGAAGTCGTCCGAAGTGAGGCCCCATCGTTTGTTGCATCGGCAGAATCGGAAACTTATGAGCAAACCAGGTGCATATCAGGTGAAGCTTGGGACACGGAGTTCCTCAAAGTTGCCGATTACCGCATTACACCGATCCAAACAGTCGGTCCTGAAGAAGAGTTTTAATGGATCGATTCGCCGATGATGGAAAACTGGGACAGAGGTTCACATCGGCTGATGATTTATTAGAAGTAGATATCGACGACGGTAGTAAGCACAGGCCTACTTTTGTTAGCGCTAAGTTAGATTCCCAATGTAAAAAACAGTTGACCGATTTGTTAAAGAAATACAAAGATTGTTTTGCTTGGGATTATATAGAGATGCCTGGTTTAGACCGATCAATAGTCGAACATCGGTTGCCTATTAAGTCTGGTTTCCAACCACATCGGCAACCTGCGCGCCGATGCAATCCTATTGTGTTGCCTGACATTAAAGCTGAAATTACGAAATTAATCGAAGCTAGGTTTATTCGGCAGTGTCGATATGCCGATTGGATTTCTAATGTGGTTCCTGTGTATAAGAAGAATGGAAAACTTCGTGTTTGTATTTATTTTCAGGAATCTCAACAAAGCTACACCGATGGATGGTTACCCGATGCTCATTGCCGATCTGCTGATTGATGCTGCTGCTAGACATCAAATCATTAGCTTCATGGATGGCAATGCTGGATATAATCAGATATTCATGGCTGAAGAAGACATATCCAAGACTGCTTTTAGATGTCTAGGTTATGTTGGTTTATTTGAGTGGGTTGTCATGACTTTTGGCTTGAAGAATGCCGGTGCTACTTATCAAAGAGCAATGAATTTTATCTTTCATAAGTACATCGGCACGATAGTCAAAATCTATATTGATGATGTGGTGGTTAAATCTGGAAATTTTGAAAAGCATCTTGCCGATTTACGGAAAATCCTGGAATGCACAAGGGAGCATGTGTTGAAGATGAATCCTAACAAGTGTGCTTTTGGTGTATCGGCAGGTCAGTTTCTGGGTTTCATGGTGCATCAGAGAGGCATCAAGATCGGTAGGAAATCTATTGATGCGATTAAAAAAGTAGTTGCTCCTACAAACAAGACTAAGCTGCAATCTTTGATCAGCAAAATTAACTTCATTACAAGATTTATATCCAACTTATCTGGTAAGATTAAATCTTTTAGTCCATTGTTAAAGCCGAAAGCCGATCAAGAGTTTACATGGAAAGAGGAACAACAGTTAGCCTTGGAGGAGATCAAGAGATATTTGGTAAACCCTCCAGTCTTGGTTCCACCTCAGCACGGGATGCCTTTCAGGTTGTCTTTGTCTACCGATGACGGTGTTATCGGATCAACCTTAATTCAAGAATTTGAAGGGAAAGAACGTGTGATATATTATTTGAGCAGAAGGCTGGTAGATGTTGAAACAAGGTATTCGGCCATAGAGAGATTATGTTTATGTTTATATTTCTCTTGCATAAAATTGAGGCATTATTTATTGTCGGCTGAATGCACTGTTGTCTGCAAAGATGATGTGGTTAAGTACATGCTGTCGATGCCGATATTAAGTGGGAGGATTGGCAAATGGAATCTAGCACTTTCAGAGTTTGATTTGAAGTATGAATCGGCTAAGGCAGTTAAGGGTTAAGTAATGACCGATTTTGTTACTCAGCAATGCAATATGGTAAGCTCTGTAGAGATTGTTCCTTGGACCTTGTTCTTTGATGGATCTATGTGCAAAGAAGGGGCAGGCATCGGTGTTCTCTTAATTTCACCCCGGGGACGGAGATATGAGATTTCATTGCCGATTGTTGCTACATCGACAAACAATCAGGCTGAGTACCAAGCGTTAATAAAAGGATTGGAATTACTAAGGGAAGTGCATGCCGATGCCGTTGAAATCTTTGGCGATTCTATGTTGGTGATCAATCAGTTAATTGGGATTTATGAATGCCGAAGTGAAGTGTTGATTGCACACCATGAGAGATGTTTACAGTTATTGAAAGAATTCAAAGAGTACCGCCTTGAGCATATTCCTAAGTTGCATAATGAAGAAGCCAATCGGTTAGCACAGAATGCTTCAGGATATCAGCCGATTCAAGAAGTCCTGACATCGGTAATGGTTGCTGATGATTGGAAAAAGGAAATCGCCGATTACTTAAGAGATCCATCTAAGAAGGTTGAAAGGCGTCTAAGGTTCCAGGCTACTAAGTATGTGCTCCTCGACAATGAATTGTATTATCGAACGATTGATGGAGTTTTGCTCAGATGCCTTGGTAGAGAGGAATCAAAGGAGTTGATGGGCGAGATCCGTGAAGGTGTGTGTGGAGCACATCAATCGGCATTCAAGATGAAATGGATGATTATGCGGAATGGATATTATTGACCGACAATTCTTGAAGACTGCTTCAACTATTTTAAAGGGTGCCAGGATTGTCAGAAGTTTGGTAATGTCCAGAAGGCACCTGCATCGGCAATGAATCCTATAATCTAGCCTTGGTCGTTCAGAGGATGGGCTATTGATCTCATCGGCCAAATTTATCCACCATCGAGCAAGGGGCATAAGTTTATACTCGTTGCTACCAACTACTTCACGAAATGGGTAGAGGCGATTCCTTTGAAAAAGGTGACATCGGCAAACATGATAGATTTTGTGAAGGAACATATTGTTTACCAATTTGGTATTCCTCAAACTATTACCACCGATCAAGGAACCATGTTCACATCGGGAGAGTTTGATGTGTTTGCTGCTGGTATGGGGTTCAAGGTATTGAATTCTTCTCCTTATTATTCCCAAGCTAACGGTCAGGCTGAGGCGAGTAATAAAGGAGTCATTAAGCTTATCAAACGCAAAATTGAGGAAAACCCTAGAAGGTGGCATATAGTGTTGAGTGAGGCCCTATGGTCATATTGGATGGCGTGTCATGGTGCAACCAAAGTTTCGCCGTATCAGTTGGTCTATGGGCATGATGCTGTCCTGCCTTGGGAAATTAAAACTGGTTCTAGGCGATTGTTTTCTCAGGATCAATTGACAACCGATGAGTATGATACTCTTATGAAGGATGAATTAGAAGACTTAGCAGGTCATCGATTGAGGGCTCTGATCAGCATTGAAGAAAATAAGAAAAGGGTTGCCAGATGGTATGATAAGAAGGTGAAGGTGAAGCAATTTGCCGATGGCGATCTGGTATGGAAGTTGATTTTACCGATTGGGACTAAGAGTTCTAAGTTTGGAAAATGGTCTCCTAATTGGGAAGGTCCTTATCGGATAAAACATTCTGCTCCTGGCAATGCTTATATTTTAGAAACTCTCGAAGGAGTTGCATTCTCCAGAGCAATCAACGGTAAATACTTGAAGAAATATTACCCTAGTATTTGGGTAGACGCATAGAGTACCCGTTCGAATGCCGATGAGAGAATAAGTTATGTGACATCGGTAAAAAGCGTACTGGCATTATATTACAAAGAAAAATCAAGTATCACTGTTACACTTGCCGATATGATGAATTACAACAAGGATTGAATGGCTGATATTGCACGCAGGCGAATTTGTTCTATTTCTTCCATCTCCCTGGCATCATCATCGGCAGATCCTTCAATTGGCTTGATTTTCTTTTTCAGAAGGATAGCTTGTCGGGCGTTTGTGTCTCTTTCTTGTCGTAGGGCCTTAATGGCGTCGGGCAGTTGAGCTTTCTTTTGGCTGGCTGTGTTCAGGGCTTCTTCAACCCTTTTTAGTTCGGTCTACAACTCTTCCCTCCTTGCCGATAGCTGAACGATCTCGTGCTCAAGATTGGCGTTGGAAGCTTCTACTTGGCCGATGCCCTTGTGCTTATCATCGGCAACTTGTTTGAACTTAAGCATTTCTTCTTCAAGATTTGACCGAGCAGTCCTATCGGCTATGCGACGAAAGAGTCTTTGATACTGGAGTTGCTTGCTCTCAAGAAACGCTGCCTGGAAGAGTGTTTCTTCTGTATCGGCAGACAGGTGGCCTTGGATGTCTTTAAAAGCTATCTTTATTGCAGTGGAGTCTTGGACGAGATGAGATTGTGTCTTGTTGCAGTAAAGATAGAAATGTTTCAAGCTTGAGTTTGACATCTGCCAATAAAGCTGGAGCGGAGCTTTCTTCGTCTTCATCTCCATCGGGAAGGTTGACGGCGAAAGAGAACAAGCTATTCGTTGGAGCAGAACCTTCTTTATCTTCGTCTTCGTCAGGGAGGTTGATGCCGAAGGAGAACAAGCTATCGGGAGAGTCTTGGGCTTGAAAAGAAGAAGATTAGAGCTTGCCGATCATAAGTTTATGTTGTGGGTTTTGATAATCGGCTTACCATTTTGAAACGGATTTCTTGCCTGGGACTTGGGAAGTCAGTCGGCATAGCATAATCTTGAGGATCGGCAATAGTTGCCGATGCACTTGCCTCTGTTGGAGGGACGATTGGTGCTGGTGTTGCTGGTGCTGCTTCTGCCATGATGGCTGGTTCCTGCGGCGGTGTTGCCGTCTTCTGGCAGGTGCTGGTACCGATGTCGATACTGTTGAAGCTGGTTCCTGCAGTGGTGGTATTGTTCCCTGGTCGGGAGTTTCGTCCATTGGCTGCACAGGAATGGACGCCGACAATGGTTCTGCCGTTGGTGCGTCAGCGGTTGGTGATGCGACTAGAGTTGGTGGCATAGATGGGGTGGCTAGCCTCAGACGTCTCTTTTTCCTCGGTGCAGCAGTTGGTGAGCCGACGCGTTTCGACTGCGAAGCTTGGGGGCATCGGCAGCATGAGGTGGAGAAGCTTGTACGTTTGGAGCAGCTGCCGATGGCCTCGCTGCCTGAAAAATGTTTGGTGCAAGTTACATAAAGTAAATATTGCCGATGAGCAGTTTGTGATCAGTATAAGTAAAAGTAAAACTTACTGCGAAAGCTCGCGCCAAGATGGCAGCAGGAGCCGATGGAGTAGCAATGGTCTTTGCGGGCGTCGGCTTGGGCTTGAGGGTGACCTTAGGTACCCTTTGAGGTATGAAAGCAGCCAATGTGGGAGCCTTGTTGCTGATGATTGATACGAGGCTCATCATTCGAAGATGCAAGGGTTTGCTACTCTTGCTCATTTGGGGGATTGGATCGTCAACCTGTTAAGCAAAAGGTTAGATACCGATGGTAGAAGTAAATAATAAGAAATGTATTCGAATAAACTTACTGCATCATTGGGAATGACGTGATCGGAGTCGATCAAGTGCCGATAGTAGTGCGATGACTTGGCGAATAGTTGACTTCTCCATTCTCGCCACCAAGATTTGTATAACTCTGTCATGAACGATGTTGGTGCCCAGGAGGATAGATCAATGTTTGATGTATCGGCATGGGGAGAAAGGTTGACAATCTTGTTCCAATCCATGGCACTGGAGATGATTTCTCTTAGCTTTATCACATTGGCAAAGCTGAGTTTGATCGGTAATTGGCAGTTGCCTTGCTACTGCCGATGGATAATAAAACTCATAAGATGGAGGAGAATTCTTCCCGGTTCCAAAGATGTTGACTGGAATGGCTCGGGGAACAATGCTGGCCTTCATGATTGTTTCATTCTATGGCACGTTCCAATCAGTAATGTTGAATAACAATGGGAATGGGTTATTTTCATCGACATAAGGCCACCAAAGCCATTCTGCGGCGGGGATTCCACAGTAAAGCTTTTGGAAGAACCTACCGAATTGATCTGCATTGGCATCGGTTCCTGGTAGCACTATGATAGCCTCCCCAAAATTGAGTGGGGGACGGGTTGCCGATTCATCATCATCATATACGTAGTCTTCTGATATATCCCTCAGAAATTGCTGACTGAATAGATCGAATTGGAGGACCTTGTACATGTGTGCATTTAACCACATGTTTATAAACCACCAAGGACCCCCGAGGTTGCCGATGGACTCGCCTAATAATAACTTCCTGGACACTTGGTGTAGAAGATGGTATACCGATCCAAGGAGGTATCGGCCAAAAGGTAGTCTTGTTCCATCGGCTAGGAGCTCTGTTGCAGGGAGGTACATGGTAGTAGGTCCGACGGTTGCCACAGAAGATAAACTTTTCTAGCCACATGTTCAAAAAGATGGCGTGCTCCCGCTGACTTACCGATCCAATTTTTTGATATTCCCGGATGTAACCAGTCCAGCCCCCGACATTGCGTGTGTTCACCTTATACTCAGCCTTCCTATTGAACAGGGCGGGAGTATCGGCAGAGGAGACATCAAGGCCGGTAAGCATGTGTACATCGGCAAGAGTGGGAGTAGCTGGTCCGTGTCTGAAAAAAAACATTCATTGTGTCGGACCAGAAATACGAAGCCGCCATCATCATATTCTCATTCTTCTCCATATCGGCAATGGAGAGCCTGCTACACTGATCTAGGTTACGCTCTGACGAGTAAACTTGCTGTGTTCTGATTATTCTAAGGTACCAGTTCTTCCATCCCTTGGTGGGTTTAGGCCATGAACGGAAGGCATCTTTCCATAACCCTATGCTAAAGCACTTGGATCTGAAAGGGATGCGGTTGGTCTCCCCATTAATCAGATTAATGGGGTCAGGGTTTCCCATTGGACCTAGGCAGTTGAAATTGAATTGCTCAATCGGGATTACTACTTTGTTGTACAGTTCCTAGGTTGCGGAAAAAATCAAAGAAAGAAAAGGGAAAAGAGGATTATAAAATTGATACGGAAAAGGAACATGCAGAAGATGAAGTGAGAAGGAGACAGATTTACCTTGGGGACGTCGAAGTGGATCGCCATTGGAGCTGGGGGAATCCTTGCGATTTGTTCTCTGCTTGAAGAAATTACTGTTGCTTGAGTTCACAGAGTTGTTCTTCAGAGTCGCCGCCGAGGTTGAAGACGAGGGTAGGTGAAAGTAAAAGTAGACTCAGGGTAAAAACAGATTGGATGGTGGTAACTTTTATAAGCCTGGTCAGGGGTATTTTGGAATTTTCTTCACACTGAGCAGGAATGTAGAGAGGTATGCAATAGGTATGCGCAACAATCGAGGAGATATGATTAGGTTTGCAACTGTTCGCGCTTTGGTCACGGGATTTTATTAATAAATTACAGTTTTGCGTGCGGTAATCGAGGAGGTTGTGCAGTTATCTTGGAGAGGGCAGTTACAGTAGATAAAATTTCGGCGCATAAAATATTCTACACTCCGAAATTGGGGGGCATGTGTTGACACCGTTTTTCGACACGTGTCAAATGAGCCAAGACTTGCATTGATCGGTAGCTGTTTTCTATCGGTATCGGAAAGTCATCGGTCAAATTTGTCGATGAGAATGAATGCTGCAAGAAAGATAAGTTTATTGCCGATGGGAGTTGGACGACTCTTGCCGATAAGAATTAATTGGTGAAGACAAGTTACCAGAAGTGCAAGGTTGCCGATTGGGAAGTATTGCCGATGCCGATGGGCATGGAGTGCCGATAGGCACAGGGTAACGTGGCGGTTGACGTCAGCAAGGGACTGCCGATAGCAATAAAAGGAAGTTGCGGATTGAAGAGTCTGCCGATGGAAAGTTTCATCGAAGAAAAGATATAAGGAAACTGGTGATCTTATGCCAGTATCATTATAAAAGTCTGAGTCTGACTCTTGCACGAGTCGTTTGTTTCCTTAAAAATAGAGGTGTCTGTTTAGGAAAGTAATATTGTTATTTGGGTCCGACTCCTGCGCGAGTCAGTTATTTCCTTTAAAGTAGGAGTTTGTTTTGGAAAGGTGCGAGTCGTGTCTGTTTACAACTCCTATTGCTGGAGTATAAATATGTACCTAGGGTCGTGAGATAAAATAATCAATCTATCAAACAAATCAATTACTCTTATTTACCGTTACTGCAATTTACCCTTTTATTGCATTAGTCTTAGTTTATCTACGAGTTCTTCAAGCTTCGACGGGCTGCATCTCCTTGATCTCCGTCAAACCCTTGCAAGTTCCGCGTGGGAGTAATCTGAGCTTTGACATCCGGGCGCATCGCTGTTGTCTCGTTCAGCTCTGTTCTAGTTATCCTGATCAACTTTGAATCTTGACATCTGGGCGTATCGCCGTTGTCTTGTTCAAATCTTGTTCTAGTTATCGTTCTTGTCGATTAACTGGTCAAATCGACTAGCACACCTTTGGATATCGAATTCAGGTAATAGCCCGAGGTGTTCGCAGATCCTGACGCTTTTTGTGTCAACACGGGCCCTCCTCTGGTCTTGCTTCCATCATTTGGTGGCCCTTGCTTGTATCGGGGAGTTTTACACTTGGGACATGCATCCAAGTCTTTGTATTTCTCTCCACGGTACAATATGCAGTCGTTGAAACACATGTGGATTTTCTCAACCTCGAGGCCAATTGGGCAAATCATTTGCTTTGCAAGGTAAGTCTTTTCTGCTAACTCGGTATCCTTTGGGAACAGTTTATGTAGTATACCTAACAAGTTATCGAAGCCTTTTTCACTCAACCCATTCGTTGATTTGAACTCCAATAGCATGATGTTGGCTTCCAGTTTGCTTATTGGGCAGCTCGGATACAATTGTGTTTTTGCATCCTTTCTCATCATCTCCAGTTTTTTCAACTGTGAAGCACTAACGAATCCCCCATGCACATCATGTAGAAGCTGTGAAATGCCATCATCTTCCTCTGTATCGTCAGCTAATGTATTCACAAACACATCATCTACGAACACATGGTGGATAAGTACCCATGTATGTTCAGCTTTGATGATGAGTGATCGTCCAACACGTGAGTGTTTGGGTTTGAGTGGCTTACCCTAACCTCTGCGAAAGCAGAAATATGTGCTTGTCTGTCGGTTTGTGGTGTGCAGGTGCTATGCCTAGTGATAGTGGTCAATGGCGTGGAGAAGGTCGAGTAAAGGCTTGCCGTGCCGATGGACTGAGAGCGGTGAAGGGCGGAAGCGGGGCTCAGACTGAGGGACCATGGGTGCCGGCGGACTAGCTGTGGTGGCTAGTACTTGGCACCGGCGAGTGCGAGAAGACATGGAGGTAGACCGAGTCGGCCGAGTCAAGACGGTGGACGCGCGAGTCGAGCGGAGGCTGAGGGGACTCGGAGTCCGACCGAGCGAAGACAAGGTGGCTCGCGTCGAGTGGTTTGGTGGTTTGGGCCTCAAAACCATCCGCGTCGGTTTCTGAGTTTGGCCCGCAAAACTCGGGGTTTGGTAGTTGAGCCCAAAGCTACCGGTGGCGGGTTTCCTGGGTTTTGGCCTCAAAACCTAGGTGGAGCTTCCGAGGAAGCGGGGATGGCACGTGGCGGAATCCTGGAGGTTGCGTCGAGGCGACGGCAACTCCCGGCACGAAGCGGGCCGTCCATTCAAATCGAGGAAGATATTTTTCGGAGCTTGGACTGCAATGCTTAGGCTAGGTAGTTCACTCATGTATCTAGGGGGGGTCTTTGGGAGATAGCCAAAGCCCCGTTAAATAGAGGAACATTTTTTCTCCTGTGAGCGTCGGACCACTTTGCCTTAAGCTCCGGACCATAGCAAGTGGTCCGGTGGTCTTGACCTTTCTCGTGTCAAGCAGCAAGAGGCGTCGGACCACCCTCCGGACCTCCCGGTTTTGAGCACCGGACCTTTGACGAGTGGTCCGGTGGCTCTGCTGAGAAACACTACCACACGTCGGACCACTCTCCTTGGTCCGACGGGGTAATCCGGTGGTCTGGTCCGGAGGTCGGTACCTTACTAGATTGTCTGGCGAGTGAGCACCGGACCACCTTCCTTGGTCCGGAGGTGGCGTCGGACTAGTCCGGAGCCTCTGGTCTGGAGCTAGGGTGCTCACTGTGTTCTTCTGTCTCGGCGGGTGAAAGTGTCGGACCTGAGCTCCGAACTACTCGCTATAGTTCGGTGGCTCAGTTCCATCTGGTCCGGAGCCTCTGTTGGTGCTATTTTTCCTTCGTTCTTTTCGCAGTCTGTTTCTCTGGGTTTGTGACTAGCTCCACTATGTTTCTAGGACATCTCCTAGAACATCCACCCACTTGTGGGTCATGAGCCTAGTTCTTCTTTGGGTTGTGCTTGGGACAAGGGTCAAGATCGTCCAAAAGGAATTTTTTATTTGGCTCCCATTCACCCCCTCCTCTGGTCGCCATTTCCGGTCCTTCAATTGGTATCAGAGTCGGTTAAGGATCAATCCACCTTACACGGTTCTTGATCCGCGAAGGCGACATGGAGCGAGGTGCTAGTAAACCTCCCTACTTCGATGGAACCAACTTTGCCTATTGGAAGGTGCGCATGTCGGCTTACCTCCAAGGGCTTGACACAAAGTTTTGGGAGATTTGTGAGAATGAGAACTACGTGGTTCTTGACGCTCGGATCACCGATGCCCAGGTTACGCAGCATGCATCTAATGTAAGAGCCCATAGCATTCTCTTCTCTTGTCTGTCTCTTCCGGAGTTTGAGCGGGTTTCGAGTCTCACTATGGCACGAGAGATCTGGCAAACACTCTTGAGATATCATGAGGGAAACCCTCAGATCAAGTCCAGACTCTTTGACACGTACCATAGAGAGTACGAGAACTTTGCTCAGTTGGCCGACGAATCTGTTGACGGGATGTTCACTCGCTTCCAATCCATCATCAACAAGATGCGTGCCAATCGAGCCAACTTGCCTTATGATGATCATGAGATGGCTATCAAGCTTTTGCATGCTCTTGATCGGAAGGTGTGGCAAATGAAGGTGGCTGCCATTCAGGAGTCACCGGGCTATGATGCCCTGACCGTGGACGAGCTGTTCAGCAAGCTCAAGTCCTCGGAGATTGACTACCAGACCTGGGCCAAGCTTGAAAACCCATCGAAACCATCTATGGCGTTGGTTTATGGCCCCGGCGGTATGTCTTCTTCCTCCTCTGACCCTTCACACTCCTTGTTTGCTTTGTCTTTGATTTCTGTGATACAGGAGCAAGTGGAGGCTCTTGGAGATGATGAGCTGGCTTTGGTCATCACCAAGTTCTCACGGTTTCACAACAACCGTTTGAACCGTCGGCATGGTGGCTCAACCAAGGGGTGCTACCGTTGCGGTGATGAGGATCACTTCATCACAAACTGCCCCAAGAAAGCTGCGGGTGACTTCACCAAGCGCAAGGACAAGCGCGAGCACCACTTCAAGGACAAGCACAAGCCCAAGGGTGGATACCACAGAAGGTCCTCCAAGAAGGTGATCGACAAGGTGAAGGCCAAGCACCGAGCCTTCCTCACCTCCCTCAGTGACATCGATGCCTCCTCCGACGGAGATGCTTCTTCGAGCGATGATGAGTCCAAGGGAAAGGTTGAGGACAAGCTCAACGGCCTATGCTTCTACGCCGACGCCAAGCACGGTGGCTTTTGCACCATGGCAATTGAAGAAGGCAAGGTCGGCAAGCGCAAGGATGGCCCCGACTACGACTACGACTCCGACACACCCGAGGTACCACCCCCCGTCGAGTCCCTCTCTCTTGAGATTGAGTCTCTAAACGACGCCTTGATGAGTCAAGTGCGTTGCTCAAGCGTGCTGCTGTCGAGAGGAACGATTTTAGGGCGAAGTACCTTAGCGCGCTTCATGAGCTAGATTTTTCTAAGGCGTCAGTGGTGGTTACCGAGGAGGTAGAGTGTGATGCTTGCGCCATTCACATGTCTGATCTTGTCACTCTCTAGGACAAGTATGGCACTCTACTTGAGGAGGTCAGTGAGCTGAAGGCTAGGCCTAGCTTACTTGGTGCGTGCAAGTCTTGCTTAGGCTTGCATTCTGAGCTGGCACAGAAGGATGCTAAGATCGTTGTGTTAGAGAAGGTCAGCTCAGATAGCACTAGAGAGTCAGATCGCTTTGAGGCTTTGAAGCTTGAGACCGCGTCGTGCAGACACGACAAGATGCGAACCGAGGAAGAAAACACATACCTTCGGTCCATCTTGAGCTGGGTGTCTTGCCAAGAGCCGCAGTTGGGGATGATGCTTAGCCAATGGAAAAGGGCTGGCAGCACGGGAGTAGGCTTTGCTATAGGTGGGAAGGACGATAGCATGTTCGGTAAGATCGGTGAGCGCAGTGGTATGAGCAAGAATGAGAAACCCACCACAACTCCCAAGCTTACCAAGATCACTCCACCTAAGCCTACCAACCCCTCTGAGTTTCCTGTGAGAGATTGTGTGTTTGAAGAGCCACCCAAAACCACTCCACAGAAGCAAGTGTGGATTGCAAAACCGAACCATCTTCGCAACCCACTTGACACACTGCCAGACATCTCTAGTGATCCCCTTCCTAAGAAAGCTAGAGCCATCCAACCCAACAAGAGAGTGCCTACCAAGAGTGTGGTGAGGTACCATTGTGAGTATTGTGAGCGGGATGGGCACTTGGCTGAGTTTTGCTATAGGAGGAAGAGAGATGATCGGAGGCAGTTTGAGTTGAACAACCGGAACATGTACCACCCACAAGTTGGGGTGCGTGAACCGGAAGTTCAGAGGCGCACTACTAGGCCTAGAGGTAAAATGCCTCAAGGTGCTAGCCTCAGAGAGCGAGACCACGCAGTGGTCGTGCCCAGCGGGGTACCGGTCGTGACCCATACGACTACGGACCTCGTGGCGGTGGCTTTACTCCACCCTTCTTTAGCGGACCACGTTTTCCCCATCGTGGTGATCACTATCCTCCCATGGGATAGGAGATGTTTGGCTTTTCTCCTAACCCATTCTTTGGGCAAGTGGGACAACACTGGTATCCTTCACAGTTTACTAACCCCAGTGTTGGCCCGTTTGCTCATCCTATGTCTTTTTATTGATGTAGGAAGGAGGACTGGAGAGACTTGGCTTGTGGATTCTGGATGCTCATGTCATATGACCGGGAATGCCAAGTGGTTCTCCAGCCTCGACCCCGCGCGCCACACCGAGTACATTACATTCGGGGACAAGAGTAAAGGTAAGGTTGTCTCCCGGGGGTCCATCCGAGTCAATTCGTCTTTTGTCCTCAAGGATGTTGCTTTGGTTGCGAATTTGCATTTTAACCTTCTTTCGGTTTCACAACTCCTTGATGACGGTTTTGAGGTGAGTTTTAAGCCAAACCTCTCTCGGATTTTGGACTCTTGTGGTGAGCTTGTCTGCCGGATTTTGCCATTCGGGAAGGTTTTTCGTGCGGATTTTTCTATCTCTTCCAGACCTTCTCGTTGTCTTCTTGCCGGTTCTTCTTCCGAGCTTTGGAAGTGGCATAGGAGATTGGGACATTTTAGTTTTGACTTGCTTGCAAGGCTTAGCTTAATGGACCTTATCCAAGGATTGCCAAAGCTAAAGTTCGAAAAGGATTTGGTTTGCCATCCTTGCAGGCATGGCAAGATGGTTGCTGCTTCCCATCCTCCTGTGACTGAGATCATGACCACTCGACCCGGCGAGCTCTTACACATGGACACAGTTGGTCCAGCTCGGGTCAGGTCAGAAGGAGGGAAGTGGTATGTGGTTGTAGTCGTTGATGACTACTCGAGATACTCTTGGGTGTTCTTTTTGGAGAGTAAGGATGAGGCTTTTCCACTTGTTCGAGATCTGATTTTGAGATTGCAAAATGAGCTACCTAAGAATGCCATGAGAGCTATCCGCAGTGACAATGGCACAGAATTCAAGAATGCTCACTTTGCAACTCTTTGTTCTTCTTTGGGTCTCGATCACCAGTTTTCCTAACCTCACACTCCCCAGCAGAACGGTGTTGTTGAGCGTAAGAATCGGACCCTTGTTGAGATGGCCAGGACGATGCTCGATGAGCATAGGACTCCTAGGCGGTATTGGGCCGAAGCACTCAGTTCTGCTTGCTATGTTTCCAATCGCATTTTCCTTCGAGCTTTCAAGAAGAAGACTTCTTATGAGTTGCGATTTGGGAGACGACCCAAGGTAATTCACCTACGGGTGTTTGGGTGTAGGTGCTTCATCCTCAAAAAGGGTGGTAAGTTGGATAAATTTGAATCACGGTCTTCTGACGGTATCTTTCTTGGTTATTCTACACACTCTCGTGCTTATCGTGCACTTAACCTTGAAACTAACCGAGTGATGGAGACTTGTGAGATTACCTTCGATGAAACTATGCCCTGTGTTTCCACTACTTTTGAATTTGCAGGTGATGATGAGGTGAACACTAGCATTTTTGTGGAGGAGGAGCAGGACGACGCCGATTGGGGTGATCCTGAGCCGACTCCACCGGCTGCCCCCGTCGACCCTGCGACGTCCACTTCAGCTCACGGTCCTGATCCTACTACTTCCTCTACATGGGGGCCATTCGAGCAGCTTCCTCAGTCAGTGCCCGTTGCACCTGAGGGAGCTCCAGCTGCTGTCGAGGGGGAGGCCACTTCGTCCAGGCAGGCTCCCTGCCACATCCAGCGGCAGCACCCGCCGAAGAACATCATCGGCGACATTGACCGTCGAGTCACACGGTCCAGGTCTTATATATCTCACTTTGCTCATTCGGCTTTTGTCGCTTCTTTTGAGCCCCGAGATGTTGGACACACTTTGATGGATCCGGATTGGGTTAATGCCATGCATGAGGAGTTAGAAAACTTTGAGAAAAATTGCGTTTGGGTCTTAGTTCCTCCACCACCTAGTTGCCACCCCATAGGTACCAAATGGGTTTTTAAAAATAAACAAAGTGAAGATGGGGTGGTAGTGTGGAACAAGGCTAGGTTGGTAGCTCAAGGATTTTGTCAAAAGGAGGGAATAGACTATGAGGAAACCTTTGCTCCCGTAGCTCGTTTAGAAGCCATTAGAATCGTTCTAGCTTTTGCAGCTTCTAAGGGTTTTAAACTTTTTCAAATGGATGTTAAAAGTGTTTTTTTAAACGGCTACATAGAGGAGGAAGTGTATGTTAAACAACCTCCCGGTTTAAAAAATCCCAAGTTTCCAAACCATGTTTTTAAACTTCACAAAACTTTTTATGGTTTGAAACAAGCACCTAGAGCATGGTATGATAGGCTAAAAACCTTTTTGCTTGCTAAGGGATTTAAAATGGGATCGGTAGATAAGACGTTGTTTCTCCTCAAGGAAGGTAAAGACACTCTCCTTGTCCAAATATACGTGGATGATATCATCTTTGGTGGTTCTTCTCATGCTCTTGTTGCCAAGTTTGCAGATCTTATGAGCAGGGAATTTGAGATGAGCATGATGGGAGAGTTGACTTTCTTTCTTGGGTTGCAAATCAAGCAAACCCGGGAAGGGACGTTCGTGCACCAAGGCAAGTACACGAAGGATATCTTGAAGAAGTTTGACATGGGTGAGGCAAAGACTCTTTCGACGCCCATGTCAACTATGACTACATTGGATGCGGAGTACCGCAGCATGACCGGGTGGCTTCTGTACCTGACGGCAACCCGGCCGGACATTCAGTTCGCCGTCTGCCTGTGTGCTCGCTTTCAGGCGTCCCCACGGACTTCGCACAAGCAGGCGGTGAAACGCATCATGAGGTACTTGCGCTTCACTCCCAAATTTGGTCTTTGGTTCTCCACCTCTTCCTCTCTTGTGCTTTGCGGTTATTCTGACGCCAAGTTTGTCGATTGCCGACTTGATCGGAAGTCCACTTCTAGGACTTGCCAGTTTCTTGGGTCTTCTTTGGTTTCTTGGTCTTCTCGCAAGCAATCTAGCGTGGCACAGTCGACGTGCGAAGCTGAGTACGTTGCCGCGGCTAGTTGTTGCTCTCAGTTGCTTTGGATCATTGCCACTTTGAGAGATTTTGGTCTTGAGCTTACTAAGGTGCCTCTGCTTTGTGATAGCACAAGTGCAATTAGTGTGGCTAAAAATCCAAGCACATTGAAGTCCGCTTTCACTTTTTGCGTGATCACTACGAGAAGGGCGACACTGACCTCCGGCATGTCGAGACCCAAAACCAGCTTGCGGATATTCTTACTAAGCCATTGGATCAAGCTGCGTTTTCTCGCCTTCGGGGTGAGTTGGGTGTTTGCTTTCCTTTTTAGAGGAGGAAAGTTTTGTGTTTCATATTTCGTTTTGGTTCTTTTTGTCTTTTCTTTGTCCTTCTTCTAAATTGGTGTCTTGTTAGTGTTAGTAGTGTCATTGCATTTTGCATCTCATTTGCATTTGTGACATAGTTCATTTTAAGCTTCATCCTTATAGACAATATAATGAATCTATGCTCTGTTTGAGGTGCTTTATGTCTCTATGGTGTTGCCTAACGTATACTCTTTTTGATCTATATGATATGCAATAGAGCTAAGTTAGAAAAGCTTTAAAACTGAATTTAAATTCCCCATGTCACCTCTGAAATGGCACTAGCATGTGTAGGCTTTTGAAGATCCTTCTTGGCTGCCTTGTATATAGCTTGTAACTATGGCTCTTCATTGTTTCATTCACTACCTTTGAGCACCATGATTAATATCTAAAATGAAATTGCTCTCTGTTTTGTGAATTGGAAAGATCGAGTTGGGTCTGCATTTGTAGCCGGATCCTGAGTTGTTGATGTTTGATGAGCTACATGTGTCAACAAGGGGGAGAGATGTGCATTTGATTCTATTTTCAGCCATCTACTTCCAAGGGGGAGCAAATGTGTTTTTTGAGCTTAATTGGTATCTTTTTGACTTGGCTCTTTTCACCCCTTCTTGGTATCTTGAGAATGCTAGTTCCCAGGGGAAGCTTTTGGTAGATGTGTTGAGCCTTTGCCTCTTCTGGAGGATCTAGCTTGTTTTGTTGACTTCGACAGGTTTCGATTGCTTCTTGAGCATTAGGGGACGTAAGTGGTTTCAATTGGTATCTTTTGAGCTCCCCTAGTGTTTATTTTGGAAGTCTGAGCTTTGAGAGCTATGATTGGTATATTGGACTTGCTAGCGGTATTGAGCCCGTTTCGTTTTCTGCCTCTTCTTGAGGGCTAGCTTTGATTGCCCATATGCTTTTGTTTGGCATCAGTAAGTGGCTTTGTCATGAGGTTTGTTGAAGGATGCTTTGCGAACACATGGTGGATAAGTACCCATGTATGTTCAGTTTTGTGATGAGTGATTGCCCAACACTTGAGCGTTTCAGTTCGAGTGGCTTACCCTAACCTCTTTGCGAAAGCAAATGTGTGCCTGTCTATCGGCTTGTGGTGTGCAGGTACTATGCCTAGTGACAGTGGTCAATGGCGTGGAGAAGGTCGAGTAGAGGCTTGCCGTGCCGATGGACTGAGAGCGGTGAAGGGCGGAAGCAGGGCTCGGACTGAGGGACCATGGGCGCCGGCGGACTAGCTGTGGTGGCTAGTACTTGGCACCGGCGAGTGCGAGAAGACATGGAGGTAGACCGAGTCGACCAAGTCAAGACGGTGGACGCGCGAGTCGAGCGGAGGCTCAGGGGACTCGGAGTCCGACCGGGCGAAGACAAGGTGGCTCGCGTCGAGTGGTTTGATGGTTTGGGCCTCAAAACCATCCGCGTCGGTTTTCGAGTTTGGGCCGCAAAACTCGGGGTTCGGTAGTTGAGCCGAAAGCTACCGGTGGCGGGTTTCGCGGATTTGGGCCTCAAAACCCGGGCGGAGCTTCCGAGGAAGCGGGGATGGCACGTGGCGGAATCCTGGAGGTTGCGTCGAGGCGACGACAACTCCTGGCAGGAAGCGGGGCCGTCCATTCAAATCGAGGGAGATATTTACCGGAGCTTGGACTACAATGCTTGGGCTAGGTAGTTCACTCATTGTATCTAGGGGGGTCTTTGGGAAATAGCCAAAGCCTCTAATAAATAGAGGATGAAGGGGTATCCTCATCCCATCTCTTGAACCCTAATCATTTGCCCCACCTCTCTCTCTCTCTAACCTCTCTCTAGTTCATGAGATCCCTAGGTTGATCCCACCAACCTTTGTAAGAACTCAAGTTTGTTGCAAGTAATCGGAGGCCGTAACCTCCGTAAGCCATGGCGGCTTCGATTTCTTGATCGTGTCCCCGTTTTGCTTGTGTTCTTCGCGTTTTGCTTTTGCTCTCTCTTTTTCCCGAGATGATTTCTCTTTGTTGGGAGTAGCTCTTGCAAATCCGTTTGAATCAAGTTGTTCGTATTCGAGAGGAGCATCTTTGCACCGAAGGATCCATCCTCAAACCTCTCGAGTACGCAGATCGGGTGACTTCTTTGCGACGTTCTTCGTTTTCCCTTTTCTTCCCCAAATCCGAGTGTTCCCGCTCATCTGACCCAAATTGAGCGATGATTTCTTCGGGATAGCTCCCCAACTGCACTAGGATCATGCCTACAAAGTTTGGTTGCAGTTGGTGATCATTTGGTCGAGATTTGGGAAGATTTGGCAGAGGAAAATCGCTTTTCGGGGTTTCTGTGTGATTATCGGGGGCGTCGGACGCTCCGAGGGTTTTGCGTCGGACGCTGGTGCGTGCTGACGTCAGCGTCCGTCGCTCGGTGTGTCTGAGCTTTTGGTTTGGCGCCGGACGCTCCTCAGCGTCCGTCGCCTCTGCTGTTTCCGAGTTTCTGTCTGGGTCTCTGGAAGGCCGACGGACGCTCGCCTAAGCGTCCGTCGCGCAGCGTCCGACGCCAACGGACGCTCATCCAAGCGTCCGTCGCCCAGCATCCGACGCCCTGCCATCTGCTTCTCTTCTGCAGTGCTCTCTGGAAGGTCGACGGACGATCTCTCTGCGTCCGTCGCCAGCGTCCGTCGCCCTGGAGCGTCCGACGCCCTGCCATCTGCTTCTCTTCTGCAGTGCTCTCTGGAAGGTCGACGGACGATCTCTCTGCGTCCGTCACCAGCGTCCGTCGCCCTGTCCTGGAGCGTCCGTCGCCTGTTTTTCTGGCTGTTTTGCTTAGGGTTTTTGCCTCTTTCTCATAGGGGTTGAGAACTCTATCTTGGGGGTTTCCGGTGAGTTTTCCTCCACTTCCGGTGAGCTCTCATTTCTCCGATTTCGTCTGAATCCCCGCTCGCGTTGCTCGGGGGAGGTTGAGCACCCAGCAACTGGGTTTGATTTTTGGGAAGAGTGGCCCGAATATTTCAGAGAGAAATTTGAGGCTCCCATTCACCCCCCCCCCTCTGGTCGCCGTTCTCGGTCCTTCATGCTTTTAATTGGCATCATTTTTTGCCTCTCTCTTTTAATTGGTATCGTGTTTGCTTCTCTCAAATGACCTCGTTTTGGATATGGTAGCTTTTTGGTCATCTGGAGAGCTTTACCTTGTGGCTCAAATCCGAAATGCACTTGTGTTGACAATGCACTCATCAAGGGGGAGATTGCGAACACATGGTGGATAAGTACCCATGTATGTTCAGCTTTGATGATGAGTGATAGTCCAACACGTGAGTGTTTCAGTTTGAGTGGCTTACCCTAACCTCTACGAAAGCAGAAATGTGTGCTTGTCTATCGGCTTGTGGTGTGCAGGTGCTATGCCTAGTGACAGTGGTCAATGGCATGGAGAAGGTCGAGTAGAGGCTTGCCGTGCCGATGGACTGAGAGCGGTGAAGAGCGGAAGCGGGGCTCGGACTGAGGGAGCATGGGCGCTGGCGAACTAGCTGTGGTGGCTAGTACTTAGCACTGGCGAGTGCGAGAAGACATGGAGGTAGACCGAGTCGGCCGAGTCAAGACGGTGGACGCGCGAGTCGAGCGGAGGCTCAGGGGACTCGGAGTCCGACCGGGCGAAGACAAGGTGGCTCACGTAGAGTGGTTTGGTGGTTTGGGCCTCAAAACCATCCGCGTTGGTTTCCGAGTTTGGGCCCCAAAACTGCGGGTTCTGTAGTTGAGCCCAAAGCTACCGGTGGCGGGTTTCTTGGGTTTGGGCCTCAAAACCTAGGCGGAGCTTCCAAGGAAGCGGGGATCGCACATGGCGGAATCCTGGAAGTTGCGTCGAGGCGACGGCAACTCCCGGCAGGAAGTGGGGCCGTCCATTCAAATCGAGGAAGATATTTTCCGAAGCTTGGACTGCAATGCTTAGGCTAGGTAGTTCACTGATGTATCTAGGGGGGTCTTTGGGAAATAGCCAAAGCCCCGTTAAATAGAGGATGAAGGGGTATCCTCATCCTCATCTCTTGCATTACTCTCTCTCCCACCTATTTCTAGGTTTTCCCTTCCCTAGCTTCTTCTTGCTTGAGATCCACCGTGTCACCGGTGTAAGAACTTGTGATTGTTGCGAGGAATCGGAGGTCGTAACCTCCGTAAGCCATGGTGGCTTCGCTTTTGTGATCGTGTTCCCCATTTTGCTTGTGTCCTTCCCGTTTTGCTTTTTCTCTCTCTTTTCCCCGAGATGATTTCTCTTTGTTGAGAGTAGCTTTGCAAAATCGACTTGAACCAAGTTGTTCGTAATCGTGAGGAGCTTCTTTGCACCGAAGGAATTCTCCTCAAACCTCACGAGTGCGTAGATCGGGTGATTTCTTTGTGGTGTTCTTCGTTTTCCTCTTTTCCCCCCAAATCCGAGTGTTCTCGTTTATCCTCTCCAAATTGAGTGATGATTTCTTCGGGATAGCTCCCCAACTGTACTAGGAGCATGCCTACAAAGTTTGGTTGCAGTTGATGATCATTTGGTTGAGTTTTGAGAAGATTTGGCAAAGTGAAAACAATTTTCGTGAGGAACAATTTTTCTCCTATGAGCGTCGGACCACTTTGCCTTAAGCTCCGGACCATAGCATGTGGTTCGGTGGTCTTGACCTTTCTCGTGTCAAGCATCAAGAGGCGTCAGACCACCCTCCGTACCCCCCGGTTCTTGAGCACCGGACCTTTGACGAGTGGTTCGGTGGCTCTGCTAAGAAACACTACCAGGCGTCGGACCACTCTCCTTGGTCCGACGGGGTAGTCCGGTGGTCTGGTTCAGAGGTCGGTACCTTACTGGATTGTCTGGCGAGTGAGCACCGGACCACCTTCCTTGGTCCGGAGGTGGCATCGGACTAGTCCGGAGCCTCTGGTCCGAAGCTAGGGTGCTCACTGTGTTCTTCTGTCTCGGCGGGTGAAAGCGTCGGACCTGAGCTCTGAACTACTCGCTATAGTCCGGTGGCTCAGCTCCATCTGGTTCGGAGCCTCTGTTGGTGTTGTTTTTCCTCTGTTCTTTTCGCGGTCTGTTTCTCCGAGTTCGTGTCTAGCTCCGCTGTGTTCCTAGGACATCTCCTAGAACATCCACCCACTTGTGGGTCGTGAGCCTAGTTCTTCTTTGGGTTGTCCTTGGGACAAGGGTCAAGATCCTCCGAAAGGAATTTCTTATTTGGCTCCCATTCACCCCCCCCCCCTCTGGTCGCCGTTTCCGGTCCTTCAACACCAGGGTACGGAGGACTCGGACAGTGTTACCTGTCGTAGCGTCATCAATCACAATGACTTGGTGAAGTTGGTTTGTAAGGAAAGCCATCAGGTGTTTCTGATAAGGATGTCGCTTGAGACAACAACGGATCTGCCAGTAGGACCTAACACCTATGAGGATGACTATGGGTCTGAAGTGTCTTGACCTTGGTAAGGACACACAGCCTTAATTTATTTAGGGGATTTCTCCTCACTGGAATTTCTTTAATTTCTCAATAAAACTTAAAATTGTATGGTGTTTGGTATGTTTGATGTATTCCCTATGTTGTTTTACTTTTGTACTTCTCATCTAGCTGACAACATCATAAGATTATTTATGGATGTTAAAGATGCATGATATGATTTTCCCTTGAAATTTAATATCTAATTTATTACTAGTAACATGATAGGAGAAATTTTACTAGGCACGAAAATTGTAGTAGTCGTCCAACGATCCCTATCTAAGGGTTAACGAATCAGAGATACCTAATTGAAAGAACATAAGTTGTGAGCCAGTACTAAACACTAGTAGAAAAACGGTTTTTACTGGCGCCCCAAAAAATAGCACATTCGGTTTCAGTTATCAGCCGCCTGTATAGAAAAAATGGGTCCGAACCGCCGGTAGAAATCGATTTTGTATAGGCGGTTTAGTTAAGAAATCTGTATGTAGAAATGCGCGGTTCCTTAAGACAACCGCCTGTAGAAATCGATTTCTACAGGCGATTCGTTAAGACAACCGTCACTAGAAATCCACCTCGGATTTTTTCCACTTATTTTTTTTTATTTTTGTAAACGACCTCGGATTTTTTCCACTGATTTTTTTATTTTTGTAAACGACCTCGGATGGAAAAACTTTCTACATGAAAGTTGTAGATCTCGAAAAGTTACGAAGCTTTGTAGTTGACAACTTTTTTATTTGAAATCATCTTGTCATCGAACAATACGTTCGAATGTATCAAATTTGAAATTAAAAATTTTATAAACGACCTTGGATGGAAAAACTTTATAAATGAAAGTTGTAGATCTCGAAGAGTTATAAAACTTTGTAGTTGACAACTTTTTCATTTGAATTTGTTTAATGGCTCAAACAATTAATTTACACTCGGTTTAGTATAGAATGAGGTGAACTAAAACCGAATCTAGACACAAGTGAATCATGGGTGGAGTGGTAGAGAAAGGATCGCGCGAGGGTGAGGTTGCAGGTTCGAATCCCCGCCGGAGCGCAGTTCGCGATTTTACGTGAAAAAATGCGATTTTCTATTTTCAAAACGCGATTTCGGACAGCCATTTCTATAGGCGGTTCGTTAAGACAACCGTCTGTAACTGGTCCATTTCTACTGGCCCCAGCGCTGGCGGTTCGGAAAAACACCTGTAAAAATGGCTTCCAACCGCCGTATAGGCACTTTTTATACTAGTGAAACTTAGTGGTCCATGAACTAACTTAGTGGTCCATGAACTGCTTATGAATACTAGTGAAACTTAGTGGTCCATGAACTGCTTATGAAAAAAAAGAATGGGTGCACTTAGTGGTCCAGGAACTGCTTATGAAAAAAAAGAATGGGTGCAGTAGCATGAATGAAAGTGATGGTAAAATATTTTACAACCCTTATAACATGTAAACATAACACACACACAGACGCGCGCTGAGCAAGAAATTAAAACAGATCTTGCTCGGTTGTCGCCTTCCTATATCCCACTCTCTGCCTTTTTCTCTGAATCGATCTCCAGTGATCCACCCAAACACTGCCCCCCCCCCCCCCCCCCACACACACACACACACAATTATTTCTGATCATGTTGTGAATCTAAAGTGCAGCACAATCACATCGTGCACTCTCTAACTCCGTGCTTCTCGTAATGGATGTGCATATTTGTAGGGCACCTGTGCTGCTGCTGCTGTACACTCTCTCCACTTTTTGGTGCTGCTTGCTGCTTTACAGTCCCTCACCAACAACCTTAGAACATACTTTTAGCAGCTCTTGTTTCACAATGTTGATATTGAGAGGCCTCTGAATACACCATAGTTTTGAATCAACTGCCTCACCACTATTGCAATTCTTCCTGTGTCCTCCATTTGCAGATGTTGCCTCAGGCTCTCCCTTCTGTTGGCTTGTGTCCTAGTTAAACTAGTCAGGATTGGCAGTGGAATCCCCCTTCACTGCCTCTTCCATATATCTGAGTGACATTTGCTTCCAACACCTGCCCCTTGTAGACAGTGACTATGCATGGAGCCAATGGTGCAAGCATGGCCAGCAGAAGAGGTTGCCGCAAAGTGTAACCATGGCCTCTGTTTAGCCAAGTGAAGAAAAATATATATTGCACTCAAAGTAGCACTGCTTCCACACACCTTGTTGTCGTCACCATCCGGGTTTTGCCCCCTCACTGCTTGTTCAACAGAGCTATGAATGTGTTGTGCTGCTGGATAATCTGTATAATCCTGAGAATGTGGAGCTCAGGGGTTCCTCCATCAATAGCAGTTGTATCAGCCCCTGGATAGAAGCAATGGATTGACGCCGACATAGAAGCTTAGATCTGTGCACCTCCTGGTTCCCCTGCCTCCCTCTACCTCCTCTCCTGCCATGCCTGCGTAGTCGAAACACACAAACAACTCTCTCTCTCTCTCAGTCTCTCTCTCTCTCTCCCTCCCTCCCTCCCTCTCTCTCTCTCTCTCACACACACACACTCACAAACACACACATACACATACACACACACACATTATCTTGGGGTTGGCTACTCATTTTCATTTTCTCACATTGTTTCCATTAATTATTGCTTCTGTGACGTTATTCATGCTCTTGGACATCAAAAGCATCTTTATGGCTTGCTTGAAGATTCCCTTTCTAATTCTTATTGGATCTGGGACATGATGAATCTTTTCTCTTATAATATTTGACTTCAAAATTGTATTTCTTTTTCGTTCATCGAAGCTTCCCTAAAGATCGTCTCCTTGTTTGTCTGTAGCTTGTTTGGCATTGATCTCTCCGGTATAATTAGTGGACGCGGAACTAGTTACAAATCTATTTTAATGGGTATAACTCAATAAAGTGTTGACAATGGAATTCAAGCACCACCAGTCATATGACTTATTAGCCAACATGACCTGCTCAAATAAGCACACCAGTGCAGATGATGAAACCGATGAGATGATAGAAATTGCTGAGATTTTGGTAACACTGACATAAAGTTTTCGCAAGGATTGTATTGTGCATGTGTCATCAGCAGCATCAATTGCTTAATGTTTTGTGTGCACAACATGCAAGAAGAAGTTCTCTTCATACTCTGCCCTAGGAGGCCACATGTCCATTCATAACAACAATCACACCAAGAACAGTTTGTGTGAGGATGTCAGCACTGGTAGCTCTAGTGGTGCCCAGGAGCGGTGCACATGGAAGCACATATTTGACAAGTGCAATGAGAAGTTCTCAACTGGGAAGGTCCTCGATGGGCATAAGCACGACCATATGGGTGGGAGTAACACTACAAGATGACACTATAGGAAGATACGGATGTAAAGTCGCCATTGTAATTATTGACTTATCATGAATCAAAAAGGTCTTGCCTAATGGTTGTGCAGGGACAGGATCGGTCGTGGCAGATAATTAACATGGTGCCACTGGCTTGAGATGTCATCCAGCAGCCGCAACAGCCTACGGGTCTAGGTAATTAGATTGATCTTCCAGTGCCATTAGGTGTTTCTGATCAGTATGTCCCATGAAAGGGCAGCAAATCTGCCAACAGACCAAACACCTATGAGGATGACCACTGGTGAGAAGTGTCTTTGACCTCGATAAGGGCACGCAGTCTTAAGTTAATTAGGGGAATCACTACACCCCAACCCTAAAATAGAATCTAACGGAGGTTGCTAAATGTTAACAATTACTGTTGAACGGTAAGTCGTTAAAAGTTTTCCTCGGACCCTCAGTCGCTAATGTCAAATACTGCGATGGACGGTCCGTTGCTATAAATATTTTTGTTTTGCATTGAATCATCAGTCGCTATATATTACTAGCTGAGTCGAACGGTTGGTGGCTAAATACAACTATCCATTGTCGTTATGTTTTGGGCCCGCTCTTGTAATATTTTGGTCCAATCCACACATAAAAACCCTAAGTCACCAACTCACCACGCAGTTCACACACACCTTATCCACACGCCCGCCTCCCCTAGCGCCGCCGACCCGCCTCCCTCGCGCTGCAACACGGCGAGCGGGCTAGCCGCCCGCCTCCCTCACGCCGTCCACCGCTCCACTCTCCGGGGCTCCCTCAGTACGTACTCGCACCACACGGCCCTCCCTCACACCACCGGCAACTCCTTGACGAAGCGGCCAGCAGCACAAATCCGGTGAACTATCCCCTCGGTGGCTGCAGGAGGCGGCAGACTAGGGAGGCAGCAGTGCAAATCAGTGTGGGAGGCGCTGGTCCCAGGTTGCTGAGGACAGGGAGTTATCTATAGTTTTAGTGCGACGCTATCTAATGTCAATAGGAGGTGTCTGGGAGACACATGCAGACCCGTCATGGACGTCAACACCAGTGCTAGGACAGGGAGTTCTGGGACAGAGTTGCCTGTCGTAGCGTCATCAGTGACAGCGTCTTGGTGAAGTTGGTTTGCAAGGAAAGCCATGACAGTGCTGCTAGGGTTTGGATGGGCGAGTAGGTGAACGAGTAAGGTAGCTAGATTGTGCAAGCTGCAGGCTGACTGGACGACTTAGGCGAGTGCATGACTTAGGCGCTATGGGAATATGCATGAGGCACATTCTCATATGTAATGAAATAATACAAAAGTATTTAAGGTCAAAATCAATTATTCTAGTTGTAAGCCTCAATATATTGGCACCCAAAATTCCCTAGTGATATGCTCAAACACACTTAGTAAAAATTGTAACATCTCCGAGTGTGCCCTACAAACATCGGACGAACGAGCGTCTATGATATGTGTTCACAAACACGTGTTCCCAACACACGTTTGTAGTAAGTCGCCGACTAGGGTCATTTGTTTGGAGGTGTCAAAGCTATTACCACTAGTACAAAATTGGTTTTGCGAGACACCACCCAAAACTTAACCGAGGCGGGCATAAAATTCAACCGTCTCCAAAATCTAGGCTATTAACCGAGACAAAAATTTATATTTACCGAGGCCCTAAAAAATAACTGCCTCCAAAAATCTATTAACTAAGGCGGGCGTTATAGCAGTCCTGCCTCCAAAAATACTTCCATTTATGGAGGCGGATCTCTTATAAGGTATGTCTCGGTTAACAGTGGCCGAGGCCCAAACGAGCACAATCGGCCCATGAACTTACTCTTGTATATAAGCAAAGGTTAGGGTTCATCCCCACCTCCACCCCTCCCCTAGCTCGAGCCCACTCCTGAGCGGCGCCCCTCCCTCCTCCCGAGCCGCGCCCCCTCCCTCCTCCCGTGTCGCGCCGTCTCGTCGCCCCCTCCCCCTCCTCTCCTCCCTCCCCTCCCCGGTGGCAAGGCCCGGTGGCGCTCCTCCCTCTCCTCCCCGGCAGTGCCCCCTCCCTCTCCCTCCTCTCCTCCCTCCCCTCCTCGGTGGCTCGAAGGCTCGGCGGTGGACCCTCCCCGACGGCTCGGCAACTCGGTGGGACGGCAAGGAGCTTCCCCGACGACGGCGGCACACGGGACGGGCTCGTGCTCCCTCCTGTTCCAGTGGCGTGCCCGGTCCCCTCCCGCGCGCCCATTGCCTCCCCTCCCGATGGCTTCCCCGAGGCCGGCGACGCACGGGGTGATGCGTGCTCCCCAAACGGCGCGCGCGGGGTGGCACGTGATCCCCCGACGGCGGCAGTGCGGGACGGGGCGTGCGCGGGGCGGCGGGGCGTGCTTGTTGCTGATGGCAACCTTACCTTGATTCCATGTGCTTATGCCATCACTTCCCTAACATGATTAGCTCCATGCTCAACCCAATGATGTCGCTAGTCATCCTTCTAAAAACATAAACCTCAATATATGGCCATCCAAAATGCCCTAGTGATATGCTCAAACACACTATGTTAAAATTGTAACATCTGCTAGTGTGCTCTACAAACATCAGATGAATGAGCGTTTGTGATATGAGTTCACAAAGACGCGTTCCCAACACACAGTTGTAGTAAGTCGTCGACTGTGGTCATCGGTCCGACGGTATCAAAGCTCTTATTACACGGTTCCCATGTCGGATGATTTGTGGTGGATCTTCTCCGCAGCTTAAAGACTGCTTTCGGGCGGATGTACTCCGTCGCATCGATGGCGAGAAGCTTCTCACCAATCTCCCTGACAGCGTCCAAAACTAGATGTGTGTATTCCCTCTCCTTCGACTCCAACCTCATGTGGCATGATGCACAAACAAAATTTTGTCATGTAAAATTGAGAGAAACGCTGAAATAAAAATAGAAATCACATGTATGAAGGCGGTGTATCTGGGAAATCATGAGCTATTTACACAGGCGGTTCACTAAGAGAACCGCCTGTGGAAATGGGTTTCTACAGGTGGTTCTCAAGCAACCGCCAGTAGAAATGTGGCCCCCAGCGCAGGCGGCGCTGGAAACCGCCTGTGAAAATTGGTTCTGAACCGCCTGTATAGTAGGCTTTTGTACTAGTGTGTCTGGGAGACGCATGCAGACCCGACATGGATGTCAACACCAGCGCTAGGGAAGGGAGGACTGGGACAGGGTTTCCTGTCGCAGCGTCATCAATGACAGCATCTCGGTGAAGTTGGTTTGCATGGAAAGCCATGATGGTGCTGCTAGGGTTTGCATGGGTGAGTAGGTGAACGAGTAAGATAGCTGGATTGCACAAGCTGCAGGCCGAGTGGACGACTTAGGTGGTATGGGAATATGCATGAGGCACATTCTCATATGTAATGAAATAATACAAAAGTATTTAAGGATACAAGAATTCTAGTTGTAAGCCTCAATATATTCGCATCCAAAATTCCATAGTGATATGCCAGTGTGCCCTACAAACGTCGGACGAACGAGCGTCTGTTATATAAGTTCACAAACACATGTTTCCAACACATGTTTGTAGTAAGTCGCCGACTAGGGTCATTGGTCCAGCAGTCTCAAAGCTCTTACTACACGGTTCTCATGTCAGATGATTTGCGGTGGAGCTTGTCCACAGCTTGCAGACAGCTTTCGGGTGGATGTACTCCGTTGCATCGATGGTGAGCAGCTTCTCACCGATCAACTTGACAGCGTCCAAAATAGATTTGCCTCTTCCCTCTCCTCCGACTCCAATCTCATGTGGCATCATGCACAAACAGATTGAGTTTTGTCATGTCAAATTGAGAGAAACGCAGAGATCGAAATAAAAATTACATGTATGAAGATGTCTGGGAGATGCATGCAGACCCGCCATGGACGTTATCAACGCCAGCGCTAGGGCAGGGAAGACTAGTACAGGGTTGCCTATCGCAGCGTCATCAATGACATCGTCTTGGTGAAGTTGCATTGCAAGGAAAGCCATGACGGTGCTGCTAGGGTTTGCATGGATGAGTAGGTGAACGAGTAAGGTACCTGGATTGCGCAAGCTGCAGGCTGAGTGGACGACTTAGGTGCTATGGGAATATGCATGAGGCACGTTCTCATATGTAATGAAATAATACAAAAGTATTTAAGGTCAAAATCAAGAATTCTAGTTGTAGGAAAAAGTATCATGAATGAAAGTAATGCGTAAAGTATTGTACAAACCATACATCTTGTAAACACAGAACATGAGCAGATTTTGACAACAAAAGGAAGATTTTGACCATGTGCCGTTGTCTCTATTTCATTTCATATAACATCCTAAAGGAAATGCCTTTTACAGAGAGAAATATTAGACTTGACCGTAGCCTGTCCTCGCATATATTTCATAGGTCAGGTTCCTTCAATTCATCCATTTTTACCTGATCCTAGTAAAACTTGATGAGTTGCTTCCCATTTTGCTCAAGGAATGACTCGATGTTGAAGCAGAGGAATACAGTGTGCACCACATCAAATGTTCAATATATACAATCTCTTTCGAATATCAATCTGAGTAGTCACACACTGCATACATTTCGGCACTGAACTATAGTAAAAAAACTCATAGACATATATATCTTTGCTCAGTATGCTAATTAAATAAAGCATAAATCATTGCATTCTGGGGATATATATACTCACAAAACATATAGCTAAATGATAAACATTCCAGATAGAGTGATTCTTTGAAACAGACACCGCTATTAACTGGATTACACTATATGCTTATAAAAAGTAAGGAACCCATCTATCAGCATGCAAACGCTAAGCAAGAAAACAGATCTCGCTCTGCTGTCGCATTCTTCTACCCTGCTCTCTGCCTTTTTTTTGTCTAAATCAAACTCCAGTGATCCACCCATACACTGCCCCGCCCACACACACAACTATTTCTAATCTTGTGAATCTAAATTGCAGCACAACCACATCATGCACTCTAGTAATGGATGTGCATATTTCTAGGGCATCTGCGCTATGGCTGCCGCTGCTTTACACTCTCTCCAACAGCCTTAGAACCCACTTTTTATTGTTGCTTGCTGCTTTACACTCTCTCCACCATAGAACATACTATTTAATTTGTTGTTGTTGCTTCACAATGCAGGCTTTCACAATGTGAAGATTGGGAGGCTTCTGACTACATCCTGGTTTTGAATCAACTGCCTCACCACTATTGCAATTCCTCTTATTGTGACCGCCATTTACAGATGTTGCCTCAGGCTCTTCCTTCTATTGGCTCGTGGCCTGGGTGGCAAGTCCAGGTTGGCAGTCAAATCCCCTTCTTCACCGCCTCTTCCATATATCGGAATGACATTCTTTTCCAGCACATCGCCCTTGTAGACAGGGCACTCAGAGAAGGGTGACTGTGCATATCGCCAATGGTACAAGCATGGCCAGCAGAAGAGGTAGCCACAAGGTGTAACCACGTGTTGTTTAGCCAAGTCCGTAAGAATATAGCACTCAAAGTAGCACTGCTTCGACAAACTTTGCTGTCATCGCCATCCGGATTTCGCCCCCCGGCCTCACTGTTTGTTCAAAAGAGCTATGAATGTGTTGTGTTGGATTGCCGCCACATTAGACTGTTCGCATATGTGCTAGCTAGTTATGTACCCCATTGACTGTAGTTTGCTGATCCTAGCGGTCAGATAGTGGAGCTCGGAACCTCCTCCTACAATTGCAGATGCAGCAGCCCCTTGAATCGACCGCCTAATAATGCTTGTGTTGACCATCTCCCTTCAAGAAGACTATCCCCTTCCAACCCTGTGGCAGATACCAGAAGCTATGCGGCCCAGAGACACTGGGAACCATCAGTGGCGCCTACGGCTCAGGAGTACCAACGTCATCTTCAATGCTTCCCTTGAGCCAGGAATAAACTGCAAATAGGTCAACACTGATGTGGGGAGGGGGGAGTAATCCACGGCCATTCTTGGAGCATCTGGCGCAGCACCAGTTGAGTTGGGCATCAACGTCAGGGAAGTCGTTGTGGTGTCGAGCCAGAATCGAGGAGGCGGCAATGGATTGAGGCTGACATACAAGCTTAGATCCTTGAACCTCCTAGTTCCCCTGCCTCCGGCTGCCTCCTTTCCTGCCATGCTCGCGTAGTAAAAACACACAACTCACTCACTCACACACACACACACACACACACACACACACAAGATTATAGCTTCTGTGACCTTATTCATGCTCTTGGACATCAAAAGCAACTTTTATGGCTTGCTTGGCGATTCACTTTCTAATTCGTATTAGAACTCATTCCCCATGATGAATATTTCCTCCAATAATATTAGGCTTCACAATTGTATTTCTGTTCATCGAAGCTTCCGTAAATATCATCTTCTTGTTTGCCTGCAGCTTGTTTGGCATTGATTTCTCTGTACCTTCTTCTTTGTGCCAATTGTCGGATTGCCAGGAGCAGCAAGGGCGCAAACAATATTTTTTCTACCTCTTGTGTGATCAATCGGGTCTGGAACACGAATGGAAAAAAGGCTTGATGGCATGGTAACATACTGTAGGGTAAATGAAATAGGCAGGTGAGTAGTAACATAATCAGCTTGTTGCTCCATGTATATGATGTGTCTTGAGGAGAACGCTTTAATCATTTTGGGGTATGCAATAAACCGAACTGGATTGACTCAACACAACAATATATGATTCAAAGAATTTAGATAGATGGTAAACACATGAAATATTTTATAAAATGCATAACATTTGAAACGTAACGATTCTAAAAATAAATAATGATTTTTTTAGTGCTTGGAAAAAAGGACACCAACCGATTCAGCGATATCTAGTGGTTGAAAAAATAGGGGAACCTATTAGGTGGAACTTAAGTTGTGGACTGGAACACTTAAAATTAGTGGACCCGGAACTAGTTACAAATTTATTTTAAAAGGTATAATTGAAAGCATTATTGGTGGAATTCAAAGCAGCACCGATCAGATGACTCGTTAGCCGGCACGACCTGCTCAAATAAGCATATCAGTGTAGATATATGATGAAACTGATGAGATGAGAGAAGTTAATGAGATTTTGGTAACACTGGCATAACGTTTTCTCAAGTACTGTACTCTGCATGTGTCATCATCAGCATCAATTTCTAAATGTTTTGTGTGCAAAACATGCAAGAAGAAGTTCTCTTCATACCCTTCCTTAGGAGGCCACATGTACATTCATAACAACAAGCCCACCAAGAACAGCTTGCTTGAGGATGGCGGCGCTGGCAGCTCTAGTGGTCGGAGCAGGGGGACATGGAAGCGCGTGTGCGACAAGTGCAATGAGAAGTTCTGAACAGGGAAGATCCTTGGTGGGCATAAGCACAACCCTGAGTGGTAGTAACGTACACTACATATGGCACTACAGGAAGATCGGAATGTGAAGCTGCCATTGCAATTATTGACTCATCATGAGACAGAAAGGTCTGGGCTAGTGGTTGTGCCAACTGATGTGACCATACAGCCTGCAGGGACAGGAACGATTGTGGAAGCTAATTAACATGGTGCCATTGGCTTGAGATGCCGTCCAGCAGCCACAGCAGGCTAGGATTCTGGGCAACGAGATTGATCTGCCAGTGCCATCAGGTGTTTCTAATAAGAATATCGCTTGCGACAGCAGCTGATCTGCCAGCAGGACCTAACACCTATGATGATGACCGCTTGGCAGAAGCCTCTTTGACATAGGTAAGGGCACGCAGCCTTAATTTAATTAGGGGATTACTCCTCACTGGATTTTTTTTCATTTCTCAAAAAATATCATAGTGTATGGTGTCTGTGTATGTTTGATGTATTCCCTGTGTTGTTTTTCTTTCGTACTTCTCATCTTGCTGAACATCGTAAGAATATTGGTGGATGTTACGTTAAACATGCATGATATGATTTTCCCTTGAAATTTGGTATCGAATTTATTGGTGGTAACATGATAAGAGAAATTTTATGGTGCTTGGAATTTGTAGTAGTCGTCCATCGAGTCATATCTATATATGGGAGTGTATGCTATGCAAACCAAGAAGTTGTGCAAACTATGCAAACTCTAATCTAGACCACTGGACTCTAATCTGATGGTTAGAGGTAAAGGTGGGTTATATTAGCACTTAAACCCTCCACTCATCCCATCTAACCTAAGATTTTGCAAATCATCCCAGCCCCACGCCTGTACAGTTGCCTTCCATATCCTCGTGAATCCCCGGCTGTACGGCGGCGGCGGTGCCGTGTCAAGGCCAAGCCGTGACGCCCCTGTGGAGGACTTGGCCGACCGACCGGCGCGTCATGCTCTGCAACGCCTGCGGGATCCGGGTGAGGGCACCCGGGACGCTACTGCCGGAGCTGGTGTACCTCGGCCCTCATCCGGCGACGACGGCAACACCCTGGGCGGCGGTGCTCCCGGAGCAGGTGCACGTGCACCTCCCTCCTCCGGCGACGGCAACGAAGATGGTCGTCTCCGAGCTCCAGCAACCGGTGCCACTCCCGGAGCAGGTGCACCCAGCAGGCCAGCGGGGAGGCTATCGAGTTCCTACACTCCCTCCTCCTCTTGCCCCATGTCTCGCTGTCGTTCAACGACGCGACCAGGAACACCAGCATCGCCAACGTCTACGACAGCGTCGACAAGCTCCGTGTGTTCGCGGCCGCCGCCAACATCTCCCACCCGCCTTCGTCCACCGTGCAGCGACAGCATGAGGAGGAGCTCTTCTTCGTCTGCGGCGGCGCCAGCTGCGGCGCCTACGTCGGAAATAGGAGCGGCGCGGGGCCAGCTGCTCCAACACCTTCGCCGCCGGGGTAGCGGACAGGCCCATCACAAACTCAAGTGCTTGCTAAACAGAACATATAGACAACAACAAAAAATCACTACCGAAATGGAATGCTTAGACAGTAGCGAAGCATCTCCGCAGGCAATGCATCCTGTTTACTGATCCTAGTGAGCAGATCATTGAACAGTAATGGAGCAAAGAAGCCCCAGTTCTGCTTCTGAGAGTGAGAGTGAGCCGTTGGGCTATTAGCTATCAACGGTAGATCTCTAACTTGTGCTAGACCTTCAAGGAGCACACACTTTGTCGTATTTTGTCCAGCATAATCACCTGAACCTTCTTCATCATCATCATGGCTATCAGAACCAATATCTGAAGTGTCACCGTCCGGCGTAATGTGATAACAAGACATTGGATCATTACAATCGCAGTTATCCATATATGAGTCTATGGAGACATTTGCCTCCACGAGCTCTAGTATTCTCTCCAGCAGGGGAGTCCTGAAAAAGGTATCCAGCCACAAAGATACTAGACGTGGAACACACTTCGCAAGTCTGCGAGGTGCTCACCCACTTCGGCGTCGTGCCGAGCCAGATCATGCCTAACGGGTGTCGCGCCATGGCTAGCTTCGTCGTCCTCTACCAATTTCTCGGTATGGCCCCGTCGCCCACTGTGTTCAGGCACTTCTTCACGATGTGCGGGTTCAAGTTCAAGGGGGTGGTACTGCTTTCGTGGCAAGGACACCACTGACACACTTTTCAAGGGGATGTCATCTTCCATTCCTAGGCGGAAGGAGATCTTCTTCTTCCTCAAGTCGCCGACGCCATGGCCGTCCAGGTTGGCCTGACCGACTACTTCTGTGAGATCTTAGTACCCTATGGTACGGTCAAGCAGGAGCGGCGTGGGCGGGGAGGAGAAGAGGCAGGCCAAGGCGCGCAGGGCGACGAGGGAGCTCTGGTGCCAGTGGTGAAAGACGAGTCGTGGCCGTGCGTTGTGCGAACACATGGTGGATAATTACCCATGTAGTTCAGTTTTATGATGAGTGATTGCCCAACACTTGAGCGGTTCAGTTTGAGTGGCTTGATTCTAACCCTTTGTGAAAGCAAATGTGTGCCTGTCTATCGGCTTGTGGTGTGCAGGTGCTATGCCTAGTGACAGTGGTCAATGGTGTGGAGAAGGTCGAGTAGAGGCTTGCCGTGCCGATGGACTGAGAGCGGTGAAGGGCAGAAGCGAGGCTCGGACTGAGGGACCATGGGCGCCGGCGGACTAGCTGTGGTGGCTAGTACTTGGCACCGGCAAGTGCGAGAAGACATGGAGGTAGACCGAGTCGACCGAGTCAAGACGGTGGACGAACGGGTCGAGCGGAGGCTCATGGGACTCGGAGTCCGACCGGGCGAGGAAAAGGTGGCTCGAGTCGAGCCGTTTGGTGGTTTGGGCCTCAAAACCATCCGAGGTCGGTTTCCGTGTTTGGGCCACAAAACTCGGGGTTCGGTAGTTGAGCCCAAAGCTACCGGTGGCGGGTTTCGCGGGTTTCAGCCTCAAAACCCGGGCGGAGCTTCCGAGGAAGTGGGGATGGCACGTGGCGGAATCCTGGAGGTTGCGTCGAGGCGACGGCAACTCCCGATAGGAAGCGGGGCCATCCATTCAAACGAGTGGCTGAGAGTTAGCGACTTGGATTACAATGTCTTAGGGCTAGGTAATTCGGTCTTATATCTAGGGGGGTCTTTGGGAAATAGCCAAAGCCTCGTTAAATAGAGGATGAAGGGGTATCCTCATCCTTATCTCTTGCATTACTCTCTCTCCCACCTATTCCTAGGTTTTCCCTTCCCTAGCTTCTTGCTTGAGATCCACTGTGTCACCGGTGTAAGAACTTGTGATTTTTGCGAGGAATCGGAGGTCGTAACCTCCGTAAGCCATGGTGGCTTCAATTTCTTGATCGTGTCCCCGTTTTTCTTGTGTTCTTCGCGTTTTGTTTTTGCTCTCTCTTTTTCCCGAGATGATTTCTCTTTGTAGGGAGTAGCTCTTGCAAAACCATTTGAACCAAGTTGTTTGTAATCGTGAGGAGCTTCTTTACACCGAAGGAATTCTCCTCAAACCTCACGAGTGCATAGATCGGGTGATTTCTTAGCGGTGTTCTTCGTTCTTGCCCCTTTTCCCCCAAATCGTCGTTTCCCCTGAATTCTCACCAAATTGAACGATGATTTCTTCGGGATAGCTCCTCCATAGCACTAGAAACATGCCTACCAAGTTGGGTTGCTAGTGGAGATCATTTGGTCAGGATTTGGGAAGATTTGGCGGAGAGAGAATCGCTTTTCGAGGTTTCTGCGTTTCTGTCGGGGGCGTCGCACGCTCCGAGGGTTTGCGTCGGACGCTGGTACGTGCTGACGTCAGCATCCGTCGCCTCAGCAGTTCTTCAGCTTCTGTTAGGCTCTCTGGAAGGCCGACGGACGCTCTCCTAAGCGTCTGTCGCTAGCGTCCGTCACGCTGTCTTCCAGCGTCCGACGCCTGTCTTTTGGGTTGTTTTGCTTGGGGTTCTTGCCTCTTTCTCATAAGGGTTGAGAACTCCTTCTTGGGGGTTTTCTGGTGAGTTTTCCTCCTATGCTGGTGAGCTTTCATTTGTTCGTTTTCGTCTGAATCCCCGCTCGCGTTGCTCGAGGGAGGTTGAGCACCCAACAACTGGGTTTGGTTTTTGGGAAGAGTGGCCCGAATATTTCGAGAGAAATTTGAGGCTCCCATTCACCCCCCACCCCTCTGGTCGCCGTTCTCGGTCCTTCACGTTGTGGTCAACATTTTCCAATGTGGGAGATGAAGGTGGAGGTGCCGCACGGCAGCCCTGGGGCCAGCTGCTCAGACCCCACTCCACTCACCTCACTCACACAGGTTCACAGTCATGGCCGCCTCCCCGCCATCGTCGCCACCTCCACCACTTGCTCCCACCACCATAACCGCACTCGGTGATGACCTTCTCCTCGATATCTTTGTGCGCCTCCCCGCGGTCACAAGACTCGCCCGCACAGCTTTCGCCTGCTGAGCATTTTTCCACGTTGTCCGCTCTTCCCCCCCCCCCCCCCCCCCCCCACATTCCGGCGCCGCTTCCGTGAGCTCTGTGGCCTTGGTCAAGCGGACTACGTCTTCCAGCGGAAAGTTGCGGTGGTACCCACCGGGGTGGGCACAATGGTAGCACCATTCCTTGTCGCCGAGCTGGCCATTGTAGGCACCGCAAGCAAAGTGCCCGGTGGTGCACTGCAAAAGATTCGACTTGCTTAAGAGAATGTAAACTAGAAGTGACGAGTTTGATGGGTTACTTCTACGAGAAAGCAGAGAGACCTGAAAGATGGGAGACTCCAAGTGGTGAGTGCAGACGAGGCACTAGAGCTTGGCCTTGTCAATGGTCACTGTTTCTTGCTTCCATCCAGTGGAGCCAAACTTGCGGTGAGTGTTGTTCGTGTAGGCCAGCGTGGAGGCAATCGAGTTCCTCCACTCCGTTCGACGCGCTGGTCCGGTGGTCGGGTGCTCCCTGCATGAATTAAATTTTCTCCAAAGTCCGTCGGTCCCCTCCATCGGACCACCCACCTGACCATGGAGAGTGGTCTGACGCTCGAAACTTTTGTGTTATCCCCCCCCTCCCCCCGCAGGGTGATCTGTTTTGGCAGTTGCCTTCTTACGCCGAGCCGTACACCCGCACCGCCGATTTGCCATTGCTCTCCGCCGTCGCCCTTACTCCGCTAGCTCCGCCGCCGGCCTGCCACCCTCATTGAAGCGCCGCCACCGCTCCACCGCATCTGCCTCCCCTGCTCTGCCCCCTCGCCGTTCCACCAAGCAGCAACAGCGCCCCTCCTCCACCATTGTCGCCGCCTCCACCGCCGCTCGCTGTCGAGGCTCCTCTCGTCCGCGACCAAGCACCACTCCCACCTTGCCAAGGCTTCACCCTGCTAGGGTTTCCCCTTCCACCTTGCCATTGCTAGCCAAAGGAGATTCCCCCTCTAGGGTTTGCCTAAACCTAGGGTTGAGGATTCTCACGACGATTCGTCTTCGCCAATTCTTCAATTCGGCCGTCATCGACTTTGTTCTCGTTCTAGGGTATGTCCTTGATCATAGTTGTAGCGTTTTGTCTAGCTATTGATCATATCATGCCTTAGTACATATACCTTGACACTCCATATTCAACTCCAATTCACTAAATTATTTTTTCAATTGTAATTCTCAGTTGGCAAATCATGTTTGTGGAGTGTGATTCAGAGCTTGATTTTCTTTGACTAGTACGCTCGCTTACCTCAGGTACCATGGCAGTTATTCACTCTATTCTTATCTAGATGCTTGCTTCCATACGGTATCTTATCTCTAGCGTTTACATATTCTTATATACTTCTATCTATTCTATCTAGCAGCGGCAGTGGCAGTCAAAACTCGGGGCAAAGCTCACGAGTATGGATTGAGGCAAAGCCTCAGAAGAGTCAGTCCAGTGGCTTGGCAAGCCTCTCTTGTCAGTTGTGATTGTTCAATGTGTCAGAGGTTTGCAGTTGGCTTGTGTCAGTGGGTTTCTGGCAGTGACTCTTGGCAGTAATTCTTGATCAGTCGGCAGTGGTTCTTTTTGTTGATCAGCTATGGCTCGTGGTTCTCGTCCTCGGGTCAGTGGTTCCGGTGATGACACTCCTCCCCCTTTGCGTCCTTCTAAGGACAAGGGGAAGAATAAGATGGTTGAGAAGCCAAAGAAGAAGAAGTGCAAGCTTTCAGAGGCCGAGAAGGCCGAGGCAATGGCAGATGCAGCGGACCGCGCAAAGCGAGGTGGTCGTCGAGGCGCAGTTCGTATCGGCACCCCTCCACGGGTTCTACCTACTACTCCTCCTGCTCAGTCAGAGACAGAGATGGCTTCAGAGGAGCAAGAGCTTGTCACAGATGTTCTCCCAGTGCCTTTGGCATCTACTCCGTGGGGGCCTGTCACCCGTTCCCAGGCTTCTCAGTCACCTCAGAGCGACTAAGCAGCTTCTACTTCAGCGTCAACTTCTGTTCACCTTGACTTGAGGGAGCTCACGGCGAAGCAAGTGAAGAAGCTTCGTTTTGTCCAGCTTGAGCACCACCCTCCTCCGGCGACGGCAACGACGACGGTCATCTCCGAGCTCCAGAAAGCGGTGCCGCCCCCACAGGAGATCCAGCAGCCGGTCTCGAACTCACCCGGGGCGGTGCTCCCGGAGCAGGTGCACGTGCACCTCCCTACTCCGGCAACGGCAACAATGACGACGGTCGTCTCCGAGCTCCAGCAACCGGTGCCGCCGATCCAGCAGCCGGTCTCGAACTCATCCGGGGCGGTGCTCCCGGACCAGGTGCACGTGCACCTCCCTCCTCCAGCGACGGCAACGACAACGGTCGTCTCCGAGCTTGAGCAAACACCCGGAGTCCCCGCCGGACATCCCGATCCTGGAATCCATGGTACACTTGGACGTCTACCTTTTGAAGAGGACGTCCCCTAGGCGGTGCGATAACTATCCGCCTCCTCCTCCTCCGAAGTGTTGCCAGCACTGCGCCATCACGAAGACCCCACAGTGGAGGACGGGGCCGGCGGGCAAAGGCACGCTGTGCAACTCGTGCGGCGTGCGCTACTGGAAGGGCCTCATGTTTCCGGAATACCGGCCATGGGCGAGCCCTACTTTCGACGAGGCGGAGCACTCCAACACGCACCGCGAGGTGCTCATGATCCGCAAGAGCAAGGACCAACCTGCACCGCCGGCGCCGTTCAAGCTTCTCAAGGCCAGGAAGTGCCGCAATAAGGGGCAGCAGCAGCAGCCTGCACAAAGGGAAATTCGCAATAAGCGCAAGGCCGGCAACGACGAGCAGAAGAATCAGCCTGCTGCAGGACGACCAGCTGCGATAGTGGCGATGCTCCAGGTGGTGCGCAAGAAGAACAAGGGCAAAACGCAGCAGCGCCTGCCTCCAGAACCAGCGTTGCTCAAGCGTCGCAGGGAGCTCATCAAGGGCAAAGAGCCGCGCGCCGGTGATGGCATGGGGCACCACCTTCCTCCTCCTCCGCCACCGGAGCTGCTGCTGCCACACGCTGGTAATGATGACATCGTGCTGCAGCACCTGCCTACTTCTCCACCAGTGCCGCTGCCGCACGCCGGTGATGATGACAATGACATGGAGCAGCACTGGCCGGGCCTTGACACGGCGCCGCCGCCGCTGTACGGCAGGGGATTGCGAGAATACTAAGGCAACTGTACAAGCGTGGAGCTGAGATGATTTGAAAAAACTTAGATTAGATGGGATGAGTGGGGGTTTAAGTGCTAATATAACCCACCTTTACCTCTAACCATCGGATTAGAGTCCAGTGGTCTAGATTAGAATTTGCATAGTTTGCACAACTTCTTGGGTTGCATAGCATACGCTCCCATCTATATATGAGTTAACAAATCAGAGATACCTATAATAGAAATAACTTAAGTTGTGGGGCCAGTACTAAACTTAGTGGACCAGGAACTTCTTTGGAAAAAATAATAGGTGGAGTAGCTTGAATAAAAGTGATAAAAAAAGTTTTGTACAACCCTTACAACATGTACACATAATGTATGGTTGTAATCCTCTTCGTTTTCTATGAAACTCACGCTAGTGAGGCGCGCGCGCGCACACACACACACACACACACATTTCTCTAGTGGTGCACATTGTTGCTGCTAGCAACCTTACCTTGCTCCCACCTGCTTATGCCATCACTTCCCTAACATGATTACCTCTACGCTCAAACCAATGTTGTCCCTAGTCATCCTTCGGAAAACATCAGCCTCAATATATGGCCATCCAAAATGCCCTAGTCATAATTAAGGTCAAACACATCATGTAAAAACTATATCATGTGCCAGCGTGCCCTAGAAACGTATGAACGAGTGTTTGCGATACGAGTTCATAGACACGCGTTCTCGACACACGTTTGTAGTAAGTCATCGACTGGGGTCATCGGTTCGGCGGTGTCAAAGCTCTTACTACATGGTTCCAATGTCGGATGATTAGCGGTGGAGCTACTCCACAGCTTGCAGACCGCTTTCAGGCGTTTATACTATGTCGCATCCATGGTGAACAGCTTCTCACATATCTCCCTGACAGCATCTAAAACTAGATTTGCCCATTCCCACTCCTCCGACTCCAACCTCATGTGGCATCATGCACAAACTGAAATTTGTCACGTAAAATTAAGAGAAACGCAGAGATCAAAATAGAAATCACATGTATGAAGGAGGTGTCTGGGAGACACATGCACAGCTGCCATGGGCGTTGTCAATGCCAGCGCTAGGGCGGGAGGACTGGGACAAGGTTACCTGTTGCAGCGTCATCAATAGCTTCGACTCAGCGAAGTTGGTTTGCAAGGAAAGCCATGACAGTGCTGCTAGGGTTTGGATGGGTGAGTAGATGAACGAGGGGACGACTTAGGCACTATGAAAATATGTATGAGGCATATTCTCATATGTAGTGAAATAATAAAAAAGTTTTTAAGGTTAAAATCAAGAATTAATTCTAATTTTAAGAAAAAATAGCTTGAATGAAAGTGATGCATAAAGTATTAAATAAACCATACATCATATAAACAGAACGTGGGCAGATTTTTACCACAAAAGGCAGCTTTTGACCATTTTGTCATCGTCTCTACTTTATTTCATATAACAACCAAAAGGAAATGCCTTTGAGAAAATAGATAAATATTAGAGTTGTCCGTAGCCTGTCCACGCATATATTTTATAGGCCAGACTCCTTCAATACATCCATTTGACATGATTGAGTTGCTTCCCATTTTGCTCAAGGAATGACTCAATGTTGGAACAGAGATATTAGGGTGCAGCTCATCAAATGCTCAATATATACAACCTCTTTCGAATTTCAATCTGAGTAGTCACACACTGCTTACATTTATGCACCGAACTATAGTTGATCCAGTTTGTAATGGTAAAAAACATAGACATATATCTTTGCTCAGTATGCTCATTAAATACAGCATAAATAATTGCGCTCTGGTGATATATATATACTCACAAAATATATAGTTAATAATGGTCTACATCTCATAGCTAAATGATAAACATTCCAGCTAGAGTGATTCTTTGAAACAGACATCGCTATTAACTGGTTTACGCTATATAATTATAAAAAGTGATGAATGCATATGCTAGCAGAATGCAAACGCTAAGCAAGAGAACAGATCTGACAATAACGTCACCTTCCTCTACCCTGCTCTAATTCTTTTTTCTATGAATCAAACTTCGGTGATCCATCCATACACTGCCCTGCCCACACACACAATTATTTCTCAAGTTGTGAATCTAAATTGCAGCACAGCCACATCAAGCACCCTAGTTCTGTTGCTGCTAGTAATGGATGTGCATATTTCTAGGGCATCCGCGCTGCTGATGCTTCTGTTTTACACTCTCTCCAACAGCCTTAGAACCCACTTTTTGTTACTGCTTGCTGCTTTACACTCTCTCCATCTTATTACAACATACTATTTGCTGGTGTTGTTTCACAATGCATGGCTTTCACAATGTTGAGATTGGGAGGCCTCACCCTGGTTTTGAATTAACTGCCTCACTACTATTGCAATTCCTCTTGTGACTGCCATTTGCAAATGTTGCCTCGGGCTCTTCCTTCTGTTGGCTCGCAGCTTGGGTGGCAAGAAAGGGTTGGCAATGGAATCCCCTTCTTCACCGCCTCTTCCATATATTGGAGTGACATTCACTTCCAGCACCTCGCCCTTGTAGACAGGGTACTCAGAGAAGGGTGACTGTGCATGTTGCCAATGGTGGCCAGCAGAAGAGGTGGCCACAAGGTGTAACCACGTGCTGTTTAGCCAAGTCAAGAAGAATATAGCACTCAAAGTAGCACTACTTCCACAAACATTGTTGTCATAGTCATCTGGATTTCGCTCCCTCACTGCTTGTTCAAAAGATCTATGGATGTGCAGTGTTGTATTGCCCAGACCACAATGTTCGCATACGTACTGCTAGCTACATACCCCTGACTATGGTTTGTTGATCCTGACGTCACAGTGTTGTTCTGCTGGATAATCTTTATCACCCTCAGATGCAGCTCCTCCTTCAACTGCAGATGCAGTAGGCCCTTGAATGGACCACCCTAGTATGCTTGTGTTGATCATCTCCATTCCAGCAGCAGCCTCCTCTCCCGCGATGCTCACGTAGTAGAAGACTATCCACTTCCAACCCTGTGGCAGTTAGCTACCAGATGTTGCAGCCTAGAAACACTAGGAACCATCCACTTGAGCCAGGAATAAACTACGGGATCAAACATTGGGTGCTCGTCCAGGTTGGAGATGTTGGGGTTAGTCCCACATCGGGAATTGATGGTGGGGGAGCACAACATATAAGACGGGGCGGTCCTCACCTATCAGACTAGTCTTTTGGGTTGAGTTAGGCCCAAGGCCTGTATATGTTGTGACTCCGGTGGACCTGGGCCGGAGCGGCGTCAGACGCGTACAACGGACCGGGTCGGCTCCAGGGAACCTGAGAGCGTTCGTCGCTGTGTGGTTCCAACAGGAGAGGCGAATAGGTCGGCACTTCTGGAGCGCAGCTCTGGTCAAGTTGGGCATCGACGTCGGGTAAGTTGTTGTGGTGTTGAGCCAGTTGGGCATCGACGTCGGGTAAGTTGTTGTGGTGTTGAGCCAGAATCGAGGCAGTAGCAATGGAGGGAGCCAGAATCCATGCGCCTCCTGCTCCCGCTGCGGCTGCAGCCTCCTCTCCCACGATGCTCGCGTAGTCAAAACACACAACATACCACGCGCGCGCACACACACACACTACCTAGCTTTGGGCTGGCTGCTCACTTTTATTTTGTGCACGTTTTTTCCATTGATTATTGGTTCTGTGACCTTGTAAATGCTCTTGGACATCAAAATCGTCTTTTATGGCTTGCTTGGAGATTCCCTCTCTAATTCTTATTGGAACTGATTCCTCATGATGAATCTTTACTCTAATAATACTAGGTTTCGTCATTGTATATCTTTTTTGTTCATGGAAGCTTCCCTAAAGATCATCTCATTGTTTGCCCGCAACTTGTGTGGCATTGATCTACCATTGAACCTTATTTTGTGTGCCAACTGTCAGATTGCCAGGAATACAGCAAGGGCGCAAACAATAATTTTTCTACCTCCTCTGGGATCAATCGGGTCGGGAACATGAATGGAAAAAAGGCTTGATGGCATCATAACATACTGTAGGGGTAAAATGAAGTAGGAACTAGGGACGGCAGTAGTAACATATATAATCAGCTTATCGCTCTCCATTTAAATGATGTGTCTTGAGCAGAATTCTTTCGTCATTTTGGGGCATGCAATAAACTAAACTGGATGGACTCAGCACCGCAAAGATTGAAAGAAATTAGATAGATGGTAAACACATGATATATTTTATAAATGCAGAGCATTTGAAACATAACGATTCTATAAATAGTGAAACTTTACAATGTATGAAAAAAAGGACACTCGCCAATTCAGCAATATCTAGTGGTTGAAAAATTATGGGCGAAACTTAAGCTATGGACCGGAACATAAACTTAGTCGCATAGTTGCTCCAACAGTTGCTGTGGACCGGAACCAGCTGAGGAATAGCACTGGTCCCAGGAGAACCAGCTTTGGGGTGAGTCCTTCTGGTATGCTTGTTGTCATCGACGTGTCTGGTGCTGGACTGGAAGAAACTTGCCAGGATCAAGCATCAGGCCCCATGCAAAGTTGTTATGCTGGAGGATATCAAGACCCCTTCCAGTGATCTGAGGAGGCTCAAGGAGCAGGGCTGTGATCTCGTCCTGCGAAAGCCGGTGCATGGGTCTCGCCTGTTCACTCTCCTTATGACCCTAAGAGACCACCAGGTTTCAGATGCACAAGCAGTCTTCTCAAGTTGGTCCTGAGATTGCTGGGACCAACAGCCAGCAGCAAGGTTTGCCGGATGCAATTGTTCCTTGGGTGCAGGAAGTTGTTGCATCAACTGAAGCTTCATGCTTGGTTCAGGGACAGAAACCTGAAGATGATAAGCCTCTTGCTGGGATGCAGATCTTGCTGGCTGAAGACATTGTAGTTCTGCAAGCAATCCAAAGGAAAATCCTGAACCAGCACTTCCCTTACATGATTACCTCTATGCTCAACCCAATGTTCTCCCTAGCCATCCTTCCGACTCAATATATGACCATCCAAAATGCCCTAGTGGTAAGGTCAAACGCATCAAGTAAAAATTGTATCATCTGCCAACGTGCCCTAAAAATGTATGAACGAGTGTCTGTGATATGAATTCATAGACACGCGTTCTCGACACACGTTTGTAGTAAGTCATCGACTTGGGTCATCGGTTTGGCGGTGTCAAAGCTCTTACTACACGGTTCCAATGTTGGATGATTAGCGGTGTCGCTACTCCACAGCTTGCAGACCGCTTTCAGGCGTTTGTACCATGTCACATTCATGGCGAGCAGCTTCTCACCTATCTCCCTGACAGCATCTAAAACTAGATTTGCCCACTCCCTCTCCTCCGGCTCCAACCTCATGTGCATTATGCACAATCTGAAATTTCTCACGTAAAATTAAGAGAACCGCAGATATCAAAATAGAAATCACATGTGAAGGAGGTGTCTGGAAGACACATGCACAACTTCCATGGACGTTGTCAACGCCAGCCCTTGGGAAGGGAGGACTGGGACAGGGTTACCTGTTGCAGCGTCATCAATGGCAGCGACTTGGTGAAGTTGGTTTGCAAGGAAAGCCATGACGGTGCTGCTAGGGTTCGGATGGGTGAGTAGGTGAACGAGGGGACGACTTAGGCACTATGAAAATATGTATGAGGCACATTCTCATATGTAGTGAAATAATACAATAGTTTTTAAGGTCAAAATCAAGAATTAATTATAATTTTAAGAAAAAGTAGCTTGAGTGAAAGTGATGCATAAAGTATTATATAAACCATACACCATATAAACAGAACATGGGCAGATTTTGACCACAAAAGGCAGCTTTTGACCATTGTGTCATCATCGATGTTTTATTTCATATAACAACCTAAAGGAAATGCCTTTGAGAAAATAGATAAATATTAGAGTTGTCCGTAGCCTGCAGGCTCCTTCAATACATCCATTTTGACCTGATCCAAGTAAAACTTGATGAGTTGCTTCCCATTTTGCTCAATGAATGACTCGATGTTGGAACCGATCAGGAATACAAAGTGCACCTCATCAAATGCTCAATATATACAACCTCTTTCGAATATCAATCTGAGTAGTCACACACTGCTAACATTTCTGCGCCGAACTATAGTTGATCCAGTTTGTAATGGTAAAAAACATAGACATATATATCTTTGCTCAGTATGCTCATTAAATACAGCATAAATAATTGCGCTCTGGTCATATATATACTCATACAGTTAATAATGGGCTACATCTCATAGCTAAATGATAAACATTCCAACTAGAGTGATTCTTTGAAACAAACACCGCTATTAACTGGTTTACACTATATAATTTTTAAATGTGATGAATGCATATGCTAGCAGCACGCAAATGCCAAGCGCAAGAGAATAGATCTCACTCTGCTGTCACCTTCCTCTACCCTGCTCTAATTCTTTTTTTCTATGAATCAAACTTCGGTGATCCACCCATACACTGCCCCGCCCACACACACAATTATTTCTCAAGTTGTGAATCTAAATTGCAGCACAGTCACATCATGCACTCTAGTTTCGTTGTTGCTAGTAATGGATGTGCATATTTCTAGGGCATCCGCGCTGCTACTGCTGTTTTACACTCTCTCCAACTGCCTTAGAGCCCACTTTTTTTATTGCTTGCTGCTTTACACTCTCTCCATCTTATTAGAACATACTATTTGCCAATGTTGTTTCACAATGCATGGCTTTCACAATGTTGAGATTGGGAGGCCTCTGACTACACCCTGGTTTTTAATCAACTGCCTCACCACCATTGCAATTCCTCTTGTGACTGCCATTTCCAAATGTTGGTGTTGCCTCGGGCTCTTTCTTCTGTTGGCTCGCGGCTTGGGTGGCAAGTTAGGGTTGGCAGTGGAGTCCCCTTCTTCACCGCCTCTTCCATATATTGGAGTGACATTCACTTCCAACACCTCGCCCGTGTAGACAGGGCACTCAAAGAAGGGTGACTGTGCATGTTGCCAATGGTGCAAGCATGGCCAGCAGAAGAGGTGGCCACAAGGTGTAACCACATGCTGAATATAGCACTCAAAGTAGAAATACTTCCACAAACATTGTTGTCATCATCATCCGGATTTCGCTCCATCACTGCTTGTTCAAAAGAGCTATGAATGTGCAGTGTTGTTGCCCAGACCAAACTGTTCGCATATGTACTGCTAGCTACATACCCCTGACTATGGTTTGCTGATCCTGGGGTCACAGTGTTGTTCTGCTGGATAATCTCTATCGCCCTCAGATATTGGAGCTCGGGAGCTCCTCCTTCAATTGCATATATGATGTAGCAGGCCCTTGAAACTTTACAATGCATGAAAAAAGGGCACCCGCCAATTCAACAATATCTAGAGGTTGAAAAATTATGGGCGGAACTTAAGCTGTGGACCGGAACTTAAACTTAGTCGCATAGTTGCTCGAATAGTTCATGTGGACCGGAACCAGCTGAGGAACAACACTGGTCTCAGGAGAACCAGCCTTGGGGGGAGTCCTTCTGGTATCCTTGTTGTCATCGACGTGTCCGGTGGCCGACTGGAAGAAATTTGCCGGGAGATGACCAAATTAACTTGCCAGGATCAAGCATTAGGCCCCATGCAAAGTTGTTCTGCCGGAGGATATCAAGATCCCTTCCAGTGATCTGAGGAGGCTCAAGGAGCAGAGTTGTGATCTCGTCCTGCGAAAGCCGGTGCATGTGTCTCGCCTGTTCACTCTCCTTATGACCCTGAGAGACCACCAGGTTTCAGATGCACAAGCACAGTCTTCTCAAGTTGGTCCTGAGATTGTTGGGACCAACAGCCAGCAGCAAGGTTTGCCGAATGCAATTGTTCCTTGGGTGCAGGAAGTTGTTGCATCAACTGAAGCTTCATGCTTGGTTTAGGGACAGAAACCTGAAGATGAGAAGCCTCTTGCTGGGATGTAGATCTTGCTGGCTGAAGAGCCACATGTCCATTCATAACAACATGCCCACCAAGAACAGCTTGCTTGAGGATGGCGGCGTTGGCAGCTCTAGTGGTGGTTGGGAGCAGTGCACATGGAAGCATGTGTGCAACAAGTGCAATGAGAAGCTCCCAACTGGGCAGATCCTCGGTGGGCATATGTGGAATCCTCAAACGACGGCAGCTAGATCCAGAGCGTGGCGCCTGTGTGCATGTTCACGAAGTAGCATCAATGCAGCGCCACCAGGTCGGCATGTGCCTCATCGTTCCTCGTCCTTGTGAAGCATCACTGAGTTCCTTGGAAAGAAACACAGTTCCCATGTCGGATGATTAGCGTTGGAGCTTCTCCTCAACTTGAAGACCGCTCTCAGGTAGATGTACTCCGTCGCATCGATGTTGAGTAGCTTCTCACTAATCTTCCTAACAGCGTCCAAGACTAGAGTCGCCCAGTCCCACTCCTCTGACTCCAACCTGATGTGGCATCATGCAGAATCAGAAATTCATTACGTAAAATTGAGAGACAGATAGATCAAAATAGAAATCACATGTGTGATGGAGGTGTCTTGCAGACGCATGTATACCCGCCATGGACGTCGTCAAAACAAGTGTCAGGGTCAGGGAGGACTAGGACAGGGTTGCCTGTTGTAGCATCATCAACGACAATAACTTTGTGTAGTTGGTTTTTGCATGGAAAGCCATGACGGTGTTGTTAGATTTTGGATGGGTGAGTAGGTGAACAAGGAAGATAGATGGATTGTGCAAGTTGCAGGACGGGTGGATGACGCAGGCGCTATGGGAATATGTAAGAAGCGCATTTTCATATGTAACAAAATAATACAGAAGTATTTATGTTTAAAATAAAGAATTTCTAATTGTAAGAAAACATATCATGTATGAAAGTGATGTGTAAAGTATTTCACAAACCATACATCATGTAAACAGAACGTGAGCAGATTTTGATCACAAAAGACAGCTTTTGACCACTGTGCTATCATCTCTATTAGGTTTCATACAACAACCTAAAGGAAATGTAAAACCTTTGCCAGAATAGAGAAATGTTATAGTGTCTGTACCATGTCCATGTGTATATTGCGTAGGTCAGATTCCTTCATTTCATCCATGCTGAACTGATCCAAGTACCATGTCCACGCGTATATTGCGTAGGTCAGGTTCCTTCGATTCATCCATGCTGAACTGATCCAAGTAAAACTTTATGAGTTGCTTCCACTTTTTGTTCAAAGAATGACTCGACGTTGGAATAGAGGAATACAATATGCACCTCATCAAATGTTCAATATATACAACTTCTTTCAAATATCAATCTATGTAGTCATATCACGTCGCACAGTGATTATGTTTCTGCACCGAACTATGCTAGATCTAGTTCATAATGGCAAAAAAAAATCACAGACATGTATCTTTGCTCAGTATGGTCACTAAATACAGCACAAATCATTGCATTCTGGTGATATATATATACTCACAAAACATATAGTTAATTATGGCCTACATCTCATACCTAAATGATAAACTATCCAGCTAGAGTGATTCTTTGACGGACACCACTATTAACTGGTTTACACTATATAATTATAAAAAGTCATGAATGCATATGCAAGAATGCAGCACGAAACGCTGAGCAAGAAACCAGATTTCACTCCGCCGTCGCCTTCCTCTATCCTGCTCTCCACATTTTTTTCTCTGAGTCAAACTCCAGTGATCCACCCTTACACTGCCCTGCCCACACACACAATTATTTCTCATGACGTGAATCTAAATTGCAGCACAGCCACATCATGCACTCTAGTTCCGTTACTGCTAGTAATGGATGTGCATATTTCTGGGGCATCCGCGCTGCTGCTGCTGCTTTACACTCTCTCAAACTACCTTAAATCATACTACTTATTGTTGTTGTTTCACAAAGAAGGCTTTCATAATGTGAGATTGGGAGGCCTCTGATTACACCCTGCCTCACTACTATTGCAATTCCTCTTGAGACCGCAATTTGCAGATGTTGCCTCAGGCTCTCCTTTTTGTTGGCTCGCAGCCTGGGTAGCAAGTCAGGGTTGGAAGTGGAATCCCCTTCTTCACTGCCTGTTCCATATATCATACTTACATAATCTTTCAGCTCCTCGCCCATGTAGACAGTGCACTCGGAGAAGGGTGACTGTGCATGGAGCCAATGGTGCAAGCATGGCCAGCAGAAGAGGTGGCCGCAAGGTGTAACCACGTGTTGTTTAGCCAAGTCAAGAAAAAGATAGCACTCAAAGTAGAACTGCTTCCACAAACATTGTTGAAGTCACCATCCGGATTTCACCCCCTCACTGCTTGTTCAAAAGAGATATATATGAATGTGCAGTGTTGGATTGCCCAGACCATACTATTCGCTTATGTGCTAGCTACATACCCCTTGACTGTGGTTTGCTGATCCTAGCATCACAGTGTTGTGCTGCTGGCTAATTTATATCACCCTTAGAAAGTGGAGCTCGGGAGGTCCTCCTTAAATTGCAGTTGCCGCAGCCCCTTGAATGGATCGCCCAAGTATGCTTGTGTTGATCATCTCCATTCTGCCAGCAGCAGAAAAGTACACTCGATGGGGCGAGCAATTCCCCACACGTTCTTGGAGCATCTGGCGCAGCACCGGTCGAGTTGGGGACATCAACGTCGGGGAAGTTGCTGTGGTGTTGAGCGAGAATTGAAGCGGAAGCAATGGAGGGAGGCTGGTATACAACTATACAAGCTTAGATCCGTGCGCCTACCCCCTGCCTCCTCTCCTGCCATGCTCACATGGTCAACAACACACACACACACACACATTCATTTTTTCGCGTTGTTTCCGTTGATTATAGCTTCTGTGACCTTATTCATGGCTCATGGACATCAAAAGCAACTTTTATGGCTTGCTTGGCGATTCACTTTCTAATTCGTATTAGAACTCATTCCTCATGATGAATCTTTCATCTAATAATATTAGGCTTCAAAATTGTATTTTTGTTCATCGAAGCTTGTTTGGCATTGATTTCCCTTTACCTTCTTCTTTGTACCAACTGTCGGATTGCCAGGAGCAGCAAGGGCGCAAACAATATTTTTTCTACCTCTTGTGTGATCAATCGGGTCTGGAACATGAATGGAAAAAAGGCTTGATGGCATGGTAACGTACTGTAGGGTAAATGAAATAGGCATGTGAGTGGTAACATAATCAGCTTGTTGCTCCATTTATATGATGTGTCTTGAGCAGAATGCTTCCATCATTTTGGGGTATGCAATAAACCGAACTGGCCGGATTGACTCAACACAACAATGATTCAAAGAATTTAGATAGATGGTAAACACATGATATATTTTATAAATGCATAGCATTTGAAATGTAACGATTCTAAAAATAAATAATGAAATTTTTCAGTGCTTGGAGAAAAAAGAACACCAACCGATTCAGCGATATCTAGTGGTTGAAAAAATAGGGGAACCTATTAGGTGGAACTCAAGTTGTGGACTAGAACTTAAAATTAGTGGACCCGGAACTAGTTACAAATTTATTTTAAAAGGTATAATTGAAAGCATTATTGGTGGAATTCAAAGCAGCACCGGTCAGAACACTCGTTAGCCAGCATGACCTGCTCAAATAAGCATATCAGTGTAGATGATGAAACCGATGAGATGACAGAAGTTGTTTAGATTTTGGTAATACTGGCATAACGTTTTCTCAAGTACTGTACTCTGCATTTGTCATCATCAGCATCAATTTCTAAATGTTTTGTGTGCAAAACATGCAAGAAGTTCTCTTCATACCCTGCCCTAGGAGGCCACATGTACATTCATAACAACAAGCCCACCAAGAACAGCTTGCTTGAGGATGGTGGCGCTGGCAGCTCTAGTGGTTGTAGGGAGTGGGGGATATGGAAGCGCGTGTGCGACAAGTGCAATGACAAGTTATGAATAGGGATGATCCTTGGTGGGGATAAGCACAACCATGGATGGGAGTAACACTACAAGATGGCACTACAGGGAGATCGGAATGTGAAGCTGCCATTGCAATTATTGACTGATCACGAGACAGAAAGGTCTGGGCTAGTGGTTGTGCCAACTGATGAGACCATACAGTCTGCAGGGAAAGGATCAATTGTGGAAGCTAATTAACATGGTGCCATTGGCTTGAGATGCCGTCCAGCAACCACAGCAGGCTAGGATTCTGGGTAATGTGCCATCAGGTGTTTCTAATGAGGTCAGTCTCAATGCATTGTTTCACCGCGCGCTTTCCTAGTTATATGAAACTTATCATGAAACGAGTCTCTCTCTTAATATATAGTTTCATTGCACAGTTTCATGCGGTTACCAATGTCTCTCTCTTTCTTTTCTCTCTCATCTCCACCATATATTTGCTTTGCATGCATCCCATGAAACTAGAAAATGTTCTCAATGGAGATTTCACACGGTTTCCAACGTTTTGTAAACAACGCTATATAGTTTCATCACCATGAAACTTTCTCCGTCTCTCTCATCATCGTTTCATGCAAAAAGTGCAAATGTGCTGATGTGGCACCCCATTTGATATGCATGAAACACTCCATGAAACTCCATTGAGACTGGCCTAAGAATGTCGCTTGCGACAGCAGCTGATCTGCCAGCAGGACCTAACACCTATGATGATGACCAATTGGCAGAAGCCTCTTTGACATCGGTAAGAGCACACAACCTTAAGTTAATTAGGGGATTACTCCTCACTGGATTTTCTCTTATTTCTCAAAAAATATCATAGTGTATGGTGTTTGTGTATGTTTCATGTATTCCTTGTGTTGTTTTTCTTTTGTACTTCTCATCTTGCTGACTACATCGTAAGAATATTGGTGGATGTTAAACATGCATGATATGATTTCCCCTTGAAATTTGGTATCGAATTTATTGGTGGTAACATGATAAGGGAAATTTTATGATTCTTGGAATTTGTAGTAGTCGTCCATCGAGTCCTATCTATATATGGGTTAACAAATCAAAGATACCTATCTAATAGAAATAACTTAAGTTGTGGGCCAGTACTAAACTTTAGTGGACCAGGAACTGCTTTGGAAAAAAATAATAGGTGGAGTGGCTTGAATAAAAGTGATAAAAAAAGTATTGTACAACCCTTACAACATGTATACATAATGTATGGTTGTAACCCACTTCTTTTCTATGAAACTCACGCTAGTGAGGCACCCACTAACACACACACACACACACAATTTCTCTAGTGGTTCGCCATTGTCCAGCAGAAGAGGTGGCCACAAGGTGTAACCACACGCGGTTTAGCCAAGACCAGAAGAATATAGCACTCAGAGTAGCAATACTTCCACAAACAATGTTGTCATCATCATCCGGATTTCGCTCCCTCACTGCTTGTTCAAAAGAGCTATGAATGTGCAATGTTGTTGCCCAGACCAGACTGTTCGCATATATGTACTGCTAGCTACATACCCTGACTATGGTTTGTTCATCCTGGCGTCACAGTGTTGCTCTGCTGGATAATTTTTATCACCCTCAGATATTGGAGCTCGGGAGCTCCTCCTTCAATTGCAGATGCAGCAGGCCCTTGAAACTTTACAATGCATGAAAAAAAGGACACCCGCCAATTCAACAATATCTAGTGGTTGAAAAATTATTGGCGGAACTTAAACTGTGGACCGCAACTTAAACTTAGTGGCATAGTTGCTCCAACAGTTCCTGTGGACCGGAACCAGATGAGGAACAGCACTAGTCCTAGGAGAACCAGCCTTGGCGGGAGTCCTTCTCGTATCCTTGTTGTCATCGACGTGTCCGGTGGCCGACTGGAAGAAATTTGCTAGGAGATGACCAAACTTGCCAAGATCAAGCATTAGGCTCCATGCAAAGTTGTTCTGCTGGACGATATCAAGATCCCTTCCAGTGATCTGAGGAGGCTCAAGGAGCAGGGCTGTGATCTCGTCCTGCGAAAGCCGGTGCATGGGCCTCGCATCTTCACTCTCCTTATGACCCTGAGAGACCTTCAGGTTTCAGATGCACAAGCACAGTCTTCTCAAGTTGGTCTTGCGATTGCTGGGACCAACAGCCAGCAGCAAGATTTGTCTAATGCAATTGTTCCTTGGGTGCAGGAAGTTGTTGCATCAACTAAAGCTTCATGCTTGGTTCACGGACAGAAACCTGAAGATCAGAAGCCTCTTGCTGGGATGCAGATCTTGCTGGCTGAAGACACTGTAGTTCTGCAAACAATCCAAAGGAAAATCCTGAACCAACACTTCCCTTACATGATTACCTCTACGCTCAACCCAATGTTCTCCCTATCCATCCTTCCGAAAACATCAGCCTCAATATATGACCATCCAAAATGCCCTAGTGATAAGGTCAAACACATCAAGTAAAAATTGTATCATCTGCCAGCGTGCCCTAAAAATGTATGAACGAGTGTCTGTGATATGAATTCATAGACACGCGTTCTCGACACACGTTTGTAGTAAGTCATCGACTTGGGTCATCGGTTTGGCGGTGTCAAAGCTCTTACTACACGGTTCCAATGTTGGATGATTAGCGGTGTAGCTACTCCACAGCTTGCAGACCGCTTTCAGGCGTTTGTACCATGTCACATTCATGGTGAGCAGCTTCTCACCTATCTCCCTGACAGCATCTAAAACTAGATTTGCCCACTCCCTCTCCTCCGGCTCCAACCTCATGTGCATTATGCACAAACTGAAATTTCTCACGTAAAATTAAGAGAACCACAGATATCAAAATAGAAATCACATGTGAAGGAGGTGTCTGGGAGACACATGCACAACTGCCATGGACGTTGTCAACGCCAGCCCTAGGGCAGGGAGGACTGGGACAGGGTTACTTGTTGCAGCGTCATCAATGGCAGCGACTTAGTGAAGTTGGTTTGCAAGGAAAGCCATGACGGTGCTGCTAGGGTTCGGATGGGTGAGTAGGTGAACGAGGGGTCGACTTAGGCACTATGAAAATATGTATGAGGCACATTCTCATATGTAGTGAAATAATACAATAGTTTTTAAGGTCAAAATCAAGAATTAATTATAATTTTAAGAAAAAGTAGCTTGTTTGAAAGTGATGCATAAAGTATTATATAAACCATACACCATATAAATAGAACATGGGCAGATTTTGACCACAAAAGGCAGCTTTTGACCATTGTGTCATCATCGATATTTTATTTCATATAACAACCTAAAGGAAATGCCTTTGAGAAAATAGATAAATATTAGAGTTGTCCGTAGCCTGCAGGCTCCTTCAATACATCCATTTTGACCTGATCCAAGTAAAACTTGATGAGTTGCTTCCCATTTTGCTCAAGGAATGACTCGATGTTGGAACCGATCAGGAATACAAAGTGCACCTCATCAAATGCTCAATATATACAACCTCTTTCGAATATCAATCTGAGTAGTCACACACTGCATACATTTCTGCGCCGAACTATAGTTGATCCAGTTTGTAATGGTAAAAAAAATAGACATATATCTTTGCTCAGTATGCTCATTAAATACAGCATAAATAATTGTGCTCTGGTGATATATATACTCACAGAACATACAGTTAATAATGGGCTACATCTCATAGCTAAATGATAAACATTCCAGCTAGAGTGATTCTTTGAAACAAACACCGCTATTAACTGGTTTACACTATATAATTTTAAAAAGTGATGAATGCATATGCTAGCAGCACGCAAATGCCAAGCCCAAGAGAACAGATCTCGCTCTGTTGTCACCTTCCTCTACCCTGCTCTAATTCTTTTTTCTATGAATCAAGCTTCGGTGATCCACCCATACACTGCCCCTCCCACACACACAATTATTTCTCAAGTTGTGAATCTAAATTGCAGCACAGTCACATCATGCACTCTAGTTTCGTTGCTGCTAGTAATGGATGTGCATATTTCTAGGGCATTCGCGCTGCCATTGTTGTTTTACACTCTCTCCAACTGCCTTAGAGCCCAATTTTTTTACTGCTTGCTGCTTTACACTCTCTCCATCTTATTAGCACATACTATTTGCCAATGTTGTTTCACAATGCATGGCTTTCACAATGTTGAGATTGGGAGGCCTCTGACTACACACTAGTTTTGAATCAACTGCCTCACCACCATTGCAATTCCTCTTGTGACTGCCATTTGCAAATGTTGCCTCGGGCTCTTCCTTCTGTCCGCTCGCGGCTTGGGTGGCAAGTCAAGGTGGGCAGTGGAATCCCCTTCACCGCCTCTTCCATATATTTGAGTGGCATTCACTTCCAACACCTCGCCCTTGTAGACAGGGCACTGAGAGAAGGGTGAATATGCATGTTGCCAATGGTGCAAGCATGGCCAACAGAAGAGGTGGCCACAAGGTGTAACCACATGCTGAATATAGCACTCAAAGTAGCAATACTTCCACAAACATTGTTGTCGTCATCATCCGGATTTCGCTCCATCACTGCTTGTTCAAAAGAGCTATGAATGTGCAGTGTTGTTGCCTAGACTAGACTGTTCGCATATGTACTGCTAGCTACATACCCCTGACTATGGTTTGCTGATCCTGGGGTCATAGTGTTGTTCTACTGGATAATCTCTATCGCCCTCAGATATTGGAGCTCGGGAGCTCCTCCTTCAATTGCATATATGATGTAGCAGGCCCTTGAAACTTTACAATGCATGAAAAAAGGGCACCCGCCAATTCAACAATATCTAGTGGTTGAAAAATTATGGGCGGAACTTAAGCTGTGGATCGGAACTTAAACTTAGTCGCATAGTTGCTCGAATAGTTCCTGTGGACCGGAACCAACTGAGGAACAACACTGGTCTCAGGAGAACCAGCCCTTGGGGGGAGTCCTTCTGGTATCCTTGTTGTCATCGACGTGTCCGGTGGCCGACTGGAAGAAATTTGCCAGGAGATGACCAAATTAACTTGCCAGGATCAAGCATTAGGCCCCATGCAAAGTTGTTCTGCCGGAGGATATCAAGATCCCTTCCAGTGATCTGAGGAGGCTCAAGGAGCAGAGTTGTGATCTCGTCCTGCGAAAGCCGGTGCATGGGTCTCGCCTGTTCACTCTCCTTATGACCCTAAGAGACCACCAGGTTTCAGATGCACAAGCAGTCTTCTCAAGTTGGTCCTGAGATTGTTGGGACCAACAGCCAGCAGCATGGTTTGTCGAATGCAATTGCTCCTTGGGTGCAGGAAGTTGCTGCATCAACTGAAGCTTTATGCTTGGTTGAGGGACAGAAACCTAAAGATGAGAAGCCTCTTGCTGGGATGCAGATCTAGCTGGCTGAAGACACTGTAGGTCTACGTAGAAAAGAGGTTCTACAAACAATCCAAAGGAAAATCCTGAACCAGCTTTGAGCAACTGTTGGCGGGTGCTGAACTAGTAGAAAAGAGGTCTTTGCTGGCGCCCCCCAAATATTTCTATAGGTGGTTTTAGTTATCGTGCGTCAGTAGAAATAAAACGGTTACGAACCGCCACTGGAAATCGATTTCTATAGGTAGTATTCTGAAGAAATCCGCCTGTAGAAATACTTGATTTCTACAGGTGGTTCCTTAAGAAATATGCCACTAGAAATACCTGGACATTGATTTTTAAAATTTATGAAACTTTGTAGTTTACAACTTTTTCATTTGAAATCATCTTGTCATCGAATACTACGTTCGAATTTGTCAAATTTGAAATTCAATTTTTTGTAAACGACCTCGGATGGAAAAAAACATGCTAAATAAAAGTTGTAGATCTCGAAAAGTTATGAAACTTTGTAATTTACAACTTTTTCATTTGAATTCATTTAGCGGCTCAAACAATCAATTTACACTCGATTTAGTATAGAATGTGGTGAACTAAAACCGAATCTAGACACAAGTGACTTATGGGTGGAGTAGTAGATGAGGGTATGCGCGAGGCTGAGGTTGTGTATTCGAATCACTACAAGAGCGTAGTTCGCGGATTACTCGTGGGCGTGTCCCACGATTTAAATCTTTTTTCTATTTTAAAAACACGATTTCTTCACAAACGTTTCTCCATAAATGTCTTCACAACCACCTATATAGTCTCGTTTTGTACTAGTTGTTGTGGATTGAATCTGGCACATGGGCACTAACAGACTCATACACTTTACAATCTGGAACCCCCGCTCCGACCACCGCCATCCTTGGGTCCCAGGAGGGAGGCACGCGGTATGGCTGTTCACATCCATGATTGATCTGCTACTGACAAACATACAACTCTTCCCACCCTCATGCATCAAAGAAAGTTTCTGGTGGCGGCTACTCCGTAATTGTTATCTCCAGACAGATAATGGGCGCTACATGCTGAAAATAACTCCACGGAGTGGAAGTACCAATGGTTCCTACTATACAATGAACGGTAACAAATATCAAATTAGAATGATCAGGCACTATAGTAACTTTGTAGAGATATGTTCGCTTGACCGTTTTTGTGGCTGATAAGCCGCCTGATATTGTTTTTGACTGTTTCAGTGGCTGATAAACCGGCTGATAAGCCAAGCGAATAGGACGATGAAAAGCACTGATTTTTTTGAAACAGTATGTCTGAAAACAACTGAATCCCACAACATTATTCCCTATATTGTTCCAATTCTATAAGATGTATCGACGATAGAGTCAGAATAACACACTAATGTGAACGTGCATATGGATAGAGTTGGAGTTGCTGTACGTTTTTTAGCCTTGTACCGTGCAAAAACATATATCATATAGGAAGACTAGAAAGCTACACTATATATGCATCAAGATTGTGTGAACGACGCTAATCTTGCTGAGTAAAGACTTGCATATTGGGCTGTCTGTTGGGCTCACCTGTTTGCTAATGAATTAAAATAAATGAGGCCCCCAGACCCTGCTGGTGCGTTGAGCTCCAAGTAAGTAATTCCGTAACTCTTTAGTAATCAGCATGTTAGGTGCACTACTAATTAAATAAATGGTTAGTATTTCCACCCGTTAAAATTGCAGAGAAAGCCACAGGAGCGCATGCTGGATCACAACCAACTTCAACACCTGTCCACCAGGAGCCCCTGAAGAAGTATGTCAGAGTGTGGCCGAGCCACTCTATCAATGCTTTTCTGCTAGAGACTTTTACGTGTATGTCATTAAAAAAGGTGCCCTACTCATCAGTGTCTCTAAAAAATTCAATCTATCGATAGTGTACAAGTTCGAAACTTTTTTCTCTCTCCAAATGACTTCAGTTACCCCTTGCCAGCCTATCCCTTTGACAACAAAAAAAAAGTTTCGAACGGCCGGTACCTCGAGAATGCTGGGCTCTAGAACGTTGGGCCTACGCGACGAGAACTGCGCCATCACCGGCGACGGCCGGACGTTCACGACGGTCCTGGAGGGGTCCAGCACAGCGGTCGGTCTGGAGCTGGAGTTGAGTATGGTGTTGGCATCAGCCGCGGCGACCGCGGTGCCCGGGAGGGCGTGCGCGTCGACGGGGACCTCGGACCCGGAAGCCGCTGGGTTGCCGAGCAGAATGGCCGCGCCGCCCGCGCGCTTCACCTCCAGACCCTTCTCCACCCGCAGCCCAGCGCCACGCAGGCACACGACGATCTTGCCTCGCACCTTGTCGCTCGACAGAGAGTTGGGCAGGCATTGGCTGCGTGTGCAACCATGCTTAGCACAGTTCATCGTTATAAGAGAGGTTATAGTGGGGTTGATTGCTTACTTGGTAACATTAGCGGGAGTCCTAGGAACAACTACGTCTGCTGCATAAACCAAAGGATAGGGCTTGTCGCGCGGGCAGCTGGTATGGTGTTACAGTCGACCCTGACTCATCAACAGATTTTTTTATAAAAAAAAAAAAGTCACCTGTATGTCTCTCCAATTGCAATTGATGCATGTCAATTCGTGTGCTGTGCTCACCATGACCATGACGCCATTGCCAAGCTTGATAGGGGAGTGGAAGGCGCGGTCGATGCTGCTGGCGGCGACCGTGAGCATTCACGGCACGAGGTTCGACACGGTGGCCGGCTTGGGCCCGGAGTTCCCTCCGCTGCACGAGACCACGACCCCTCTCATGGCGGCGTGCAGCGCCCCCAGCGCGATGCCATCGTCCGCGAACCTGAGCGGCGCCCCCGAGGATCCGATGGAGACGCTCACGACGTCGACGCCGTCGCCGACCGCGTCGTCCAGGGCGGCCAGCATGTCGGTCTAGAAGCAGGTGTTCTCGATGTTGGGGTCGGGCCCCGGGATGGGTCAGCACACCTTGTACACGGCCAGGCGCGCCAGCGGCGTCCCGCCCGAGGCCGTCCCGTTCGCGAACCCGCCCAGCGCGGACACCCCCGGCACGGTGCGGCCGGCCACCGTGGACGCCGTGTGCGTGCCGTGCTCGTCGTGGTCGCGCCGACCGGAAGGCGTACGTCGTGCGCGTGCTCCAGTTGACTCGAGTCAAAACTTTTTTTTTTCGGAGGGATATGCTAGCAAGGGCAACTGAGGTCATTTACCACAGCGGACCTATCCGTCAGGACAGCCAAACGGTAGAAATCAAACAGAATGCGGACGGAATGGCACGGGAGAGAAAAAAGTTTCGAACTTGTACACTGCCGATAGATTGAACTTTTTAAGGACACTGATGAGTAAGACATCTTTTTTAATGACACACGTAAAAGTCTCTTCCTGCTACCAGATGCCTCTTGCAACAGCATTGCCTGGTCTACTCTACCGATCCTCAGCCGGCACTGGGACAATATTTTGCAGAGCTTGTGCGGTGAAGCTGTTTGAAAAACAGCCGTTTGGTAGAGAAGCAGTAAAATAACTTTGTGAAGCTAGGCGTGAAGCGCTACCATTTGTCTATATCTACACCTGGTATTAGAAAGCCAAAAATTTCTTCTCTATTTTCTTTTGTCTAGCGCTTATCCCGTGTGAATTTTACTTTATTTTTTTCTTAGCTCGGTTGTCTCTTGCTTATTAGTACTGTATGTTCCATTATTTCTACAAATCGGAATCTGATTATACATTTTCCAATCTCTTTATCTATTGACTCAACATTGTCCTACCAAATATAAGTCTAAATCATATCTTGCTTCCAATCCTATTTTTAAGACAAATCTGAATATACACGTCACAACACTGATCAACGTGGAAATCAAGTTGAAGTACTTTTTTATTTCTTTCAGAACTCTTAAAAGGTATGGTGAGTCTTATAATTGTTTTTTTACTTTTCAGAAGGTCCTTGTGTGCATTTCACTCATAATTTTATTTAAGACTTAAACTCATGACACACGCTTATATGAGTTACAATCACCCATAGGACACAATGGCAAAAAAAAAAGGCATCAGTCTACCTCCAAAATCTCTCCACCTTAAAGGTACGCACTGGACCCATGAGGCCTCTTCACCCCTTCCGTCCTGGACCCTGACACCCTCACGCTCTATCCCGACAACCCGACCCAACTTGATGACTCATCAATTGTGTAAATGAGTGAGTCATTGGTGTGAAGTAATTCCTTAGTCCCCTTTCCCAAATCAATAACGTTAGAGGCTGGTGTGCTTTGGCGGCAGTTTTGAACGTAGGAATACCCAAGGTTGAAATCTTGGCTCCGCCACTGCCGATGTGGGGAGGGGAGACGGAGAGCAGCGTCGCCGGAGAGCCTGGCAGCGGGGAGAGGTGAATGAGCCTGGGCACAGGAGCGACGGGGATGCTGAACACGAGCGCAGCCGCAGGCGACGGCGACGAGACGGAGCATCAGAGCAGCCTCCTTCGTGCGCCGCGAGCGAGGTGTCCTCCATGCGCGCAGACGAGGCTTTCCGTGGTCTGTGCGTGCAAGGTGAGAGAAAGGGAGGTCCATCTCCGTCCGTGCTTGGCGACCGGCTCAAGAAGATAAAGAGGGGGAGAGAGAATAGAGGGAATGAAAAATGAATGAGGAAAAAATAAAAAATAAAAGAGTATTAGGGTGAAATAAATGACCGGATAAGACCAAAGGTGAAATAGAGATGGAAAGGAAAAAAAGTAAAAAAGAGGGGCAGTAGAGTCATTTCATTTTTATTCTCTACTCTAGTAGTTGTTTTGCCAAACGGTTCATCGTCAAAACTGTTTCAGCTTCACCGACCAAGTTGCTTTTGGATCCAAAGCTATGAAAAGTTGATTCACATGTAAAGCTGAGTTGTACCAAACACAGTTGAGAGTCTGTCGTTCATGCCTGGCTCCATCGGCAGCTTTGTGAGACATCATGCTAGTGGACAGAAAGGAACTCTAGTCTTGGAGGCAGTTACATCTACCAGCTAGATGCAGATCTGGTGTTGGGAGTATTGGGGACAGTACTTATATTTGTATGAGCTTGTTAGGTAGAGATTCACCAGCTCCAGATTCAACGAGCACCACTCCACTGAACCAAAAATTTCCCAAACATTCTAGATCCACTAAATTCAAAATCACCAAAATTGTGGATGTAGGGGTCAGATTCACTATTTTGGTGGAGCTCCTTACGGGGTGGTCCACAAAAGGTGTTCCATACCTTCTCATGGAGTTGGGTGCAAATTAACCACTATTGTCACTGGTTACACTTACACACCCTCGTCTTGCAGTACTGATTCGTTCTATTCCTCCTCGTCTTCCCCTTTCACCAAACGGGAAAAGACTCATGCATGTTGTCTTCTGCCGTGACCAGGAGGTTGCACCGCCCACCTTCTCCCTCCGTTCTTGCTCTCCAGCGAGCCTCCCATGGCCGGATCCTGTAGATCCGGTCCTCCTCAACCTCCTCCACCCCCTTCTTACAAAGCCATGGGGGAAGTGGTTTGTGTCAACTTTCGACTGCAGCCACCCGAGCTCCTCCTCCTAGCATCGTGGTCAGCTTCGAGCCATCTCTGGCTGGCCTCATGGACCCCCGGCCCTGGACAACAGCACGCCTGGGCAAGTGACAATCCAAGACCACCTGAGATGGCCTCCTTCCTGCCGTGGCCAGCTCCCAAGCTAGCTTCGCCAGCCAGTAGGCTTTCAAGTTATATCAAACCAGTGCGCATTATTTATAATCCATGTGCATTAATAGATATGACACCTAAAGTAACATCATCCTAGAGAAATATGAGAATATTTGGAAGATGATGGAAGTTGCCAATCCAATAATTAGCTATCGAGAAGGATGCCAAACCATGAACATAAAGAGGAAGAAATAGAAAGAAACCATACTTTCTATGCAACAGATGTCAGGCATCAAACATCGTCTGATATATATATACATTATTATATTATCCTAACTGCCTCTACAATCCTTTGTTTGACAGTAGCCATTGCAGGAACTAGATGACATATGCCGTGACAGCAACTGGATTCTTCCAAGATACAAAAGTATTTCCTTCAGTTACCTGTGGTATGTGGATGATAATCATTTATTTTTGAAGTTCCTGCATGTCATAACATGGAGTCCTTGGTCCATAAATGCATCAGAATAATGCAGTTAGATTTAGGTTTCACATACTCTCCATGCATTATTTGGTTGTGAAAACAAAAAATCTATCTATCTGTTATATGTTTGTCTGTCCATGTCTATCTATCTATCTATTTATATATCTATCAATCTATCTATTTGAACCTACTAACTGTGGCTAGACGGTGTTTGCCGCACAAGCCAAAACTTTTTACAGGTGTGCCAAGAGAGGTTCTTTGGTCATTAAGTTGTGGACCGTACACTTTAGTTGTAACCCTGACGTTGCTGGGAGTCCAATCTGCAAAGTTCAAAGTCAAAGGACCTTCTCCTCACATGAAAGATTAGTCTTCATTTATGTATGGAAGACTAGTCTTCATTTAATCTTTAATTATTTTTATGCATGAATAATCATAATATTATTGAGATGTCGTCATGGACATTGGTTAATTAATTATCTATCTTGTGTTCCAAGATATTGCATCTATTAAAAAAATACAATATTTAATAAATATGAACAAAAGACACATGGTACATTTATCATATTACAAACCAAAGAAAAAATAGGTCATTCCCACCAAAACTCAATTTCAAGGATTTGAACATGTTGTGTAGCAAAAGAGTTCCCTGGTAGATCCACCGTTGAGCTGATCCATAGTGAATCCCAGATCCATGTTCACTTTTTCTAGTGTTGTATCTCTACCAAACAAGCCCTATATTTCAAAAGTAGGACGACATAAAAAATGGGCACTACATAAACTCCTTTTTGTAGCATCTGCCACACCAAAACCTTTACACATGTAGATTTGGAAGGACATTGTTTATGGTAGTTAACGCTTATCATAAACCGTCAATATAACATGCATGTATAAATGAATAGATATAATTGTCATCGTAGGTCTAGAGGTTTAAACTAATGGATTCCACAACTTTTGGTGAGTATTTGTATACATGTTGATTTATCTAGAAAATAGTCTCAGCACCACTGTGATACACTCCATACAAGCAAAATGACATCAACAACTAATTAAACTCACGAAAACTACAAAAGGGCAAATCAAGACAGAGTCTAGGACCCACCTCCCGAAGAAGAGGCCCACCTGCCACGTTAGCAAGCCGATCGACCCAGTGGGGAGGCTGACCGGCCTCCTCCTGTCCATGTTCGCTCTCCATCTCCTCACATGCATTTATAAGATCTAGACCCTTGATTCTAAGTTAGTTTTAAGTCAAATTGTGAAAGGGTAATGGTAGGAGTTGGCACTAATCAATGACATGGCGTCTGCTTTCTCCCTACTCCTTCTCCCCTATAAAAGGACCCCCATACTCTCTTTGGGAAGGCGTCCCAATCATTCAGAGATCAAGACACATCAAGAGGATTTGGTCTAGAAATATCCAATGCAATAGATTAATATCTTGAGAGTTAAGGTCGAGTGGATTCATGTACAGATTCTGGATCTAGTCTCATAGGCTTAGTAAGCCATTGTATCCTCACTTTTATATCTTATGAGACTTCAATGCTTATGTGCTATATTCTTATTTACATGGTTATGTTTACATTGATTATACACTTAGAAGTAATCAAAGTTATCTTTATATTCATGCATAGGACCATATAGCGCTTGACCTAGCTTTCATCAATTGGGTTGAGTGGTGAATCGTGTGTAAGCATGGTGCTATGTGCCTATGTGTAGATTAGAGAAAATTTCATTGTCACAAGAATTCAAATTACACCTCAAGTGATGAACATAGACGTTGCACTACTCATAAGTTTCATCACAAAATTGTGAGTCATGATCAAGAAAGGTGACATAGCCCTGCTCATGGACTTTAAACATGATGAGCAATTATCTTTTAATTCTTGTATTCCACTACATGTTTACTTTGAATACCCCATGCATCCAATCCATTTAGTTTGAAACAAAGAGGAATAATACAAGTGCCATAAATGGATCTACAACAAAAGCACTCCCTCATAGTAAGTGGACAAATCAATAGGCCATAAGCAATAATGTCGAAGACAACCTAGTGTTGACCCTTCCCAAGACTCAAGTTAGGATGGTGATGATAAGCAGGGTGCAACCAACTTGTATTAGTCAATCTCATGCTCATGTCCATCATCTTCGAAAACACCAATTGGCAACAAGGACCAGGATAACAAGATGCCACTATGTCATGGCATGCATCCTTGTGTCAACAAACATCATCAATCAATTGTGGTCTGCCGAAGTGTCTCATAAAGCTAGAAATGACCATAGTGACACGATGATATCCCAAAGTAATGGGATATGATGCTTTCATGAATGAACCAATGAGGTTCCTCACTCAACCATCAAGACAGTTGGCATATCACTAGAAAAAGAAAAGAGTAACTCTCTGCCATACCACTAGAAGATGGTCAAGGAGGAACTAGAGTTTGCATCTCTAATGATCACCAACTCGTGAGCCAACAATCAACAAAACTCAAGAAAGGTTGACGAAGAAGAACATGCAGTTATCTGCATTACATGTGCAAAGAAAAGCTAAATGCAAGGAAGACATCTTACTCAACATAAAACCATGAGGCCTCGCCAATTGGTAAATTGGTTTGAGAAAAATACAAGGTACACCCAACCAAGCATTTAGCAACATTAAATCGCATTCGCAAGAGAATTCTATCATCCAAACTTGATTTTGCATTCTGCAAAATTCAAGCCGCTGCCGAGGTCCACAGTGGTCGCTGGTGTCGTCGGTGCCGGCGCCAGCCACAACCTCGCCAAGCCTCCATCTGACCTTTGTGCGACGCCACCATTGTGGAGCCCTCCATGCGCCACCGCCACTGACGAGCCCGGGCTAGGACGACTATGGGTACGGTGAGATCCGGATTCACTGAACCAGTAATAAAAATGCAAAGAGCAGATGCGATGGGACTTGTTGAACAGAGATCAAAGGTCAGAGAAGTATGGTGATGGCGACAACAGCAGAACAACGATGGCGGTTGGTGCAATGGAATATAAACGAGAGCATCTCCAATCAAGAGTATCTTATTTCCCTTTCTCATCCATGTTTTTTTAGAAAAAGGAAAAAAAATCATCTCCAAGAGTACCCTATATATATCCCTCCCCATTCTTTGGAACTCGGCAAATCAGCCTGCCTAGCAGCGCACATCCGGACTTCTCCGCTCCGTGTCTTCCTCTCCGCGCGCCATATCCCCGACTCTTTCCTCCACGTACGACTTCAATTCTCCTTCGCAACCGCGGCTTGCTTGCTCGTGGCGGCGGTCTGGCTCGCCTGCTGCGTTTTTGGGCTCCACCTCCACCTGCTGTTTCTCTATCCCAGGCCATGGCCGGCTGCTGCATCTCGTCAGTTGGGGTGACTCTGATCAAGCTGCTGCGAGATGGACGCACGGCTGCTGCATCTCTGATGCGAGATAGGGGCACGGGAAGAATACACGTCTACTCATATCTTTTTTGATACGGTATATGATATAGAACAAATTGAACAAAAACCGGTCTTTGGGGTGACCGGCAGTTGATGAGGGCCGTAGTAGGGCGATATCGATGGGCGGTGATGGAGGACCTCGTTCTTGGGACTTCCAATCTGTGATGCTGGACGGTAACAGAGGGCAATATATGGCGGTGATTATGGAAAGCGATACATGATGATGAGAATTGGTGTCATTTTGATGAGAGAGACCGGTGGAATATATATATATATATATATATATATATATATATATATATATATATATATATATATGATTTTGTTTCCTTCTACACACTACCACAATTTAAAAGTTCTTCTAGTAAGGTGGAGTTCTCCTAGTGTTTTGGTAGTCAAAATTTAGTACAATCTAGGAGAAGTCCACCATTCTAGTAGTGACACATACAGTACCAGAGCAATCACCGCCTGACTTAAGGTGAATTTGTCAAATGCATGCGTGGTGCGTGTTCTCCCTTGCTCCCTTCATGCACGGTGATTGTGCATTTAACTTCCTTTTAAAATTTAAATTTTGAATGACTCCACACGGACGGCCAAAAAAAGGGAAAGAAAATCATGCCTTCCTTCACTCAACGGACGGCCAAAAAAGGGAAAGAAAAGCATGTGTGTCATCTGCTTGGAGAAAAAATTAAACGGAAGGCCTTGGTCGCTCACCCCGTCCTTGTACAGACGCCGGGTGGACTATCGCGTTGGGGGCCTTGGTCGCTCACCCGGCACTCAACCATCAAGACAGTTGACATATCACTAGAGAAAGAGATCGAGATAGAGATAGAGATCGAGATCGAGATAGAGAAAGATAAGAGGTAGAGATAGAGATATAGATCAAGATAGATAAAGAGATAGCGAAAGAGAAGAGGTAGATATCGAGATCGAGATAGAGATGGAGATAGAGATAGAGATTTCTATTGTTTTTTCAAAATTTAGTTTTGCCCATTACTTTGGTTGCTCCATTTTTTGACATTTTCTATCTATGCTTACTTCTATTTTGTGCTTGGAGATTACAATCCCTGAGTAGAAAAATGAAGACATTTGGTTTTCTATGCTTGGTGATTTGGTTTTCTATGCTTACAATGAATACATTTGATTGAGAATTTTTGTTAGTAATTTGGACTAAATATACATGTAAACGATTTTATTTATCCTACAGACTCAATCCGGAAGACCTGGCGGGGATTTTGGTAAGGACTAAATAGTTCTTATTAGAAATTTTATTAGTAATTTTGACTTTTTGGCCTAGAAGCAATTAAGGAAGGAGACCTAGCGGAGATTTCTGTGATTTTATTTTTTATATTAAATTATGTATTAACTACTTAAGTATATATTCATTAATTCCTTGTTTACACATATATAATAATAAATAAACAAGCTAGAAGATACGCTGTTTGACTGGCATGGACCATATTGGTATCACCAGGTCTGTGCTTGCCATACCACAATCCACTCGACTCCATCACTCCAGGACCGGCGGCGAAGTCAGGCGAGTCCGGCAGCTGCAGACCGCAACTATTAAACCATGGGCGATTCTTGGGTGGTAAAACCATGGGCGATTCTCGGGTAGTTTGGCTGGACCTGACTTCGCCACCGGTCCTCCCTGAGCATGTCCACCACCACAGCACACAAAGAGACGAGCAAAACCCAGCAAGGCTGGTGGTGGAAGCATAGGATAACTGGAGGCAGGAATCAATGCTAGAGAAATTCAGATCGCAAGAATGAACACCTTCCATGTTTGCCGCCGCGCGCATAGATTCTGATCAGCTCTCCTCCCACCAACCCCCCTTGCCCCTGCATGCTATATAAATCCCCCCTTCCCCTTGCACTCGCTGCATTGCTCTTCTTCACCCAGAAATTGCCTTGCTTTAACCTCTATCTCTGTTGCTTGCCAAAGGTTCTTGGACGGAAACCACTGTAGTAGGTAAGATAAAGTTTGAGTCTTCTCGAGTTCCTTGTGGGGATTTGGTGGTCAGCGGTTGATTTCCTGGATTGATCGTGTATGTTTTCGATATAGGGGAAGACATGGATGCAGAAACCTTCCCAGCAGGGCTGCGTGTGCTCGCCGTCGACGACGACCGCGTCTGCCTCAAGATCCTAGAGAGGCAGCTGAAGTACTGCAACTACAACGGTGTGTGTTCTTGCCTTCTTAGCCACCCCAATTTTACACGATTGCATTATTGTGATACAATTTTAGGCGAAACGGTGAAATATTTATGGCCATGTGATATTTTTTACGGTTGGAATTTTTGTGGTGTGATGCAGCGACGGTAGTTACAGACGCTAGGACGGCGTTGGACATGCTCAGGGAGGGGAAGGACGGGAATCAGTTCGATCTGGTGATCAGTGACGTCGTGATGCCCAACATAGACGGCTTCAAGCTCCTCGAGCTCATCGGCCTAGAGATGGATCTCCCAGTCATCAGTAAAGCCAGCTGCTCAAACTCATTTTCCCTTTTTCTATGTTTGGCATTCTTCTGACCGTGAAGAGAACAGCAATCATGATAATTTGTAATACTACCATTTTTTGATGTTGTTCTGGATATATACATGCATTGAATGGATTTCTTAGAACTCGATATAGCTAGAGCTGCTGGTTATGAATGTTGGGGAAGGATATCAATAAATGGTACATATGCCAATTGTAAGTCTTAATTTTGGGGGTGCACGTGTTCATATACAATCAAGCTAATACCTGTTTGTGTCCTAGTTTTGTATGCCACGTCTGTTCCTAAGAGCTAAGTGAAGTGAAGCTGGCTACTTATTTTTGTCACTTGTAGCAGCTTCAAACTTACATTTTGTTTGTAAGCATAGCATGGAAAATAAAATTTTGTCCGTTTTTGGTGTCATTTAGACCATTAGTGTTTGTTCATAAGCGCTATATGATGTTAATTGACCTCTTAATGATATTGTTTTCAGTTTCATATGTTATGGCGCACTCATTGGCCCAATGGAAAGTAAAATTTGCTTTTTGTACTTGTGTGTTTTACTATTTGTTCATAGCCATGTTGACCTCTCAACATTTTTTCAGTTTTAGTTACATATGTTACGGTTTTCCCTATATGTAACAGATTTTTTTTTTATTTGTCGTTTGTGCTACCTTTGGCCTATTTGATGAAAATAAAATTATTTCGCCAAAAAAATCTTCTGAAGTACTACCTTTGGTCAAAAATAGTTGTAGCATATATTTGACTTTGCACGGTTCTTGACGTGTATCTTTTTCTCTAAAAGGTCACTGTGTATCTTTGACCTCTAATTTGTTATACACAGTGACCTTATAATACTTCAAATTCATGAGGCTTTGCAAGTGTTTTGGATACACATCCATATCTGTAACTTAAAATTCATTAATTTAAAAGTTAACAGTGTTTGTAGTTTTTAAGATTTGGCCACAGGTTGCCCAAAATGACATGTTTTGTGACTGGGGGAGTATATTTCTTATGGATTGTATTCTTGTTGCACCCTTTCCTGTGTCTAATTGGTCTTGAGGTAGATTTATCATCTAAAACATTTTTTCCTTAAATTTTCTTGCATCTAGGAGGGGAAAATATTATTACTGTGCTATACTTCAAACCAGCCACCCCTTCATTCATAATTGAAGCTTGTCCAGTGGGCTGTGGTCCAATGCTAAGTTACAAATGCAAAGTACGATGGATATTAGTGAACCATCTACAAATTCATGTTTTCAGAATTTATCTAACTTTTCTTACTGCAATATGGAACAAAAAATTGTGAATTTTATTAATTTCAGCTGCAAAAGATATTTTTAATAAATCCAAATCACTGAATCAATCTAGCTACAGAACTGTTGTTTGTAGTTCATTTCATATGATACAGAACTATTGCTTGCAATCAGTAACTGCTAAATATTGTTTCTTGTAGTTTCATGTGCTAGCATTGTTCATATTTAAGTAATAGGAGCAATCAATCTAACAATTAAATCATATCATTTATGTATGTATGGTTTCAGTCATTGCCTAGTCTATTGAGCTTCTTGACTTTTGTATATCATAATTGATTTATGTTGCCTTATGTCATGCAGTGCTATCCGCAAACAACGAGACACAGACTATAATAAAAGGGATAAAGCATGGGGCCTGTGATTACATGGTAAAGCCAGTGTGCCTCGAACAGCTTAGGGGTATATGGATACATGTGGTGAAGAATAGTAAGAATGGCATCAGCAGTGGTAGTGATGATGATATTCAGAAGTTACAATCTGGGGATGCTGGTAAAGATGAGAAGGTTGGAGAAAACTGTACAAATAAGCATTCAAAGAAAAACAAAAAGGTTGTGGATGTTTCTGATGAGGACAACGAGAACACATCAGCCCAGAAGAAGCAAAGGGTCCAGTGGTGTGGTGAACTACACAGGAAGTTTGTAGAAGCTGTCAGTCAGATTGGCATCGAAAGTAAGTTCTCACGTTTCATGGCTTTATCTATCAAAAATTATTGTTAAATATGTTTCTCTTGACAAATATTTTGTTGCTGTAAATACAGGGGCCGTTCCTAAGAAGATATTAGAAATCATGAATGTGGAAGGCCTTACTAGAGAGAATATCGCTAGTCATCTGCAGGTTCTGTTTCTACTCTTGTGCTCGATCAGTATGCTTGTGTTCCTATCAAATATATTATTCTTAAAGATATATTGGATTAAACATGTTTCTTAACATAATGTTTTTTCTATTTTGTGATTCCAGAAGTATCGAATCTACCTTAGAAAGCTCGGTGATGGTACACTGAAGAATTCTAATCCATTTGCTGATGAAACTGAAGCATTGCGGAGAAGCATGAATGTCCCCTCCTTCATTGGCTCTCTGAGCTCAAGCAACCATTTTGGAAAGCTGAATTCCTCATCTGCAATTGGAATGCAAACTTTGCTGCCCACACAATCAGCTCATGTCATGAACTCACAGAAAAACTTGGGCATTCCTCTGTCAAAAATGGAACCTGTTGGCCACAGTGTCAACCTACCCAAAGATGCTATGCCTATGCGAGTGCAGGATACTAATAGATTCATCTCTTCTGGCACGTCCTATGCACCTGTATTGAGTGACAAGCAGCCAGGTGCAACCCAGTGCTTCCATTCTAGTCCTTCTGTCAACTCCTTTAGAAATATTTCTAATGCTGTCATGTTGAACGCAAGCAAACCTTTTTGTGTTGATATTTCAGGGACTTCATTTGCAAACAACTCAAATGGCAGTCCACCACTGACCTCAAACATGTACTTTTCTTCATCTCGTTCTTGCAGCTCCTATGCAAGCATATTGCGTGGCAAGATTTTGGGTTCAAGCAGAGGTATTCCTTTTGAAGACATAGCAGATGGTGAGACACTTGCTCCTTCTGGTCATTTACCGTTGCAGTCTATTGAGCTGGTGAACCAGCCTTCAGTTCAGCTTCAATCATGTTCTACTGGCTTATTTAATAAGGTTGCTACGGAAATTCACCCATTTGTAGGTCCTGGCAACTCCTGGAAAGATGTTGTGCCATCAAGGTTTTCTGATCTTGGACATAATGTTGGAACATCTGAAGATCCTTCCGCAGGAACCATGAAGAAAGTCATACCGGTGGTAGGTTCCAGAGAGCAGGTGACACCATTCAGCTTTGGAAATGACACACGGTCTACATTGACACCAACTGGCAATTCTGCTTTGGCTAGTTCTTCAAGCAACATACCTGACCTTCAGATAGACAATTCTTCCATGATGACCCAGGTGCTGAATGGAGGTGGCGCAAGTGAAAACCTCCATGAAGGTGGCACTATTAATCGGCAAGCTGTTAGTGACCAAGTGAACAATACCAATGAATTCCTCATGGGGACAAGTGAGACACAGAATTTGGAGAGTGATGACATGAATGATTTCCTTGATTACTTGGTTAATCAAGTAAGATCCATTCTCCTCCTTTTTATATGCATAAAATCTTTATGTGTCCTTATTTTCATTGTATTCCATTTTTTATTTTTTTTGCAAAGTAAATTTACACATGAGGAATTTAGCTAGCTGATTGTTGGTATTGTTACTTCTAGTTACATAAAAAATTACTTATTGTTGTTAGTACTTAGTGCATTGCTCGGATTCATCATGCTTGTTCATGCATAACCCAACCATAAGACATGTTAAATTGCTAGCCTATTCTAAATTTACTCTGTCTAGACTAAGGATTTGCATGTGGAATTGATGGGTACTATTTATGCGATGTTTATATAACTGAAGTTTTTCTTTCAACAGGATTTTGTCAACAATGGTGATTCTTTCATCGACGGGGACCGGGAATCTGACCCTTGACTCTGAAAGAGATTTGTTTCTGCATCGCCTAGCTCATAATGACCTAATCATGATTCTCACATGTTGTATGCGAGGATTTGCGCTATTTGTAGTAGGCTAGCTAGGAGCAATTCATCTTGGTTGGAATCCCCATGTTTCTCTAGTGTAGTCAAGTTGGTTCTCTTTTGTATCAGTTGTAGCTTTTAACCCGTGCTGTTAAGTTTGGCGGGAGGTATTGGTGTGCCAAACCCCGACCTATGAGTTCCTCTTGGACTTAAATTTTGGCGGTCGTTTTTTTATTTTATTTTTTATATAAAACAACCTAGCCCGTTTTAGGGGTCCTTTTTTAAGTTGTGATCATAGACAAAGTTATGTCAGGTAGATCTAGTTTCCATGTATGTTTTAACAATGCAGTGGTATGATTTTCAAGAACTATTTGAACTATTGTATTTCATCTGTTTTTTAATATCTTCCATGTATTTTTTAGCTATCCAAATGTAATTGATCATCCAATATACACATTTTTGTGTATATAGTTTTCAGATCAGTACTAGGGCCGCGGACAAGCAGCTTGTAGTTTGCCAATCAGGAGAAGCTTCCATATTGTGGAGTGTGTCTCTAAAGGTTTTTTCGGTTAATCTCCAATCTGATGAGATTAAGGGCATTTTATCCTCTCTCTCTCTCTCTCTCTCTCTCTCTCTCTCTCTCTCTATATATATATATATATATATATATATATACAAGTAAAAATCCTCCTAAATCTCTTTGAACTAGAGATTAACCTAACAAGCCCTGAGGTAGCTCTAGTTTTGCCTTGCGTGGTCTGAAGTCTTAGATGACACCAGAACCTTTAGCAGTTTAATTTTCTTGTTTACATACCAATGAGTGAACAGTGAATAGGAAGGAGTTTTAGAGCAGCTTTGTTCAGCTCATAGCAAAACGACAAGGGGTAGTTTCGCACTTCGTACTAGTGTGAATGGTACCAGACTACCAGTAGCTGATTATTATTTCCTCTAGATTTAGATGGAAACCCAATATTGGAGTGAAAACGAGTAAACTTGTTCATTTTCATGCACCAGCTGTTACGATTAACATATATCCTGCCGTGCTGTACAACCTTTTTTAGGGAACAGGAGGGGGTGCCCCCCCCCTACTCCCTACTCTCATGGTGTGCCTCTCATGGTGTACTACCTTGCCAGCATTTTTACCCTTCATCTTGTTCCCATTCTTTTTCGGAGGTTGTATATTGTTCAGCAAATTCAAGATGTCAAACACATCCTCGTATCCTTCTGGACCTTGCATGTTGTCCATCATGGCTGCCCAACACAGCCTCCTATCCTACTCCACCCGATGGCAAAGCATGCCAATGGCGCCCTTTGCCTTGATAGGTTTGGAGGACTACATCAACAAATATTGGGGCATAACACATGAGTTAAGGCTTGAATGCTCTGGGGTAATAACAAAGGTACATGACCATTGTTAACAATGGAAGCAATACATAATCGTGTTGGCGCTAGTTACAAGATATTCAACAATCTGAGGGGACAATGGGCCATCAGCAAGCACAAGATATGACACCCACCACAGCGTCTTGGTCTGGCATGTTGCCACCAAACTCTGTATACACCACCCCTAGGAAACAACCTCGGTTGAAAAATCTGATGCTTGTCAACACAGCAAGGTATCCAACTACATGATTTACTTGCTCCTTATCCGCCTGGAGATGTTCTTGCCTGGCACCAAGCAAGCTCTTGTCACCAACACTAGCGATGACATTGAGGTCATGCTGAAGTTCTGGTGGAGCTGAGATGACAATGAGAAGTGGCTGATGACCCAAGGAGTATGGGTGGAGATGCTATGCTACTCCACTGGCTGATGTAGGGGACACTTGCTTGCCAAGGCCATGGGTGATGGCATGGAGTTCCTCACCTATGTTTGGCACCTCTATTCGCAAATGGGAATGGAGACCTTCCCTGATAGCATCCATATAGGTATGAGCCTACTACTGCCAATGGAGAAAAAAACAAAGTTGATGCAAACACAAGGTTGATATGAGCCCTTGTGGTTCAAGATTGTGATGACTTGTGCTTCAAGTTGAGTTTGAAACTAAGCATGGCGTGAGTTGTGTTGTGCAACATGTCTCTTGGATTGTGGTGCGCTGTTGTGGAGCTTAGAGGCGGGTGGTTGACGGCGAAGGTGAAGGTCAAGCGGGTTCATGCCAAGGGACTAGGAGTGGTGAAGGACGAATACCGGTGGCTTGGACTGAGGGACTAGAGAAGCTGGGTGACCAACCATGATGGCTGTCACCTTGGGACATTAACAAGTGCAAGTGTACATGGAGGAGTGATCGTGTTAACCGAGTCAAGATGGCGGTCGAGCAAGTTGAGCTGAGGCTCTAGAAGACTTGGTGGCCAAGAGATCGAGGACGGTGCTGACACATGTCAAGATATGGGACGTATATGGAGTGTACTACTTGTGAGCGGATTTGGTGGTTTGGGCCACAAAACCATTAGTGGACGATTTTCAGGTTTTGGCCTCAAAACCTCGGCGGAGGTTCTGAGGGAACTTGTGGCGGCATGTGGCAGCATCGCAAACCTTGTGTCCAGGTGATCAAAGTGGTGAAAGCCACGTGGCCATCGGATTAGCAAAACTTCGAGTTGGACCACAATACCCCTTCGGTTAGGTATGTAGTTCAATCTAATTACCTAGGGCCTCTTTTGGGATATGTAATAGGCTCTATAAAAAATAAGGGATACCTGCCCCCAAACCATCTCACCTCTTCGGTTTTCATTTTCGCTCTTTAGGTTTCCCTTTCTCTAGTTCTCATTGTAGAGGTCTGCAAATAATCTTTCATCTGTGTAAACTAGTTAAGATTGTGTGGGAATATAATGGAGGCACGTTCTGTGTATTCGACCCAGGTCCTACCCTCTCAGGCCAGAAAAAAGACCGAAACAGGATTTCTTTTTTCTCTCGAATATGCAGAGGTGATTCACATTCTTGTGTCCTTTTGTCCTTCTTATCCTGTTTTTTTTTCTCTTGGTTTTGTTGGATCTCTTCGATCTAAGCTTTTGAAGTATTTTTGGTCGTTCAAATCATGCAACGATGTGGGTTGAACCTTGATAACAGATGAATTTGATTGAATCCACACAAGCACAATGATTTGGCCGATTTCCTTTAGGGCTAATTTGCATGAAGGGGGAGGAAAACCCCGAGATAGAAACCCCTCCATAATAATTAACTAAATTGGTACTCAAATAATTTTCCTATGGATTTGCCACCCTGGGAAAAGCCAGGGAATCTAGGGGGATTTGAGTTTCCAAATTAGCCCTTAGGGGAGAAAGAACCGTGTTTTCCCTTTTGCTCGCGAGCTGTTCGTACCCTGTTTTGTAGCACTGGACCAGATGTCCGGGGCACAGGACGAGTACTGTAGTAGTCCGGTGTGTTGATCTCATCCAAACCCCGTTCCGCGGCTGCACCGCAACTACCAGTGTACACCGAACCAGTCTGGTGCACCGGACCGCTGCATCACCCCATTCGAGCAGAGTGAATTTTCCTGACGCTTTCAGTTGTGAACTATCCAGCATTTTTAGCAGCACTGTTTTGTCCATATATTGCACGTTTGAGCTCTGATTCATGATTAGCTTTTTGCATTGGCTTTCTACTGATTCAAGGAACTTATCTAGATACTCTTATCACCGGATGGATTGGGTATTTTAGATTTGGGAACTCGCTTCTTCTCCCTAGCGATTGAGTGTCCTATTTTCAGTCCTTCGATTCGGGAAGTGTTTCTCATTCGTGTTTGTGTGCTCCCCTGTGTTCCGAGGGAAGATCCACCAATTCTTTTGAGTCGAGGGAATCACGGGTTTCGTGCCATGCTTTTGGTGGTAATTTTGGGACAGTGGCCAAAAGTTTCGATAGAAAAGTAACGCTCCCATTCACCCGTCACTGTTTTCAGACCTTCAATTGAATCTGATGCAGTTGATTGAGCGTCTCAACCCCAATGCAACAAAGAGATCAGTTACAAAACCACCAGGTATCCATATTACTATCTGTTTCAGTCTTTTTTTCATGTGCGCTCTTGTTCTGCAGCATATATAGTAAACTTCCTTACCCATATTAACAGCAGGCATCAATGCACTACCTATCCTTTCACTATTTTTTTTTTGTAAATAATGGATATTTCATACCCGACTTCATCTACCAAAGTAGAATCAGCATAGGATTACCAGGAGAATAAACATCAAAATGGTACACCCAGTACGTATTCATCATCCATACCAAATATAGGATGGAGGCGATACATATGTCGATGGCACCAATTACAGGAGATTCAACAATCTGAGGGCGAGGCAATGGGCCATCAGCAGGCACAACCACCCACAGCTGGTATGGTGGAGCTTGTGCTGTTCGACCTGCAGTGTCAAGGTCTGACATGTTGCCACTGAGCTCTGCCTTCACCACCCCCAAACAAACATCTCTGTCAGATGCTGTACGTAGTGTAAATATCCATCTCCACCTGTCAATATAGCAACTGATCTGACTGAAGACACTCATATCCAGGGACCAGACATGCGCTCTTCACCAACTCCAGCAATGACATTGAGGCCATGCTCAAGCATATTGTCAACGATGGGCCACCACACAGCCTAGGCAGAAGAAACTGAAATCTACGTACATTGACACGGGCGGGCGGTTCGGCTGCATCACATCACATCCCCAAGGCCAAGGCACAGATCGATGTTGGAGAAGAAATTGATGTCGATGCAGTTGAGATAACTTTCTGTTTGTGCCGACAGGTGGGCCACGCGTCCGCCGGCCCGTCCCAATCCTCCCGCGGCTCCACCTCCACTCCGCCGCAAGCCAAGGGCCCCTTGTCCCGCCAGCCACGGCCCCATGGCCCTGTCCAGTCCACCGAACCCGGCCTTGAGCCCTGTTTTGATTTTGAGGATCGGAGGCGGCGACTGCGGTAGAGGTGCGCCGCCGGTGGTCTGGGAATGTTAATTCGAGCGGTCCGCGTCGGTGCCATATGCAGCAACGGGGCCCGTCGTTGCCCCAAAGCTGCGGCACGCACGCGCCCTAGGTCCTGGCTGACCGTCGAGCTACAGCAGCAGCGGCTACTCAGCTCGCAAAGGTGAGAATCCTGCCATACTCCTCCCTCCCTCCATTGATTTGCTTGCCCCTCGGTTGTCGTCCTGGCGTGCACTCGGTTCTTTGGAATTTTAGATTCCTTTCATGATTGCTCGATTCATTTGGCTCAGTTTCACCATCTTTTCTGATTCAGTTTTTTCTCGCTTTTCTGATACCTGCATGCCCGTTTGTAGTTTAATTTGATGTGTGCGCCTGCTTCATCGACAAATGCCCTGATGTGTTTCATGGAATTGGCTGACCTAATAACTAGGTTAATGGCAAGTACATTTTGCAGTTTGTGACTGTCCAGTGAGTCCACCTTTCAAATCGAATCCTTCCAAATCTGAACCCACACAATTCATGCTGTGCGTATGGCAATCTCTTGACAAGTTGATAATATCCTTTTCTACAGTGACATGCATTCCTGATATTCAACATATATATAGACTAAGACCTGACTTGGTCATATATATGTACGTAGTTGATGAATATTCTTGAGAGAGAGAAGTGTGAACAAGTAGTTATCAGACAACCACCAAGTAAGCTATGTTGTTCCCAGGTTTGCCCTTCAGGAATGGGATGCGTGGCGACTAATCTTTCTATTTTTATTAACAGCTACAAATCCGTCTTGGACTATCTCTTCTCTCCTCCTACTTAAAATTATGCAGAGTATCCACTGCTGTAGTATTGAGTGAGTGGTGAATTTTTAGGACACAATTGTGCAGTGTATTTATTTTCAAGATTGTCCCCAGTGCGTAGTGTCTAATTAAGTGCCTCTCTCTTTGTAGGATGGTTTGAATTCAGGTGTCAATGACTGAAGGTTTGTTCTGAGTATCTCATAGGTCTATTCTCTTGTCCTCAATTGTGGGCTTTCCACGTTTTGAGAACTATGTAGATGAAGTCTTGAGTGATGCCATCTCAAATTTTTAATCTCACACAACATGTGTCCTTTGCTGGCTGCAGGAAGCAAAACAAGAAAAACTGATGGAAGAGGGTAAGGGCTAAATGAGCATCTTCAAGAAAAATTGCTTCAGGTAGACTGTAGATCAGCATTTCAAACCTTGATTGTCTACTACTACCACTTAATATCATTGCCTATCTTTCGCCTGCTTGATATCCTTTTGTCCTTAAATTTACTGAGCATGATCACTAAGTTGTTGTCATTTTCTCTCTCGGTTACTTTTCAGTTCTGGCTACACCGGTGTATTCCTCTAGCTAAAGTGTCATTGCTTTCCCTAAAGAATTTGGTATTTGCCTGACATCTCAATTAATTATAGGTCTGGATTTCAATTGCTAATTATTTGACACCTTAACTGGTATATGCAATGAAGAACTTGACTGTGCTTCTCCAGACAATGATCATGTTTTATATCTTCCATAATCCGTTGCTTTACTTTTTTCTGAAGATTATGTATTTTCTCCTTTTTAATTCTCGAAACTTCATTTTGTGTTAGTCAAATGGTTTGAGTTGCATCCTTTCATATTTTTTTCACTACTAAGGTAAGCTGGTGATGTTGTTTACACTACTGGAGATAACAAGTACTCCTTAGGAAGATCTTGATTTGTTTATCTGATACAATATTTCTTATTACATGAAAATTTGTTGCAAAATGACTTGTTCTAACATGGATCGACATCCACGAGCCTATAATGCTTTATTGTAATTTTTCAAAAAGAAAAAAAATTGTGTGGCATTCCATAATGTCATATGGTGTTCTGTTAATTGACACGAACCTCCTTTTTCGAAGGAATGACACAAGTGATAGCTTGGATCTGAGTGTAGTTGAGTCAGAGATGAAGCTCAAGATAAAGCTAGGCATGTAGCTTCACATGGCACACCAAAATATGTATTCATTGTACCCACGGCGCCGTGGGTAAAATGAAGACATTTGATTGAGAAATTTTGTTAGTAATTTGGACTAAATATACATTTAAACTATTTTATTTATCCTACAAACACAATTCGGAAGACCTGGTGGGGATTTTATTAAGCACTAAATAGTTCTTTTTGAAATTTTGTTAGTAATTTGGACTATTTTTTCCTAGAAGAAATTAAGGAAGGAGATCTGGGGGGGGATCTCTGTGATTTTGTTTTTTGTTTTAAAATTATTTATTAATTACTTACCTATTGTATATATTTTAAAATTAAAGGCTGAGATTTATTTAAGATCTTACCACCTCCTATAGAGTAATGGAGTACCGCAGCAAGGCCCTTCAGTCTTTTGTGGTCAAATCCATTCTGAGAGTTTTATTATATTTATATGTATTCATTAATTCACTATTTATATATAATAATAAATAACGAGCTACAAGATATGCATTTTGACCGGCATGAACCACATTGCTATCGCGCTTGTCATACCACAATCTGCTTGACTCCCTCACTCCACAGTCAGGATCGGCAGCGAAGACGGATGAGTCCGGCCACTTCAGACCGCAACTCTTAAACCATGGGTGATTCTTGGGTGGTTTGGCTGGTTTTCCATCCATCAAGAAGCTGAAGTGAGGCACAGCATACAAGCAACGAGCAAACCGAGCAAGGCCAAGGCTGGTGGTTGGAGCACAGGAAAATTCAAGGCAGGATTTAATGAGAGGGAAATTCCAGATCGCAAGGATGAACACCTTCCATCTTTGCAGCGGCACGCAAGCATTCCGATCCGCGCTCCTCCACCCCCACCCCCACCCCCCAAATCCCCCTTGCCCCTGCTATAAATCGACCTTTCACCTCGCACTTGCTGCATTGCTCCTCTTCACCCGGAAATCGCTTCGCTTCAACCTCTGTTGCTTCCCAGAGGTTCTTGGACAGAAACCATTGTAGCAGGTAAGAAAGCTCTAGTCTTTCTCGGGTTCCTTGCGGGGATTTGTTGGTCGGTGGTTGCTTCCTTGGAACTAATCGTGTACTTTTTCGATATACCTAGGGGAAGAGATGGACGCTGACAAGTACCTAGGGGAAGAAATGGACGCTGACAAGTTCCCAGCAGGGCTGCGTGTGCTCGCCGTCGACGATGACCGCGTCTGCCTCAAGATCCTAGAGAGGCAGCTCAAGTATTGCAATTACAACGGTGTGTGTTAATGCCTTCTTAGCCGCCCCAGCCTATTTCCCCGTGATTCTGTTGTGATACAATTTTAGGCCGGACGATGAAATTTTTTGGGTGATTTTGTTTTGACGGTTGGAATTCTGGTGGTGCGATGCAGCAACGGTGGTGACGGATGCCAGGACGGCGTTGGACATGCTCAGGGAGGGGAAGGATGGGAACCAGTTTGACCTGGTGATCAGTGACGTCGTCATGCCCAACATGGACGGCTTCAAGCTCCTCGAGCTCATCGGCCTGGAGATGGATCTCCCAGTCATCAGTAAATCCCTTGCTCAAACTCATTTTCCCATTTTTATGCATGGAACTCTTCGTCTGATCGTGTAGAGAATAGCAATCATGATAATTGGTGGAGCCACACCAAACTTATCCGCTGCCCTGCTGCTCGCTCGGGAGGAGGCTCTGTTTTGGTCTCTAGCTGGGGCCAAGGGGATGTTCGTGTTCCCAGCCCAGGCTGTTAGTTAGTGGGTGTATGGTCTTCTCTGGGTCTTGCAGTGGTCTTAGTCATAGTTGTTTGAGTTCAGTTACTGTTTTTGTGAGTGTGTGTGTGTGCCTGGGTGTGTGTGTGTGTGTGTGTGTGTGTGTGTTTGTGGGTGTGGTTGAGTCTATGTACGACTCATTTTCCTTCTATTAATGAAATGATACGCAGTTCTCCTGCGTTTTCGAAAAAAAAAATGGGGGTGGATTGGTGCATGAGAATTAATTTGTAGTACTACCATTTTTTAATGTTGTTCAAGATTGGGGGTGGATTGGTGCATGAGAATTAATTTGTAGTACTACCATTTTTGAATGTTGTTCAAGATAGATGAATTGAAGGGATTGCTTATTATAACTCGGTACAGCTACTGGTTATGAATGTTTAGGTAGGATATCAATAAAGGTCTGGTACATATGCCAATCATAAGTCTTGATTTTGGGGGTGCATGTGTTCAGAAACAATCTAGCTAATAACTGTGTTACCCTGTATGTGTTCTAGTTTTTCATGTCTGTTCCTAAGTGCTAAGTACGGTGGAGCTGGCTACTTATTTTTGTCATTTGTAGCTTCATACTTACAGTTTGTTTGTAACCATTGCATGGAAACTAAAATTTTGTCCATTTTTTGTGTCCGTTAGACCCATTACTTAAGTGTTAGATTCTGTTGATTGACCTCTTAATGATATTGTTTTTAGTTTCATACTTAATGGTGCATTCATTACTTAGCCCTATGAAAAGTAAAAATTTGTTTTTTGTACTTGTGTGTATTACTATTTGTTCATAGCCAAGTCGACCTCTCATAGTTTTCAGTTTTAGTTACATATATGTTATGGATTTCCCTATATGTAATTTAATTTTGTTATTTGTCGCTTTGTGCACTACCATTGGTTTATTTGATCCAAAGAAAATTACTTCACCAAAAAAAAATCCTTCCCTTTAGTCAGAAATAATTGTTTTCTCCCTAAAAGGTATCTTTGACTTCTAATTTTGTTCTAAAATATTTCTTAAAGTTCTTAGGGTTTGCAAGTGTTTTGAATACAAATTTATACATATATCACTTATATATCTTGAAAACTCATTAATTTCAAAGTCAATAATGTTTGTAGATTTTAAGCTTTGACCAAAGCTTGCACAAAATGATATGTTTTTGTGACCAGATGGAATATCTTTTGGAATTGTATTGTTGTTATATACTTTGCTAATGTAGTAAGCACCATTTCCTATGTTGTTTAATTGGTCTTGGGGTAGATTTATCATCTAAACCATATTTTTTCCTTCAATTTTATTGCATCTAAGAGGGGGAGATTACTGCACTATGGTTCAAACCAGCCACTCCTAGTAATAATTGAAGCTTGTCCACTAAGTTGTGGTCTAACGTTAAGTTATAAATGAAAAGTAGGAAGCATATTAGTGAACCGTTTAGAAATTCACCAAATTTCATCTAAATTTTTTTCTGCAATTTGGAACGAAACTTTGTTAATTTCATTCATTTCAGCAGCAAAAGAACTTTTTAACAAATCCAAATCATTGAATCAATGTAGCTATTGAATTGTTGTTTGAAGTTCATTTCATATGCTACCGTTTTTTCATATGTAGTAGGTGCAATCGGTAACTCCTAAATATTGTTTCTTGTAGTTTTGTGTGCTACCATTTGTCCATATTAAGTAACAGGAGCAATCAATCTAACAATTGAATCCTATCATTTATGTACGGTTTCATACATTGCCATGGATTAGTAAGCTCTATAGGTGCAACCAAGATAACTTCTGAATTTGTTGTATGTAGTTTGTTTCATTATTGTTGGTTATCATAATAAGTAGTTATTTCCATAAGGATGTGAACAATGCCTCATTCTAATAAATTTGTAAATTTTCTTTTATATAATTATTTTGAATGACAAAATTGGAAATGAGGAGAATTGCATTTACTATGTGTATGACATGTTTTCTTAAAAATGGAAGTTAATGACACATTTAATGCCTAAAGAAAACAGATATTGAAAAATGTGCCTAGTCAACTGAACATGAAGGCCACTAGATCATTCATTGTCTAGTGTATTGATCTTGTTGGCTTCTTATATCATAATAATTGACTTATGTTGTCTTATGTCATGTAGTGCTATCCGCAAACAGTGAGGCACAAACTATAGTGAAGGGGATAAAGCACGGAGCATGTGATTATATGGTAAAGCCTGTGCGCCTCGAACAACTTAGGGGGATATGGACACATGTGGTGAAGAATAGCAAGACTGATCCACGGAACAGTATCAGCAGTGACAATGATGATGTTATTCAGAAGTTACCATCTGGTGATGGTGATAAAGGTGAGAAGATTGGAGCAAGCCATGGAAAGAAGAATTCAAAGAAAAACAAAAGGGATGTGGATGTTCCTAATGAGGAAAATGATAACACAATAGCCCAAAAGAAGCAAAGGGTCCAGTGGACTGGTCATCTACACCGGATGTTTGTAGAATCTGTTTGTCAGACTAGCGTGGATAGTAAGTTCTCACTCATGGTTTTATCTATCAACAATTCTTCTATTCAATATGTTTCTCTTAAAAACATTTTGTTGCTATAAACGTAGGGGCTGTTCCTAAGAAGATATTAGAAATCATGAACGTGGAAGGCCTTACTAGAGATAGTGTCGCCAGTCATCTGCAGGTTTGGTTTCTACTCTTATGCTAAATCATTATGATTGTGTTCCCATCCACTATAGATATTTGGATTATAGATATCTGGATAAAACTTGTTTCTACCCAATTCCCATCTCAAACTTAATATTGTGTTTATGTCAATGGAATTTGTGTGTCTGATACTTTAACCAGAATGTGTGCCTGCCACACACAAAGCTCTAGTGGCGTACACATGTATTGAGTTTGGCATGTTATACACATGTGCACTTCTAGAGGAGCTAGTTTTTCCTCTCATGGATTTCTTTTGTTTCTTCCCATAATTAAGATCCCACTTTATTCATTTTATACCTTTTTCATTTATTTTTAACAAAATGTTTTCTATTTTGTGATTTCAGAAGTACCGAATCTATCTCAAAAAGCTCGGAGAGGGCACACTAAGGGATTCTAGTCCATTTGCTAATGAAACTGAAGCATTGCAAAGAAACATGAGCGTCCCATTCTTCATTAACTCCCCAAGTTCAAGCAACCATTTTGCAAAGATGAATTCCTCATCTACAATTGGAACGCAAAATTTGTTGCCCGCACAATCAGTTCATGCCATGAGCTCACAGAAAAATTTGGGCATTCCTCGATCAGACATGGAACCAGTTGGCCGTGGTGTCAACCTACCCAAAGATGTTATGTCTGTTCCAGTGCAGGACATTAGCAGATTCATCTCTTCTCGCATGTCCTGTGCACCTGTATCGAGCTGTGGGCTGCCAGGTGCAAGCCCCTGCTTCCCTTCTGGTCCTTCTGGCAGCTCCTCTAGAAATATTTCAAATGGTGTGGTATTGAGGTCAAGCAAACCTTTCTCTGTGGATATTTCTAGGAGTTCATTTGCAAGCAGCTCAAATGATAGTCCACCATTGACCTCAAACATGTGTTTTTCTTCATCTCATTCTTGCAGCTCGTATGCCAGCATATCACATGGCAAGATTTTGGGATCAAGCAGAGATATTCCTTTCGAAGGCATAGCATATGGTGAGATGCAGACTCCTGGTCATTTACCATTGCAGTCTCATAAGTTAGTGAACCAACCTTTGGTTCCGATTCAATCATGTTCTGCTGGCATATTTAATAAGGTTGCTAGGGAAGTTCACCATATTTCACGACCTAGCAACTCTTGGAATGCTATTGCGCCATCAAGGTTTTCTGATGTTGGTCATAATGTTGGAACGTCTGAAGATCCTTCCAAGAGTAACATTTTCAAGATCAACGAGTTGTCAAGTCTTGCACGCTCCTCTGGACATATTCCAACTTTTGGAAATGAGTATCAGAAGAAAATCGCAGGAATCATGGGGAAAGTTGTACCAGTGGTAGGTTTCAGAGAAAAGGTGGCACCATTGAGCTTTGGAAATGACACACACTCGACATTGACGATTGGGAATTCTGCTTTGTCTAGTTCTTCAAGCACTAGACCTAACCTTCAAATCGACAATTCTGCCACGCTGACCCAAGTGTTGAATGGTGGTGGTGCAAGTGATAACCTCCATGAAGGTAGCAATGTTAATCAGCAAGCTATCAGTGACCAATTGAATAACATCAGGGAATTCCTCTTGGGAACAAGTGAGGGACAAAATGCGGAAATTGATGACTTGGATGATGTCCTTGCTTACTTGGCTAATCAAGTAAGATCTTTTCTCCTCTTTTTATGCATAAAATTTGTCTTTGTCCTTATTTTATTGTATTCCATTTTGCATTTTTCTGCAAAAGTAAATTAACACATGAGGAATTTACCTAATTGATGTTGGTTTAATTACTTCTAGTTAAATAAAAAATACTTCTAGTTGTTAGTACTCAGTGCATTGCTCAGATTCATTATGCATGTTCATGTATAAGCCGACCATAAGACATGTTAAATTGCTAGCTTATTTTAAATTCACTCCGTCTAGACTAAGGCTTTCCATGTGGAATTGATTATACTAGTACTTATATGTTGATTATCTAATTGAACTTGTTTTTTTCAATAGGATTTAGTCAACAATGGTGATTCTTTCATCAACGAGGACGGGGAATTTTCCCCTTGACTCTGGAAGAAATATTATGCATCGCCTAGCTGCTGACCAATTCTTGATTCCCGCATGTTGTAATGCCAAATTTGCACTGTTTCTAATAGACTAGCTAGGAGCATTCCATCTTGAATGGAATCCTCATGTTTCTCTAGTGCAGTCAGGTTGGTTCTCTTGTGTATCAGTTGTAGTTTTTAATCATTGGCAGGAGGTGTGAGTCTGCCACCCCTGTCAACCCCCGACCTATGTGTTCCTCTTCGGCTTGAATTTTGGTGGTCATTTTTATTTTTATATAAACAACCTAGCCCCTCTTAGGGGTCCTTTTTAAGTTGTGATCATAGACAAATTAAGTCAGATAGATCTAGTTTCCATGTATGTTTTAGCTATCCAATGGTATGATTTCCATGAACTATTTGAATTGTTATATTTCATCTGTTTTAAATCAATGAAATGCTGATATTTTTTTAAATAGATTGATATATAGCCCATATTTTTTTATGGAACACTAGAACAGACAGAATAAGTGAGACATAGTGCCATTGTTCATTACTATATTCCGAGCCAAATAGAGGTAGCGCAGGACATGAAGGAGCCTCCAATTCATTTCATGTGTATGCCAAAAGTTCCTGATGCCCATGACTTATTGACAGTTCACCTTATGTCATCATAATTTCCTTTGTTGTTAGTCTTGTGTATAATTAAGAAACAAAAAGTCATTTTTCTTTTAAATAATTTTTTTATACAAATGCAAACAATGTTTGATTTCCTTGACATCAACACAAATGGTGCCTCCTCAAGACGTTGTTTGTATCATATATCCTGATGGTAGTGATCTATTCATCCTGCGATCTCAACTTTGTTGTCTCCTTTACTCACATGTAAGTGTAAAACCGTAAAATATTAATGTTCACTTATGGATTCATTTTACAAAGAGAACGGTTCTTAAATTGGTCTAGCAGTGTCATCCTGCCTTAAAAAATTTCGACTGCGTCGTTCCACTAATTTACTACACATCTTCTTTTCTGTGTGTATGTTTCTAGTTCAGCAGTGCGGCCATAGACAAGCAGCTTGTAGTTTGCTAGGCAGGAGCAGCTTGTATCTCTAAAGGTTTGTTCGGTTAATCACCAATCTGGTGGGATTAAGGGTACTTTATCGTCTACATAAAAAACCCCTCCATTCCTTTGGACCGGGGATTAACCGAACAAGGTAACTTCAGTTTTGAGCTCAGTTTTGTTCAGCTCCCAGTAAAAGGACAAGGGTACTTCGGCACTGACTATACTAGTGTGATTGGTACCAGTAGATTATTATTTCCTCTAGATTTAGATGGAAACTCAATATTATATCCTCCGTCGCCACCACTCCCCCAACGCCATTGCACTCCGCCCCGACCTGACCTCCGAAACCAGCACTGCTTCCCTTCCGTGCAGTTAGGTTGGAAGCCTGCGGGCCAGTCTGTTCTAGCGCCTCATTCTTGACATCCTCTTGCTTCTGATAGAAAGATAGGTAATCATGAATATAATATAGCAATTCCATCTCAATGGAAATTGGAACAAGGGAAGCCTACCAAGGATGTCTTTCACTTTCAGATAGTTCATCGCGCATCAAAGGACTTCACTTTTAAAGTCAAGGTCAGGGTGGTTTAGGAGAATTGGCCTATCTCTCTCATAAGATAAGGAGAGCTACTATTCTGTTAGCAAAGCTAGCTACTAAAAGAAAAGAGCCTCTATCTGGCGAGTCTTCGTGCACATCTGCTGCACCATGCTTCATGTTGTCCAGTATGATAAAAATTTATCACAAATCATTAGTGTACCCTGCGCCCTTTCAAGCCTTGTTCATTTCTACCCAAACCAAGAGGGATCACAAATCATTAGTGTACCCTGCGCCGTGCCCTTTCAAGCCTTGTTCATTTCTACCCAAACCAAGAGGATTAGAGGGGAGGGAATTGAGAGTTTAGGGCATGTTTGTTCAAGTTCCCTGCAAGCTTTTGGATCTTAAGGACCGTTCAACAGCCAAAAAGCTCCTCAAAGTAAGCTTCTAGACTCTTCGGTCGTGGGAGCTTTTTTTCTTTTTTTTTTTGGAAGGTACAAAGCTCTCAGAAAGCTAAAACAAACAGGTCCTTAATCCATACAAGTCAAATCTCTCTCAATCCTCTCCAACCCCCTTGTTTGATGCAGAAACGATCAAGGCCTCAGTGTCTAGTATGACATACTAGATTATAGCAGGAAATAAATAAGCACGAAACTCATACATCCTGTATCCATCATACATACGTACTAAATAGGAAGGATTAACAGCAGAACAATAGTATGAAAATACTAGATTATACCATGAAACAAATAAACATGAAACTCATACATCCAGTATCCATCATCCATACGAAATAGGAAGGTAGGTAGATTAACAGCAGAAGAAACAATCTTGCATGCCATCCGATGGGGGAAACACTGCCGCTACCGAGTGTAACTTCACTCGCTTAACCTAGCTACAAAACCACGAGCGAGCCACAAAACTTGCCCAGACGAGTTGCACAGGCACAGCAGCTTAAGTAAAGTAGCACCTGGAAAGGCACAGGATAATTCGGGTCCGGGGTCGGAGCTCCGTAGAAGAGCACAGAGCAAACGCTAACAGATAACTAAGCACACCATTGCTGGCTTCAGCACACCCATTTGGCACGTCGCATTTCTTGTCTAGTAGTAGCCTCCTCGGCCGCCGCGTGGTGGCCCACGGCCTCCACGCCCGCGCCAAGGCATCCCCCTTCTTCCTCTGCCACGTCCTGGGGAAACCAGCAGTCCACAAGCCATGAGATGTTGGGAATGCAAAGCAAAACCCACACCATGTAATGTCATCAATTTGGGCTTACCACGGCCAGGGGGAGGGCCATATTGTTCTGGCTCATCGTAGTATTCATCTTGCTCTTCATAGCCGCCTCTCGCGCCATACCCATAATCATAACCATAGCCACCACGCCTCCCACCTCCATAGTAGCCACCACGGCCTCTCCCTCCTCGTCCACGTGGCCCTCCTCTCCCACGCCCTCTGTTGTAATAATCTCCTTCCTCCTCCCACTCGTCATTGTAACCATAAGCAGGTGGAGGGGGGCCATTGCTCATACCTGTGCATATTCAAATGCAGGAATTAATAAAAAAACATTTCAGGGGGAAAAAAGTATACATGCTGACTTAAGTTATAGATATCCCAAACTGAAACCTGGACAGCAGCTGCAGTTGATTAATTTTACATGTTGTGCATGCCTAAAAACAGCTATTATGATACTGAGCATAAAAACAGGCGTAAGTACCAAGTACAGGACTGAGTGTAGTGTGACCATAACTCAACAAGTCAGCATCATAAAATTATAAGTACTGTCCAGAAAACTATGACTACTGCCTTTGCTGCTCATATTGATGACAAGAGAACATACCTCTTCCCCTGCCTCTTCTCCCAAAACCACGTCCTCTTCCACGACCAGTGGGATACGATTCTAAAAACCATGAACAAAATGGTGGTTATGTGGTGATCCTAACTACAGCATTAGGTAGAGAGATCAACTGAGAATATCACCTTCATGATCATAGTCAAAAGCAGGTTTCACCTCTTCAGCTGGGATAGGTGGTTGGTATCTAAGCAAAATATCAAACACAACAAATAATAAGCAGGCAAGCTGACAGAAGGTTTCAAAGCAATGAACAGCCATTTACGAATTAGGGAAGGAAAAGTGATCGAGCCTGAATTGTGTTCGTAGCCAGAGGACAGGTTTTTGACTTACCCTGGAGATGATGTATCCAGAGGCTTCTTTGACAGTGTCACAGTGATCATCGACACATGGCGTGTTGTCTCTAGTCTGTATAAAGAAGTGTGTTAGTGTTTCAATCTCCTTCTGTTTGAAGGAATATAAAAATATACTTACGGGAGAAGGCCTTCTTCCAAAGGTTCCCATGTGTCTGTGATATCAACAGATTCAGTAGCAGTGTTCTGATGAAGACCTCCAACCCTTCTCTGGATGAACAGTCAATTGCCAGAATAAAAAAAATGAGGTTCTAATAAAAATTCCAATAGCAGCATTATAAGGCAGAAGAGGCTACTACTACCAACCTTGATCAATTCAACAACCATAACTGTCTTGTTTATGGCCCGTCCCATGGCCTTGATATTAATCTCATCATGCCCATTTTCCTGTAAAAGTTGAAGGGAATAAGTTCATAATAAGAAAAGTTGGATCACGTAGTGTGGCATCTTTGGCCTATATAACCATTAAAAGAATGGTCAGAAGAGGATGCTATATATACTGAAGAAACAACAAGTGCAAATAATAATGGCAGAAATTTCTAAATGCTCCAAACTATATGTGAATTTGTGTACTTTGTATCAAACCAATAAGCTTCATAGCAGCTGAAACAACAAACTCTGAACACAACACAAGGATCGCTAAACAGTCACCAGGAAGGGGCGTAGGGCTAAGAATTCTTATGTGTCAGAATGGAAACAGGACAGGAAATATCATAAAAGCAAAATATCAGACTGAAAATCCAAAGGTGTCTCTGATTAAGATGTGCATTCGATACTTCGATGTGTGAACATTGAACAAAATGAGGATGTTAGATGGAAGATTTAATGGAGTAAACATACCATTTGACAATTTGTATATATTGTGAATGTTAAAATGAAGCAGGTGCACAATTTTCAGAAGAAATGAACAAGATCAAGAAACAACACAAGCACATGGCATCAGCACTATTATTTCTTAAATAATGTGAGCTTCACATAATTCAGGTGAAAAGGTTTAGTCACAAATAGTGCAAGGAAAAGAGCACTAGGACATTATAACAAAAGAGCAAAGAACTTGTGAAGGGAGATGAAAGTATTGGCAATGCAACAAAATAGCAGGCTTTCCATTCGAGAGGTGTCTCTGCTTAAGTGTCCAATGATGTGTGAACAAAATGGGAATGTTAATGAAGGCATTTAAGCCCAAAAAATTATCATTAGACTAACGTACATTGTAACAACAAAATATAGACAAGCAGATGAGAGATTTAATGGTTTATTACAATCATAATTAGAAAAGGTTACTGACAAATAAAAGCACATGCATGTGCACACCAAAACTAAATGTTGCCCCTAACAATATCCCCACTTCACATAATTTCAGAATTCAGATTGCAAACACTTCTCAGCAATAGTTAAATATGAATGTTATTTTTATGACAGGTAACAACAAAGCCAAGATTGAATCACAGCATGTCACCTCAAGCAGCGACATCCCATAGCTGATATAGTTCCTCATCCTCCCCTGAGTAGTGATCCTGATCTCATTCTGGCTGATTGGTGTGTCATTCCGGGGCTTCTCTACCCTTTGGTATCTGTCCATGCCTATAAATTGACAAAAACCTCAGTACAATATATTCGATGGACCATCAATAGGTAAATTTCAGGAGTACCCCTAAACCATCAATATCAAAAATAGCAGGGGCTTCAAAAGGTCATGAAATCTAAGCCATACCTAAGGACAAGTTAAAGATGAAAGGTACACACACTGCTCAAAATAACACGCACGTCTCTTTGAAGAAGTGAAAGTGAAGAGAAGAAAGTTATTAAATGTGGCAAAATTGTATCTACAGTCCAGGGAATGAGTAAACCGAGATTTAGACTTTTCCTGGAACCCATATAATAATAATAAATATCTAAACAACGACAGAATCACTAAGAGCTTATTGCATTTTAGTAGGATGGCTTATGAAGGAAAAGAGTAAATCAAGTTTAAATACTAGAAGTACATATTGGCACTAGCAGTCTCTTCTGATATCTTTAAACCGGAAGATCTTGAACCTAAACAGGTGAAGGTAACTCTAATCTAATCTAAATACTCAATAAACCACAAATATTGGCAGAATCAAACCATACTGGTGTGATGGAATCATTCATCATCAAGAGGTAAAGTATGAATCAGCATCGACTCAAAAAAAACCACATCCATAATTCACAAGATAAGAGGATACAAACAATACGCTATCTCAATGATAGAATTCTGTTGTTCCTTTTTTTTAGTTAAAGCCTTGATTTTGATGTCAAAAAAATAATCACAAACAGTGAAGTCTATTTTCATGTTCCAGACTCACAGCGGAAACTGAGAGCAATATTTATACCCTACTGACACTGATGTGCTATGCTAGAAAAACAGGCAGATTATTTGAGCACTACCAAATCAGATAAGTTGCAAGCTCTTATGCTGACAACCATAGGCGTTGTTACGTGTTGGCCAAGGTGGGATACGACACCCCCCCACCCACCCCCTGTGCAAACTTTGTACATGCCTCATTATAATTTAATGATCCATTAGTAGAAAGAAGACAACATTAGAATATAAAGCACCAGTTGCCTCGTTGTCATGCAATACATGGTGTTCCCAGTTTAATTTTTTTTTCCTGCATCTAATATGTTTGCATGGTCTTTTGAAACTTGCAATAACGCTATAAAGAACTAGCTAGAGTGCATGCAATGCAAGCATTCCAATCCTACTGCTATATTATACATCTATAGCTTGTTAGTAAACTGAAAGTCTACTAATTTTTTTTATAGAGAAGGTTGGTTGTTTATTCCTAATTTTGTTAGTAGCTAGCTACCCATATAACTAGTGCAGAAAAAATCAGTGATTTGGCCCCACTTCATTTTATATCACGCTCCGCTGCTGCTGCTGCTGCTGCTGCCAATGGCAGGAAACATGTACAAGTATCCAGAACCCCACACCAATGGGCACGCAATGGACCAAGGAAACATACATATTATCGTCATATCTGAAGAACATCTTCAAGAGCACAGCTTACAGGACGCATGTATCAACCAGTGCAGTGACTGACGGTGTAAAAGACAGTGAAATGAACCCCGACCCTGACAAACTTCACCGATTGTATCCTACCCCTGCCCCCCCAAACCACCACACAAAAAATAAAAAATGGGACAGGTAATAAATCACATAAGTGAACACACGATTTGGACAGCACAAAATCGAATCTCTGCAGCGCCGCGGCGCACCTAGAACGACGACGCATCCATCAGCCAGAACCGATGCCGGCCGCAGCCCCTAACCTCCCGAATCCCTTTGGGAAAAGGGATAGAGAACCGCATCGCACATCGACGCCTGAGCCCAACCGCTCCCTTGACAACGACACCGCGAATAGCCGTGTCCCCACTCCGCGCCCGCAATAGCTGGGTCAACCCCCGAACCTCCACCCGACCTTGGAGCCTCCTCCACGCCCAGCGGGCGGACCGACGCACCGCCGCGCCCTGAATCCCACGAACCCGCGCCGAATCGAGACGGAGCGGAGGGGGGGAAGGAGAAGAAGGGAGGAAGACAAAAATCTCACCTCGCGTGCTCCGCCCTCGGCCGCCGCTCCCGTGCTCCTCTTCTGACTGGCAGTGGCTGCCCCTGCCCTGGTTGGCTTGGCTGGCTCTGCGGCTATAGCTGAGAGAGGGAAGGGAAGGTGGGGGCGGTTTCAAGGTCAGGGTCAGGGCTCGCGAGCTGTTGCTGCGCCCGCGTCGTCCTCGCACACTGGGCCGGGCCGCGTGGCGTGCTGGCGTGGGGAGACGGTTCCGGGGTTATCCTCCGGCACCTGCCTGGACCCGGTGCACAGGGGAGGGTGTCCGTTGCTCGGATGCGCCGTGCCCGTGCGGCGTGCGCGCTGGGTTTCGGGATCGTTCGTAGACCGGGTGCGGGGAGTGGTAGGATAAGGCCGCCTGGGCTTGGAGCCTTTGGAGATAAGGGGAGGGGCTGTACTTCGCTGGCAGGTGGGACCGGGCGAGCCGTGCCGTGTTAACTGTACCTGGCGTCTGTAGGTTTGTTTCTTTGACCCAAAGCCATGCTGAGGCTGGCGCTGGCCCCTAGTTTTATTTCTCAAAAAATGGTTTTTTATCATCTGATTTTAAAACCATATCTACTACTTACTAATGGCGCTGACACTGTTTGGTTGGTGGTGGTTTCATGGCCGTTGATAAATCGGTTGATTTTATTTTGTTACGAGAGAAAACATTATACCATAATTAACATATCGGGTTGATAAGTTTAAGTGAATAGTGTCTAGTTTTATTTGTCAAATGGTTTTCTTAATCTGATTTTAAAACCATATCTACTATGCTAATTAATTGTAGACCGATATCTTTATTATAAATACTTTAGGGTTTTTTGGTTGATTGATGTACATTATGGCTGTATATTTCTAAAAAAAATTAGGAATTCAATTGTATACTTGAAATGGTTCTTGTCACAACTAATTGTTTACAAGTAGGTCTGAAGAATCATGAACCCTTGTGTTTAGGCGATTAACGACAATGCTAGGTCACTATGACTAACGTGTGTTTTGCAGAGGCAAAGTCATTTGTGTTAGGTCATTAGTGATGCAATTTGAATGGGCTTAATGGATATTCATGCCCCCAAGATGGAAATCGTTTCGGTTGCAAAGGATGATGATACAAGTTGAAGACTAGGCTAGTTCTTAGTGCCATAAGGTTGAGAAGGGCACTAAGTATAGTTAGGGTTTTGTTTTTCCTTTGACCGTACTATAAAGGGGGTATGAGATTAGTAGATTGACCTAGAAGAGTTTAGGAGAGTGGGTATATGCACACTTGTCACAACTAGTCCTAGAGACCTTGCTTTCAGCCCTTAGTTAACCCTAGAAATGGTAGGAACAAAATCCCTTGAGAGATCTCAGCGAAATCAGTTGAAAAAGAGGGAGAAAGAGGCTCCGGACCACTCTGCTAAGTAGGCGTCGGACCAAGGAGAGTGGTTCGACGGTCCCTGACTTAGGCAAAAGTTCAGCTCGAGGAGCTCCGGACCACCTGTCTGGAGAGCGTCGGACCATAGGAAAGTGGTCCGATGGCTCTTGTTTCAGAGAGAGAGCCTGAGAGAAGGCTCCGGACTAGTCCGACGGTGAGTCCGACGGCTAGTCCGACGCTTCGTGACAAGAGGATGATTTCATACAGTAAGCTCCCTGGCTCCGGACCGGAGCGTCGGACCAAGGAGAGTGGTCCGGTGGTTCGAAGAAGAGAAAATGTTTGTCACTCAGTGAGCACCCTGGCTCCGGACCAGTGCGTCGGACTAAAGCATCGGACCAAGCAGAGTAGTCCGACGGTGCCTGAGTTGGAATTCAGAGTGAGCTCCGGACCAGTGTGCTTGGTCCGGTGGTGTAAGCTCCGGACTAGTCCGGTGGCTTCGCAGAGAGAGGAAAAAGCAAAAAAACGGCTAGTTTTGGAGGTGGGGACTATTTATAGTTGCCCCTTTCGTCCTTAGGACCTCTCTTGGCCATTGTTTCAGCTGATGACACCTTGAGAAAACCTTTGGAGAGTCAAGTGCCTAGTGAGGGAGAGATTAGAGAGAGTTCATCTTGTTCTTCCCTCTTAGAGTGATTAGGAGTGACTTGTGTGCATCCATCCACCTTCCTAGCCTTGAATAGGTCAAGTGAAGGTCTTGTGCTTGTTACTCTTGGTGTTCGACAGCACCTAGACGCTTTGGTGGTGTTCGGAGGAAGTGATCGCCGGAAGATTGTTGGCGACTCTTCTCCAAGCTTCTGTGATCGGTTGTGGGCGATTCACCGAGCCAGAGTGGCGAAGAATCAGCCCGTAGAGAGCACTCTACTCTTGCGCGGGTAGAGGGGGAGCGATACCTTGCGAGGTGCTCCAACGAGGACTAGGAGGGTGTGTCGACACCTCGATACCTCGGGAAAACATCGTTGCGTCACTGAGAATCTCTTTTCCCTAGCTCTTTATATTTCCGCATTGCATTCCGTCTTTTTTTTATCATACCTACTAGAATTGCTTAGGTTGCTCTTAATTTCCATTAACTGCTACCGCTTTCTAGCTAGGACACACGGACCGTAGGTACTAGGGGGTGATTGGCATTTGATAGGTTTTCATATTTGCTTTAGAAATTTAAAACAAGCCCAATTCACCCCCCCCATCTTGGGCATCTTGATCCTTTCAAGGTCAATGGTCCTTAAATTTATTCATTGAGCTATGTCAACTCGGTCTCTAAACTAGGTTGGGTTTCGCTTCAGTCCTATCCAATTAAAATCTTTGACCCAATGATGATATCGACTCTGGGATGTCTGCCGGTTCACCCTAATCTCAAATCGGTTGTTCGCTGCCGGTTCACTCTGGGACCATCGCACACGCCATCATTGTTGTTGCACCCTCCGTGTCCAGCCCTATCGTGGCTCTGCCCTATTCCTCCATGGTACCTCTTCGTGCTCTCGTCTAGATCTAGCAATCGTACTCCTTGAAGGTGTCACATTCCAATCTCCAATCCTTCTGAGTAATTCTGTTAAAGCTTGTAATACTCACTCATCTTGTTGTTGTATGTAAAGTAGTCTAGGTACTTGTTTGTCAGGCATCCATAAGTGCATCTCTTGATTGAACACCCATTCCTTACCATCATGACTCTCATAGTATGTCTTCATGATAAATGATAATCATGTTGTCCAATGATACATATAGATTCTAGAAGCATCGCGAGCCTTCTTCTATCTTCTCTTGACATTCCTAGATGTTTGATTTCAACTCTCTTTCAGAAATTATAGTATGTTATTGTCTCTCTAAGCTTCACAACTGATGGGAAAATAAGACCAACAAAGAATGTTGGATTGTCCATGCATGCCCTCTAGATTCTATTAATTGAACCTCAGACTCTAATATTTTTCCTCGTCTAATTGCGATAGTTCTAGTCCCTCATCCTCGGTATTAGTTACTTGATGAACTTGAGGTTGTTTCGTGATCATGAGTGTATTCAGCTAACTAGATTTTGCCTTTTTGTTGCATTTGACTTGTTTGGCCTCCAAATGATTAACATCCTCCATGATATCATCCCCTCCGCCACAAATTTCATTGTTACTATCTATGCACTCCTGAACTTCAAATCCACTATCACCTTCGTGATCAAGTTCCTGACTTGGCCCAACTTGATCAACTCTTCTTTAGATTAGTATAGAACATAGGTAATTTGTCGCATGTCTTCTTTTTAGCATAAACAACTCGATAATGGTTCAATACCTTAGGAAACACATTCATTGGATTGGCAACAATGCCATCTCAGTCAACACTTACCAAATTGCCATCATGATCAACATACACAATCAAATTCTTCACCTTTTCAACCACACTGGCCATCAGGTTTGTAACATCATCTAATACAATCACCTTCAATTTGTCAGCAAGATCCTTTTCACGCAACAACCAATAGAACCTGAAGTTTTGCTGAAGAAATCCTCAAACCACAAAGTAGATTATGTATCAAACTCGATCTAGTCAAACTAGTTAATTTTCTAATCCACATACGACCTGAGATGACCAAACCCAACAAAGAAACCCCCGATGGTGTAAATAAAAAATTCATCAACACTAAAATCAGTAGTGCACCTTGATCGGTTTATCACTCAAATTCAAAACCATATCAATTACCTCCAAAACAACAATCAATAAGGACCAATAACAATTCTTCCTCTCTACCCTTTCCACTACAACTCCGAAATCAATATCCATAACCCCGAAATTGACAAAGTGGAGGGGATGTTGAACTCATTATATGATTGCGGTGGCTCTTTCCCTCACAGCTTCAATACCATCCTCACCACCAGTGGTTGTGACTTCCTCCAGTGTGTGGTTTTGTCCCGACCTCCTTTTCTCCTTATTTGGCGACCAAGAATGTGCAGGTAGCTAAACCATCCTCACTGGTTGGGACTTAGTTTTTTCAAGGAAAGCCTTCAAATAAATTCTATTATATACTACCTCCGCCCGAGAAAGAATGCAATTGTGAGAATCGTGTCGGTCAAAATAACTCATGTTTGACCAACTTTATATTAAATAACATTAACATTTATTTCTTCAAATAATTTTATTATGAAAATATATTCTATAACTAATCTAATGATACTTATTTCATACAATGAATGTTAGTATTTTTTTATATATAAATTAGTCAAAGTTCAAAACGTTTAACTTCTCAACAAACGAGAATTGCATTTTTTAGGGGGATGAAGGTAGTACAATTGAAGGGATGGAGATAGTACAATTGAAAATATTGATTCCAGCTCACAGCCTGATAGTGGGCTTAGCACCATAAGAGGGATATAGAGTACTTCCATCAACATCTTATAAGTAAAAGCCTAGAAATTCATGTTTTGCGTCGGTCTTTCCTAAAGAGATGAAAATTACAAACCGCTCCAGTGTGGCTTTGTCCCAGCCCCGTTTTCTCCTCGTTCCACGACAAACAAACATGTGATTTGATAGTTAAGGTACCAGATCAAATTTGATAGTTCAAGGACCAGACCAGGTAGCTAACAGATGCAGCTTAATAGTTTCGAGACCAGACTGTTAGCATAGCAATACAACAAACCGTCTATCAGCTTACTCCCGAGAGGTCGGACAATACATAGGCTACGCTTTCGAGGTCGGACGAGACGAAGCTTGCACCCTCGAGGTCGGGCGAGGTGGAGCATACGCTCGAGCGGTTGGGTGAAACAGCCTACGCCCGAGAGGTCAGACGAGGACGCGTATGTCTCACCCCGAACATATTTGCACCCTTTCAAATTTAAAAAATATAATATACATAAATGATTAAGGAGTTATGGAGAATGTAACTATATTTTTTTAAATGCAAAATTGTTTCATCTATTGTGTATAGACTTAGATACAAATGTGTAAAAGCTAAACTCTACAAAAATAAATTGGTTGTTTTTTATAGTATTCGCTGGATAAAACCGTAGCGTTAGCACGGTTAAATATACTAGTAAATGATAATGTAGATCTGAATTTGAACTATCCAAGTCCAGCCTTATTAAGATTTAAGAATAACCAAATTTTAGATTTATATTAACCAAGTTGAATATATTCTGACCTTAACTCAATACGTAAGACAGAGCAAGAACGCTAGCCTGCTGGGTACTCGAAAAGCTTAGCCTAACGATAACAGATCCATGAAATGTCATTTGATCAGAAAATACTAGGAAACATGACTGATGGTTCACATTCCCAGCACACAGCTTAGAACAGCGAACAAATGAAGGTTTGACAAACGCCCGCAGTTTCGTAATCTATATGCAAAGATCAGGCATTCAACTAGCAAAAGAGCACAAAACATAGACACTGCAGGTCTGCAGTAGAACAAATCCATAGAAGGTCGGAACATGTTCCCAAAACATCCACTACAAAACTTAGGTAATATCACAAGTCGATGGTTTTGACAAATGAGACTTGTCGCTGCACTGCAGCACCAGCACCAGAACAAACTTAGGCCTTGAGCTTGCCGTAGTTCCTCTGCTTCTCTTCGGTAGTCTGGAAGCGACCATGCCCAAACTTGGATGAGGTATCGATGAACTTGAGCTTGATCTCCTCCAGGGCAAGCCGAGAAGTCTGCTTTAACAGGGACTGGCGGAGGGTCACCACCCTCTTCTTCGGACCCACACAGCAGCCCTTGATCATCAGGTAGTCAGCCTTCACGATACCATAGTGGGGGAAGCCACCCATGGGAGTGATGTCCTTCTCGGTCCTGCAAATAACAGCCATTCATTAGCAACAATAGCAACAAAGGTAAAGCAGATCGTGCAAGTTACTACAGGTTCATGCAGCTCTCCTTTATGGAAACAGTGCCTCAGAGAAGCTCAGAAGTCAGAAATTGTACCTGTCAAACTCTGTGGAGGCATCATGAGACTCTTGTCCAGCCTTGCCGATCTTGTAAACCTTCTTGTTCATCTCAGTACGGTGGTGGTACCCATTCTGGCCAGCACGGGCAACAGTGTAGGATACCCTAGCCGGATGCCACGCACCGATACAAGCAACCTTGCGCAGACCCCTGTGGGTCTTGCGAGGAAGACGGGTGACACCCCAACGAGTGACCACACCCTCGTAACCCTTACCCTTGGTCACACCAATAATGTCAATCATCTCATCCTTCTGGAAGACAGCATCAACAGGAACCTCCTTCTCAAAGAACTTGTAGCCATAGTCCACCTTGTCAGCAATGGTACCACCATTGACCTGAATCTCCATGAGGTGAGCCTTCTTCTGCTTCAAACCCTTCATCTTCTTAATCTGAAAGACAGAAGTAAACATGAGGTGAGTTTGCTGATATCTAGTGCGGTAGTGCCCAAGACAGGAAAATCATTCATTTTGATGTATGAAAGATAAGCCTACTTGCAAGCAGACAGTGATGCGATGGAAGTTGAAATTTAATAAGACAAGGATTGTAACATATATATAAAAAAACTCAAACGTGATCATTGACAGAATACAATGAAAGTTGAAATTTAATAACAAGACAAGGGTTGCAACATATAAAAACCACAGCATGACCATTGACATATAAACATTCATTTGGCTACACAAAGCTTGCATAAACAGCACTAATTAAGCCAAATAATAGGAAAACAGTAATTGCATTATAAATTATCAATCATTAAGAAATTTCGTCCCCACAAATATTCTTGAGCAATAGAGCACGGTTAGGCTTCTTACCTGGGTATGGACAATGACACGGACAACAGAAGCATACTTCTTCATCTTCTCAAGCTGCAGCTGAATTTCCTTCTTGCCAGCATCACTGTCATATTTGAGAGCATACTTGGTGAAAGCCTTCTTCTTGCTCTTGCACCAGTTCTTGTAGAACCTTCTCCTGACTTCTTCACTAAGATGCTGAGCCCAAACAGAGTTGAGTGTGCGCAGGCCACGAGGAGTCTTCACATATGCCACAAGCCCAACAACGACAATAGGAGGGGTTTCAATGATGGTAACAGCCTCACAGGTTTCCTTCTTGTGGAGCTCTACATAAGGTCAAATAATAGGTACAACAGTTATGATCATGAAGTAATAAGTGTACAGTAGTAGATATTCAAAACGAAAGAAAATTATGTTCTTGGGTAAGTCTATAGGCATGTCATCAAATAGGTGTGAGGCTTATTATTTTAAGTTGTGTGCTTTCAAATAAAAAAACTAAAACTGTTTGATGGAAATCATGCATAGGTTACAATCAATTTTAGATATAAAAAACTGGACGATGTGATAAAATAAAATCAACTGATTAATATAAAGAGAAATGAGAGGACATACTGGATCCAGGCTTCTCGACCTCACGCACAATGTGCGTCATGCCAGCCTTGTAGCCAAGGAAGGCAGTGAGGTGGCAAGCCTTCTTGGAGTCATCCCTGGGGAATGACTTCACTGTAAAAGAGAGAAACTAAGTATCAGATTGTCTGGACATGAAGTAAACCTGCCAAAGGAATGTGCATATCATCTAATAAACAGGTAAACACACTTAGTGCAGTATGACCGAAAGGAACCATAGTTTAGTAATTCACAGCAACAAAATTCAATTGTACAGCACGCATTCAGGTTATACATGATGACAGTGTTGGATTTCACTAACATATGCGAAAGACAATCTTTCACTGAAGCAAGACAAACCTATGAAAATCATTGCATGACGAATACCAATAACACAAACGCAGTACAAGTGGAGCATCACTGAATGAGTTGTTTAACTAGAAGTAACATAAATAATACTACTTCAGTTCTACACGCCTAAGAGTTGAACATATCAGATCACCATGTGCGCAGACAAGGTATGTCAAAGCAGCGGTGGCAAACTAGAGACCTAAAGATACACGAACTACACAATCGGAAGGTTTACGCAAACGAATCTAGCAGCCGTGGGGAAACACGACCAACGGAACCATCGGACAGTAGAGAGTGAGAGAAGCCTACGTTACAAACGTACCCTTGCCACGGTGGCGGGAGCACCGCTTCCTGGGGAGGAAGCCGAGGGAGCCGTGCCTAGGGTGCTCGAACTTGCGGTGAGACATTCTCGCCTCCTCCTCCTCCTTACCTGCAGGACATCACAACAAATCCATCAGATCCGCCGCGAGCTCAACACTGCCGGCTCGCACCCGCGGCGATGAAATGGCCGCCGCCGACGAGCAAGGCGAGAGGAGGCGGGAGGAGATTATGCCGGCGGCGCATTCGTTACACTCACCTGTGGGGGAGCTGGCGGCGCGGGAGGGACGGGTCGGATGAGTGAGTAGCCGGCTGGACGTAAACCCTAGGAGAGATTTATATAGGGGGTCCCGGAGGGTTTCGTTCTCGCCTGACCGAAATGCCCCTGTGAATTATGGGCTGTTGCTCTGGGTTTCTGTGCGGAGGTATTGTGGGCTCGGCCCAGTACCTGTTTCCGTTTACATACCAATTTCCTCTATTTGATGTCCCTATATATAATATGTTTCGATTTTATTACTACTTTCTCTGGTATTGTAAAAAATAAAGCGTGTTATTGAGCGAAATTCCGACATATTTAGTGTTACAAAAGAATTAAAAAATTATTTTTTTTTCTTTTTTGTGCAATTGTTTTGGTTGATTCAGTTGGCATGATAGAACAAATACCAACCAGCATTTCGCGACAGGAAATAACATCGCTGATATGCTTAGGTTATTGGCTTGAATCGTTCTGTTCAGAATGTTGACAACCAGGGTAAGAATGTCACCTATGCTATGCTACTAAACCTGATTCAAGCCAATAACCTAAGCATATCATTTCTGTAATGGAATTGGACAGCTAACCTCATCTTTTTCAGAAGAAAAGGATATAGAAAGTATATTTATATATAGGATGAAGAATATTCAGCTTCACATGACATTTCTTTAGCATTCAAATATGTTTTACATGGACAAACCTATCAAATGTAAGCTTACAAAATATGTTCTTATGTACTGTCTACACACTGCACTTGTATGATCTGTATGAATGGCTGAGATTATGCTCTTCCAGCACCGTTCTGACCACAACAAGGTACAAAATTACAAGTCACGAACATATCTCAAGTCAAAAACACCAAAACGAAAAGAATGATGAAAAGAATCACGAGGAACGCGATCATCATGATCTGCCCTTTCAAGCTGGCCTTCTTCATAACCATAGCCACTCTTTTCTGCACAAACAAAAGAAGTTTCAGGGTGTTAAACTCCCAAGTCAGAAGAAAGCAGGTGAAACATATTCTGCCACCTTTGCAATCGTAACTTATTCAGCAAAAATGAGATTCCATAATATGCATGTTGAACTGTTACGGAAAGGAGGGAGAAAGGGAATGGTCTCATAAGGAAAAATAAACTGTGCTGGAGCAGAAAGTGCAAAACATACCTGCACAAAGTCAAGCCGATTTGAAGTAGTTTCCATATCGAGGCTAAGCTCACCCAGAAGCTTCTCCTGTACAACGTGCAAAGGGAGCATAAATATCAGAACGAGAAAGGCTATGCAATTCTGATGACATAACACAGTAGAATACGCACTTCGTGTGTAAAAAAGGAAGGTGGGAATGGAGTTCATAGGAATTATTGTACATACAAAAAGGGAATACCTGCCCGGCAAGCTCATCATGAATAGTGAGGCCTACACCTCCAATTCTCTGTACACTAGCACTAAGCGCATTCAACTCCTCATCTTGTTGCCTATTGAAGATGTAAATATAACTAGTATTAAACCAAAGCATAATTATATTGTGAAAGGTGTCATTCAGTTCATCCAAGGATCATGTCTAGCATTCATAAACTTATATGCATCACCAGAAGTTTAGTTCATTTAAGCTTGAAGTGCTGGATTAGTACATTGGGTATTAGAGCAGCATAACACTTAGGAAACAAGCAAAGTTTCATGGAATTACTTTATCAGGAGCATCTGCTGATCAGATTCTGAAGCAATGAATTCATCATTGTCTTGTGCAATATTCTTCTTGGATCTGATTGATTCAGAAGGATTGGTTGAACGTGCAAAGACACTCTTCTGTCTTCCACCTTCAATATTTCGCTTTAAAGCAAGAACCTGTGTCATGTGAAACCGCATGAGATGCCCTCGTATTACTTGGATATGTTTGAAATTATGGTTTAAATGTGCTCACATCACTAAAAAATATCCAGTGAAAAATACCTGGTTACGTGCAGTGCTAGTCCAGCTCCTTCTTCTCCCAATTTCAGCCTCATTAAGTCCGTAGTATGCTGGATCTCTCGCAGCAACTGAAATTGCCTTCTCCAATTCATCCACCTTATTGTACAATTAAAGGTTGCATAAGTGAGTAATGGACCAAGGCAATATGACGAAATGAGCACATCATAATTTACTAAAACCATTCTGGTACCATAAGATCACTGCATGAGTGATTGATACTGCCTGAGGTGTGGCGAGCATATAAAGGAAAAAGTCTAACATGGCATCCTTCTTGATATCAAGGATTGGAAATTATAATAGCAATAATACAAATGGTGAGGCAATTCCCCGCACCTGCCATTGGATACTTTCACAGCTGGTTAGTAGTTCTTTGGTCAGATGCACATACTCTCCAGTATTTTCAGGTGTCTGCTTCCATTGGTGGAAAGTATCTTGCACTTTATCAATCTACAGAATAACATGAAAAGAAGCAAACTTTAGTCATATGCATCATAAATGAGTATTATATATACCGATTCTGGGATCGGAATATGACTACTAGTGTAACAGCTAATATTTTTGAATATTGTCATACATGTTATCAGCATATATTTCCAACGATAGAATGCATCATTGTAGAAGCATATGTTAAAACTTAGACCAAACCAAGCAACTGGGAGGGGCAAATGCAAATAAAAATTGGACACCATTAACAATATTCCCTGTACAACAATGGTAAATATTTGGTTCAACGACTCTGCATAGCATCAGCGCAACACTCAAGGTTTGACAGGAGTGCATGGTTGATCTTGGGCTGAATTACCGTGTTCAGTATTTAAGCCTTTTATTTACACGTCAGAACTAGTGCTATATTGCAGTTTTCGTTTTGTCAGCCCAGTTGCGCCACGCCTTAATTTTGATTTGCCCTCTGCCGGTGCGAATCAACATATACAGCCAATAACTTCGAAGTCAAGAAAAGTAGTTCCCGAACTCAGATCCATGTAGATGTATCCTAGTGATTTACTACTACCTAGCTACATTACATTTTCTGCAATCTACTCCCACACATGTACAGCAATGAGGCAGAAGGAACAACCTAGGAAATGGATCCAGAGCAAGTGACCTACATTTAAGCAGCCAAGAACACAATAAACTGACAGGAGGCATGTGCCAGAACAATGACAAGAGAAACAGCGCTAGAACAATGCCTTCTGATTCACTGCTCCCTACGGCCTGTGCAACAGCGGCCACCCGGCACGCGCACGAGCTACGATGCTGACGAATGAGCAAGCAATGGAGCATCAATCAAACAAGACTGTCGGGATGCAAGCAGCGAAAGAAACAGATGGATGGAGTGTAATGGGGGGCGGGCGGGCGAGTGGAGGAGCAGCTCACCGAGTCCTGGATCTCGTCCTTGACGATGTAGAAGGGATCCTGCGCGGGGGTCATCCTCTCATCGCAGTGCAGGAGCGCGCCCCAGGCACGAGCTAAAACTCGATGGTGGAGGCGGACTGAGTCCGGCAGAGATGGCAGGCACCGACGGAATCAACTGGAAGGAGCTGGGTCAAGACGAGATCCCGGCTCCATTGGCGATCCGCTCTGCCTGCCTCCTCCGCTCGGTTTGGTGTGGCATCGCCAACGAGAAGGGTGACGTGGGCTTCTTCGATCTTGGTCGGCGTTTTGGGCCGGCAAGTGACAACTGAGAAGTAGTACTGTAGATCTTCATAGGCTGTGTGCTCCGTCCCATTTCGGCCTGGTTCGTGGCTTTCTGCTTTCGATTTTTTTTATTACTAGAACTAGCAAATATTCCCGTGCCTTCCAATAGGAATTAACCTTACTTGTTTGATTATATATGTTTAGTCATGGCTGCCAATGTAGTTTCCTTTTTATTTTGACTAGCAAATATGCCCGTGCGTTGCAACGGGAATTGTTTTTTCTATCTCAATTTTGATGTTGTCATTGCTCCATGCACAATCTCTATTCACAGTCATGATAAGATTCACATATGAAAAATAGCTTTCTTCAAATTTTCTCTTTATTATGTATGCTTAGTTATGGATGCCAATGTGGTGTCCTTTTAATTTTGATTTAGAGTTGTTTTGTTTTCTATTACTACCGCAACACATAATTGCTTAATTTCTATTATTTTTATCATATTTCTACTTTGATTAGAATTCCTTTTCATTGCTTAATTTTTATTCTAATTATCCTATTTCTATTTAGATTAGAATTCCTTTTCATGTTACTACATGGTAAGTCTTACGTGTTTAATATAGGATTTAGACCTCTATTTGGATTACAATTACAACTCCTATCTTTTAAGGTTATATTAAGAAACTCTATTTGTAATCAAACTCTGCTTCGTGCTAGATAAGAGCTATTCTAACTCGTATATCGTATATGAGCACGGGTTATATATATATATATATAAAGTCCGAACGGAAGAAACTCTTTATTACCAGGTAGTTAGAGGAAGACGAATCTAAAAAGAATGGATGGACGAAAAAAGAGCTAGAAAATTTTCCTCTTTATTATTAGGTATAGATATAGATATAGATTTAGATTTGAAGCTCTTTTGTTTTTTTAGTACCGATGACGTGGGATTACTTAATTTCTATTAATATTATCCTATTTCTATTTGGATTAGATTCTTTTTTATGTTACTTAAGTCTCACCATGATAAGATTCACATTATGAAAATACCTTAGGTTTAATTAATTGTGCTTAGTCATGACTGGTAATGTCGTGTCTACTTGTTTGATTATTTATGCTTAGTCATGATGCCAACGCCGTGTCCTTTTTAATTTAATTTAGAGCTCTTCTTTTTTATTAGTACCAATGATGTGGGATTGCTTAATTTCTATTATTATTATCCTATTTCTAGTTGGATTAGAATTTATTTTTATATTATTTGGAAGTCTAACGTGTTTTGTAATAGGATATAGGATTTAGAGCTCTATTTGGATTACAGTTAGAACTCCTAGCTTTTAAGGTTATATTAAAAATAACTCTATTTGTAATCGAACTCTATATCGTGCTAGACAAGACTTATTTTAACTCGCATATGAGCACGCGTTATATATATAATTCTAGACGGAAGAAACTCTTCATTGTCTAGTAGTTAGAGGGATGTGGACCTAAAAAGGATAGATGGACGAAAAAATAGGCTGAAATTTTACCTCTTTATTATTATTTTTTATTCAAGATTAGGTATTAGATATATATAGATAAAGAAAAGGAACTCTTTAAGTCTTTATGCTTTTGAGATTTTCCTTTTTTAAGGAAAACAAGCTAGTGCATCTTCCATATACTAAGGGAAAAAAGACCCAGTATAGAAATTAGCAATAAAAATCTGCAGATAGGATTTTTTTGGGGTCAACCCGCAAATGATCGTCTTATTTATGCCAACATATCGTTTTGGCCCCTCAGAAATGACATTCAAAAAAAATGTACATGTCTTTCGGCCCACCTACTACCAATAATTTCTAAAAATAAGGTATAATACTTTTTTCAAGCTTGAAATCATTATTTTAATATTTTTATACATACTTTCAAATGGCAGCCTCACACCGACTATTTAAAATGCATATAAATTGATGTAATCTCTTAAATTAGCATAGTAATTATCATAACTCAAAGTGACTACAAAATAAATTATTCTATAGTCACTTGCAGAATAGTAGTTCTATGTATATATATAATGGTTCTATGCTTTAAAAAATGCCGTACCTTATTTTAGAAAATTAATGATAGTAGACAACTTAAAAGAACTGTACAACATATCTCTAAGTTGTTAAACTGTACTCTCCCCATCCTAAATTATAAGACATCTCAATAATCTTAGAGAATCAAAGCATGTAAAGTTTGACCAAAATTATATGATAATATAATAATATTTACGATGTTAACTAAGTATCATTAGATTCGGTATCGATTATATTTTCATAGTATGTCTATTTGATGTTATAAATCTTTATATAGTTTTCTCAATAATTATTGGTCAAACTTGAGATACTTTGACTCTCTAAGATTTATAGAATGTCTTATAATTTGGAATGAAAGGAGTAGCTTTCACTGATAGGGTAAAAGAGTCATTTTATGTTTAACTTAACACATTAAACTAACAGAAGGGCCAAAAACCAAAGAAAATTCGTTTCATAGCCAAATAAGCAAGTTCGAGAAAAAAAACCCCAAAAAACTAAAAAAACATTTTTTTGTATGTATGTATGTTTTTCTATACACGAAAGCATATGTATGTATGTTTTTCTATACAATAATGTTTTATACTCCCTTCATTTTTAATAAGTTGTAAATCATTTTGGATCTTTTTTCAAATACATGTTTTACTATATATATAATATATAATGTATATTAAAAAACGAAGAAATTTGAAACGGAAGTAGTATGATATTTTTATAGGAAAAAGTCCATATTTCCTCCATCAACTATCCTCCGCTATACTTGTCCATGAGGCACAAGGCCCGACGGCACGGCCCATGGCACGGTGTTTTGGCCCGGCTTGAGCACGCCACGACACGGTGGATGGGCCGTGCCTGGGGTGCCACTTAGGCACGTGGCACGACCCGATCTAAGAGGCGGCACGGGAGCGGCACGAAGACTGTTGTCGGGTACAAAGGTAAGGGGTACCTTAACCTGTGATAATCCGATGCTTAACATCCAGGCAAAATCCGACGGTCGCCCGATCAATGGAGGAAGGCCCACCCAGCGGAGACCAATCTCATCGACCAAAATGGTCGGTCATGGGCCAACCATTTACTAGAAGGACAGTGGGCGAGGCGACCCTCGACTTCGACCCCTCGAGTGACGGAAGGGGGATCGATCGAACGACCCCCAACCTCGACCCCTCGAGTGACGGAAGGGGGATCGATCGAACGCCCCCCAACCTCGACCCCTCGAGTGACGTAAGGGGGATCGATCGAACGACCCCCAATCTCGACCCCTCGAGTGACGGACAGGGGGTCGAACGAGCGACCCCTGAACAGGAGGCCCGATCAGCTCACCTGCTCCCGGTATGGGATAAAGGGGGATCCCATGCCGGTGTCTGCACCCGCCTAACGCCATGGGCGCTTAGTACCTTGGTCAAATCCATCAACTCGTCGCCCATACCCAGATTATCCGTCGGTCGTACAACCACTGCGGCCATATCCCGAGTACAGCGGCCGAGAGCACCCCCTCGAATCTTGAACGAGGCAGCCACCGATCGTACTATCTGGGATGTGTCCGGGTTGCACAGGCCTCGAAACTCCTCGATCCGGGGGTTCGACCCCCATCTCCAACCACTACGACATGGGGCCCGTCCACTTCGTCTCGCTTCAACTGTAGAGCTCGTACCCGTCTACAGACGACCAGTCTGCCAGAACAATGCCCCAGAGCATAGGAAGGACAGGAAGAGCACGTCGCCACAGTGACCGACGCCCCATCACAAGCATGGTGCCTCGAACACGCCTCCCATACCGATACACAGTAGGACTCCTGTACTCCTAAGCCTCCCCTTAGCCTATAAAAGGGGACGCTGAGATACTGAAAAGAAGGAGGACGATCAATCCCACTCTCACTCCCATACGAACTCTCGTCAGAACCGAACACAACACCAACCACTCGATTACTTGATCAACATCTCAGGCAATCAACCGACTCACCTAGAGTAGCCCTGCTAGCTCTAGACCTCAGCTCGCTCCGAGCACCCCCGTGTAAACCAGCTTGTACTCCCCCTGTACGAGCACTTCGGTGCAAGATAATACAGTACCCCCTCCCCTTGCTGGACGTAGGGCTTTCTTTACCTGAACCAGGATAAACTCTGTGTTCTTCATGCATCACATCTGGGAGAGGGAGCACGCAATACACAAATTTACTAGTTGGTGATCGACCCTCTGGGTCGAAGCACCGACAATTGTGATTCCAACGGCTTATTCAGTTAAAATAAGCTGTTAAAATGATTTATGATAACTAATAATTGAATTGTGACATGTTAAAAATGATAAACACTTGTCAAAAACTGAAAATATGAACACTTACGAAAATTTTGAAGTGTTTCTCGTCTGACGGGCCATGGGCCGGCACGACACGACAAAACATCCCGTGGGCCGTGTCGTGGGCCGACAATCAGACGATAGGCACGAAGAACGGCTAGGCACGGCACGGGCTAACACGGCACGACGACCATCTATATCCTCCGCGTTCGTTTTTCCTCCCTGAACTGTAAAACCAGAAATCTTTCCTCCTCCAACTCTGAAAACCGTTCGTTTTACCTCCCTAAGTGGTTTTGGGCAGTGGTTTTGTTTTTTTTTTATTTCGAATGAATCTTTGGAAAATCATAGTAAACCACAAAAAAATTATAAAATAAAAAATCCAATTTTGTTAGACTCCACATGAGTATATCTATATAGTGAATATATAATATGGTATGTTTTAGTACAATTTGTTTCTTGTATCTTTAAATCTACACTTTTTTAGTAATTAATTAGAAAACTTTGTACTAAAGTATACCATATTATATGTTCACTGTATAGATCTACTCATATGGAGTCCAACAAAATTGAATTTTCTATTTTATGTTTTTTTTTATTTACTATGATTTTTTAAAGATTCAGTAAAATAAATAAAAAAAGAAAAAAAACAAAATCACTCCAAAACAGTCAGGGAGGTAAAACGAACAGAGTTGAAGGAGAAAAGATTTCTGGTTTTATGGATCATAGAGGAAAAATGAACACAGACTATAGTTCAGAGAGGAAGAGAGGAAATATGGATTTTTTCCATTTTTATATAACGAACACATCGCAGGACTGAGATGGAGGAGGCGAGCCAGAGGCTGGCCATGCATAGCTCGTACGGACACTGAGGTATCACGAGATGATCTGATCCCAATTTTGGTGCGGAGGGCTGCAGCTAGCCCGCTTCTGATTTTTTGATTGGCGGTGCACAGGCCCAAATGGACGGCCCTTTATATGCCGCGTGGGCCTTTTTGTTCTTCTTTTGTCATGATAGGCTCGCAGCCCATCAAAGAAAAATCGATTTCGTTGGTACAAAGTTCCCTCCATACACAAACTATTGTTTTTTTTTTGCGATCAAAGAGAGAGCTTTATTAACTAGACACAAGAGAATTACAATCAACCTCTAGAAGGTTCCAAGCACACGCAGGAGCTTGACCTTGCCAGGCCGCTGAATGTTTACATCGTCTAGCTAATGAAGCTAAGACATTTGCTACCTGGTTACAATCTCTCTTTATCTGGGAAGTCTTCCACTCATTCATCATCTGAGCCAGTCCTTTAACCTCTTCTATAATTATGTCAATCTCAGATCTGTCTCTTACTGGACTTCGTCGTAATGCTAAAATGACAATCCGACTCTATGATCACCTGAGAAATTCCCCAATTTGCAGCCTATCGTAGTCCCTCGACACATGCTAGTGCTTCGGCTTCTGGTGCACTACCGCACTTCTCATAATACCTCCATGCTGAGAAGATGACCGCCCCGCTGCTGTCTCTGGCTATGGCTCCTGTACGAGCTGCGCCGGATTGCTCCATAAATGAACCGTCCACGTTTATTTTGATCCCCCCAATTGGCGGCTTCTCCCAGCTGTGTGACAGCGGATGCGTGCCATGGAAACACACAGCATGCCATCCTCCTGTCGACATAGATTGTTTTCCTAATTTGCTATCATTCGGCAATGGAAACCTGGCCCTCTCCAAACTTTCTTGGTAGCTAAGCAAGAAAGAAACTGAGTCTGTCACAGAGGCATGCCACGAGTTGTGCACGATCTGCCAAGTGCGCCACAAAAGCAGTAGAATTAAACTTCTCTGATCCTTGGCGCAGTTATCCAACAACAATAACAACCAGTCTTTACCGGTGTACTGAATTTGTTCCTCGTCCGGGAGCCTCCAGTGTTGGGACATGGCATGTCTTAGTGCCTTCGCTTGCGGGCAGGCAACCACCGCATGGTAGCTTGTTTCACTGGCATTTCCGCACAGGTCACATATTGGCGTCCTTTCCAGCCTCCTCTTGAACTTATTCCCTTTAGTTGGTAGAATATCCTTGCTTAATTTCCATGCAAAAATTTTAACTTTAATTAGGTGGGACCTCAGTGTTCCAAATATTGCTCCATAGCTTCCTCTCGCCCATGTTATTGGAACTGGAGGACGTGCTGACCTCCCTGCTTTGCTCCATGAGAGCTATATTATATGCACTACGGACTGAAAAAATACCCGTTTTCTCTGGTCGCCAAGCTAAAAAATCCTCAGTTCTTCTATTGGCCAATCTGATCCTCAAGATTGCCTCAACATCCGCCTCACAAAAAGTGCCGCGAAGCCTATTATAATCCCAATCGTTGCCTTCAGTATTCAAGAGATCAACAACCTAATGGAGACGACATCTTCCTCTTTGTGTAGCCACTTTGTGTGAGATTTCCCTTGGAATCCAGGGATCCCTCCAGATATGTATTTGTCTCCCATCCCCAACTCTCCAAATGATGCCTTTCTTCAGTAGCTCTAAACCATGCATAATTGCCTGCCACGTTGAAGAGGAATTAGAGCAAAATACAGTATCTATAGATGACCACGAGGAAAATATCTTGCTTTAGCCGCCAAGCTTGACGGACCAATAAAGCTTGATTAAATAATTATTATATATATAATAATTGCTATATATATATATATATATATATATATATATATCTCGGTCATATCGATGTCTTATATATATAATAATTGTTGTACGCAAAGAAATTATTATGTTCATCATCCGTGCATGGCTGACCTTGTTGCGATGCAAGATATGAATCGCACTTGCTCAGTCCCTCCATAACACTTGTGCCGAAAAATGGGCTACTTCTCCTAACACAGCAATAATGGAGTGGTTGCTGCTGCATTATTGCTCCATGGAGCGTTTGGATCTACCTTGCTTTGGATCTAATGCAAGGAGTTGCTGCGAACGGATCTCAAGTTCTCTCCCCTCTGATTCAAACTGTACGAATCTCAACATCCTTTGTGTTTGGTTAGGATAACCCTTATGGCCACACATACATGTGAAATTTCCACTTTGGGAGTGTTTCTTGTCTTGGTCCATCTCTTTTGCTTTCATCTCCTTAGCTTCAATGTCATTGTTGCATTTGCTTGAAATGACGTTGTCATACAAATAAAGTACCGGATGGACAAACTCAATCTTCTCGTGGAATAGTTAGCTACGAAAAATGGAATGAGATAAAACTAATATATGTAACGTTTATATTAAGACTGATCGGACCTTGTAGATGTCTTTAAAATTCCAAAACTTATAAGATTCCATATCATATCGAATCTTTGGACGCATGTATGGAACATTAATATAGTTTGTCTGTAATTTATGAGACAAATCTTTTGAGCCTACTTATTAAGGATGCAAGCGGCAGCCCGCATAACCCGTATATAGGCTTATTAATTTTGTGGGTTGCCGCTTGAACCCGCAAAAATTAAGTCTATACGTGGATTCGCGGGCTAGCCCACTTGCATCCCTACTACTTATACTCTATGATTGAACAATAACTACCAAATACATGTGTCATTTCCAAAAGTTTTTGCATCTAAACAAGGGCTAAGTAAGGGCCTATTTGGATGCACCCGACTAAAATTTAGCTAGCCACAATTTGAAAGCTAAACTTTAGCTAGCTAAAAGTCTCTTAGATAAACTTTAGCTGGGATGTTTGGAGTTACATCTTATAGACTCAACTAAACTTTAGCTGACTTTAGCTAGATTGAAGTAGTTAAACTCAGCTAAACTTTAGTTAGTGTTTTAACTAGACCGTTTGGATGCCTAACAGCTAAATTTTTAGTCGGCTAAAGTTTAATTGGTACATCAAACATGTCCTAACTTCTTTTTTCTTTACCTCACCAGTTTACATATATGCTTCTTTCCGTGAGAAATAATCAATCAAACATGCATCATGACCGTATATTATTATCAGTTTAAATATATTATTAGTAGATCAGTTTAAATAATACACCTCATTATACTAGCTAGCACGACGTCCACCGCCCAAATGATGTATGTTTTTTTTGGTTAAGTGACTGTCTAGAGGATTAGAGCTAATCAACCAGTTGTGGAGTTTATTATTACGTGCGTAGGCCATAACCACAAGGTGTTACCTGTTTTTTTTTTTTTTGAGAACAAGGTGTTACCTGATCCAGATCTACAGGTAACAACTAACAACTACCTTGACCTTTTGCACCTCCATTCTCACATGGGGGAGATCAACAAAGGCACAAGTTCTTGTGGTTGCAATGCAAATGGCCGATGAGTTAAGAATACACCACATATGCATGTATTATGTATATACATGCTTTGTTTAGATATGAGTTATTATTTCGTAGCCAAGATATGATGCATGATGATGTTGATAGGAAAAGGTGTGTGTGTGTGTGTGGGGGGGGGGGGGGGGGGGTCATCTTGATCCGTGGATCGTCTGGTGAAGATATTTTTGGTGTTGGATCGATCAAGCAAGTGGTGGCCGACAACTTCCAGCTCCTTTGTGATTTGCATCATATCATACACTCTTCTTTAGCTAATTAAAGGAAAAGTGGATCTTTTACTGCCCTTATTATAGTACATTGATCGATCATAAACACAAGAGGCGACATGTCATAATTTCCAAACTTGTAAAGGATAACCTCTCTCCAAATTTCAAAAATCTTTGCATTGGGTTATTTATGAGGTATTTGGTGCGTTGAACCATTTCATCCTAATATAATTATTAGCTTGGCAGGTGTAACACCCTAAAATTTGCTTTATGGAAAATAGAAATAAAATGATTTAATTTTGAATTTTGGTGTTCATGAAATCATAAGAAATAAAACTTTTTGAAATTAAAATTTATTAGGTACAAACATGTTTGAGCATTCATGCCTTTGTATTTGTTTATTTGTATTGTTTGGCATGTTTCAAACTTCAGATTTGAATTCAAAATGGTTTTGAAAATTAGCTTTGAAGTAAAAGCAAATGAAAAAGGAGAAAAACCTTTTCCTCCCTCTAGCTGATCATCTGGCCCAACTCTACCCTCTCCCCTTCACTCTTCTGGCCCGAAAGGCTCCAGCAGGCCGGCTCCCTTCCCCCTCTCCTCAAATCCCGCAGGCCCACTCCAGCAGATGGCCCAGCAGGCCGGCCCGGCTTCACTCCCGCGCTGGCACCTCGCCCTCCCTGCTTCGGTTGACTCCGCGGGCCCGCTCGTCAGCGCCTTTCTCCCTCTCTGCCTCTCTGACTCGCGGGTCCCGCGTGTCAGTGGGGACGCCGTCGTCTCCTTCCTCCAGATGGAAAGGACCGCGCCGCCTTCCCTCTTCTCCCCGACAAAAATCCAAGCGGGGTCCTTTCCTCCCTTCTCTGCCGATCAAGAGCGCAACCGGGGATGATCCCCTTCCATCCTTTGACACGCCTTGGGGCTATTTAAGCCGCCCCCGCACCACCAGAACACCGCCGCCGCCGCGAGCACAGAGCCCTCTGTCCCCCCCTGCTCGCCCTTTGCTCTCTGCACGCGCCACCGCCGCGTTCTCGCCGTTCCAGTGCACCAACGCCATCGTCAAGAACCCTCGAAGCTTCGCATTAACGTCGTGCGTCCGTAACGCTCCTCGCCGAACGCTATCACCCCGTGTAACGTTGTACACATGCTCACCCGTGCCGTTTCCTCTTTCCAGTCGCCACCGGTGGCCTACGGAGCTCGCGGATTCTCCACGGACCCCGTGAACCCCATCAACGACTTCGCGGTATACTCCTCTCCCTCCCCGTACCCTTTGTTCGCTCGATTAGCAACCGGAACGACGAATTCGTCGTGCACCGGCCATGGCGCCACTGTGGCCGTCCCACATCGGCACGTTACCGCCTCAATCAAGCACTTCACAACACTCGCACGAGCACACTACACCTCCCGGTACCCTCAATTTGGTTTCTAGCACCCTGCACAGCCGAGTTCCGCACGCACAGAGCACGCCGGCAATGGCGCCGCCGCGGACACCTCGCTCCGGTCGGCCAAAACCTCACCCGAACCCTCCCCTACACTCGCACAGTCACGCAGGTCCTCCCTGTGTGCTTGGTTGAGACCGAGGCGGCCGGGAGCACTGTACCGGTGAACGCCGGCGAGCTCCCACCCTCTGGCCATGGCGCGCCGCCGCGGGAGCGCCGCCCCGGTGACCATCCCCACCCTCACCTCTCTACGCCGTCAGATCCGCTTCGGACGGTCGGGATTAGAACCCCGAAGGGGTACGCCCTCCGGTCCACCGTGGACCCGTGGACCGCGTCTCAGCGTCTGGTCCACACGGCTCCCGTGCACCGCGCCAGTCACCACACGCCACGTGGCAAGCAGCCGACCCCGCTCTGCAGATCCCTTAGCGCACTCTCTGGTTTATGCTTTCTTTTCTGAAAAGCGTATTCCATGCGGTTTCGTTTTATTTCAGAAATAAATTGGAAATCCATAATTACAACTATGCCACCCACCTTCAAGTGCTTATAATTTCTTTGTTTTAAATCCGTTTCGATCCGTTCAAGTTGCGTTGGCTTCGTATTGGCGTAACCTTTTCATTAGTGATCTTGAATACCATGTCAATAGCTCTGTATTTTCATGGGTTCAAATCCTAATTTGATTAACCACTTTGCAACTTGTTTTATACATGAAATAATGATAGTTTCAACTTTCGTTTTCGAAATCCAAATACAATTTTGACCTAATCTAATCAAGGTGTTTCTTTGAAATACTTTATCCATTCTTTTATATAGTTATAAACTTGATAAAACCTATAGTTCTCTTTTATAAAAGCAAATCTTCCGTTAGTTGTATCTTTCTAATCGTAGATCCGTTTAGTGTGTTCTTCGCGACTGTGTGATCGTAGAGATGCGTAGATTTCTTTCAAATCCTTTTCATTGATTGGTGTGTTGTTCTAATTTAGCCATGTTTGTATGCTTTGTATGATCAGATGCTTGTGTGGTGATTTGTTAATTATTGTCCAATCAGTGAGTTTTGCGTTGGTGATCAAGAAGAAGTCGTCTGAAGTTGAGAAGCAGTTGAGCAAAGGATCTAAGCTTTTAAGGCAAGTATTACATGGGATTATCCTTGTTGTCCTATTCATGATAATCACTCAGTAATCATATGCATGTGTTTCCTTGTTACCCTATGAGGTTGCCCTAGTATTGTTCCTTATACCTTGTCACCCTGGGAATTTATGCATTTGGGTAGATCAAGCTAGTGCTCTTTAAGAATAACTATGATCATGTAAACTTGATTAATGATATATGAAATGACAATAAAAGATGACTTTTTAGCAACGTGGACTATAGGTGGAACATCAGGAACTCACACCTGTGTTCTCACTCATAGGGATATTTCTGTAAGAGATTACCCCGAGAAAATAGTACTACCATAAGCTAATGGGCTCTGGCTTGACTCAGTATTAGGCTTTTGCTAGTTTGTGGCAACTTACCTGAGAGGGCGCAAGAAGGGCTCCGAGAAAGTGGGGGCTTGGTCTGCCAGAAGGCACTGCGGTGGCTTCTGGGAGGGGAGTTTCTTACGATCTTGTTAAGAGAACTTGTAGCGGGTTGTTACCTATTAGTGGAACCTGTGAAAGGTCTCGTAGTAAACCCTGCCGGCCTACCTTGGAAGTGGGTAAGAGACTAGCTACCTCGGGCGAAAGGGCAATTCACGACTTATGGGTAAAGATGTACACCTCTGCGCAGAGTTAAAAACTATCATGATAGCCATGCTCACGGTTAAGAGTGGCTTGGGCTCCTTTCTATGTGATGTTCTTATGTCATGGATCATCAGTTGTTATGTGTGATTTATTATTGTTACCGTTCATATAAGCATTACATCCTATTCACTTGATCATATGGTTATTGGGCTATTGATAACATTGATGCCACTTTAATGCTAAAATTGTGACAACATAAAAGCTGATGCAATTAAACCAGAGTCATACCTTTTTGAGCCTCATGAAACCCATGTATATTTGTTGAGTACGAAAGTACTTACGCTTGTTTACTTTCTTTTCAATCCTTGGATAAAAATCCCGGATGGGTACCAGTTTGCACGAGTTGGAAGAGATAGGCTTGTGATCAACCAGTCAGTTGGTCCCTGTGGAGTGGAGTCTTCACCTGAAGTTCGGAGTGTCTTACCGTTGTTTGCTCTCTTGAGGTTATTTCTTTAGCCTTATATGTTATGTATTTAAGTATTGTCTTTTGATATTACCTTGTTCTGTGACTATATGTGAGATTTGACTTCCTGGGCTCACATATAGGATATATCTGGTTTTGTTCTTAAAACCGGGTGTGACAACAGACTTGTAGTGGTGCATAATCAATCCATTATATATATTCCACAGACCAAACCAAAATTTGAGGACTGAGAAAATAACGAACCACCATGTTATTCCTCAACCAAAACACACCTTGTGAGGTTGAAGAATCATGGCCCTAGTTGGTTTCGGCGATTAACGACAATTAGCGATTATTATGGCTAACGTGTGTTTTGCAGAGGCTATGCGTAGCTTAGCTATAGTGATCGATAAGAATGGGCACTAAAGGTCGTCACTTAGCCCCCAAGATGGATATCGTTTCGGATTTCAAGGAGACATGATGAAGACCCTAGAATGATAGGCTAAGTGCCATAAGGAGATGAAGGGCACTTAGAAATAGATAGGGCTTCTCTTTTTATCTTTGACCGTACTATTAAGAGGGGTTGAGACTAGTAGCTTGACTTAGGAAAGCTTCATGACTTAGGTGTGGTGCACACTTGACTTCCTTAGCTCTAAGCAAGCCTATGGTGACCGTAAGATAGCCTAGAACAACTTCTATATTCATCGCGACAAAAATGAAGTTGTTAAAAACTGTTTTCTAGGCGTCGGACGCTCCTGGCAGGGGCGCCGGACGCTGTCCGTCGGCATCGGACAGAGGCGTCGGACGCTGGGTGGTTGAGTCCACAACGTCCATCGACCTTCCAGAGGGGATGTTTTCTGGCTAAGTTTTTCAGGGTCCGTCGGACGCTGTCCGACGGCCAGGCGTCGGACGCTGGGAAGAGCGTCTGTCGACCTTCCAGAGAGGGTGTTTTTCAACCCTAGCCAGAGTGTAGCGTCGGACGCTGGGGTCTGAGCGTCCGTCGCCCAGTGACGTAGCGTCCATCGCTGGAAACAGTGTGTCAGAACTAGCCGTTGGGCAGGGCGTCGGACCGTCCGTCGCCCAAACTATGAACAGAAACTAGCCGTTGGGCATGCGACGGACCGTCCGTCGCCTAGTCGACAGAGCGTCCGTCGCCAACTTAAAATGCCAGCCCGAGGCAGTTTTCAGAGGGTCTATTTATAGCCCCTCCCTCTTCTCTCCCATCTTGCCTTTGCTCATTTGAGTTGCTGAGTTTGTTGAGAAGGTTGGGAAGAGAGCAAGAGCCCTAGAGAGAGAGAGTGATTCGCGAATCCATCCATCCTCTCTCTAGTTCATCCAAGAGTTCAAGTGTGCATCCTCTAGTTGTGAAGCTTGAGTAAGTCAAGTGAAGATCGAGGCTTGTTACTCTTGGTGATCGACATCACCTAGACGTTCCGGTGGTGCTCGGAGGAAGGTGATCGCCGGAGGATTGTCGGCGGCCCTTCTCCATCGACGTTGTGATCGGTTGTGGGCGATTCACCGAGCCGGAGTGGCGAAGAATCAGCCCGTAGAGAGCACTCATCCCTTGCGTGGGATTGAGGGGGAGCTATACCTTGCGAGGTGCTCCAACGAGGACTAGGGGGGAGTGTCGACTCCTCGATACCTCGGCAAAACATCGCCGTGTCAAGCATCTCTTTCCTAGCTCTTTATTACCACATTACTTTCCACACTTGTCTTCTAATTCATACTAGAATTGTGTAGGAAGTTTTCGCTTTCCTTTGACTTGCTATCGCTTTCTAGATAGGACACACAAGCGGTAGGCACTAGGGGGTTAATTGGCTCTTTATAGGTTTAATTCTTGTTTAGAAATTAAAAAGAGCCCAATTCACCCCCCTCTTGGGCATCTTGATCCTTTCAATTAGTATCAGGCAAGGTTTGCTCTAAATTAGGCTTCACCGCCTAGAGCAAGATGTCCCATGGGGATGGACCACCTCCCATGTTTGATGGAGACGACTTTCCTTATTGGAAAGTTCGTATGGAGGCCTATCTAGAGGCCGTTGACGTGGGCGTGCTCAAAGCCGCCACAAAGGGAGGCACCCTCTTCGCGGAGGACCTCAACTTTGATAAGCACAATGCCAAAGCTAAGAACATTATCTTTCGTGGCATTAGCAAGGATGTCTTCAACCGAGTGCGTAATGCCAAAGACGCATTTGAGTTGTGGACCACGATTTGTGCTCTTCACGAAGGCACAAAAAGTGAGCGTGAAGAACGCTATCACTTGGTTATGGCTAAGCTCAATTCTTTTTCCATGCATGCAAATGAAAATGCAAATGAAATGTACTCACGACTTAACATTATTGTAGAGGAATTGAATGGGCTCGGTCTCAACCAAATGGAACCGGCCGATGTGGTACGCAAGATTCTTTGTGTCTTGCCCATTGAGAAGTATGGCCACATCGTCACGGTGCTTCACCAAGGAGATCTCTCCGCCGCTACACCAACACAAATTTTGGGCAAGATCAATGCCCATGAGATGTACATGAAGATTGGTGATGGTGGCTCTTCTTCCTCCTCCAAGAAGAAAGAAAAAGAGAAGGAGGAGAAGAAGGACTTGGCACTCAAGGCATCCTCCTCGGAGAAGTACAAGATGCAAGTCATGTATGAGAGCAGAAGCGATGATGATGATGATGATGATCTCGCTCTCATGGTGAAGAAAACAACCAAGATGTTGAAGAAGCTAAGCAAGAATGGAGTCAAGTTTGACTCAAAGAAGAAGAAATTCTTCACAAGCTCTTCAAGAAAGCCCCTCTCCGAGATGGATTGCTACAATTGTGGCAAACTTGGACACTTGGCTCATGCTTGCCCCGAAGAGAAGAAAGATAAGTACAATAACAAGAAAGCAAACAACAAGTTCAAGTACAACAAGGGCAACAAAGTTGAGTCAAGTGATGAGGAGAAGAAGGATGACAAGCCATTCAAGAAGAAGAAGAACTTCAACTTCCACAAGAAGAATAAGAATGGCAAAGCCTACATTGTTGGTGATTGGCTCACCGACATTGAAGACTCAAGTGACTCATCCGGAGATGAAAGTGAAGAAGAGAAGGTGGCTGCCTTGGTGATTGGTTCATCTACTCCACCGCCACCACCTCCATCATCTCCGGGCTCATCCTCTACACACCTATGCCTCATGGCTAAAGGTGACAAAAAGGTACAAAAAGAGGATAGTGATGATGAGGATAGCTCTAGTGATGATAGTGATGATGAGTTTGAGGCACCTTCCTATGATGAGCTAATTGTAATTTGCAACAAATATACTAAGCTCATTAGGAAGTATAAAGGTAAAAGTGAATCACTAGAGAAAGCCAACGATAACTTGCATGCTAAGCTTGATGACTTGTCTAGTGCCAATGATGAATTAAAGTTTGAGAACAAATCTCTCTCATCTAGCACTAGGGAGCTCAATGCCTCACTCAAGCAAGCTAATGAGAAACATGATAAGCTTGAGAGGTCAACACAAGAGCTCCACACAAGATACACCTTGCTAAAAGATGACTACAACCAAGTTAAGAATGAACATGGCACACTTGTGATAGCTAATGAATTGCTTTCAAATAATCTTGCTACACATGTTGCTATTAACCCGGTTGTTAAGTGTGATATAGCTACTTCTTGTGAGGACTTGCTTGATGAAGTTGCTAGTGAGCAAAATGCTAAGTGCAAGGGCAAGAACATAGTTGAGGCCGAAGATCATGATGACTATGTGAAGATGAGGCAAGAAAACTCCAAGCTCAAGGAAGAGCTAATCAACCTCAAGGCAAGCAAGCCATTCACTATCAAGTCGGCCAAGCAAGATGACAAAGATGCAATGACCTTGATTAACTCTCTCAAAGAGGAGAATGCAAAGCTCAAGGTTGAGAAGATCAAGCTTACAAGTGTATTGGAGAAGTTCACCAAGGGCCACAACCTCCAAAGTGAGCTCTTGATGAACACTATCATGAAGACCGACAAGACCAGCATTGGGTTCAAGGAAAACCAAATCATGAAGGCCAAGGTCAAGATAGAATCCAAGAACTACTACAAGAACAAGGCCATGAGATGCAACTATGACACACCAAAGCCCAAAACCAAGAAGTGCTATGGATGTGGTCAAGAGGGTCACCTTCAATCCCAATGCAAGACTCCACCTCCCAAGACCTTGCCCAAGCACATAAGGCCTTTCGCTCATGATGCACACTTCATCATCAACAAGGACTCCAAGGGTAGACCCCAAGTTGTATTTCTCGGTCCTAAGATGAAGAACAAGCCCAAAGTCCTATGGGTTGCTAAGGAGTTGGTGGACAAGGCTATGGGACCTCGCCAAGTGTGGGTTCCCAAACAACAAGCTTAACTCCAAGTTGCTTATGTGTAGGTGAACTACAAGACCGGTGGAAGTCATTGGGTGATTGATAGTGGTTGCACTCAACATATGACCGGTGACTCCCGGATGTTCACCACACTTGAAGAAGATTGTGAAGGGCACGACAAGATTACCTTTGGGGACAATTCAAAAGGCAAAGTGCAAGGCCTAGGCAAAGTGGCAATATCAAATGATCAATCAATATCAAATGTCTTGCTAGTACAATCATTGAGCTTCAACTTGCTATCGGTGGGACAACTATGTGATCTTGGTTTCCATTGTCTCTTCACTCCAAATGAGGTAGTTGTGTCCAAGATTGAAGATTCATCATTGATATTCAAAGGGTTTCGGCACAACAATCTCTACCTAGTGGACTTCACTTCCAATAAAGCTAGTTTGCAAACATATCTATTCTCCAAGAGTTCTTTGGGTTGGTTATGGCATAGAAGATTAGCACATGTGGGAATGTCAACTTTGAAGAAGCTTGTCAAGAAGGAATTGGTTAGAGGTGTGAAGGATGTGGTGTTTGAGATGGACAAGCTTTGTAGTGCATGTCAAGCCGGCAAGCAAGTGGCAAACACTCATCCAACCAAAGCTTTCATGTCAACCTCAAGAGTCCTAGAGCTACTCCACATGGATCTATTTGGACCTACCACCTATGCTAGCCTTGGTGGCAATCTCTTTTGCTTGGTGGTAGTTGATGACTACTCTAGGTACACTTGAGTGTTCTTTCTTCAAGACAAGGGAGAAACTCAATCAATGTTCAAGAAGTTTGCAACTAGAGCCCAAAATGAGTTTGATGTAAAGATCAAGGAGATAAGAAGTGACAATGGGACCGAGTTTGTAAACACCAAGATTGAAGATTATTGTGATGAAGTTGGAATCAAGCATGAAGTATCCGCCACCTATACTCCTCAACAAAATGGTGTAGTAGAGAGGAAGAACCGGACACTTATCACTCTTGCAAGATCAATGCTTGATGAATACAACACCCCCGAGAAATTTTGGGCCGAAGCAATCAACACCGCATGCTATGCTGCCAACCAGCTATTTGTCCAAAGGCTTCTCAAGAAGACTCCCTATGAGCTTGTGAATGGGAAGAAACCGGATATATCCTTTTTCTGAGTGTTTGGTTGCAAAGTGTACATCTACAAGAAGCGCCAACACTTGGGCAAGTTCCAAAGAAGATGTGACATTGGTTTCTTAGTAGGATATTCACTTAAATCCAAGGCATACCGTGTATTTAACAAAGCCACCGGCTTAGTTGAAGAAACGTATGACTAGGAGTTCGATGACACTAATGACTCTCAAGAAGAGCATGAAAATCTTGATGATGTAGGTGATGAACCCTTGAGGGAGGCAATGAAGAATATGCCAATTGGTGCTATCAACCCGCAATAGGTGGAAGAAGTTGAAGACGAAGCAAATCAAGATCCTTCTCCACCCCACACGCCTCAAGTTGATGAGGAAGATCAAGTGAGAGAAGCTCAAGAAGACACTCACATCCCTCAAGATCAAGCCGAGGCCGAAGCAAGCAATGTTGAAGCACCGCAACAACCTCCCCAAGTGATTAATAGAATATCTACACATATGCTTCAAGCTCATCCCACAAGACCTCATCATAGGAAGTCCATCAAGGGGGGTAACAACTCGATCTAAACTTGCTTCTTATGTTGAATATCACTCCTTTGTTTCCTTTGTTGAGCCTTCTAGTGTGGAGGATGCACTTGCGGATCCGGATTGGGTGAATGCCATGCACGAAGAGTTGAACAACTTCACCCGGAACGAAGTGTGGACACTAGTAGAAAAGCCCAAAGGAGCAAGAATCATTGGCACCAAGTGGGTGTTTAGGAACAAGCAAGATGATCAAGGTGTGGTTGTGAGAAACAAGGCAAGGTTGGTGGCAAAGGGGTTCTCCCAAGTTGAAGGCTTGGATTTGGGGGAGACCTTTGCACCGGTTGCAAGACTAGAAGCCATTCGTATCCTTTTGGCATATGCTTCACATCACAAAATGAAACTTTTTCAAATGGATGTGAAGAGCGCTTTCTTAAATGGTTTCATAAATGAACTTGTTTTTGTCTCACAACCTCCCGGGTTTGAAGACCCAAATTGTCCTAATCATGTGTATAGGTTGTCCAAGGCACTCTATGGATTGAAGCAAGCTCCAAGAGCTTGGTATGAGAGGCTAAGGATTTCCTACTCAAGAAGGGCTTTAAGATCGGGAAAGTGGATACCACACTCTTCACCAAGGTGCTAGATGGAGAGATCTTTGTTTGCCAAGTATATGTCGATGACATTATATTTGGGTCAACAAACCAAGGTCATAGCAAGGATTTTGGTGCATTGATGTCCAAGGAGTTCGAGATGTCAATGATTGGCGAGCTAACCTTCTTCCTTGGCTTCCAAGTGAAGCAATTGAGGGAGGGCACCTTCATATCTCAAGAGAAGTACACTTATGATGTGCTCAAGAAATTCAAGATGGAGGATCGCAAGCCAATCAAGACCCCAATGCCTACTAATGGGCATCTCGATCTCGATGAGGGAGGTAAACCGATTGACCAAACTTTTTATCGTTCTATGATCGGTAGTTTACTTTACCTCACCGCTTCTAGGCCGGATATCATGTTTAGTGTGTGTATGTGTGCTAGGTTTCAAGCAAAACCTAAGGAGTCACATCTTTGTGCGGTCAAAAGAATCCTTAGGTACTTAAGGCACACCCCTAGCATGGGTCTTTGGTATCCCAAAGGAGCTCCCTTCCAACTAGTTGGCTATTCCGATTCGGATTACGCCGGGTGTAAGGTTGATAGGAAGAGTACCTCCGGCGGGTGCCACATGCTAGGAAGATCACTTGTTTCTTGGTCCTCAAAGAAGCAAAATAGTGTGGCATTGTCAACCGTCGAGGCGGAATACATTGCCATGGGAGCAAGTTGTGCACAAATCTTATATATGACCCAAACACTCTATGATTACGGCGTGTTTTTAAAGAAGTTCCACTCTTGTGTGATAATGAAAGCGCTGTAAAGCTTGCAAACAACCCGGTTCAACACTCTCGCACCAAGCACATAGATATTCACCATCACTTTCTTAGAGATCATGTGGCTAGGAAAGACATCACACTAGTTGGAGTTAAGAGCGAAGAGCAATTGTCGGATATCTTCACTAAACCACTCGATGAAACAACCTTTTGTAGGTTGAGAAGCGAGTTAAATGTGCTTGATCACTCTAATTTCACTAAAAAATGAGCTTGTGTGAACCTTGCATTCATATGTAATATAACATGTTTAATTTGGTAATGCACGTAGGCTTGGCTAACACGGTTAAGATAACCGCCCTCAAAGCGTGTGACAAAGCTTAACTGCGGTTTAAACTTGCAAGCAACCTAGATTCAAATTTCGTATTGCATAGCATATGCATGTGTGTTGTTTGCCCTTTCTTTTCGGTTAAGTTTCTTGAGCATCCTCTATGATAGTCCAACTAGGGGGAGCATTCCAAGCTCAAGACACTTCTATACCCCTCTTGTGGCCATATGATGTCTCCTTGATGCTTCCATTCAAATATTTTGAGCTAAAAACTAAAATTAAGCCTATGGCAAACTATTTGAAAATGAGTGTTTGAGAGATGGTTCTCATATCAAGTCCAATCAGGTGTTATTTGGATCTTATTGGGATTGGAAGTTGGTTGGGAGAAAGTCGCAAAAAGAAAATTTGAAAAATTCTATTTTTAAGGCGTCGGACGCTGCCAACGGACGCTCGGTGTCAATTGCCTCAGCGTCCGTCGCGATTGTCCGGATATTAAAGTTGCCCGTTTACAGGGCGACGGACCGTCCGTCGCCTAGGCGTCGGAGCGTCCGTCGCTGAGCGTCCGTCGCGGTCAATGCGATTGGACGTTTTAAATCTGTTCTAGAAGCCCGACGGACGATGCCGTCGGACGCTCCTCGAGCGTCCGTCGCGGTCCGACGGACCGTCCGTCGCCTAGGCGTCGGAGCGTCCGTCGCGAACTTAACGGTGAATTTTTTTTAAAAATCCCCGACTCTTCCTCTGTTCCTCCGTTCGCTGCCGCACTGATTTCCAAACCCTAGCCGCCGCGTTTCGCCGCCGAGGACCCTACCTGCACCGCCGCCTCCTTCCTGCGCCGCCACTCCACCTCCCTGCGCGCCGCTTGCCACAGCACTGTGCCGCCGCCCTTTGCGCCGCCGTCCTTCACCCTCTGCGCCGCTGGCAGCTCCACCAACGTCGCCCCCTGCACCGCCAGTCGCCGCGCCCGGGATCTTCACCTTAGTGCCAAAGCCTCTCCACCTAGCCGTGCAGTAGTCCCCCTGCCGACGAGCTCTCCTCTAATCCCTATTGGAAGTTGACTAATCACGTTTGCGCGTCAAGGTGATTTTCATCTTCTGAGATGTTTTCCCTCTAAAATTTCAAATCACTTCATCCATCCTCTATCACCTTGCCAAACCTAAACCCTACCTTGCCTTGTTTAGTTTGCGGACTGCGGACTGCGGATTACAGTTGATTGATCGGGGAAACTCTCCTCTTCTCCCTTTTTGGTTAGAGATTCGAGGTATGGCAGTTGGACATTTCGCGATCTATCCTTTCCTAATTTCATGCTTCCAATAGACCCTTACCTCTAGATAAATGCTTATGGTATATATCTCTATCTATTTCTCACGAGCAGGGTCAATTGGCAAGTTGATCAGAGAATCAGTCAGTTAAGCAGTGTCAGTGAAGTCGGGGCAAAGCCCGCGAGTACGGATCGAGGCAAAGCCTCGCGAGGACAGTCCAGGGCCGGCGTGCCACTTTTGTAGTTGATTAGGTTCTGTGGTCTGTCAGAAGTTCAGGGTCAGTGGTTGATTGGCAGTGAGTTTGTGGTTTGTCTCTTGAGGATTCTTGTCAGAGATTGGTTGCAAAAGTTGAGATATGGCAAGGACGAAGAATGCAGGTCCTGTTCCCGGTAGTGGTGGTGACCCTCCACCTCCACCGCGTCCACCCACTGACCGGGGAAAGGGAAAGCAAAAGGTTATCTCTCGAAAGCGCAAGAGGCCAGCAATGGATCCATATTCGGTTGCCGCGCTAGCAGTGGTAGAGGCAGCTGAGTTAGCGGAGCGAGGAGGACGTCGCGCCGGCTTGAGGCTCTCGCCTCGCCGTGGAGCGCGTCGTGAGTCCCCTCCACCTCCAGAGTCAGAGCCCGTCGAGGCTACAGAGGCACCAGATGATGACGACCCGTAGGGTTCGCAGTCCGATCTTTCGATGAGAGTTGGTGGATAACTCGATTTGTGGATGGAGATGACGTTCACGGCTCGACTACAACCGTCCAAGGACGCTGCGCCTTAGCAACCGATACACCACCTCCGATGGCTGCCGTGATCTTGCGGCGCGACAACCAGCCACTAGGGCTCCCGTCCTGCAAACAATCGAAGAACCAGCAAGAACAAGATGAACAAGCACTCAATTGCAAGATGAATATGAAGGTTTCAATCTGAGAACACAATATGGTGAGGTTCTGATGACAATCAGACGGACGGTTGATCCAACACGCGCGCTGAAAGGCGGTAGCAATAGCTAACTCGACGAAACAAAACCTAAACTGTTTGTGGCGGCTCTAAAGACTTATAAGGAGTTGGGAGGACGACCACAAGGGTGTTGGGGTCGTTCTCCAACCCTAGGACGCGTCCCTAATGGACCCAACTTGATACATGGGCCACAGGCCCAAAATAAGGTGACGCAGCACCGGTGGACAGAAAAGGTCTCGGTACAAAAACGATGACTTTGGACGCATCTGATAAGGTATAGCCATGCTTCTGGATCCGTTGGAAAGTAGACTTGATAAGCTTTCCAAAAAGTGCGAGAATGTCCCAATCGGAGTCCATATGAAGTCGTGGCATCCATCACAAGTTGGTGCTGTCCTGCAGTCCAAATCCAGCTAGCGCCCATCCCGTGTCCCGCTGATCCTCTCCATTGTTCCTGAGCAAAACAAGAGTGCATGTGTCTCCATTGTCTAAATATAATGGACAAGAGTTTGAGAATAAACTTACTTGATGATTGAGTTCACGGGAACGAGCACGAGTAATAGGACCAAGTGGTGCTGGAGATGGTTTTGGTGTGGTGTTGATGTCCTCATCATCCTCCCCTTCTTGCATTTGAGTCGTCCTCGACTCAAGCTCATCTTCCTCTCCCAAATATGGCTTCAAATCTGCAATGTTAAATGTGGGACTAATCCCAAAAGCTACAGGAAGATCAAGCTTATATGCATTCTCATTAATACGTTTTAGCACTTTAAATGGTCCATCAGCTCTAGGCAGCAATTTAGATTTTCTCAATTCAGGAAACCTATCCTTTCTCAAATGCAACCAAACCAAATCACCAGGTTCAAAAATCAATTGCTTTCTACCTTTATCACCAGCAATCTTATACTTAGCATTCATGCGCTCTATGTTTTCTTTAGTTGTTTCATGCAATTTTAACATCAACTCAGCACGTTGCTTAGCATCAAAATTCAATTGTTCAGAAGTTGGTAGAGGCATTAAATCAATAGGAGCACGTGGTAACAAGCCATAAACAACCTCAAATGGGCACATCTTGGTAGTAGAATGCAATGAACGATTATAAGCAAACTCAATATGAGGCAAACAATCTTCCCACATCTTAATATTCTTCTTTAAAACAGCCCTTAACATAGTAGATAAAGTTCTATTCACAACTTCAGTTTGACCATCAGTTTGGGGATGACATGTGGTAGAAAATAAAAGCTTAGTCCCCAATTTACCCCATAAAGTTCTCCAAAAATGGCTAAGAAATTTAGCATCTCGATCAGAAACAATTGTATTTGGCACACCATGCAAACGAACAACTTCTCGAAAGAACAAATCAGCAATATGTGTAGCATCATCAGTTTTATGACAATGTATAAAGTGTGCCATCTTAGAAAATCTATCCACAACCACAAAAACACTATCACGACCCTTCCTAGTCCTTGGCAATCCCAAAACAAAATCCATAGAAATATCTTCCCAAGGAGCATTAGGAACAGGTAGAGGCATATACAAACCGTGTGGATTTAATCGCGACTTCGCCTTTTGACAAGTCGTGCAGCGAGAAACAAATCTCTCCACATCTCTCCTCATCTTTGGCCAAAACAAATGACCAGCAAGTATGTCCTCTGTCTTCTTTGCTCCAAAATGTCCCATCAAACCACCTCCATGCGCTTCCTGAAGCAACAACAAGCAAACGGAGCTAGCTGGAATGCATAGCTTGTTAGCTCTAAACACAAAGCCATCATTTAGAACAAATTTATTCCATGCTTTTCCATCCTTACATTGCAGCAACACGTCTTTAAAATCATTATCATGTATATATTGTTGTTTAATTGTTTCCAAACCAAAGATCTTATAGTCAAGTTGTGTTAATAAAGTATATCTCCTAGACAAAGCATCAGCAATGATATTCTCTTTCCCTTTCTTGTGCTTAATGATATAAGGAAAAGATTCAATAAACTCAACCCACTTAGCATGTCTACGGTTCAGTTTTACTTGACTACGAATATGCTTTAAGGATTCATGATCAGAATGAATAACAAATTCTTTGGGCCACAAATAATGCTGCCATGTTTCTAATGTTCGCACGAGAGCATACAATTCCTTATCATAAGTAGAATAATTTAGAAGAGGCCCACTTAGTTTCTCACTAAAATATGCAATGGGTTTACCTTCTTGTAACAAAACACCACCCAATCCAATTCCACTAGCATCACATTCAAGTTCAAAAGTCTTATTAAAATCAGGAAGTTGGAGAAGAGGTGCATTTGTCAACTTATCTTTCAACATGTTGAAGGCATTCTCTTGTGGGGTTCCCCAAGAAAACACGACTCCCTTCTTCGTAAGCTCATTCAATGGTGCAGCAATGGTGCTGAAATCCTGCACAAAGCGACGATAGAACCCAGCAAGTCCTAGAAAACTCCGCACTTGGGTGATAGTCTTTGGTACTGGCCAACCCTGTATAGCGTCCACCTTGGCTTTATCAACCTCAATTCCCTGTGGAGTAACAACATAGCCAAGAAAAGAAACACGATCTGTGCAAAAGGTGCACTTATCAAGGTTACCAAATAAACGTGCCTCCCGTAGAGCTTTAAAAACAACACATAAATGATCAATATGTTCTTCCATAGATTTGCTGTAAATTAATATATCATCAAAATAAACAACAACAAATCTTCCAATGAAAGCACGCAAAACCTCATTCATCAATCTCATGAAGGTACTAGGTGCATTAATTAACCCAAAAGGCATGACTAACCACTCATACAAACCAAACTTAGTTTTGAAAGCAGTTTTCCATTCATCTCCCAATTTCATGCGAATCTGATGATACCCGCTACGCAAATCCACTTTGGAAAACACAACAACACCACTCAATTCATCTAGCATGTCATCTAATCGTGGAATTGGATGATGATATCGAATAGTAATATTATTAATAGCCCGACAATCCACACACATACGCCACGATCCATCTTTCTTAGGCACTAAAATGACCGGAACAGCACAAGGACTTAGAGACTCACGTATGTAACCTTTTCCAAGGAGTTCTTGCACTTGACGCTGAATCTCCTTTGTTTCTTCTGGATTGGTCCTATATGGTGCACGGTTGGGCAATGAGGCACCAGGAATCAGGTCAATTTGGTGCTCAATGCCTCGAAGTGGTGGCAGGCCCGATGGTATTTCACTTGGGAACACATCCGAATACTCCTGCAAAACGTTAGCGACAGCAGGAGGCAAAGAACGCTGCATATCATGAAGGGAAATCAATACCTCTTTGCATACTACAACATAAGCAACAGTAGTGGAAGCATTCAACTCATTAATATCAGATTTAGTAGCAAGCAAACAATTTCCTGTCAATTTTATCTCCTCTTTCAGATCAGCAACAGATTGGTCATTTTTATTGCTCTCACTTTTAGCTTTTGAGGCTTTAGCTACATCATCTTGCATAATAGCTTCAGGGGACATAGGATGCAACACAATTTTTCTATCATGGTATAGAAAAGAATATTGATTTGTTCAACCATAATGCATAGAATCTCTATCAAATTGCCATGGTCGGCCTAGCAGCACATTACAAGCTTGCATAGGCACAACATCACATTCAACCACATCTTTATAGGATCCAATGGAAAATTGATTCGCACAAGTCTAGTTACCTTTGCCTTACCGCTATTATTTAACCATTGAATGTAATATGGGTGTGGGTGTGGTTTGGTGGTAAGCGCAAGCTTCTCCACCATGTCACCGCCGGCCAAGTTGTTGCAGCTACCTCCATCGATGATCATGCGACATGAACGTTCCTTGATGACACACTTTGTTTGGAACAACGTGTGTCGCTGATTTTGTTCTGCCTTCTCCATTTGTGCACTAAGCACACGCTGTACAATGAGGCTCTCATAGCGGTCGGCTTCACCTGCATTAATATGTTCTTCTATACATTCTTCACTACCTGCATGGTCAGCGACAAGCAATGCAAGTGTATCTTCATCAAAATCACTAGCGGACGAATACTCACCATTATCTTTGACGACCATAACGCGCTTGCTGGAACACTCACGCATCACATGTCCATATCCCTGGCACCGGTGACACTGAATGTCTCTCGTTCTACCTGTCGATGCTACAGACGAAGCACTTGCACTAGGCTTCTGGGCTGTCTTGACTACTGAATTTGTGGGAGTAGCACTAGGCTTGTCACTTGAGGATGGCATAGCAGCACGTGTGCGGGACTGCCATGAATTTGTTATTCCGGACACTAGCACGTCGCCCCTGCACTTCCCTTTCAGCTTTACAAGCAAGATGAAACAAACATGTTACATTAGTGTACTCTTTATATGAAAGGATGTCCTGAATTTCACGATTTAACCCACCCAAAAATCTTGCCATAGCAGGTTCCTCATCCTCCTCTAAATTACAACGCAACATACCCATTTGTAATTCTTGATAATACTCTTCTACACTTTTAGCACCTTGTCTTAGTTGTTGCAGTTTATGTAGCAAATCCCGTGCATAGTAAGAAGGAACAAATCTAGCCCTCATGATTTTTTTTAAAGCATCCCAAGTCCGTGGTATGTTATTAGGATTTTTCTTATTATACTCTATCCACCATACAGTAGCAAAGTCAGTAAACTCACTAGTAGCAGCCCTAACACGTGTATTCTTAGGAAATTCGTGGCATGCAAACTTTTGGTCAACAGCAATTTCCCAAGAAATGTATGCATCAGGATCATACTTACCATCAAAAGGAGGTATTTTAAATTTAATCTTACTGAAAGCATCATTGTTATTATGTACCTCACGTCGACGGTGACCCATACCTCTCCGATTGAAGCGTAGGCGATGTCGATCACTAAGGTCATTGTTATCAAGGTCCATATCACCAGAGTAAGCATCCTCGTCATTATCTTCGACTCGCTCCTCATCCTTGTGGGCGTCATTATGTTGATGTTGACCCTTGCCGTTTGTGTGGAAGTCATCAAAACGACGGAGAAGAGCGGCAAGGCTTTTGTCCATACGAGCAACCGATGCTTCGACTCCTGTAAGCTTGGTGGTGGTGGCAAGTTGGGCGGCCTCTAGTTGCCCAATCTTGTCATTGGTCACCTGTAAATCTCCATCGAGTCCTTCTGTATGCAGCTGCACTTGCCTTGTAAAATGTTGAATGATGCCCTTGGTGCGTGGAGATTGCGGCATGTTGTTATTATCCTCTGTTCCTGACATGGTTTAGAAGACAAGAACAACAAGAAAACAGGTGAAGAAATAAAAGCCCTACAACTATTAGGATGTAGCTACAGCAAGGCACTCGCTCTCAACCTGTTTCTCAAGCTCTTACCAGTTCTTACCTTGCTCAAACAAGAGGGGTCAACAACCAGCAAGCCTGCAACCTTGGAAGTGAATGTATCAGTACCATAGCACAACACCTGTCAAGTTGTAGTCGAATATGTGGAGCTGTAGGTGGCCAATGTTATGGACAAGGATAGATACTAGCACCACGTTAGTCACAAAAGCAAGTTGAATAATCGTTCAAAGGTGGTACTGTGCTGGTCCTAGCCTAGACCGTGCTAGAGACGCGAGCCTGGACACAAAGGAACTCACAAACACCACCTATCCAAAGGAGGGAAACACAAAGATCAGCCCCCTTTTTTTTCTGTTTTTTTTTCTTTTCTTTTTTTTTTGCCTTTTTTTTGCTTTTTTTTTTGCTTCTTTTTTTTTCTTTTTTTTTCTTTCTTTTTTTTTAGGGATCCTCAAAGCTAATTATATGAACAAAGAGATGTCAAAAGAGCAAATCACCACACACACTTTCTCTCTCTCTCTCTCTCTCTCTCTCTAAAGTAAGCTTCGCTGTAATATGGTATGAAACTTGTAGTCCCGACTTGTAGTGCGCGAACTTAATTATGGAAAACAACTTGGACAGAGGCAATTTATAGCAGCGAATACCAGGGTAGTACTCGGACTTGATTCCCGAAATCAACTCCGTCTCGAACTTGACAGCAGCGAATACCAGGGTAGTACTCGGACTCGATTCCAGAAAACAACTCAAACTCGAACTGGACAGCCACAAATACCAGGGTAGTACTCGGACTCGAACTTGACAGTAACGAAATCTACTTAGACTCGGACTAGAACGTGACAAGAACTCGAAACTCTAAAGGACTATAACTAAAACCAGCAACTCGAAACAACCGATGCAACCGACGACTCAACAAGCCCTAACTAAGTAGTACTAGCAAAAGGCTCAACGGGTTTATGGGATTACGAAAAACTAATCTACTATTTTTTTTTTGGCTTTTCTGGACTATAGGAAATTTTTTTTTGTGAAGAATTGGAAGTCTCTCACCGATAAACCTTGCTCTGATTACCAACTGATGACGACCCGTAGGGTTCGCAGTCCGATCTTTCGATGAGAGTTGGTGGATAACTCGATTTGTGGATGGAGATGATGTTCACGGCTCGACTACAACCGTCCAAGGACGTTGCGCCTTAGCAACCGATACACCACCTCCGATGGCTGCCGTGATCTTGCGGCGCGACAACCAGCCACTAGGGCTCCCGTCCTGCAAGCAATCGAAGAACCAGCAAGAACAAGATGAACAAGCACTCAATTGCAAGATGAATATGAAAGTTTCAATCTAAGAACACAATATGGTGAGGTTCTGATGACAATCAGACGGACGGTTGATCCAACACGCGCGCTGAAAGGCGGTAGCAATAGCTAACTCGACGAAACAAAACCTAAACTGTTTGTGGCGGCTCTAAAGACTTATAAGGAGTTGGGAGGACGACCACAAGGGTGTTGGGGTCATTCTCCAACCCTAGGACGCGTCCCTAATGGACCCAACTTGATACATGGGCCACAGGCCCAAAATAAGGTGACGCAGCACCGGTGGACAGAAAAGGTCTCGGTACAAAAACGATGACTCTGGACGCATCTGATAAGGTATAGCCATGCTTCTGGATCCGTTGGAAAGTAGACTTGATAAGCTTTCCAAAAAGTGCGAGAATGTCCCAATCGGAGTCCGTATGAAGTCGTGGCATCCATCACAAGTTGGTGTTGTCCTGCAGTCCAAATCCAGCTAGCGCCCATCCCGTGTCCCGCTGATCCTCTCCATTGTTCCTGAGCAAAACAAGAGTGCACGTGTCTCCATTGTCTAAATATAATGGACAAGAGTTTGAGAATAAACTTACTTGATGATTGAGTTCACGGGCACGAGCACGAGTAATAGGACCAAGTGGTGCTGGAGATGGTTTTGGTGTGGTGTTGATGTCCTCATCACCAGAGACAAAGCCAGTCCCAGTGACTGAGCCGACAGAGGCCGCGGGCCACTCTTCTATCGGTGAGTTTATGAGCCGCCGTGTTACCCGTTCCAGAGGCTCAGGTGCACCACCTAGTCCTCCAGGACCCCGGCTCCCAGACCCAGTAAGGCACTAGGTCCGAGCACTTACAACGAAGCAGGTCCAGCTGCTTCGATTCGTTGACTTCCAGTCCTGGTTCCCACCTCAGAGTGACCCACGTGCCGGTCGAGAGTTCTACACTATAGTGCACGAGGACTTCTACCGAGCGTACATAGACACCGATGCCCCTCTTAGGGCCCACAGAGTGTGCCCATCTGCCCGCATAGAGGGGATCGGTGGTCCAGAGATCCTGCAGCACCTCCAGTATATCCAGGGTCTGACAGATCTAATGGGACGGTCAGGGGCATACCAGAAGGATTGGGTATATCAGTTTTACGCCTCTCTGTGGATCTCACCTGGTCACGAGTTCCTCCACTTCAGATTTCAGGGACGTGATTTCAGGGTTACAGCAGCACGTTTCAGAGAGCTCTTTCACCTAGAGTCCTCACCTACCAGGATTCATAGTCTCTGCTATGGGGATCAGGAGGCCCCTCGCCGACCTCACGATGGTATAGTACCATCTACGGACTTCGTGAGCCCGTGTTTTCAGCAGCCATTCACTGAGGGTTCGAGCCGCACGCCACGTGACCTTACTCCCTTGGCTCGGATCCTCCACGAGGTACTCAGACGGACTATCCTTCCTCGGATTGGAGCCCGAGATACGATCACTCGCCTACAGCTGTGGCTCCTTGCTCATATTGTCAGGAAGGAGAAGTTCGACCTCTGGGATTTGATAGTGAGCGAGCTCGAGGATATTATAGCAGCTGGGTTCAGGGGTCATTGGCAGCTGCAGTTTGCACACTGGATCTCTTATCTGATAGTTGCCAAGACCGGATTAGGGGCTATGAGAGTTACTCTTACGAGGTCAGCTACAGAGTTCCCAGTCTATGCGATGAATCAGCTTGTGATCCATGGGAACTTGCCTTGACCTAGCAGAGCCTACAAACCTGGCACTAGGCAGGCCGGAGTACCACCACAGTCGGCCGAGGTCACAGATGCGACAGTTGAGCAGATTGCTCAGGCAGAGCTGGCAGACTTAGATGCAGAGATAGATACAGCTGCCGAGACAGCCTTCAGAGAGGATCTCGACTCCGACAGCTCTGACGAGGACTACCAGCCCGTGCGTGAGTATACGCCGATGACCCATGACCACGAGGCTGGAGGGTCAGGCACAGCTGCAGCAGCTCCCGTTCCAGGCTCTAGTTCCTCAGAGGCTAGCTTGCTCACCATTCTATCGAGGATGCAGGAGGAGCAGTCTCGCCAGGCAGAGGAGCAGAGGCGACAGGCTGCAGACCTTCGGAGGCTTACTGAGCAGCAGCTGGCAGCTCAGGCACAGACTCAGGCCAGACAGGACGAGTTCCAGCGTCAGTTCTTGGCCTATCAGCTGCAGCAGGCAGAGATCCAGAAGACCCAGACGTTGCTACTTGAGCGTCTTCTGGCCTCTAGCTCTGGGCAGACTTCCACGCCACAGTTCCAGTTGCCCGGCGTCTCATAGCAGCAGCAATACACTTCACCTCCTCAGCAGCCTCCAGTGGTTGTGGTGCCGACTCCAGCGTTACCGTCCGGAGGACAGCAGAGTCAGGCACCAGCTACCCCTCCCTTTCAGCCAGCAGTCTCTCCCGCGTACCAGACTCCGAGGACTCAGGTGTCCTCTTGGATAGCTTCACCCGGAGAGTTCCAGACAGGATTCACTCCTACCCGGGGAACCACCTTAGCAGAGGCCTCGAGAGATCTGTCAGCGTCTTATCTGGAAATCACGGGAGAAGACTCCCCAGGAGCAGCTCAGCCAGTCACACCAGCTCCAGAGACTGCAGTCGATCCTCCGGCGACGGGCACCCACTTCTCTTCAGTTGCATCGTCGGAGATCGCTCCTGAGCAGTCAGCACAGACAATCACTACTCCTCCAGCTGCAGCTCAGACCGATGCTATGTCACTGGCAGATGAGGCAGTTACAGTGGTAGTGTCTTCTCCAGCTCAGTCTCAGCCTGCAGAGGTTGCAGCAGCAGTGTCCCTAGTGGCACTAGCAGTCACTTCGTCCCCCTCGCCTCGAGTTTTCACTCGTCGGGCTCCCAGGCCCGCTACTACTGAGGCAGGACCGTCAGAGGCACCAGCAGAGCCTCAGAGGGAGACAGTTGAGACACTAGCTCCAGAGGTTACTCCAGCTGCACCCGCACCTGCTGAGATCGAGTCAGATGAGTCAGATCTTCAAGACTTCATCATGCTTGATCGCAAGGCTGCAGCTCCTCCACCTTCTTCTCCAGCCCCAGACACGTAGTTTTTGGTGCTAGACGCCAAAGGGGGAGAGAGAGTCGAGTATAGAGATAGGGGGAGGGATTTGGATCTTTGTATGCCGTATTTCCCCGTACTCTTTCATCATGATTTGGATCTTTGTATGCTGTATTTCCCCGTACTCTTTCATCATGTCTACTTTTATGCACTTGTCTATATGTGTGATGTGATGATGGTTGATATGGTTGCATGTGTTGTGAGTTGTCTCATGGTTCATGATATATCTCTATGCTTAACGTTATTTGAGCTTCCGCACTTTACTCCGATACATTCTTGAGAATATCATGAGGTACTACTTTTACATTCATATCCATAAGTACCATGTTTTGTGATTTGGCTTGGGTGAGCAAGTATGCTTCATTACTATTTCACTAACCCTTGCTCAACCATTCCAAGTCATTTTTGAATCTAAACCAAAACTCCTATCCATACTCGAAGCTCTATTGTCGTCAATCACCAAAAAGGGGGAGATTGAAGAATCATGGCCCTAGTTGGTTTCGGCGATTAACGACAATTAGATATTATTATGGCTAACGTGTGTTTTGCAGAGGCTATGCGTAGCTTAGCCATAGTGATCGATAAGAATGGGCACTAAAGGTCGTCACTTAGCCCCCAAGATGGATATCATTTCGGATTTCAAGGAGACATGATGAAGACCCTAGAATGATAGGCTAAGTGCCATAAGGAGATGAAAGGCACTTAGAAATAGATAGGGCTTCTCTTTTTATCTTTGACCATACTATTAAGAGGGGTTGAGACTAGTAGCTTGACTTAGGAAAGCTTCATGACTTAGGTGTGGTGCACACTTGACTTCCTTAGCTCTAAGCAAGCCTATGGTGACCGTAAGATAGCCTAGAACAACTTCCATATTCATCGCGACGAAAAACGAAGTTGTTAAAAACTGTTTTCTGGGCGTCGGACGCTCCTGGCAGGGGCGCCGGACGCTGTCCGTCGGCATCGGACAGAGGCGTCGGACGCTGGGTGGTTGAGTCCATAGCGTCCGTCGACCTTCCAGAGGGGATGCTTTCTGGCTAAGTTTTTCAGGGTCCGTCGGACGCTGTCCGACGGCCAGGCGTCGGACGCTGGGAAGAGCGTCCGTCGACCTTCCAGAGAGGGTGTTTTTCAACCCTAGCCAGAGTGTAGCGTAGGACGCTGGGGTCTGAGCGTCCGTCGCCCAGTGACGTAGCGTCCGTCGCTGGAAACAGTGTGTCAGAACTAGCCGTTGGGCAGGGCGTCGGACCGTCCGTCGCCTAGGCGCCGGAGCGTCCGTCGCCCAAACTATGAACAGAAACTAGCCGTTGGGCATGCGACGGACCGTCCGTCGCCTAGTCGATGGATTGTCCGTCGCCAACTTAAAATGTCAGCCCGAGGCAGTTTTCAGAGAGTCTATTTATAGCCCCTCCCACTTCTTTCCCACTGCGCCTTTGCTCATTTGAGTTATTGAGTTTATTGAGAAGGTTGGGAAGAGAGCAAGAGCCCTAGAGAGAGAGAGAGTGATTAGCGAATCCATCCATCCTCTCTCTAGTTCATCCAAGAGTTCAAGTGTGCATCCTCTAGTTGTGAAGCTTGAGTGAGTCAAGCGAAGATCGAGGCTTGTTACTCTTGGTGATCGACATCACCTAGACGGTCCGGTGGTGCTCGGAGGAAGGTGATCGCCGGAGGATTGTCGGCGGCCCTTCTCCATCGACATTTGTGATCGGTTGTGGGCGATTCACCGAGCCGGAGTGGCGAAGAATCAGCCCGTAGAGAGCACTCATCCCTTGTGCGGGATTGAGGGGGAGCTAGACCTTGCGAGGTGCTCCAACGAGGACTAGGGGCGAGTGTCGACTCCTCGATACCTCGACAAAACATCGCCGTGTCAAGCATCTCTTTCCCTAGCTCTTCATTACCGCATTACTTTCCGCACTTGCTATTCTTTTCATACTAGAATTGTGTAGGAAGTTTTCGTTTTCCATTGACTTGCTACCGCTTTCAAGCTAGGACACACAAGCGGTAGGCACTAGGGGGTTAATTGGCTCTTTATAGGTTTAATCTTTGTTTAGAAATTAAAAAGAACCCAATTCACCCCCCTCTTGGGCATCTTGATCCTTTCAGAGGTATATGTAGTACATATTGATTTGTCATATAACTCCCTCTCTTTTTAAAATGTATAAAGTGACCAATATTGTATCCTAATTAAGTTTAACTTTTCTAATTTTGTTTTTTTTGTGACGGACTTTTCTAATTATGATCAAGTTTGTAGCTACAAGAATATATGAACATTTACAATACCAATGTGAAAAAAGAAATATCAAGATATACTTCATGGTCGATTTAATGAAACTAATTTGTCTTTGTAGATGTTGACAGTTTTTTTAGACACAACCAAAACAAAAAAAAAGTTTGACATAAAAAAATTGAAAACCACAGGTTAGAGAAAATCACCAAAAAAAGGTGTGCCCACGCATGAAGTTGTGCCACATGCATGTATCTAGCTTAATCATGTGAGAGAATCAAATATTTTTGATTGCGTGGAGACCTATACATTTTTTTATTATTATTTTGATTTGCCCGGACCCATTTCTGGTATCTCAAGAAACAAAAAAGAAATGGAAAGAATGTCTTGTGGATATGAGAGAACTCTGAAATTTCAAGTCGTTCGATATCGCGATCAAAGTACACTTTCTCGGACCATTTGACGTGTCACGAAAAAAATATTTTGCTTTCAGATCTGGTCCTTTTTCTAGCTCCAATGGATGGCGATTGCTTCGAGTGTAGGCAATATGATTTATTTTGTCAAAAGATAAGCCGTATCCACTGAATTAACTGCTGACCTTTTAGTTAAGGCCGGCATCCTATATATTGACCACCAAAATTAGCATACTTTTTAGTCCTAACTCCTAACCCACATTATTCTACAAACTCTGGTGTACCCACATATTTGTGCAGGTTGTGAAAATGCAAATATCGTATATAGATCGACGTCTAGATTAGAGAGCAACCCTAAACGCCTATTTATATCATTCTTTATTAATAGAACAAAGATTTAGATAAAAAATCTTCCAATAATTTATTTAATTGGATCCTCAAATATTCCATCATTTGTTTGGGATTCTCGGTAGAAGATGGAGAACGAAGTTGTCCCTCTAGAGTGTTCACAAGATTTAGAGAAGCGGCAGAATGGTGAAAAGATATAGTGAGCGATTTATTCAAATGGATCTCCGTATAATAACTTAGAGAATGAGTCTAACAAAAACTCCTGGAGATGATGTTCTGGTCTTGTAAAAGGTTAAAAAACACATTGAACCGACATCAATATGAGTTCATTGCTTAGACGATCGAAACAAACATATAAGATCACATATTTGTAGGCTGAATAAGTATATGGAGACCCAAAGAAGCCCATATGTTAGAATTCCATAACCATTCATTTTTTTTTGTCTTTATTACCAAATGCTCTTACGAACCCCTGAAAAAACTATTTTCTAGGGTGGTAACATGGACTATCTCATAATTTTCTCGTATGAAGTTGGATGACAACAAATTTTGTATGAAAAGTAGTTATGAATGGTGGTTGATAATTTTTTATTTGAGATTATTTAGTCTAAAATATGCATTTAAATTTTATTATCATTATACCATCTTTTGAAAAGTAGTGTCATGAGACTATTGAGACAGTTACCATGTGTGGAACAACCATATAAACTGAGATCCTTACTTCTACACGAGAAATTAGCATGTGTACAACCAATTTAGCTTAGTTACCAAGTAGACTACACATAGGTGATAGATTAAACAAATAGAACTGCCAAGACGCACGGGTCAGGGAAGAGAGATACATAGAGAGGCGATATGACAAGCCATGCGAGTCTATCTATTCCGTCGAGCAATTATGTTTTTTGATTGAAAGGCTAGTAATTATGTTTTCTGTATTCTCTTTTTTCCGTGTCATATAAAATATATTATCTGCTAGCTATTCGATACTCTGTTGGGGACACCCTTAGCATGTGTGGCTCAACTATACGGACAACCGGTCGTTCTTAGAGCATCTTCAAGAGCCTTTCTAAATCTTTCTTTCTAAATTATCATTTCAAGAGTCATTTGCATAAAAATTATTTTTATATCTTTTTCCTTTCTCCAACAATTATCATTTCAAGAGTCATTTGCATAAATTTTTTTTTTATATCTTTTTCCTTTCCAACAGTTTTTCTATATCTCATACGCACTCTAAAGAACCATTCTCGTCGTCTATTTATGGCTAGCGAAAAATTCGGAATAGAAAATTGTTATATTTGAATGACCATTTAGATAAGTTTTGTTGGAGAGTAATTTTTCATCAAAATCTCTATTCCTAACATTTAATTAAGAAGGATATATAGAGTTTTTTTTTGGAGATGCTCTTACTTCTACATGAGAAATTACCTACCAGCCCTTGCGTGCTAATATTTCTCAGCAGCACAACCCTGTTTAGCCATGCATGCAGATGAAACAAACTTCAATGTTCACTACTACACATAGACTTTGTAGGGGCGTCTCCAGCCCATTTCTAAGGGCGGTTAGATTAAACATCCTTACAGTCCCGTCTCTACAAATCAACGATTTTTGATTTATAGGAACAGATAGATATAGAGTCACCTTTACAAATTCATTTCTAAAAATTATAAATCCAGATCTAAAAAAATAGCAAAACTTTATTTTTAATCTAAGGAGCCCCCCACCTTTCTATAGTAGTGGTTGTGCGTGAGAGTGACAGCAAGCTAGTTGTGTGTGTGTGTGTGAGAGAGAGAGAGAGAGAATTTGCATGTGCGTGGGTGCCTTGTGCCCTTGTATTCCAGAATTGGATGAAGATACACCTTTATTCTATCGTAGGACCGAGTGAGTAAAATATTAGTATTGGTATTTAATCTTTAGGGGATAGGAAAAATAGGAAAAAAATAAATAAAGGGCAGCTCAAGGTAAAAAAAATAGAGACTAGAACCTGCACCGTAGTTTAGGGATAAAAAATGAAGTGTAAGAAAAATTTATTAGGAAACATAAACACTGGAACAAGCACACTCATACAGTCATACTTATAGAGACGTACTACACTGGCTTCTTTTTATTTCTATATCTATAACAACAAAATAAATAAGTGAGTATCAAAGTATCAAATGAATTGTTAAAAAAAAAAGTATCAAATGAATGTTAGACGACCAACAGCCAGTGGCAGATCTAGGATGCGATCAAGAGGGGCTAAGTAATAAATATCATGATCAACAATGAAGATTTTGGAAAATTTTATAGAGATTTAGTGGAGTGAAGAAATTTAATGGAGAAAGAAGTGATTTTTATATACATTTAATGCAGAAAGGAGGCCATAGGGGGCTGCAGCCCCCCTGATCCGCCCCTGCCAACAGCCGTGGCCCACCTGATATAATCCATGAGCCCACCCGACTTATTAGAGCAAGTATTATGGTGGGCTGCAAAAAGGCTGAATGGTGATGTGGTGGAGAGATGAGAGGAGAGATGGATTGTAAGCTTACAGCTAAGATGAGCACAAGAACTAAGGAATCTTGTGAGATAGACAAGTGAGCCATGAATTGAGTGTGAAGGTATAACTATTATATCAATGGGCTGAGAGGTAGGCTGTAATGATCCTTATAGCTAAGAGTTGACTATATTATTAACCATGCTCTTACTGTAGCTAGAATAGTCTCGATTCAAGCGAGGTATAAACTTGTGCAGCTAGAATCACCAGACACCAAGGTATATACGCCACGCCGTATATATATACCTGTGTAGATCTACAAAATATATATATACCCGCGCCATATAGTATGTATATAGTACGCAATTTGAAGTTTCTGCCGACACTTCTTGGCAATGACAGAATGCGCTACTCCATATGGATCCGGCCGGCAACATATGCAAGGTCGTCGTTGATTGGCACGCATCACCGTCCAAGTGAACGTGGCACCACGTTAATGGGCTCCACTGGTGTGGATAAGAATTTAAGAAGCTTCCAATTGATTTATTAATTTGGTGAAACTTTAGGGACATCACGCGGGATCTGTATTTTCACAGAAAGAGAACATTGTAAATGTTGAAATCAAACCCAATAAGATTGACTTGTCTTTTTTTGTGCTAGGTACAAAATAAATTACACCTAGAGACTAAAGACTTTTGACAGGGCTTCTCGTGAGAGGCTTCTCTAGAGAAGAGAAGAAGAAGCCATAATTTGGAGCTCTTTTAAAATAATTCTGACTCCTCTATATTTGTTTTACTGAAAAACGACTTCTCCATAAAAACATTTGACATGACTTCTCTGTCGAAGCTGGAGCTAGAGAGAAGCCTATACCAAACAGACCCTAACTTCAACGACATACATAAAAGGTAATTAGGGCATGTTTGGGACTGCTCCACAAACTCCACTGTAGAGCAGCTCCACGAACTCTAGGTTTTTATGAAGCACCTCTTTAGATGCTCTCACAACTCCACCTTTTTTTCTGGAACTGTGTGCGTGGAGCTGAAACCGTTTAGCTAAAAAACATGACTTGAGAGTTAATACTATCGTCGTTGTCCTATTCACATGTTTGCATGTTTAGTCATGCTAATCCCTGTGTAATGGCGTGTTGAATCGGCTATAAAACGCCCCCCAAGCCAACCATCCATTCATCACACACACACAGAGCCAAGTGGTAGCCAAGTGTATTAGCAAGCAGCTACTCCCCCAGTTAAGCATCCACACTAGCTAGCTAGCAGCCATGTCGGAGGAGAAGCGCCACCACTTGTTCCACCACCAGAAGAAGGACGAGGAGCAGCCCGCCGGCGAGTACGGGTACTCCGAGACCGTGGCCACCGAGGTGGTCACCACCGGCCAGGACGAGTACGAGAGCTACAAGAAGGAGGAGAAGGAGCACAAGCACAAGCAGCACCTCGGCGAGGCCGGCGCCATCGCCGCCGGCGCCTTCGCACTTGTACGTAATTAACGTACTCTCCCTGTTGTGTATGTGTATATATATATATATATATATATATATATATATATATCGCTCGTCGTTGTTTGTCTATATACATACATACGCAGAGCTACCATCGATGCTTCTATTTCTTCTTCGTGCTGACCGACCTTCCATGAATTCATCTATATAGTACGAGAAGCACGAGGCGAAGAAGGACCCCGAGCACGCGCACAGGCACAAGATCACGGAGGAGGTCGCGGCGGCGGCGGCCGTCGGCGCTGGCGGCTACGCCTTCCACGAGCACCACGAGAAGAAGAAGGACCACAAGGACGCCGAGGAGGCCAGCGGCGAGAAGAAACACCACCACCTCTTCGGCTGACCGTACCGGCCGGCGATCGAGCTCGCTCCGGCGCACCACCGCCACCGCCTGTTTAATTCTGTAGTGCTTGCGTGTTAATTTGACGGTTCACAATAAAGTCCCTTTCCGGTGGACCTTGGTAATGAGCTGTGCCTTGTGTGAGTGAGACTGAGAAGAGGTGGGGTGGGACCGGGCCGTGCGTCGAGGTGTTCATGTACTTGCTTCATTTTCTCTGCGTGTATAATTGTGTTGAATAAGTTGGAGCAATATAATGATGTGTGGCTCCCCAAGTCAGGCTCAAGTGTATCGATCCGTAGTTGAATGCTTGTACTATATACATTTGAGTCTGTGAATGTGAATGTGCAGCACGATTTTATCAACTCGTCCAACATTATAAGTTACTAGCAAATGTGAACGCACTTCTTGTTGCTCAGAGATTCATGTAAAGGATCGCGTCATTTGTTCTACTATGTATTAAAATCAAACTTCATATCATTCTTGGAGCACAAACACACACGGTTCTAACTCAGCATAAGAAGGGGCCATGAGTTAAGTCCCAAATGACAAAAAGAGACCCTGACAAGACATGAAGAGACACGACACAAGGGTGTTTTGGGAAGTAAGAACAATATATGGATGCAAGAATTCTTCACACTTTAATATTAGGTAGATGTAGATATAGATGATAACTTTGTTTAATTTGAGTCTAATTGTTAACCATAAATACTTTTCTTTTTTTCTAATGTAGAGATTAAAAAAATATTAAATGTAACATCTAATCCGCTTCCAAAGTAGAGAGATAAAATTCTTATAGGGGTATAATATTTTTGGCCTATGGTGGATTACTTTAAAAGGATAGGGACGGGATGCAGCAAGAGAGTAATTTTTGGTTGCCTTTTATCCATGCCGCCAACCATTGCACCATGCTAGTGCCTCGCGCCACCCTTCTCCTCCCTCTCCAGAGGTTCCTTGTTGTTGCCATCCCACTAGAGCCCTAATACACGATACGATCTATTTTTGTAAAAAAAAATATAGCAATAAGATTATTTGCTTCCTCTATTGCCCACTATTAGCCCTGTGCCGACAACCATACATGGTTTTTTGCACTGCTTGCACCTTGCCATCATCGCTACCACTATCGATAGGCCAATGACCTCCCTCTGCACCAGAGGATAGTTAAAACCCATCCTCAAACCAACTCGACCCAAAACCCTAGAAGGCATGGAGCAGTGATGCCACTACAACATGGAGGAACTATAGCAAAGGAGAACAAAATGAAGGAAGAAGAGAAAAATAGTGTATTTTGTTGCCTCTATGTGGTTATGTAAGTGTGATGACAAATGGTTGGTCCTATATTTTCTTCTGTCATTTTACTAATCGCTACGGGTTGCATATTTAGCTAACCTGATGAGTTGTGGTTTTCCATGGTATCCTTGCCCCCATTGCCATGTCTTCTTTTAAACTCAAGTTTGGTGGACAAGAAGGCTAAGAAGCCTTCACACTGCTTGTGTTCCAAAAAGTGAATGATTTTGAAGGTTTCCCCTTTGAAATTGTGAAATTGGAGTTAAACCTTAGGACTTTCTATGCATGTGAAAATCTCTTGTTAAAATGGTCGATTTTAGTATTAGAAGTATGATTTTGGGTTTCGAGGTGTGGAAAGTTTATGTTAAAAGGATCAGTTTTACTATTGCAAGTATGAATTTGGGTTTTGGATGTTCATGGTTGATTTAGATTGGGAGACATATGTTGGGTAATTGACATAGTATGTTACCCAAGGAATAGTGATCAATTAAGTCTTCAATATAAGTTTGGATTTTCCCACTCGTAGGTGGACATCAGAAAATTGCCTCCAAAACATATTTAGAACTTTATAGAAATTTACACATGTAGAGGACACGGTGATGTATAAGCATAAAAAAATTCAAGGATGCAGACTCAATTTAATTCGTGAGAGAAATAAAATTGGTAACTACAGTGGTGGAGTCCGGGGGGCAGCCAAGTGCAATTAGTGGATCATTATAATCAAACTACCAATGAAAATGAAGATTGACTATCTACTTTGTCAAATGTAACACTGTTGACACAAAATACGTCAGATCCGCGAACACCTCGGATTAATACCCGAATTCGATCTTCCAAGGTGTGTCAGTCGATTTGACCAAATAATCGACAAGGATGATAACTAGAACAAGCTTGAACGAGACGACAGCGATGCGCCCGGACGTCAAGGCTCAAGTTGATCCAACGCGGAACTCGCGAGGTAGACGGAGATCTTGTAGATGCAGCCCGTCGAGATCATAAGAACTCGTAGATAAACTAGCAACTAATGCGATAAAAGTAGATGCTGGAAAAGTAGATAAAAAGTAATAGATTTGTTTTGATTGATTGTATATCTCTCTCACGCACGCCTTAGGTACATATTTATACTCCTGGCAGGAGTTGTACATAGACACGACTCATACCTAAACAAAACCTCCTATTTTTAAGGAAACAAACGACTCGTGCAAGAGTCGGACTCAAACTAACATAATAATACCGGTGCACAACCACCAGTTTCCTTATCTATCTTCATTGCGATGGATTTTCCATCGGCAGATCCCTTCAATCCACAACCTTCCTTTATTGTTATCGGCAGCTTCGCTGGTATATGCCACATCATCCCGCATCCATCGACAACCTTCGCGATCAGCACCGTTTTCCTGTTTCCATCGGCAACCTCTTTGGTTTCCATTATTCAACCAGTAGCACTCCGACGCCGATAAGAGCAATAAACACCTCCTTGCCGATCGGCACACTTAATTCATATTGACACGTCCAAAAACGGTGTCAACATATGCCCCCCAATTTCGGAGTATAAAATATTGTGCACCAAAATTTGCTCTACTGTAATCTTTCCCTCCAAAACTCTACTGCCATTTTCGATTACCGCGCTTTATTTGCGGTAAATTACCAACAACCCCTACAACTGTAGCACCAACAGTTCCAGTTCCTCGATCACCGTGCGAATCAACGCGATATCCTTCCATATTCTTGCTCAGTCAGAAAAGAAAACTCGAAAACGCCCTTTAACCTAGGCCTATAAAGATCACCGTCTGTTTTTCTCCTACCCCAAGCTCACATCTTCATTCTCATCCCAACATCATCCAGAGAGCATTGCTCCAGCGACGGTTTTTCTTTCATCAGAAATCACCAAGAAATCCTTAATGGCAATCAACATCGACGTCCCGACGGTAATTTCTTCCTTCTTCGCTGTACACACTGCCATTTCATCCTCTCACATTATCCTTCGTAATTCCTTCCCTTCTTTCTATTTCTGAATCTAGGAAATACATGACAGAGTAGTAATTCCAACTAATCAAGCACACTTTTGCTGTTTGGGTCCGATGGGTAATCCCGATCCAATCAAACTCATCAACGCAGAAACCAATCGCATTCCTTTCAGATCTGAATGCTTCAATCTAGGGTTATGGACAGTTACTTTCCGCTCATGGCCCAAACCCACCAAAGGATGGAAGAACTGGTATCTTAGAATGGTTAGGTAACAACAGGTTTTTGGTCCGATACAATGAATGCATTCATATTCAAACATGGGTCAGTCACTCTAACACTTGCCGATGTATACATGCTCACCGGCCTTGATATCTCCTCCGCCGATACTATCGCTCCCTTTCAGCGGAAGGCCGAACATCGGGTAAATACCCGCAACATCGGTGGTTGGACCGGGTACATCAAGGAATACCAACAAACTGGATCGGTAGGCCAAAGAGAGCAAGCCATTTTCTTGAACATGTGGCTGGAGAAGTTTGTCTTTTGCGGCAGAACAGTCGGACCTACAAGCATGTACCTCTCCGCAATAGAAATTTTAACCCACGGGAATCTCCCTCTTGGCCGATATCTCCTTGGCTCAGTCTATCCCCTTCTGCATCAAGTATCCAGAAAACTACTATTAGGCGAACCTATCGGCAACCTTGGAGGTCCTTGGTGGTTCGTCAATTTATGGCTAAACGCCCATATACACAAATGCTTGCAGTTTGATTTATTCAGCCAACAGTTTCCACGGGACATATCAGAAGACTATGTTTATGACGACGATGAACTGGCAACTCGTTCTCCACTTAACTTTGGGGAAGCTTTGATAGTCTTGCCAGGAACCGATGCTAACAAAAGTCAGTTCGGTTTGTTTTTCCAAAGATTTTACTGTGGAATTCCGGCCACAGAGCGTGCTTGGTGACCTTATATTGATGCGGACAACCGATTACCCCTCTCCTTCAATATCACCGATAGGGATATACCTCAGAATGATGAACTTATGAAAGCTGCAATCACTCCCCGAGCCATCCTAGTCAACATCTTCGGGACTAGAAAGAACGTTTCTCCGACTTATGAATTTTATTACCCATCGGCAGCAGCAAGACAACTAACATTCGGTCAATTGCCGATCAAACTCAGCTACACCAATGTGATAAAGCCGAGAGAGACCTTCTCCAGTGACATGGACTGGAACAAAATCGTCAACCTTCCTCCTCATGCCGATATAACGGATATTGACCTATCTCCTTGGGGACCGATATCCTTCATGACCGAAATATACAAGTCCTGGTGGCAAGAATGGAAGGATCAACTCTTCTCAATATCATCACATTACTATCGACATCAGATTGATGATAACTATATGATTCCCGATGATGCGGTAAGTTCTATTTCCAGTAATTTTCTCATTATTTCTTCATAATGTACTTCGCAACCAATTCCCTTTTGCCAACAGGTTCACGATCCAATCCCCCAAAAGAGCAAAAGTGGCAAAGAATTCCACTTGCGACTGATGAACCCTACATCGGCGATCGACAGCAAGGCTCCTTCATTCGCAGCTGCCATGTATCCAAAGGCACCCAAGGTTACCCTTAAAACCAAGTCAACTACTAGGGCTGCTGCTACCTCATCGACTGCTACCTCCACTCTGGCACAAGCTTTCATAGTAATACTTTCATTTACCGATTACAAATATTCATCGGTAACACTCATTTTACTCTCAATTTACACCAACCGTTTTCTTCTATAGCCGACAAATGTATTGGCAGCTTTTTCAAACATACGAGCTACTCAACCTGCCGATGCCCCCAAGCACAAAGGTTGAAGCGCCAAGGCCCTTCAAGTAACCTCCCTCGGTCGAAGTGTAAGAAAACATTGGTTCCATCGACATCAACGACTACACCTTTTCAACCCTCTAACGATGGACTAGCAGAACCAACATCAGCGCTTGTCTCCGATCAATCGCAGGCTGAAATCCCCATCCAGGAATCAGTGCCATCGCTGCAAAAGTTGGCTGCGACAACATCGACATCGGCACCAACTTCAGTATCAGACGAAATTCCTGACCAAAGGACATCATCACTGCCACAGGAAATAGCTACGACGACAAAAGCAGCACTAGCACCAACGCTAGCTTCTCCTCCTGTTGAAGCAAGTGCATCGGCAACTGCTGCCAATCTTCAAGATATAGCTGCGCCATCTGCTTCGCCGAGTCCGAGGCAAGAGATTCGCATGAAGATGGTAAGCTAACTATCATAAATTCTCGCACAACTCATGATTTAGCGAACTCTAACTTTCTTCTTTTCAGGCCCAAGATTCTCCAAATAGTTTATTCTCCTTCGCAATCAACCTCCCAGACGACGATGAAGAAGAAGAAAGCTCGGCCCCATCATCAGTTACTATATCGGCAGAAATGAAATCCAAACTTGAAACACTGCTATCCTTACTGCATCAAGACACTTCCGAACTAGTTCAAGACTTAAACGCAATAAGGATAGCCTTCAAGGAAATTCACAGTCATCTGCCCGCCGATATCAAAGAAATTCTATTCCAAGCAGCATTCCTCGAGAGCCGACAACTCCAATATCAACGAGCTTCATGTCGTATTGCCTACAGGGCTACTCAATCAAAGCTTGAACAAGAGATGTTCCAATTCAAGCAACTTGCCGATGAAAAGCACAAGGACATCGGCCGCTTAGAAGCCTCCAGTATTGAGCTCGAACAAGAAATCGTCCGTCTATCGGCACAGAGAGAGAGAGAGAGAGAGATTGCTTACTCAGCTGAAGAAGGTAGATGAAACTCTTAATTCAGCTAGCCAGAAGAAGACTTATCTGCCCGATGCCGCTAAAGTCCTTCAACAAGAAAGAGATGCTAATGCTCGCGAAGCTCTCCGGTTAAGAAGGAAAATCAAGACAGTCGAGGGTTCTACCGATGACGATGCTAAGGAAATAGAGGAAACGAACCAAATTCGCCTGCATGCGATTGCATCCATCCAATCCCTGTTGTAATTTGTCGTATAGACAACTATGAACCTGACGACCGACCTCGTCTGTAACTTAACTTTAATATATTTTCCGCTGATGTTTTGCATGAAACTTCTTCCATCGGCATTCACGCTTATATTATGCATCTACCCAAATGCTGGGGTAGTATTTCTTTAAATATTTACCGTTGATTGCCCTAGAGAATGTAATTCCTTCAAGCGTTTCCAAAATATAAGCATTACCAGGAGTAGACTGATTTATCTGAAAAGGACCTTCCCAATTAGGAGACCATTTTCCAAACTTTGAACTCTTAGTTCCAATTGGTAAAATTAGCTTCCATACCAGATCACCAACGACAAACTTTTTCACTTTTACCTTCTTGTTATACCACCTGGCAACCCTTCTCTTATTTTCTTCGATATTGATTAGAGCCCTTAGCCGATGACCTGCTAGATCTTCTAATTCATCCTTCATAAGAATGGCATACTCATCGGTTGTCAATTGGTCTTGGGAAAACAATCGCCTAGAACCAGTTTTAATCTCCCAAGGCAGGATAGCATCGTGTCCATACACCAATTGATACGGCGAAACCTTAGTAGCACCATGACATGCCATCCGATACGCCCATAGAGCTTCATTTAACACAGTATGCCATCTTCTAGGGTTCTCTAAAATTTTGCGTTTGATGAACTTAATTATTCCCTTATTAGTTGCTTCAGCCTGACCATTAGCTTGAGCATAATAAGGAGAAGAGTTCAATACCTTAAATCCCATTCCGGTAGCAAAATCATAAAACTCCCCTGACATGAACAGAGTTCCCTGATCGGTCGTAATAGTCTGAGGAATTCCGAATCGGTACACAATACGTTCTTTCACAAAATCTGTCACATTTTTCAAGGGAATGGCTTCAACCCACTTAGTGAAGTAATCGGTAGCAACAAGTATAAACTTATACCCTTTACTCGATGGCGGATAAATCTGGCCGATGAGATCAATGGCCCATCCTCTAAACGACCAAGGCTTAATTATAGGATTCATTGCCGATGCAGGTGCCCTCTGAACATTACCAAACTTCTGACAATCTTGGCACCCCTTGAAATATTCAAAGAAAAGTACAAGAAAAGTACAAACATAAGCATAATCTCTCAACGGCCGAATATCTAGTTTCAGCATCCACCAGTCTTCTACTCAAATAATATACTACACGTTCCTTCCCTTCAAACTCTTGAATCAAAGCCGATCCGATAACACTATCATCGACAGACAAATATAACCTGAAGGGCTTCCCATGCTGTGGTGGAATCAAGACTGGAGGATTCACCAAATATTTTTTTTAATTTCTTCCAAGGCCAACTGTTGCTCTTCTCTCCATACAAACTCGTGGTTGGGTTTTAGCTTCAGCAAAGGACTAAAAGACTTAATCTTACCAGATAGATTAGATATAAATATCCTAATGAAATTAACTTTGCCGATTAAGGATTGCAACTCAGTTTTGTTTGTAGGAGCAACCACCTTATTAATCGCATCAATAGATTTTCTGCCGATTTCTATACCTCTCTGATGCACCATAAACCCAAGAAACTAACCTGCCGATACACCAAAGGCGCATTTATTAGGATTCATCTTTAAACCATGCTCTCTCGTGCACTGTAGGATCTTCTTTAAATCGGCAAGATGCTTCTTGAAATCTCCTGATTTAACCACCACGTCATCGATATAGATCTCAACTATCGTGCCGATATACTTATGAAAGATGAAATTCATTGCTCTTTGATAAGTAGCACCGGTGTTTTTCAAACCAAAGGTCATTACGATCCATTCAAACAAACCGACATGACCTGGACATCTAAATGCAGTCTTGTGTATATCCTCTTCAGCCATGAATATCTGATTATATCCGGCATTACCATCCATGAAACTAATAATCTGATGTCCGGCAGCAGCATCAATCAGTAGATCAGCGATGGGCATGGGATAATCGTCCATTGGTGTGGCTTTATTGAGATTCCTAAAATCAATACAAACACGAAGTTTCCCATTTTTCTTATACACATGAACCACATTAGAAATCCATTCGGCATACCGACATTGCCGAATATAAACCCAGCCTCAATTAATTTTGTAATTTCGGCTTTAATATCAGGCAACACGCGAGAATTGCATCGGCGTGCAGGTTGCTGATATGGTTGGAAACCAGACTTAACAGGCAACCGATGTTCAACTATCGATCGGTCTAGACCAGGCATTTCTGTATAATCCCAAGCAAAACAATCTTTATATTCCTTCAATAAATCAACTAGCTGCTGCTTACATTGGGAATCTAATTTAGCACTAATAAAAGTTGGTCTGGGTTTACTACCATCGCCGATGTTCACCTCTAACAAATCATCGGCTGATGTAAATCCTTGCCCGAGCTTTCCATCATCAGCGATCTGATCCATTAAAACACCTCTTTAGAACTGACTGCTTGGATCGGTGTTATTTGGAAATTAGAAAGCTCTATGAGATCCGGCACCTTGTACCGATCTTCAACGGTCCAGCATATATCATGATTCTGCTGATGCGTTGGCTGCGTATTCACCGGCCGGACTGGTAAATACGCCTCTTCTATCTCCTGCGGTAGATTAGCTGGTCTGATTGGCATGAGCGTAGCACAACGTTGTTGAACACTATACATCGGCTGATCTGTTGATGTATACCCATGGACACCTGCTGGAGTATATTGAGACACTATCGGTCGACACATCAACTTCTCATTTTGAATATCCACCGGGTAATGGTATTGCTGTGTTCCTGCCACTTGATATCCAGGCTGCACCACCTACTGTCGCATCGATGTCTGACCAGTCCATCCAAGATCATAAATCATCGGCATATGATTTATCGATAATTGACAATCACTTAGAGCCTGTTGCTCTTGCATTCTAGGATACTCAGTAAATTGATCTCCTTGGTGTACTGAGACTTCCATCTGATGACTTGCCATCATCATGGGATAGCTTACTTTTATCCTATCTTGTTGCATCGGCAAAACAACTGCCGATGATAGACCGCAAGACATCTTGGGTACCTCCATTTGAAGATTCTCCATCGGCATCTGCCCGCTTGGAGAAGACGTTGTCCAATATATCACCGGATTCATCGGCTGTGCTAACGCTGCCGATTCCACAGGGACCTTTTCTGCTATGTTATCGTCTTGAATTAACTTAGAGTCGACCGATGAACTCAGAGACACCTCGTACCTTGGAGTAAATTCATCGGTAGATGGTTTTGCAGGATGGGAAAATACCGCTGGGACCACCGATGGAGTCACAGTAGATGCCGATCCAGATTGGTAACATACTGGACCAACACAATGAGGTGCCTGCCTTTCTTTGAAAGATCTTATAACAACATTATATACTGTATTGGACAACATGGTAGAATGGTTAATCAATGCTTGATTAAATGCAGAATTAACCACTTCTTGTGCTTTACCAGGATTGGCATCGAGAATGACCTGCCGTGGCGACGACGGATCGTACTTCTGGATAGCTTCGCCGCTCCTGCTTAGACTGAAGGATTTCAGATACAACCGCTTGTAGTCCTCCATAGCCTTCTTCATGATCTGCTTTTGATCATCTTGCAGATCTGCTTCGGAGACACCGAAGATATTGCCCTGATGGACATTAGCTTGATCACCCATACTTTCGTGATGGATGAAACTGTGATCAACAAATGTATGATTTGTCCCATCGGGTGTGCCAAAAGAGGTGTTGACACAAAATACATCAGATCCGCGAACACCTCGGGCTAATACCCGAATTTGATCTTCCAAGGTGTGCCAGTCGATTTGACCAAATAATCGACAAGGATGATAACTAGAACAAGCTTGAACGAGACGACAACGATGCGCCCGGACGTCAAGGTTCAAGTTGATCCAACGCGGAACTCGCGAGGTAGACGGGGATCTTGTAGATGCAGCCCGTCGAGATCGTAAGAACTCATAGATAAACTAGCAACTAATGCGATAAAAGTAGATGCTGGAAAAATAGATAAAAAATAATATATTTGTTTTGATTGATTGTATATCTTTCTCACGCACGCCCTAGGTACATATTTATACTCTTGGAAGGAGTTGTACATAGACACGACTCATACCTAAACAAAACCTCCTATTTTTAAGGAAACAAACGACTCGTGCAAGAGTCGGACTCAAACTAACATAATAATACCGGTGCACAACCACCAGTTTCCTTATCTATCTTCCTTGCGATGGACTTTCCATGGGCAGATCCCTTCAATCCGCAACCTTCCTTTATTGTTATCGGCAGCTTCGATGGTATATGCCACATCATCCCGCGTCCATCGGCAAGCTTCGCGATCGGCACCGTTTTTCTGTTTCCATCGGCAACCTCTTTGGTTTCCATTATTCAACCATTAGCACTCCGACGCCGATAAGAGCAATAAACACCTCCTTGCCGATCGGCACACTTAATTCATATTGACACGGCCAAAAACGGTGTCAACAAACACATAAAATCATGATTTCATATTTTCACTACATAAAAGTTGCAATAGGAAAAATTATTCACAGGAACTAACCCTTCATATCATAGAAACCATAAACAATAAATGTATCTGTTTTGGATACAGTTGCAATACCCTTATGAATGTAGCTCAAAAGCTACAACAAAGGTGGTATAAATAGTTTCAGCAGGGTGGGTCGCTTCTACTGCACCCCCTCCCCCTCCCTTGGGCTCTTTTGTTCACAAAACATTTTTTTTTTGTCAATTTCCCTTCTCTTTTTGCTCTTTCTCAATTTTATTCTGATAATGAAGTCAACTTTGGCCTTGTAATTTTGTATGTTTGTACATCATCATCGCCTCTACATTCTGATTTGTATTCCGTCATGATTCCTAAGGAGTTTTCTTATGATGGTTTTTACGATTCCACAGGTGAAACAACCTTATTATAGAACATTTTACGGGAATACAAAAATGTTAAAAGAGGACATAAGCTTTTGTCATGTTCATTCACACGGAGCCCAGGATGAGCCCCAGAAGCAATTTCGGTCTTGGCCTTGGGAGTGGGCCGTGAATCTGACGGAGACACCGATCATTTCACATCTCGCCCACTGGGCCACTCCACTTCCAGGCCGGTAAAAAAATCCATCATCGGCACCACAGGTCGTCGTCGTTTGCTCAAAAAAAAAAAATCAACCGGTCGCCGTGGTTACCTGGGCAACGGGCCGGCCCGGCCTGCTGGTCATCGGGCTTAGGAGGCCACAGGCCTGCGGGCCTGTCCGAAGGCCGAGGAACGGGCACGTGGGCCGAATCTCGTGCCGGACCGGCCCGTGAGGCACGATAAAATTCGGCCTGTACGAGCCCACAGCTTATCTGACCTTTTTTTTTGTGAATTATCCTTTTCTTATGGTTTTACTTGTTTTTTTTTTGCAAATTTAGCCCATTTAATGATGGGTGGCAATGTGAGTAGATGTATCTTCAATTTAGAATTAGGAAAAAGTCTGCTTTTGGTCCCTCAATTTTCTCGAAAGTCCGATTTTCATCTCTCAATCCCAAAACTGAACAAAACGGGTCCCTCAACTTTTGAAACCGTACAAATTTCGTCCCTCGGGCGTTTTTTTCGTGGTTTTACTACAGTAACCTATTTTTGTTTTTCCCCTTTTCTAATTTATTTCGGCTGAATTTTCAAATAATCATAACTCTTCGATACTACATCGGATGAAGATGATTTTTATATGAAAATTGTAGCCCTCGACGAGATCTATAACTTTCTAGTTTTGAGTTTTTTTAATTTGATGAGGTCAAAAATCTCAAAAAAATATACAAAAGTATAGCATCATAATAATCGCGTACTTTTGATTACCGCATTAGAAAAATAATATATTTATATTTGTTGTCAAATGAAGACACTTTATATACTAAAATTTTAGCACTTTATTTTAGCACTTTGTTATAGCCCATTAAATTTAGATGATTTTATAGTCTCTAAAGTGTCAAACAACGCTTCTAAAATATCATCTAAAGTTTAGTTGCTCTTTCTAGGACACTTTAGTCAACTTGATGGAGACCCATCTCCCGTAGCGACCGTGGCTGGATGCAACAAGGAGCGAATGAAGAGGCTCTCGTCATACCGATTCGGTTTAGGCCATGCTTGACAATTTCTTTGCTGTTTACAAGATCCGTTTATATTTCTCTTCTCTTCTTATTTCACATAGCTGACGGAAGAAGAAGCTAGTTTTTTAACTTCACCACTCGATCTGGGAGAGAAGAAAAGATAAAAATAACTCGTGTAAAAAGTGCATAAATACTGAATATATTAGAGAAGATAGAGCGTACCAAACGGGTGTTAGTAATGGTACTCATATATATAGAATTGGCTAGCGCTAAAATATTACTCCAGCTCGACCGCTTGTGTATAAATAACGAATACATTCGAGAAGATGGAGTGTACCAAACGGGGTGTTAGTCATGCCTACTTGTATATATAGAATTGGCTAGCACTAAAATATTACTCCAGCTCGACTCTTATAAAATTGGGCGTATAATTAAAATTTATTGTCCGGCCTAGATGTGACTGGCAAGTAGTCCGACGCGAGCTATATGGCTGTTTGGCTAGTAGAAATTAGGGAAAATTGACTCCTGGACATTCAAAATGACCATCCTTTACTGTTGGACATTAACATTGGAACGATTTGCTGAAGGACACTTTGGTTCTTAGCAAATTTACTGGTAGACACTGTGCCTAATAAAATATTCTAAAAAAATAGATATAAAATCATATAAGTGCTCAAAAAATATACTATAAAATTTTCTATGCTCTACATAATGAGAACTATATAGTAAAAATATTGTTTTGCACTAAAATGATCATTTTGCTTCTCATCATAAATAGACAAAGTTAACCATAGTTAATTTTTTTCATATATTTGTAGGACACTAAAAATCTTGAAAAAATCATAGAATACATACATCACCAAATCATGACTATGCTAAAAATATTAGCTCAAAATAATAAGGTTTAATATATCAATTAATTTTGACAAGAGATAAATATATAACTTAATGATACTAAATATACCATTATAAACTTAATTATTTTAAGCTATATACGTATTATGTGTTTTTTTCAAGATTTTTGCTATCCTACATATATATGAACAAATTAATTATGGTTAACTTTGTCTATTTATGACGAGAGAAAAAATGATCATTTTAGTATAAAACAACATTTTTACTATACAGTTCTCATCATGTAGAGCATAGAAAATTTTATAGTATAATTTTTGGGCACTTATATGATATTAGATCTATTTTGTTGGAATATTTTATTAGACACAATGTCCACCAACAAATTTATTAAGAACTAGAGTGTCTTCCAGCAAATCGCTCAATTTTCAGTGTCCAACAACAAAGGGTGGTCACTTTGAATGTTCAGGAGCCAATTTTCCTTAGAAATTATGGCTGATTAAACACTGTTATGTGAGAGAGAACAAACTATTGATTAGTGTTCTATGAGAAGAAAAAAACTTAAATAAGTGGACCTCCGATCAAAAAAGAAAGATCGTAATGAGACGTACAGATAAAATTTTATTAATTTTTAACTAAATTTATAAAAAATACGTGCACTATTTATATTTTCAAATAAATTTATTATTAAAATATTTAGTGATGTATCTAATTGCAAATAAAGTGACTTTTAATTTTTATTAATACTATTTTATATATAATTTGTTAAAGTTTCAAAAATTTAATTAGTTAAAAAGTAAGAATGACTTTTATTTAATAAGGAAGAAAATACCCACCGAACGCCACAAGACTGGGTCACACCGCGGGTGGCGTGTAAATTTGATCAAAGTTTAAAACATGGAAATTTAATTTGATAAGAACAAGTAATAGAAGACTGTAAGCTGACTAAATGTTGACGTGAAGAAGAGAAGAGAGAAAAGAGAGGAGACGCGAGCTGTAAATTTATAGTCAATCCAGACATAATAATTAAGAAAGTTTGTAAGAGAGATAAGTGTACTCTATATCCATACGAGCAAACCATTATATAAGTGAGTTAAGAGAAAGAAATAAATTTATAGCTAACAACCGGCTATATTATTATGAATTGGACACTCAACTCTTTGGGTTGACCCAAAATTTGCATCAGCTAGCTAGCTCCCATCCTGGATTCTCTCCCCCCCCCCCCCCCCCCCTTCTCTGAGCAAAGCAATCGATCTCGTGATGGATCCATGGCTTATGGTGGCTCCTGCCGGGATGGAGGTGGTGTCGAAGCTCCTGCTCTCGATCCGCGGCGGCTTGGAGCGGCTGCTCGGTGAGATCCAATCGCCCAACGAGAGCCAGCGGCTCAAAGTTATGGCCGGCGACAAGGTCGCTGCGGAGCTGAAGGACCTCCAGGTCCCTATGCTCCGGATCCTGCACATCCTGCTCAGCGCCGATCCGCGGAGCCTTCCGGATTCCAAGGCGCTGCATCTGCAGGCCAGGGATGCAGCCTTCTGCCTGGAGGATCTCATGGACACCATCGACTACCGCCGGCTCCAGCTCCAGCTCGAGCTCGCCTCTCCCTCTGTAAGGCCGCTGCTTTATTCCTATATCCGCTCGAAGCGCCTGGTTCTTTGCCGTGGAATATCATCCTTGAAGCAAGACAAGATCATCCGCGATGTTGCTCAAGATGCCAGCAAGCTTGTCCACCTCCTGGAGAAAGGATCGGCTCTATCGTCGGAGCCGCTGCTTGATTCTCCTGATTCCAGCGGCGGAGCTCAGCCTGTGCTCCCAAAAGGCGCCGTCTTTGGGCGCGACAAGGAGCGACAAGAGATCCTGAAGATGCTCATGGAGCCATGTCACGACCGTGAACTCAAGGTTATCAATATCATCGGCCTTGGTGGAGTGGGGAAGACCACGCTCGCTCAGCTAGCCTACAATGATGCAAGCGTTGACGCGCATTTTGATGTCAAAAGCTGGGTATTTGTCTCTCCTTGCTTCGATGGGTTGGAGCTTGCTGCCGAGATATTGCGTTCAGCAGAGCCAGCCTGGATGGGTTCTCCTGACAAGATGGCGGATCCTCAAACCCTTCAGTTGGAGCTCCGGCAATTAGTTGCGTGCAAGAGGTGTCTGATTGTGCTAGATGACTTGTGGGATGAGGCAGCTTGGCAGGACATCTTAAATCCTCTACAGTCATCAGGTTCAGGGAGCAAGATTTTGGTCACTTCTCGCACAAATATGGTGCGTAGCGTGCAAGCTGAATCTCAGGTCTATCCAATAAGTCCTCTGGGTAGCGACAATAGCTGGGCTCTATTTAAGGAACATGCTTTTCCTAGGAACAACAATGATGAACACCCAGCTCTGAAATCAATTGGGAGGCAAATTGCTGCACAAATCCATGGCTTGCCTCTGGCTGCCAAGGTGGTGGGGAAAGTGCTGGAAGCTACTAGGAACAAAGAGCAATGGAAGAATATATTAAGCAAACTAATCCAAGACGATTCTGTTTTGACTGCTCTGCACTTGGGCTATAGCCACCTGCCTGGGCACCTCAAGAGATGCTTTGCTTATTGCAGTTTGTTTCCAAAGAACCGGAAGTTAGATGCAACACACTTGATCCGCCTTTGGGTTGCCGAGGGATTTGTTCAACCTCAGTGTAGGGCTGGCGAAAGACTTGAAGACAGGGCCAGTGAATATTTTGATCAGCTCCTTTCACGCTCGTTGTTCCAGGAACGCAAGCTTGGGTCAAAAATATACTACTTGATGCCCGACTTAATCCATGATATTGCAGAGTCTGTTTCAGCAAAGGATTACTTTCATATTGGGCAGAAGGAAAATTGGGATATCCCATTAACAGTGCGCCACCTGTCAGTGACCATCAACAACCTACGTGGCCTTGCAAGTTTCTGCAATCTCGAAAAGCTGCGCACCTTGTTAGTTCTGAGTTCACTTCCATTCTCCTCAAATTTGTTTGAAAAGGACTTGCTGAAGAAGTCAAGAAATCTGCATGTTCTTGATCTCAGTGGCTGTATCCTGACAGAGTTGCCTCAGTCCATTGGCAACTTGCTCCACCTTCGTTACCTATCTGTCCATGACACCATCCAGAGGCTCCCTGATTCGATTGGAAAGTTACTGCATCTCCAATATTTGTGTTTTTCTGAAAACTGTTCCATTAAAAAACTTCCTGCATCCATGAATATGCTTGTCAGTCTGAGGCATCTTGGCATGGCAACAAAGCACACTGCAGCGCTGGTGGGAATTAGACGTCTTGTTAACCTTCAGGGGTCTCTTGAGCTTCACGTTAAGAAGTTGGAAGGTCGTTCACTAGAAGAGTTGAGGAACATCAATGGTCTCCGTGGGTTACTCAAAATAAGAGGTCTAGAGAATGTTTCAAGCAAGGGAGAAGCATGCACAGCTGAGTTGAATAAGAAGCAAAATCTTAACTCTCTGTTTTTGGAATGGAGCTCTGCCCATAGAGAACTCCACCCTCCTTTGGACGCAGAGGTACTTGAAGGCCTTCTGCCACACCAAGACTTAAGGGATCTTTGTATTAGAAGATATTGCGGCACTAAAGCTCCCAGTTGGTTACAATTGTCATTGTTGCAGCATCTGCAATCCTTGTGCCTTATCAATTGCAGGGGTTTGGCTGTCCTCCCTGCATTGGGGCATCTGCGATCACTAAGAGCTTTACATATGAGGGAGCTGTGTGCAGTTGATCGAATTGGTCATGAGTTCTATGGTACTGATAATGTGGCATTTCCATCCCTACGTTTCCTTGAATTTGGTGATTTCTCCAAGTTGCGTGAGTGGCATGGAATACCAAATAGGAAGTCATTTCCTTGCCTTGAAAGATTAAAGCTGGTGGACTGTCCAAAATTGACTCAAATTCCTTCTCTGCCTCCAACTACTATTGAAGTTACCATTGAAAGAACACAGTTGTTACTATATATGAGGCTTTTCCCTTCGTCTTCAAGTTTAGAGTTGCTCCAGATGGACATTCGCACATCTTCTGTCCTTTTCAAGGATTTACTCCATGAAGACCATATCAGATCCATTACAACTTTAAATATAAGTGGTGCTGAGCAGCTTGTTGCTACCAAGGAAGTGGGCTCACTTGTTTCTCTGCAAAGGTTGCAGCTTAGTCAGTGTGGTTTTACTGACAAGACTTTTAGCGAGTTCCTCCAGGCTCTTCCTTGTCTGTCCTCCTTGGAGATAATAGACCTGCCCAAGATAACATCTCTTCCTGTACTAGAAAAACTTAAATCCTGCACAATGCTCAAGGACTTGAGCATACACAACTGTCATTTGCTCCGTTCACTATCCTCGTTGCAGTTTTTTGATTCACTAAGATGTTTGGTGATAGAGAGATGCCCTGAGTTAACTGCAACATCATTTCCGGTAAACTTTGCCAACCTCTCATCTCTGAAGGTACTGAGGATTTCATACTGCCCAGAGCTCCAATATTTGCCGGTCAGTGGTCTACAATCCTCACTTGAAACACTTCAGCTCGTTGGTTGCCACCCAGAGTTGTCCAGGAAAATCAAGACACATGAAAGACCATTATTTTGAGAAGCTTTGCATTGTACCCTAAACCGTTGGTGTAATATTTTTCCAGTATGCGCAAACAGTATTTTGTTTCTGCTTGTTATTTGATAATTTGCTACACGTAGATGATAAATTTACAACACTTGTGTTGAATTGTTTTATATTCCACTAGTGACTGGGGAAGATCTATCCCACCACCTTTGTTTTTATAATTGCCGACCTTCTTTGACCTTAAAAAATAGCTGCACGTAGGTGATAAATTTACAACACTTGTGTTGAATTGGCTTATTATTCCTCTAGTGTCTGGAGAAGTTCTATCCCACCACCTTTGTTTTTATAATTGTCAACCTTCTTTGACCATAAAAATACATAAAAAGGCACATGACAATGTTACTAGAAACACCCCCCCCCCCCCCCTAAAGAGTGTCTAACTATTTGATGTGGCGGGGAATCTTGTAAAGTTTTGGAATTTGAAGGAATCTAAGACTAAACAAGGTCTCAACACTCTGCGTCCAGAAAACCTTCAAATGGAAACAGGTATCTGTTAAAATGTAACACCTGTGGTGTTTAATTACTAAAAATGAAATGTCATCATAAGCACAGAGCATCATATACATATGCTTGATCACTTGTTTATGCATACAACTAAAAATAGTTTATTTGATTGTGTTTTGCATTGCTTATGAATGTTTGAATTCAAATTGAGAAACAAAACTTCAAACCGAATCCACAAACCCTAATTGGAGGGGGGTCATTTTTTACCTAGAAACACAGATAAAAAACTAAAAAGAATTGGACCAAGTGTGTATAAGCAAAGTTGTAGAGCTCATCAAACCAAGCAAAATCTATTTTTGAAGATTTTCATGTTCCATTTAAATTTTGAAGTAATTGCAAATGGGGTAAATTGATTTCAAACCCTAATTTGAATTCAAATGTGGATTTCAAAAACTAAACCAAATTTGAATATGACCCTTTAAAAAAAGTTGTAGAGTTGTAAAAACTAAGCAACTTTTATTTTTTTGGAGAAAATTAAGTTTTGTAAATCCTGAGTAATCTGGATAAATCAGTCAAGGTCAGTTCTGTAATATCACCAAACAGTGATCAGGGGGAGTGAACCAGCGCCGCCACCGTCTCCCGCCATCGCGCTAGCCTCTTGTCACGACAATGGAGGCAAAGGGAGGATCAGTAGAGTAGGGTATTTCCCTTTTACGTTTTCTTGATGTAAACTGACGGTGGGGCCGCTGCGTCGGTGACCATGCCGGCTGAGTACTAAAGTCCCAGTACTGGGCAAAAGACACTATTCCATTTCAGAAACAATACACTTCGAAGCCAAGGCACGGGGGCTTGCCCGACCTGCTTCTTCGTCGCAAATTCGTACCTGTTGTGAGTTGCGCGAGCTCACGCCACCGCTAGCGATGGGCAGGCAGCCAAGGGGCGTGCTAATTGGCATTAGAGCTTACCGGTCCGCGGCTTAGGGTCGACGCTCCTCCGTCGGCAACAACTCAGGCTCCGGCGGCGACAAAATCATCGGTGAGAAAACCACCACCACCACCACCACCACCACACCCGCCTTTTCCGCACGGGTCGTCTTGTTCTTCGACTAGCGTTGCAGCCCCGTCGTAGACACAAGTCGTAAATCCTAGGGTGTCGGCGATCTCCTACTACGCCCTCGTGGTGCTCGAGTGGAGGTCCCAAAAGGTTCACCTTGGGTCGATTTGAGTCCGCCTCGGCGTCCGTGTAACCTAGAAGGTCGATCAAGCACAACCTTCCACCAAAGCACACATTTTTTTTCTTTTTCCGTCCCGATTTGGGCGCACGACTGCTTTGGTCTGTGGCGGCGGCGAGACAGAGTTGATCACACCCAACATCTATGAGTTTGCCAGTGATCGTTCACGACAAGGGTTGCGAAGCAAGTCTTCGTGTGAAATTCCGGAGTCGCGTGATAGCCGATTGTTGAGCGGAGAAGACGGCGGGGGAAAGTCCAAAGCTTGCGGTTTTACTCCGTCGGTTTTGCCTCTTTCCCAGGGGAGGCATTGGCCAAACCTTCTGCTACGCACACCTGGCGTCCTCACGGAAGACTCCAGCTTTTCCATCCAACCAGACTCACATCATACTTGAAGCCACGACACGACGTTCAGAGGAGGAGAACATGAAGTGGGAGCAGCTTCAGAAGAATTTCGACACCATGTTCAGTCAGATGACTGAAATGAGTGAAACACAGAACCAGATAAAGGCTCAGCTAGATCTTTATGGTTCAGTCATGGATGAGTATTCCAAGGAACAACATACCATTTCCCATCAGGTCCAAGCAAATGGAGATGCCATTAGCAAGGTTACCCTCAGACAGATGGAGCAAGAATCCAGGCAACCAGCACTACCCAAGTTTGATGAGGAGCCTGGACTGGATGCAGCAGAAATGGATTCACTTATCAATGGACCACTGTTTGAGAATGTGTTTGCTAAAGAGGCCCATCCCAATGCAGCTACTGCATCACACCATCTCAAGGCAGATTATCAGTACACCATGCAACAGAATAGTAAAGGCAAACACAACTTTCCTCCAAGACAACCTAGAGCTGAAATTCCACAATACCAGTACAGACTAAGTGGCAGATACTCAGATGAAGACAAAGATCAGAGAATACCAAAGCATCTTCTGCCAAAGATGGATTTCCCAGATTTCTTAGTGGTGAATGAACTAGACTTACAAAGGGAACTATCAGATGAGGTTCTAAATGATCTAGCAACAGAAGATGAGCTCCAAGAGCAATTCTGTCAACTCTCCCTAAATGCCTTGACTACAAAAGAGTCACTCTCTTGCCTTAAATTCAAGGCCAAAGTCAAGGATAAAACAATGCTCATCCTGTTGGATAGTGGGAGCTCCCATAGTTTTGTCAGTCAACCATTCGTGGACATGGCACAAATTCCATTAGTCCCTATCCAACCAAAGATAGTATAGTTGGCCAATGGTGAATCCATCACTACTGAATTCATGGCAAAGAACATGGACATACAATATCCGACAATATGATTGTCCTGGATATGCAACCATATGATGCTATTTTGGGATATGACTGGTTACAGACCCACCCACAGATGACTTTCAATTGGGGGGCCAAGACTATGACATTTAGCCATCAGGGCCACCAAATCACTTTACGAGGTATCTTACCCCTCCCACCCACTATAACTCCAATCTCAACACCTAAAACTTACTAGACAGCCAAAGGTAATGATATCTGGGCCTTTGTCTTGCTAGAACCGACCCCACTATCTCCACCAGTCACCCAACCCAAACACACAACCCACCCAGAACACATCAACCTCCTCATCACCCAATACAAAGACATCTTCCAAGATCCCAAAACACTACCACCACATAGAATCTTTGACCATGCCATACATCTTCTTCCTGGAGCCATACCAATCAACAACAAACCATACAACTATTCTCCCCACCACAAAACCGAGATCGAGCACCAAGTGATGGACCTCCTTAAATCTGGCCACATAACCCATAACCAAAGCCCTTTTGCATCTCATGTACTTCTTATCAAGAAGAAGGATGGTTCATGGAGACTTTGTGTTTAGTACAGAAAACACAATGATCTCACAATCAAAAACATATTCCCAATGCCTGTGAAGAAATCTTGGAAGAATTGGCTGGAGACAAATTCTTCACTAAACTTGATATGAAAGTTGGATACCATCAAGTCAGAATGCAACCTGAGGATGAGTACAAAACAACCTTCAAAACACATCAAGGGCACTACCAGTACAAGGTGATGCCTTTTGGACTCACCAATGCACAAGCCACCTTTCAGTGCCTCATGAACCAAATCCTCCAACCCCTACTCAGGAAATCAGTATTAGTTTTCCTAGATGACATCCTCATTTACATCCCCTCCCTATCTACTCATGTGGATCATTTGCAAGAGGTCTTTGAGATACTAAGGAAGCATCAACTCTACCTCAAAGAAAGCAAGTGTTCCTTTGCCCAGGCCAACTTATAATACTTGGGTCACATCATCTCGGCACAAGGAGTCTCAACAGACCCAACGAAAATACAGAATATGCTCGACTGGCCAACACCAACTACAATGACTAAACTAAGGGGTTTCCTAGGTCTAACTGGGTACTACAGAAGGTTTGTCAAAGGTTATGGACTCCTCACCAAACCATTGACATCACTTCTCAAAGTCAAATAGTTTACATGGCCAAAGGAAGCACAGTAGGCTTTTGACCAGCTCAAGAGGACTATGACTCAGACACCTGTCCTGAAATTACCCAACTTCCAAGAACCATTTACAGTAAAAACATATGCTTGTAAAAACATATGCTTGAGCGCATAGATCGGACAATTTCTATTTCGTGTTCTTCATTTTTGGAGTTTTTTCCCGAAATCCTTTACGCCAGTTGATTTGATCCAAATTGAGCGATGATTCTCTAGGGATAGCTCCTCCATAGCTTTGGGATCATGCCCACAAAATTTGGTAGCTATTGGTGAAGATTTGGTTGTGAATCCTTGGAGTTTTGGGTGAAGGCGATTTGAAATCGCCCCCTTTTCTTCTCTGCCTGAGCAGTCGCGGACAGTCCGCCGTTGTGGGCGCGGATAGTCCGGGGATCGGGCTCCGGCAGAGGCTCTCGGCTGTCCTCTCTGCGTGACTCGCGGACAGTCCGGGACTGAGCCTGTAGCCGAACATAACTTGTCCAAAATCCTTTGGTTTTTGGGATTGTGTCGGCGGACAGTCCGACGCAAACTGCGGACAGTCCAGGCCTCCCCTGTTACCGGGCGCGAACAATCCGATGCACAGTCGCGGATAGTCCGGGAACCCAGCAGGGGCTCGAACAGAAACTTGTGTTTTCTGAGGATTTGACTGCGTACAGTCCGGCACTTTTCGCGGACAGTCCGCCGTGTCTTTTCTGTGTACTGTGGACAGTCCGAGACCCAGGGTCCGAACAGTCCGGGTTTTTGTTGTCTTTGCTGTTTTGGTCTTGGCTCTTCGAGGCGTGTTCGTCCAAGTTTTCTGACCGCTCTGCTGCACCTTTAGGACCACTCCTAAGGTGTCCACCTACTCGTTAGGTCGTGTGCGAGTCAAAGTTTTTGATGTTGCATTTTGGGTGTGATTTTGGGATAAGGGTCAAGCAATAGAACTTTCCGAAAGGAATTTTTATTTGGCTCCTATTCACCCCCCCTCTGGTCGCCGTTCTCGGTCCTTCAATTGGTATCAGAGCCGGTTAAGGATCAATCCACCTTACATGGTTCTTGATTCGCGAAGGCGACATGGAGCGAGGTGTTTGCAAACCTCCATTTTTCGATGGAACGAACTTCTCCTACTGGAAGGTGCGCATGTCCGCCTATCTACAAGGAGTCGATTTGAACATATGAGAGATTTGTGAGAATGAGGGCTATGGTGTTCTTGAGGCTCGTGTTGACCAACTCTAAACTTCTCAACACAACGCAAACAGTCGAGCACGAAGTATCCTCCTCTCGAGTTTGTCTCTTCCTGAGTTTGAGCGAGTCTTGAACCTCACTACGGCGAGAGAGATCTGGCAAACACTTGTACGATATCATGAGGGCAATCCTCAGATCAAGTCCAGACTCTTCGACACATACCGTAGGGAGTACGAGCACTTCGTACAGCTGGCTGGCGAATCTGTTGACGGGATGTTCACTCGCTTCCAATCTATCGTCAAGAAGATGTGTGCCAATCGGGCCAACTTGCCCTATGACGATCATGAGATGTCTATCAAGCTTTTGCATGCTCTTGATCGGAGGGTGTGGGAGATGAAGGTGGCTGTCATTCAGGAGTCACCAGGCTATAATGCCCTAACCGTGGACGAGCTGTTCAGCAAGCTCAAGTCCTCGAAGATTGACCACTAGACCCGGGCCAAGCTTGAGAACCCGTCGAACCCATCCATGGCGTTGGTTTCCGGCCTCGGTGGTGCGTCTTCTTCCTCTAACCCTTCACACTCTTCGTTCGCTTTGTCTTTGATATCTATGACAGAGGAACAAGTGGAGGCGCTTGGAGATGACAAGCTGGCTTTGGTCATCACTAGGTTCTCACGGTTTCACAACAACCGTTTGAACCGACGACGTGGTGGCGTGACCAAGGGGTGCTACCGTTGCGGTGATGAGGATCACTTCATCGCAAACTGCCCCAAGAAAGCTGCGGGTGACTTCACCAAGCGCAAGGACAAGCGCGAGCACCTCTTCGACGAGAAGCACAAAGCCAAGGGCGGCTTTCACCGGAGATCTGCGAAGAAGGTGCTTGACAAGGTGAAGGCCGATCATCGAGCCTTCCTTGCCTCCCTCAGCGACATCGAGTTCTCCTCCGACGGAGGCTCTTTCAAGGGACGACAATGAGTCGAAGGGAAAGGTTGAGGACAAGCTCAACGGCCTATGCTTCTACGCCGACGCCAAGCACGGTGGATTTTGCACCATGGCGATTGAAGAAGGCAAGGTCGGCGAGCGCAAGGACGACTCCGACACTCCCGAGGTATCACCCACCCTCGAATCTCTCTCTCTCGAGCTTGAGACTTTGACCGCCACCTACATGAGTCAGGATGTTGTGCTCAAGCGTGCGATTAGAGAGAGGAACGACTTTAAGGCGAAGTATCTTAGCTGTGCTTCATGAGCTAGATTTTGTTAAGTCGTCTGTGGTGGTTACCGAGGAGGTAGAGTGTGATGCTTGCGCCGTCCACATGTGTGATCTTGTCACTCTTCAGGACAAGTATGACACTCTACTTGAGGAGGTGAGTGAGCTGAAGGCTAGGCCTATCTTACTTGGTGCGTGCAAGTCTTGCTTAGGCTTGCGTTCTGAGCTGACACAGAGAGATGCTAGGATTACTGTGCTAGAGAAGGTGAGCTCAGATAGCACTAGAGAGTCGGATCGCTTTGAGGATTTGGAGCTTGAGATCGCGTCGTGCAGACACGACAAGATGCGTACCGAGGAAGAAAACACATACCTTTGCTCCATCTTGAGCTAGGTGTCTTGCCGAGAGCCATAGTTGGGGATGCTGCTTAGCCAATGCAAGCGAGCTGGCAACATGGGAGTAGGCTTTGCTATAGGTGGGAAGGATGATAGCATGTTCGGTAAGATCGAGGAGTGCAGTGGTGTGAGTGCGAGTGAGAAACCCACCACAACTCCCAAATTCACCAAGTTTTCCCCACCTAAGCCTACCGACCCTACCAAGCTACCTCTGAGAGATGGTGTGTTTGAAGAGCCACCTAAAACCACTCCACAGAAGCAAGTGTGGATTGCCAAACCGAACCATCTTCGCAACCCACTTGACACACTGTCTGACATCTCTAGTGATCCCCTTCCTAAGAAAGCGAGAGCCACCCAAACCAACAAGAGAGTGTCTACCAAGAGTGCGGTGAGGTACCACTGTGAGTATTGTGAGCGGGATGAGCATTTGGATGAGTTGTGCTTTAGGAGGAAGAGAGATGATTGGAGGTAGTTTGAGTTGAACAACCGGGACATGTACCACCCACCAGTTGGGGTGCGTGAACCGGAAGTTCAGAGGTGCACTACTAGGCCTAGAGGTGCAATGCCTCAAGGTGCTAGGCCTCAGGAGGCGAGACCACACGGTGGTCTTGCCCGGCGGGGTACCGGTCGTGACCCATACGACTACGGGCCTCGTGGCGGTGGCTTCACTCCACCCTTCTTTAGCAGACCACGTTTTCCCTATCGTGGTGATCGCTATCCCTCCGTGGGGCAGGAGATGTTTGGTTTTTCTCCTAACCCATTCTTTGGGCAAGTGGGACAACACTGGTATCCTTCATAGTTTACTAACCCCAGTGTTGGTCTGTTTGCTCACCCTATGTCTTTTTGTTGATTTAGGAAGGAGGACTGGAGGAGACTTGGCTTGTGGATTCCGGATTCTCATGCCATATGACCGGAAGTGCCAAGTGGTTCTCCAGCCTCAACCCCGTGCGCCACACCGAGTACATCACATTCGGAGACAAGAGTAAAGGTAAGGTTGTGTCCCGGGAGTCCAACTGAGTCAATTCGTCTTTTGTTCTCAAGGATGTTGCTTTGATTACGAATTTGCATTTTAACCTTCTATCGGTTTCGCAACTCCTTGAAGATGGTTTTGAAGTGAGCTTTAAGCCTAACTTGTCTCGGATTTTGGACTCTCGTGGTGATCTTGTTTGCCGGATTTTACCCTTCGGGAAGGTTTTTCGTGCGGATTTTTCTATCTCTTATGGAGCTTCTCGTTGTCTTATTGCCGGTTCTTCTTACGATCTTTGGAAGTGGCATAGGAGTTTGGGACATTTGAGTTTTGACTTGCTTGCAAGGCTTAGCTCAATGGACCTTATCCAAGGATTGCCAAAGCTAAAGTTTGAGAAGGACTTGGTTTTCCATCCTTGCAGGCATGGCAAGATGGTTGTCGCTTCCCATCCTCCGGTGACGGATATTATGACCAAACAACCCAGCGAGCTCTTACACATGGACACAATTGGTCTAGCTCGGGTTAGGTCGGAGGGAGGGAAGTGGTATGTTGTTGTAGTCGTTGATGACTACTCGAGATATTCTTGGGTGTTCTTTTTGGAGAGTAAGGATGAGACTTTTCCTTTGGTTTGAGATCTGATTTTGAGATTGCAAAATGAGCTACCTAAGAATGCCATGAGAGCTATCCGCAGTGACAATGACACAAAATTCAAAAATGCTCACTTTGCATCTCTTTGCTCTTCCTTGGGACTCGACCATTAGTTTTCCTCACCTCACACTCCCCAGCAGAACGGGGTTGTTGAGCACAAGAATCGGACCCTTGTTGAGATGGCCAGGATGATGCTCGATGAGCATAGGACTCCTAGGCGGTATTGGGACGAAGCACTCAGTTCTGCTTGCTATGTCTCCGATCGCATTTTCCTCCGTGCTTTCAAGAAGAAGACTTCTTATGAGTTGCGTTTTGGGAGACCACCCAAGGTAAGTCACCTACGGGTGTTGGGGTGCAAGTGTTTCATCCTCAAGAAGGGCGGTAAGTTGGACACATTTGAGTCTCGGTCTTCTGACGACATCTTTCTTGGTTATTCTACTCACTCTCGTGCTTATCGTGCTCTTAACCTTGAGACTAACCGAGTGATGGAGACTTTTGAGATTACTTTCGATGAGACTATGCCCTGTGTTTCCACCGCTTTTGAGCTTGCAGGTGATGATGAGGTGAACACTAGCATCTTTGTGGAGGAGGAGCAAGACGATGCCGATTGGGGTGATCCCGAGTCGACTCCACCGGTGGCCCCCGTCGACCCTGCGACGTCCACTTCGGCTCACGGTCCCGATCCGACTACTTCCTCTACATGGGGGCCGTTCGAGCAGCTTCCTCAGTCGGTGCCCGTTGCACCTGAGGGAGCACCAGCTGCTGTCGAGGGGGAGGCTACTTCTTCTAGGCAAGTTCCCCGCTACATCCAGCAGTAGCACCCGCCGGAGAACATCATTGGCGACATTGACCGTTGAGTCACGCGTTACAAGTCCTATCTCTCTCACTTTGCTCATTCGACTTTTGTCGCTTCTTTTGAGCCCGAGATGTTGGACACACTTTGATGGATCCGGATTGGGTTAATGCCATGCATGAGGAGTTAGAAAACTTTGAGCGAACCTGCGTTTGGGTTTTAGTTCCTCCACCACATATTTTCCACCCCATAGGTACCAAATGGGTTTTCAAAAATAAACAAAGTGAGGATAGGGTGGTAGTGCGCAACAAGGCTAGGTTGGTAGCTCAAGGCTTTTGTCAAAAGGAGGGAATATACTATGAGGAAATCTTTGCTCCCATAGTTCGTTTAGAAGCCATCAGAATCCTTCTAGCTTTTGCGGCTTCTAAGGGTTTCAAACTTTTTTAAATGGACGTTAAAAGTGCTTTCTTAAACGGCTACATAGAGGAGGAAGTGTATGTTAAACAACCTCCCGGTTTCGAAAATCCCAAGTTTCCAAACCATGTTTTTAAACTTCACAAAGCTTTGTATGGTTTGAAACAAGCCCCTAGAGCATGGTATGATAGATTGCGAACCTTCTTGCTTGCTAAGGGTTTTAAAATGGGATCGGTAGATAAGATATTGTTTCTCCTCAAGCAAGGCAAAGACACTCTCCTAGTCCAAATATATGTGGATGATATCATCTTTGGTGGTTCTTCTCATGCCCTTGTTGTCAAGTTTGCAGATATTATGAGCAGGGAATTTGAGATGAGTATGATGGGAGAGTTGACCTTCTTTCTCAGGTTGCAAATCAAGCAAACCCGGGAAGGGACATTTGTGCACCAAGACAAGTACACGAAGGATATCTTGAAGAAATTTGACATGGGTGAGGCAAAGCCTCTTTCGACGCCCATGTCGACCACGACTGCCTTGGATGCGGACGAGGAAGGAGAGGCGGTGGATCAGACGGAGTACCGAAGTATGATCGAGTCGCTCATGTACTTGACAGCGACTCGACCGGACATTCAGTTCGCAGTCTGCTTGTGTGCACGCTTTCAGGCATCCCCACGGACTTCGCACAAGCAGGCGGTGAAACACATCATGAGGTACTTGGGCTTCACTCCTGAATTTGGCTTGTGGTTTTCCGCTTCTTCCTCTCTTGGTCTTTGTGGTTATTATGATGCGGACTTTGTTGGATGTCGTGTTGATCGGAAGTCCACTTCTGAGACTTGCCAGTTTCTCGGGTCTTCTCTTGTGTCTTGGTCTTCTCGCAAACAGTCTAGCGTGGATCAGTCGACTTGTGAAGCTGAGTACGTCGCTGCCGCTAGCTGTTGTTCGTAGTTGATTTGGATGATTGCAACTTTGAAGGATTTTGGTCTTGTGCTTACTAAGGTGCCTCTGCTTTGCGATAGCACGAGTGCAATTAGTGTGGCCAAAAATCCCGTGCTTCACTCTAAGACCAAGCACATTGACATTCGTTTTCACTTCTTGAGAGATCACTACGAGAAGGGCGACATTGACCTCCGACATGTCGAGACCCACAACCAGCTTGCGGACATTCTCACAAAACCTTCGGGACATTCTCAAGTTGCGTTTTCGCGCCTTTGGGGCGAGTTGGGTGTTTGCTTCCCTTTTTAGTTGAGGGAAGCTCGTTGTGTATCATAGTTCTTTTTAGTTCTTATTTGTATTTTCTTTTACCTTCTTTTAATTGGTGTCTTTTTAGCTTTTAATTGGTGTCAGTTTGCATTTTGCATCTCATTTGCATTTGTGACATAGTTCATTTTAAGCTTCATACCTATAGCCGATATAATGAATCTATGCTCTGTTTAAGGTGCTTTATGTGTCTATGGTATTGCCTAACTTAGACTCTCTTTGATCTTTTGATATGCAATAGAGCTAAGTTAGAAAAGCTTTAAAATTGAAATGAATTCCCCATGTCACCTCTGAAATGACACTAGCATGTGTAGGCTTTTGAAGATCCTTCTTAGTTGTCTTGTATATAGCTTGTAACTATGGCTTTTCATTGTTTCATTCACTTCCATTGAGCACCATGCTTAAAATTGTTCTAAAATGAAATTGCTCTCTGAATTGTGAATTGGAAAGATCGAGTTGGGTCTGCATTGTGAGCACTTTACCGTGTGTTCGAGACTGCTTCCCATATGGGTGGAATTTGAGCAGTGTCGTGTATGATCGAAACCGGTGTGTCAAGTTCTTTGACTTCGCCCGGTTGGTAAGTGGCATCACCTTGCTTACAACCACTCGCATACAACTTGAAATGTGCCTAAAACTGAAATTTGGCTACAAAACTCTGAAATTTGAAAAATTCATTCAGTTGGGTCATTGGCTTGTTGTATGAACTTTGCTAGGGATAGTTTTACTTGCTATACATGAGATTGCTTTGAGATAGATCCTATCTTGTTTGCCATGTCTAGTTGTCTCTAGGAGGTGATACCCATTCCTTGCTCACACATGTAATGCTCTCTAAAATAGCTTCTAAAGTGATCTTAAGCTCAACTTGAGTCTTTGTTGGGCAAGTAGAGCTTTTCCTATTCTCACAGGATCACATCACTTAGAGCATTTATTCATTGTCTTAGCTCTATGTATAAAGCTTTTGCACTCATTTTGCTTTTCATGGCTTGTGGCCGAAATCTTGAGTTTTGAGCTTTGATGAGCTACATGTGTCAACAAGGGGGAGAAATGTGCATTTCATTCATATTCAACCAAGGGGGAGAAAATAGTGCATTTTCATACTTGCACTAGTCAAGGGGGAGAAAATGTGGTTTTTGAGCTTTGTTCTTCAATTGGTATCTCTTTGTGTACTTGGCTCTTTTCACCCTTTCTTGGTATCTTAACTATGCTTGTTCCCAGGGGGAGTTTGTGCTAGATGTGTTGAGCATTTGCCTCTTCTGGAGGGTCTCGCTTGCTTTGTTGGCTTCGACAGGATTCGATTGGCTTTTTTGAGCCTTATTTGGTTTAATTGGTATCTTTGAGCTTCTCTTGATGCTTCAATTGGTATTCTGAGCTTTGAGAGTTTTGATTGGTATCTTTGGCTTGCTAGCGGTGTTGAGCCCTTTTCTGCCTCTTCTTGAGGGCTAGCTTTGATTTTTTTGGTTGCGTCGAGCCGTTACCCATATCTTTGGGAACCAAGTTTTGGATGCGTTTTTAGCTTTCTTAGCTTTTTGGTCATTTGGAGAGCTTTAACTTGTGGCTCAAATCTGAAATGCACTTGTGTTGACAATGCACTCATTAAGGGGGTGATTGCGAACACATGGTGGATAAGTACCCATGATGTTCAGTTTTGTGATGAGTGATTGATCAACATTGGAGTGTTTCAGTTTGAGCGGTTATCACTAATCCTTTGCGAAAGAAAATGTGTGCCTGTCTATCGGCTTGTGGTGTATAGGTACTATGCCTAGTGACAGTGGTCAATGACGTGGAGAAGGTCGAGTAGAGGCTTGCCGCGCCGATGGACTGAGAGCGGTGAAGGGCGGAAGCGGGGCTCGGACTGAGGGACCATGGGCGTCGGCGGACTAGCTGTGGTGGCTAGTGCTTGGCACCGGCGAGTGCGACAAGACAGGAGACGACCGTTGTCGATTGGGTGGGTCTCAGGATGGGGTGTGTGATAATACTGATCATAAGCAACACCATGAAAAGTAGGAGCACTGAAGTGAGGATCCGGTGGAATACCATTAGCCGGGGAATGAATTTGGAAGGAATTCATTCCAATTTCATTCACCTGTGTAGTCGAATCATCATGGTGCCCGCTGGGCCGAGCAGCCGTGAAGCCGACAGATGAGCGCGCGGCGGCTGGCTCCGTGAAGATGGGCGGCGGAGGAAAAATTCCCCCTGCTGCCGAAGTGTTGTCGAGGAACGAGCGGTCCCAGTACTTGGTGAGCTTGTTCATCTTCAACGTGAGGTCGTCCACGACACCTTCAGACTCATGACACCATTCTTCGAGAGACCCGGTCGCCTTGGAGAAGACAGACATGCGCGCGTCGTTCCGCTGGTCGGATTCGGCGATGAGCGCAAATTGACGAACCTCTGAGTCGGTGATGCGCCGTTCCCAGTTGAGATCCGAGTCGTCGAGTCGCTTGGTGAAGGAATCGTCGAGCTCGGTGAAACGCTTCTCCCACGCACCGTGGTTGTCGGCAAAACGCGAGTCGAGCTTGCGGTCCGCCTCCGCGAAGCGTGCGTTGAAGTTGTCTGTCTGCTCCGCGAACAGGCGATGCATCTCATCGAGAATCAACTTGGATTCGGGATTCATGGCGCTCAGACGACGAGCGAATCGCGTGAAGTGTGGGTGGTTGGGAAGCGGTGGCGGCGATGGTGGAGACGAGCGATCCAGCTCGCGATTCCCAACCCGAATCAAACGCGTGCTTGGGAATTACGGAACTCGAGAATTGCAGGTTGCAAATCGAATTCGACGACCCGAAGCTGGTGCGATTCGATCGACGGATTGGAGAGTAGATTGAGGCGGAAGGGATCGAAAAAATGCTCTGGTACCAAATGTTAGCAGGAGCAATCGGGGGAACAGAGAATAGAGTTGGGGAGTAGTTGGATTGCTTGGAACAGAGGAAAGCTTCACAGAGTTATTAAAACTTGTTTGATCTTTGATACTCTCTCCTTCTCTCTCGGCCATACAAATACTACGCTCTGTTGCCACTCCGTTTGTGGGCTGACGGAAGTTGCCACTCCGGGCCTTGGATCCTCGAGCTGGGCCGTCGCTGCCTTGCCCCGCGCCAAGGCCCAGGCTCCACCACTTCGTCTTCGACTGGGGTCGTAGAGGTCACTGCTGACACTCAGTTCTGTATTGGCTGTTTGCTTGGTTTCTAGCCATTATTGCCTGGCATGAGCTGCGTACTCAGGCATCCAATTTAGAACGCAAGGGACCAGGATGGCTGACTGGGTGTCGGTGATGATTTGCCTAGAAGGCATCCAAGCAAACAAGCCTGTAAACCCTTGGCAGTAGGACGAAGTATATTTAGTAAACCAAATTAAAAATGCTGCTAGAATGTTGGTTTTGATTTTTGTGCATTTTATCTTTTCAGATCGTGGTAGGTTGTCATCACTCATCACTGGCGGGGTTCCCTGATGTCTGATGTGCCTCTCAAGAGCAAGACCTTTATGAAATGGATTATCTATCACAAGTCTGTTGGTGGTGGCTTCTTGTAGAGTTTCTGCTATCAAATCCTTTATTTTCTGTTGATTAGTTCAAGCACGAGTGGTTGTGTGTTTTGTATTGTTTGGGTCTTGGGTGGAGCCAAAATTCATCCGTATCAGATAGCCCTGATTTCTGAACAAGAATTGTAGAATGAAAATGAACTGATAGAGACTTAGGAAGATCGTATTTCAGTCAAATATTCATGGCCTATGTCAGTGTTTAATTGCTGTTTGGTTAATGTTCCATTCAGCTATATGGAATTAGATTGTTTGGAGTCTCTGTCATTGTTTTACTGAATATTTAACATTTACATTCAGTGTTGCGTTGGTTGACGTAGACAAGTGGTTTACATGTTCTGCTAAAAGGGTGGTGAGCTGATGACAGTAATTAGAGACTTAGGAAGATCGTATTTCAGTCGAATATCTTCTTTACTTTCCTTCGTTCCATGATGACTTTTAAGCACCTGGCGTGCCATCTATATGCTTTGGCTGCTCTGGGAATTAAAACATATATTTGTCAGACGGGCAGTGGAATTTTGTATGATAAATTGTGAGTCCAGGATGATTGATATAGCTCACTAGATAATTATCTGGCATCAAAATTATTCCTGTGATTAAGGTAAGACAGTTTTTAGAGAATTTTTAAGTTTAAAACTATGAAATGAATCATGCACAGGTGGTAGGTCTACTGCAGCTGGGTGCATCACCGTTGCCGGTCTGCAGCACACCGATTTGCAAGGGTTTCAGGCTTTCAGCTGGGCGAATAGATGATTTGATACAATTAAAGAGGCTCTTTATAAATTTCTTAAGCGAATCAAAAAAAATTCAAAGTAATTAACATGCATACAAATTATTTTATATGAATAGTAATTTTACATTTAGTTAATTTCTTATTAGTACTATTTTGTATATGTGTATTTAGTAGTTACTACTAACAAGTACTCCCTCCGTTTCAATTTATAATTCGTTTGACTTTTTTGACCCCAACTTTGATCACTCGTCTTATTCAAAAAATTTGTACAAACATAGTTAAATTTAAGTTATTCATATAGACTATTCATTAAATAAGTAAGCCACGCCAAAAAAAATGATATTTTACACAAAAATTTGAATAAGACAAGTGGTCAAACTTAGGGTTGAAAAAGTCAAACGAACTATAATTTGGAATGGATTAAGTAGTAATAGTAGTACTATGTTTATATACAGAGGTTCAAAATTTTAGTTTCGTTCTATGTCCAAAAATTCTTAGGACGGGCCCTGAGGTCAGTGGCACTGAAGGAATGACAAACTTTTGCACGGAATCAAATGTGAAGGCATTTTGTCTTTTCTCATCATAGTTAGGTAGTTTGACACCGTTAGTGATAAAAATGGACGGAATGGCGTGTTGAAAAAAAAGTTTCGAACGATGTCACCTATGACAATTTGAACTTTCCATTGGCTTGTAGGAAATTACAATCTTTTATAATGACATACATGTAAAAGTCTCATATTAAATTACTTCAGTTGTTTTTGCTCCATTTTGATTCTTTGATAGGAAATTGATGCCGGTGTGAATTTGATGAGCTCTGTCAACTTGCCCATGGCGTGGTGCCCGTGCGTTCATGACTTGCTACTTGGCTTGCTGCGCTCGTTCGATGCGTGCTTGCACTGGCTGGCTAGCTGCTGCTGAGGTTGGGCAGGAGAGGCCGAGAAGGTCATGCTTGCTTCAAGGCTGAGGTGCATGACCCGCCAGTGCGTCAACCCCTTCAGCTTGAGTTGCTGCCATCCAACCATGGCGACCTCAAGACAGAACAGAGGATACGAGAGAGAGAAGAGGAACAAAGATATCTCATATGTGGGACCCAAAAGAGCCGAGTCAGCCAAAACAAAATTATGATATGTGGGACCCACTATGCCATGTAGGATGAAACCACTGTCCAATACTGGCTCCGAGGTGGAACCGTAACTGGTATTATGTTTAAAACCGGACTTCATGTAAAATTCTGTTTTCCGTAATCTCTCCAACTTATCAGATGCGGAATATGTTGTTTTAAAAATAGCAGCATTAAAACACCAACCCTAACAAATCAAAACCCATCCGTAACCTCACTCAGTAATAGAGCAAATCACAGGACAGTAACAGAATATAGGAACGTATTTTCTTCTTGACAAGGGTTGATGTATGTTCCATTTCATAAGAGGGAACCTATACAAAACTGTAACTCCTACTTGTACAGATTCTACAATCTTCACATGGCAAAAATCTAAGAACAACCAGACTAGCTTCCTTCATATAAATTGTCTATCACACAATCGAATTCAAGAACAGTATAGATATGGATGTCACTCTCCCTCTTATTCTTAACGAATATCATACGCACCTTACATAGTACGTTACTGGTTTTTTCTCTTGGACGAAGAGGATTCAGAAGTTTGGGCAATCAACAGTTGCTCATAGGGCTCATGAAGTAAATGCTTAATCTTCTCCCGCAGCGTATCCCTAAGCATAGGCCGAACCTTCCATTTCATCTCACGACCACAGGTACAATTAAATTCTTCAATAAATATAATCAAGGATTGGTTTGGTGCCATGGTGGAGTTTCCTTCCACAGATGTCAGAAAAGCCCAATATTTATTGATGTACCTCCCCATGTATTCCTCTTTCTGTTTGCTGAGCATGTCTACTATTTCTTCATCATAAAGGGGATGATAGCTAATTTCCTCAATAAAAAATGTGTTATTTAAGATGAATATGTACTTCTGGCCATTTTTATCTGGGAACATTCTTCCTGCATCTTTCTTAAGCTTGCAGACCCAACAATTCCAAAGCTTCATTACCATGCTGACCCAGAAATCCCCAGGCTTCATTACCATATCTCTGCTAAACAATTCAGTAACGTCTATAAGAAATAGAGTTGATGGATGAATGGTAAATTCTTTGCTTCTATGCACATCAATTGCAGTATTCTCAATTATGTCCATGAAAGCATACACCATATTACGAACAATGAGATTATCAACATTATCTTGAATGAGCCGAGGCCTGCCAAAAGGTAATTGCTGAATATTGCATACGATGTCCACAAGCTCCCCAGAGATAAACAACATATGTGGAATTCGATCTGAAGTCCATTTTGCATCCCTGAATGAATGTGCAACATCAAGGAGCATCTTTATGTGTTGCCACACAACCTTTGCAAAGTACTCCTCTTTCTGTTCTTGGCATAACTGTGAATTCTGCTTATCTAATTTGTCACAAATCAAACAAATGAGTTTGGTAACAATTTTCATCTTGCAGACCGAACCCTTGGTCAACTTAGAAGCATCTGCGAAGCCTTCTGGGTATGCGTGGAAGTCCCAGATTAAATCAGAAAATCTGTTTCACAGATAAAATTCCAGCTTTAGAATGTACTGCAAAGTGCAAATCACGTATGTACGTACACATTTAAGGATCTGTTATCGTCCTAACATCGATTCAACTACACATTACATGACATGTGGCAACAAACAGACTTCAAAACTGTTGGACATCAAACCCATGCCAGATTATATGTATCCACAGGAAACAATCCTGGATATCCATTTTATGGTTATCTGGTGTGCTACATGACAGTTCACTCTGATGCGTTACTTCCCGTTTCATCACCGCAGTTTTAGAAAGACTATTATTAAATTTCCAAAGCTCATAATTGTACTTTTGACATTTATTTGAAAAATCGGACTTCTTAGTTTCACAAGGATCAAACTTGGGCTACGAGAAGGTTTTTGTTTGCACCAGGCTTGGGAAATGACAAGGTTAATTGACTTTCAAAACTAGTTTCTCCTACACCAAATGGACTTGTATTTGTAAGTAGATAGATAGATAACACACATAAATGACGAAGGGCTTAAGAGGAGCAATTACTGTTGGCTCCAACCCTTTCGTGGTGTATATGACAGATATACACGGATCAGAGCTTATCCACTTTTTTTTGACAATTTGTGGGTCTTGAATGTAATTTTTGTTAGCTAAATGTTGTTCATTATCTTTGTTACTCGTGAAGGGCAGAGCTACAGGACAGTTTTCTTCACTTGTTGATCCTCTCCTAGTTTAATGATTAGAGGAGCTCCTGCGTTTCACAACTAGAGCTGAGACGATTAACATTAGCAACATCAACTAGCAAGTTTCCTTTGAATTGAAAAGGTAAAATTATGTTTGGATAAGCATTTGACTCGAATGGGAGCATACAGTACAGTTTGTTGTTGACTCGAACTATTCACTGAACAGGTAGACAGACGGACATCACTAGTCTGACAGAAGCTACGGGCAAATAAATTAAAGGAGAAAGAAGACGATTGCAAACCTTCGGGCATCAGCTTGAACAGTGCATCTGAGGTTCTCCACGCGAGCAGTTTCAAACAAGCGAGGAAAAATCTTCCACAGCCGGAGTAAAAAGTTGGGCTCGATGAGGATACGGGCACCCCCTGCTTCCAGAATGGCGACAGAGGAGCACTTGTCGATCCAAAGAGAGGAATAATTTAGCGGCCCCTCCCTTTCATCATCCGTACCGCTCGATTCATCCCCTCGGCGAAATGGAGATGAAGAGGGTGAAGGAGGGGCGGCGACCGCAAGGTTTTTCTCAGCCATGGAGCTGACGAGGGCATCGAGGCCTGCCTTCACCTGGTTCAGATCTAGTATGCCTCCGTTCTCGGAGAACCAAGCCCAGATCGCCGGGAATTCCCCAATCGAGAGGAGATTCCTCAATAACCAAATCAGAAGGGCAACAAGGAGAAGGACTACCGCCGACAAGACGTAGAAAGGCCGCGGCAGGGCCGATGGCTGATGTAGAATGGGTGACGCCCAATCGCGGGCGTGGCAGAGGATGACCTTGAAGACCGCTCGGTGGCGGAGGAGGGATTGGGGAAGAATTAAATTGAACATGGTTGCTCGGGGGGGGGAGGCGGCGGAAGTGGGGGCCACCTCTGCGCGATGCGCCGCCGCCGAGCACCTCCCGCGCAACGCGCCGCGATGTGGAGGGGAGCGCGGACGTCGCGCGACGGGGAGGGGAGTGGGGGCGGCGCCGGCTGCGGTAGGCTGGGAGGGGGGTTTTGACTGCTCCAGCGCCTCTTCTCAGCACGGAAGCATATCCCTTCGTTCCTAAATAACAGTTTTTCTTACTTCCGAGAAATTAAATTTATATAAAAACTATTAATATTTATAATATAAAATTAATTTTATTTGATAGATTTTTTAATCTAGTTTTTAATAAATTTATTTAGAGACATAAATGTTACATATATTTTATATAATTCTAATCAAAGTTGTGACATGAAAACACAAAATGATGCTTAATAAGGATACGGAGAGGGAGTAATTAAGTAAGTGAGTGTTTTAGTGTTTGGTGTGCATCTGACTACAGAATATTGGATGATGTACGTCGTGACTGGTTCCCCGTCTGCACCGTTTTGTTGTATGAATTGTTTAGTCCATTCCTTGTTTGGTCGGTGTTTACGTCAGATTTTGGGTTTAGATGGCAGAGATTGGTATGATTTTTCGAAGCCAAATAGATCTTTTGGCATTAGTTATTTTATATACAAAGGGTTAGCTACTTTAAGACTGGCTATTTGTTGCAGATCGGTATGTCGTAAAAATTTATAAGATCGGGAAGATTTGCACTAGGAGATATACGAGGTATATCGGACACTACGTGAAAAGAGAAGGGTAGAGTTCAAGTTATTTATAGTTATAGTCTTATAGAAAGATTAGTATACTTTTCGGTATTTGGTTTTCATATTCGGCTAGAACTTGGTTTAATTTGAACCCATGATATAATAAATATGTAAGTATGTAACCCTCGTTATTGTAAAGGACATCAATCCAATCAAATACAAACTGACTTCACGTCATCCCTTAGGAGTATGAGTACTATAGATCTCGGTTAGTAGGCTTTGTTCATGGTACTAAAGTGTACATCTTGTTTGTTTAACATGTCGATATCGACTGTTTTAGCTTATTATATGTGATTCGACAAACACATCATGTATTCTTTGAGATTTCTGATTGGTTTATGTATGTTGTCTTGATACTGTAACAATCATGTAATTAAGATCTGTTAATCTCTTCTAGAGGCTTTATGATGGTTGTAACGTATCAGATTGTCATTTGGATTCAAAAACATGTGAGTTGATAGATTTTAATTGTGTGAATATGATAGTTACTCAATGATATGCATACACAAAAAGATAGTCAATCTTTATACGTGTTGTGATCCTTTACTTTGATTAAAATATCTAAAAGTTTTATGATTCAATGTCCTCATTTAGATGTAATTTTACTTTCGATGTATGCAATTGGCTTCCTCATTGGTAGAAATAGCTGATTCCTTAATCTGTGTTTGGGATGCTTTGGGATGACGACTATCCAATCATTAACCTTGTGACTTGGCTATTTGAGCCTCATATTTTGGAGCTCCTTGTCAATTGCAGCGTTAAATTGACTGGCACACATCGGGTTGCATCTAGTGAACTAGCTTGCTGAAGAGGCCTCGCGGATCTCCGACCACCTCTACTGAGATCCATCTGGCCTAAAAGTGTGTTGGTGTGAAGACACACATTTTTACATCAACATATTTTTTTGGCACGCTCAATGGGGCCCAGAATCATCGTCAATGTCATGACTCCGTCCAGAGAAATCTAAGTTCCACTTGAAAGAAAAGCCAAAGTATTGACTTTGGTCAGAGCTAAAGAAACAAGACCTGTTGACCCAGGAGTACAAATGACAGCTGAATAATACCAAGAAGTCAAGATGAGAAGGGAGAAGCAAGGAAGGCAGATAGAGCAAAAAGGATCATATAAGAAAGCTCTCATATGTCTTCGGGTCACATCTCACATTCTTTTGAACAAATGGCAGCGACAAAAGGAAAAATAATATGAAAGAAGGCTTGAAGAGAGACGATATCAACAAAAAAATGTAAGAAGAAGCTAGAGCTCAATGGAATTGTCCCTTCTTCATACATTGTTGGAATGAAGGATTGAGATTACCATCTAAGAGAAACTACCTTGAGTGTAGTGATCAATATAGATAGTTCACGACATAATGGAATATCAATGTGTAGATCGACGCATTTTAAATCACAGAGTTCATGATCGACTCGGCAAGAGAGTTGATGATGAAAATTGGACCGAGGACAAAGCAAAAGAGTATGTTTGGCAAGATGGTTAGTGGTGTCCTAATGGTCTTATGAAAAGCCAAAAGAGAAGGGTGCAATGTCTGAGGAATAGAGAGTTAGAACAGATCAAAGAACCCAGACAAACACAAATATGGTGTGTCAGACAAACACAAATATGGTGTGTCAAACAAACACCTGAATCAAATAATCCATTAGCTAATATTATGACTTTTTCTTTGCCTGTTGAGTTCAAAGCACCAACAAATCAGAAAGTGTATGTAGAATCATGGACCCTTGTGTTTAGACGATTAACGACAATACTAGATCACTATAACTAACGTGTGTTTTGCAGAGGCAAAATTGTTAATGTTAGGTCATTAGTGATGCAATTTGAATGGGCTTAATGGATATTCATGCCCCCAAGATGGAAATCGTTTCGGTTGCAAAGGATGAAGATACAAGTTGAAGACTAGGCTAGTTCTTAGTGTCGTAAGGTTGAGAAGGGCACTAAGTATAGCTAGGGCTTTTGTTTTTCCTTTGACCGTACTATAAAGGGGGGTATGAGATTAGTAGCTTGACCTAGGAGAGTTTAGGAAAGTGGGTATATGCACACTTGTCACAACTAGTCCTAGAGACCTTGCTTTCAGCCCTTGGTAAACCCTAAGAAATGGTAGGAGCAAAATCCCTTGAGAAACCCCAGCGAAAACAGTTGTTTTAGAGGGAGAAAGAGGCTCTGGACCACTCTGCTTTGTGGGCGTCGGACCATAGGAGAGTAGTCCGACGGTCCCTGACTTAGGCAGATTTCCAGCTCGAGGAGCTCCGGACCACCTGTCTGGAAAGCACCGGACCATAGGAGAGTGGTCCGGTGGCTTCGTTCAGAGACAGAGAAGGCTCCGGACTAGTCCGACGGTTAGTCCGACGCCTCAAGACAGGAGGTTGAGTTTATGCAGAGAGCTCCCTGGCTCCGGACCAGAGCGTCGGACCTGGGCACCGGACCAAGGAGAGTGGTCCGGTGGTGTGTAAAAGTGAGAAAGGTTTTCACTCAGAGAGCACCGAGGCTCCGGACCAGAGCGTCGGACCAGAGCATCGGACCAAGCAGAGTTGTCCGACGGTGCCTGAGTTTGAATCCAGAGTGAGCTCCGGACCAGTGTGCATGGTCCGGTGGTATGAGCTCCGGACTAGTCCGATGGCTTCGCAGAGAGAAGAAAAAGTAAAAAACGGTTAGTTTTGGAGGTGGGGACTATTTATAGTTGCCCCCTTGGTCCTTAAAGGGGCTCTTGGCCATTGTTTCAGCTGGTGACACCTTGAGAAATCCTTTGGAGAGCCAAGAGGCTAGTGAGGGAGAGATTAGAGAGAGTTCATCTTGTTCTTCCCTCCTAGAGTGATTAGGAGTGACTTGTGTGCATCCATCCACCTTCCTAGCCTTGAGTGGGTCAAGTGAAGGTCTTGTGCTTGTTACTCTTGGTGTTCGACAGCACCTAGACGGTTTGGTGGTGTTCGGAGGAAGTGACCGTCGGGAGATTGTTGGCGGCTCTTCTCCAAGCTTCTGTGATCGGTTGTGGGCGATTCACCGAGCCGGAGTGGCGAAGAATCAGCCCGTAGAGAGCACTCTACCCTTGTGCGGGTAGAGGGGGAGCGATACCTTGCGAGGTGCTCCAACGAGGACTAGGGGGCTGTGTCGACACCTCGATACCTCGGGAAAAAATCGTTGCGTCACTAAGAATTTCTTTTCCCTAGCCCTTTACATTTCCGCATTACTTTTCGTATTGTTTTTACTTTACCTACTAGAATTGCTTAGGTTGTTGTTAATTCCCATGAACTGCTACCGCTTTCTAGTTAGGACCCACGGATCGTAGGCACTAGGGGTGATTGGCATTTGATAGGTTTTCATATTTGCTTTAGAAATTTAAAACAAGCCCAATTCACCCCCCCTCTTGGGCATCTTGATCCTTTCAGTGTATTCAGACTTTGATGAGTTAGAATATGAGGAATTTGTTGCTGAAGGACCGAGAACGGCGACCAGAGGGGGGGGGGGTTATGAACAAATATGAAGCTAAGGCAAACGAGATTATACCTCGCGGTAAACCTAAAATTCTGATACCAATTGATGAGGAGTGGCCTGATCTTTCGTGAGGTAACTGGTAAGTTTGATCTGTGGAGAACTCGACGTTGGCGATCCGGCTTCAAATCAGACACGATTCAAACCCTGCAACCGTTACACCACAGCTCCATTGGTTATCAACCAAGCACAACTTGATTGACCTCGCCAAGAAGGCTGTTCCTGCAAGCGAATCGAAGGATATAAGCAAGAAGGTATAAACACGCAATCTGAAATTGCAAATATGAGTGATGCGAATATCAATAGAGGTTCAAGAACTCGGTTCCAAAAGACTAATCGACACAGTGGAGAAGATCAAGAACGAGGGGCCCTAGATCACTGTAAAAGGACTAATCGACACAGTTACAATGAATGATTCAGTTTCTCGATGGAAAACTAAACTCTCAAACAAAACCCAAACCCTAACGAGAGCGGCGGTGGTGGCAGCTGTTTATATAAGTCTAAGGGTCGTCGCCACCCCTGGACGTGCCCACCTAATGGGCTCAACAACGATACACGGCCCAACGGACCAAAAACAATGATGCAGCACCGGAATGGATTTTGGACGCTGACTTGTTTCAACGTTTCCCGATGACTCAGAAGAAATTTAGACCTCAAACCAACACCATTGGTTTCCTTATGAAATTGTCTTTCCATCCGTGGTCAACCATAAAAAACGGAGTCCGGATGCGTCCTGGGCGTCCGTTTTACTCCTTGCTGGTCCTTGTAACACCCTAGGTTTTAAGATTGCATTGCATACCACTTTATGAGCATGAGCACAAGCATTATTGCATTCATGCATTTCCATGATCATATTAAATGATAACCTTAGTGATCACCTTGTTTTGGTTGTATGTATGTGTTAACCTACACTTACCTTTAAGTAAGTTATACTTGTATAACCAAGTGCTTGATGTTTTGATAACTAATGACCACCTAGAAATACTTAGGGATGCTAATGGAACCATGTTTATGTTCATGATCAAGTCCAATTAGGCTTCTAGGGTTTAAGCTTTAATGATTGACCCTAGGAACCCTTTTGTTTGATTTAACAAATTGACCTTGTTAATGACTTTGTTTGAAAAAGTTGGTTTAAGCAAAGTTGTAGATTTTTTAATTCTGAACAAACTTTGTTTAACCACCTTGAGGTGATTTGGATCCTAAAATACCCTAATTGGCCAATTAAGGCTGATTTGGGGGCTGTTTTAGTTCTCTGAAATTGCTTAAGTCCTAAGTGGCTTTCAGTTTGAATGATGCCTTGTTTGAATGCTTGTAGTTTGAAATCTAAACCGTTTTAGTTCAAACAAATTGCACCGAAGTTGGAGTTCAACTATAGCTCTACAAAAGTGTGCAATTGGTTGAAGCTAAGACGGGAGGATTAGGGAGTTAATCACGTGGCAAGATCGGCCGTCAGTCGGCCTGATTTCACGTTTGAACGGGGGAAGCAGCGCGCCGCTCGGTCGGTGGCTGACCTCGTTAGGCATTGCGCGCCGCGTGGCAGCCATACACCGGCGTTTGGCCCGCGCCTTGGATGCCCGCACACTCCACCTCGCGACCGAACACATGAAAGGATAAGGATGCCCAAGAGGGGGGGGGGTGAATTAGGCTCTTTTTAATTTCTAGACAAGAATTAAAGCTATCAAGAGCCAATTAACCCCCTAGTGCCTACCGATTGTGTGCTAGCTAGAAAGCGGTAGCAAGCATATTGAAAGCGAAACCTTCCTACACAATTCTAGTATGAATTGAAAGACAAGTGCGAAAAGTAATGCGGTATGAAAGAGCTAGGGAAAGATATGCTTGCCACGGTGATGTTTTGCCGAGGTATCGAGGAGTCGACACTCCCCCCTAGTCCTCGTTGGAGCACCTCGCAAGGTATAGCTCCACCTCAATCCCGCGCAAAGAATGAGTGCTCTCTATGGGCTGATTCTTCGCCACTCCGTCTCGGTGAATCGCCCACAACCTTTCACAAGTCGATGAAGAAGGGCCGCCGACAATCTCCCCGGCGATCACCTTCCTCCAAGCACCACCGGACCATCTAGGTGATGTCGATCACCAAGAGTAACAAGCCTCGATCTTCGCTTGACTCTCTCAAGCTTCACAACTAGAGGATGCACACTTGAACTCTTGGATGAACTAGAGGAGAGGATGGATGGATTCGCGAATCACTCTCTCTCTCTAGGGCTCTTTCTCTCTTCCCAACCTTCTCAAGAACTTTAGCAACTGAAATGAGCAAAGGCAAGGTGGGAGAGAAGGGTGAGGAGCTATAAATAGCCCCCCCAGAAAACTGCCTCGGGCTGCCACTTTAAGTTGGCGACGGACGCTCTGATGCCTAGGCGACGGACGGTCTGTCGCCTTGCCCAACGGCTAGTTCTGCAACATGTTTTAGGCGACGGACGCTCCTACGCAGTCCGACGGACGCTAAGACACCAGCGTTCGACGCCCCTTGCTGAGTTGCTCTGAAAACAACCCCACTCGAAGGCCGACGGACGCTACCCTAGCGTCCGACGCCCTCTGAAATTCAGGGGCTCACACTGGGCGGCCGACGGACGCTACGTCAACCTAACGTCAGCGTCCGACGCCATCGTCCGACGCGACAGACAGCGTCCGGCGCCTTCACACTCAACGTCCGACGCCCAGAAAACTTCTTTTTCAACTCTGGTTTTCGTCGTGATGAATTCGGAAGAAGTTCTTGGCTATCTTACGGTCACCAAAGGCTTGCTTAGAGCTAAGGAATTCAAGTGTGCACCACACCTAAGTCATGAAGCTTTCCTAAGTCAAGCTACTAATCTCATCCCTTCTTTATAGTACGACCAAAGATCAAATAGAAGCCCTATCTATTTCTATGTGCCCTTCATCACCTTATGGCACTTAGCCTATCATTCTAGGGTCTTCATCATGTCTCTTTGAAAACCGAAACGATATCCATCTTGGGGGCTAAGTGATAACCATTTATGTCCATTCATGTTGATCACTATGGCTAAGCTACGCATAGCCTCTGAAAAACACACGTTAGCCATAATAATCGCTAATTGTCGTTAATCATCAAAACCAATAGGGCCATGATTCTTCAATCTCCCCCTTTTTGGGGATTGACGACAATAACTCCTCGAGTATGGATATAAGAGTGAAAGGTTAGGATTTCAAGTGACTTGAAAAGGTTTAGCAAGGGTTAGTGAATGAGATTGAACAATACTTGCTCATCCTTACCAACCCACAAAACGTGGTACTCATGAATATGAAATGGAATTTTGGTATCTCATGATATTCTCTCATAAGTATCAGAGTAAGGCGCGGAAGCTCAATAACCATTAGATCATAGAGACATATCATGAACAAGAGACAACTCACAACATATATTAGTGAAAAACAAGAGTATGTCTCACAAGCACAAGTATCTCACAAGCATCATTCATCACACAAATGCACAATAGATAGACATGATGACATGATTACGGGGGAAATAAAATCACACAAAGAAACGAATCCCTCCCCCTATCTCTATACTCGACCCTCTCTCCCCCTTTGGCGTCTAGCACCAACAACTAAGCATCTGGGGCGGGAGAAGAAGGCGAAGAAGCTGCAGCCTGACGATCGAGCATGATGAAGTCCTGAAGATCTGACTCGTCTGACTCAACATCTGCCTCGGCCTCTACAGGTGTAGGCGCAGCTGGGGTGACCTCTGGAGCTGCTGACTCAACTTGCTCCCCTTGAGGCTCAGCTGGTGCCTCTGACGGTCCTGCCTCTGAAGTAACGGGTCTGGGAGCCCGACGAGTGAAAACTCGAGGCGGTGGAGGAGTAGACACTGCCAAAGCGACTAGAGACACTGCTGCAACGAGCTTTGTTGGCTGTGACTGAGGTGGAGTAGATACTGCCACTGTAACTACCTCATCCTTCTCCTGTGCTTGAACTGGGGCCTCTGACGCAACTGCCTGAACTGCTACTGAGATAGCATCTGTCTGAACTGCAGCTGGAGGAGTGGTGACGGTCTGAGTAGACTGATCTAGCGCGATCTCCGACCAGGCAACCGAGGAAAGGTAAGTGTCTGTCGCCGGAGGATCCACCTCAACTTCTGGAGCTCCTATGTCTGGCTGAGCGGCTCCTGGAGAGTCATCTCCTGTGATCTCCAAGTAAGAGGCCGAGAGGTCTCGCGAGGCCTCTGCAATAGTAGTTCCCCGGATAGGTGTAAATATGTGCAACGGGCCGGCCCGGTCCGGCACGGCCCGGGCCCGGTTAGGCACGTGAGCCATGGGCCGTGCCTCCCAGGCCACCGTGCCTACTTGCAGGCCCAGGCACAGCCCGTGGGCCATTTTTTGGGCCAGACCGACCCGAAAAGCACGAGGCCCGCACCATGAACGGGCCGAGCTGAAGCATGTTTTATAGAAAACCCCTTATTTAATGCAGAATTCAGTATGTTTTTCAGTGCAATTCTATATGAGCTCCCTTGCTAGCGGGCCGCTATCATGCCTCCTGTTGAAATTGTGTCGTGTCGTGCCGCCCGACGTGCCGAGGTGACGGCCCAGGCACGGCCCATAGACTGTGTCGTGCCGTGCTCGGACTGGGCCAAAATTTTGGGCTTCATTCCGTGCCATCGTGCCTCGGGCTGCATGCTCATATTTAGATAGTTGTGAAACCTGTCTGAAGCTCGCCGGGCGAAACTAACCATGAGGACACCTGGGTCCTCGGAGATTGGCACTCTGGAGAAGCTGGTGCCTGGTAGGGTGGAACAATTGGTGCCTGACTCTGCTGTCCTCTGGACGGTAACGCTGGAGTCGGTACCACGACCACTGGAGGCTGCTGCTGAGAGACCCCGGACAACTGAAGCAGAGGAGTGACGGTCTGTCCGAAGGTTGAGCCAAGAAGACGCTCAAGAAGCATAGTCTGAGTCTTCTGAATTTCAGCCTGCTGCATCTGATAAGCTAGGAACTGGCGCTGAAACTCATCCTGCCTGGCCTGGGTCTAAGCCTGAGTGGCGAGCTGCTGTGCTGTAAGCCTCCGAACCTCTGTATCCTGTCTCCTTTGCTCCTCTACCTGTCGTGACTGCTCGTGCTACATGCTCGCAAGGAGAGTAAGAATTGTGACCTCTGAGGTGCCTGAAACTGGAGCTGGAGTTGCACCTGACCCTCCTACCTCATGGTCATGAGACATCGGTGCGTACTTGGGCATAGGCCTGTAGTCATCGTCTGAGCTGTCAGAGGCTATGTCTTCTCTGTAGGTAGCTTCAACAGCTGTGTCAATCTCTGCATCAAGATCCGCAAGCTGTGCCTGGGCAATCTGCTCAATGGCAGCATCAGTGTCCTCTGTCGACTGAGGTGGCACACCCGCCTGTCTGGTGCCTGGACGGTACACTCTGCTAGGACGAGGAAGGTTCCCATGGATGACCAACTAGCTCATCGAGTAGGCGGGATACTCAGTAGCTGACCTCGTAAGAGTGACTCACAGAGATCCAGATCGAGTCATAGCCACTATCAGGTAGGAAATCCAATGTGCAAATTGTAGCTACCAGTGACCTCTGAACCCTGCAGCTATGATATCCTCTAGCTCGTTGATGATCAAATCCCATAGATCAAACTTTTCCTTCCGGATGATATGAGCAAGAAGCCACAGCTGAAGACGGGTAATAGTGTCCCGAGCTCCAATCCTGGGAAGAATGGTACGTTGAAGAATCATGACCCTAGTTGGTTTCGGCGATTAACGACAATTAGAGATTATTATGGCTAACGTGTGTTTTGCAGAGGCTATGCGTAGCTTAGCCATAGTGTTTAAGGAGAATGGGCTCTAATGGTCATCACTTAGGCCCCAAGATGGATATCGTTTCGGTTTTTAAGGAGACATAATGAAGACCCTAGAATGATAGGCTAAGTGCCATAAGGAGATGAAGGGCACTTAGAATTAGATAGGGCTTCTCTTTTTACCTTTGACCGTACTATTAAGAGGGGTTGAGATTAGTAGCTTGACTTAGGAAAGCTTCATGTTTTAGGTGTGGTGCACACTTGACTTCCTTACCTCTAAGCAAGCCTATGGTGACCGTAAGATAGCCTAGAACAACTTCCATTCTCATCGCGACGAAAAACAGAGTTGTCAAAATCGCTTTCTGGGCGTCGGACGCTCCTGGCAGGGGCGCCGGACGCTGTCCGTCGCGTCGGACAAAGGCGCCGGACGCTGGGTGTTTGAGTCCACAGCGTCCGTCGGCCTTCCAGAAGGGTTGTTTTCTGGCTAAGTTTTTCAGGGTGCGTCGGACGCTGTCCGTCGGCCAGGCGTCGAACGCTGGGAAGAGCGTCCGTCGACCTTCCAGAGAGGGTGTTTTTCATCCTTAGCCAGAACCCAGCGTCGGACGCTGTGGTTAAGCGTCCGTCGCCCAGTGACGTAGCATCCGTTGCTGGGAACAGTGTGTCAGAACTAGCCGTTAGACAGAGGCGTCGGACCGTCCGTCGCCTAGGCGCCGGAGCGTCCGTCGCCTCAACTATGAATAGAAACTAGCCGTTGGGCATGCGACGGACCGTCCGTCGCCTAGTCGACGGAGCGTCCGTCGCCAACTTAAATTGCCAGCCCGAGGCAGTTTTCAGAGGGTCTATTTATAGCCCCTCCCACTTCTCTCCCACCTGGCCTTTGCTCATTTGAGTTGCTGAGATTGTTGAGAAGGTGGGGAAGAGAGAAAGAGCCCTAGAGAGAGAGAGTGATTCGCGAATCCATCCATCCTCTCTCTAGTTCATCCAAGAGTTCAAGTGTGCATCCTCTAGTTGTGAAGCTTGAGTGAGTCAAGCGAAGATCGAGGCTTGTTACTCTTGGTGATCGACATCACCTAGACGGTCCGGTGGTGCTCGGAGGAAGGTGATCGCCGGAAGATTGTCGGTGGCCCTTCTCCATCGACGTTGTGATCGGTTGTGGGCGATTCACCGAGCAGGAGTGGCGAAGAATCAGCCCGTAGGGAACACTCATCCCTTGCGCGGGATTGAGGGGGAGCTATACCTTGCGAGGTGCTCCAACGAGGACTAGGGGGAGTGTCGACTCCTCGATACCTCGGCAAAACATCGCCGTGTCAAGCATCTCTTTCCCTAGCTCTTTATTACCGCATTACTTTCCGCATTTGTCTTTCAATTCATACTAGATTTGTGTAGGAAGTTTTCGCTTTCCATTGCCTTGCTACCGCTTTCTAGCTAGGACACACAAGCGGTAGGCACTAGGGGGTTAATTGGCTCTTCATAGGTTTAATTCTTGTTTAGAAATTAAAAAGAGCCCAATTCACCCCCCTCTTGGGCATCTTGATCCTTTCATACGTCTCAGTACCTCGTGGAGAATCCGAGCAAGAGGAGTGAGGTCTCTCGGTGTACGGCTCGAACCCTCTGAGAAAGGCAGCTGGAAGCACGACCTCACGTAGTCTATAGATGGCACTATCCCATCGTGAGGTCGACGAGATGCCTCCTGGTCCCCGTAGCACAGACTGTGAATCCTCGTAGGAGAGGACTCTAGGTGGAACAGCTCTCTGAACCGAGCTGCAGTGACCCTGAAGTCGTGGCCCTGAAAGCCGAAGTGAAAGAACTCGTGGTCAGGGGAGATCCACAGTGAGGCGTAGAACTGATAGACCCAGTCCTTCTGATAAGCACCGGATCGTCCCATCAAATCAGACAAGCCCTGAATGTACTGCAAATGCTGGAGAATCTCTGGACCACCGACACCCTCTATGTGAGCAGGTGGGCAAACTCTGTGAGCCCTAAGAGGAGCATCGGTCTCAATGTATGCTCCGTAGAAGTCCTCGTGAATAGTGGTGTAGAAGTCACGTCCAGCACGGGGATCCCTATGAGCCAGGAACTAGGACTGGAAGTCCACGAAGCGAAGTAGCTGGACCTGCTTGGCTGTGAGAACCCTGACCTAATGCCTCATTGGGTCTGGTAACTAAGGTCCTGGGGGAGTAGGTGGTGCACCAGACCCACGTGAGCGAGTGACACGTCTGGCCATCAGCTCACCAATCGAAGAGTGGCCCGCGACCTCTGGCTGCTCGGTCTGTGGATCCTGCTCTGTCTCCTCAGTCTGAGTAGCCTCTGCGGGCTCTGTCTTTGGACGCGAAGGGGACTCACGACACGCTCCACGGCGAGGCGAGAGCCTCGAACCGGCGCGACGTCCACCTCGCTCCGCTATCTCTGCTGCCTCGGCCACTGCAACTGGGGCTGCGAAATCTGGATCCATAAGTGGCCTCTTGCGCTTCTTGGAAACCACCTTTTGCTTGCCCTTTCCACAATCAGTGAGTGGACATGGTGGAGGTGGACGGTCACCACCACTACCGGGAACGAGACCGACGTTCTTCGTTCTTGCCATTGACATATACTGGATGAACTGTCACTGTCAAAGAACAACTGCCACTAGGGAACCCCAAACAATCCTCTAACAAGAGTTTGGCTCGACGGCCCTGGACTATCCTTTCGAGGCTTTGCTTCGTTCCTTACTCACGGGCTTTGCCCCGAGTTCACTGTCACTGTCTCTGACACACTGACCCTGCTCGATTAGATAGATAGGGAATATAGCATGTAAGCATATAACTAGAGGTACGAGATTCTAATTAGAAGCATGAATAAGATAAGAGAGGAATCGATCTGTCCATGTAGCATACCTTACACAAGTAACCAAGTGACCGAGAAGGGGTGAGAAACCTCTGTCAATCCAGTCCAAATCCACAACCCTAAAAAGGATAGAAGAGAAAACAAAATTTAGGGTTTGAGGGGGGAAAGGGATGAAACAACTCAAGGATCAAAGATTTAGCAGGTATCACCTTGAGAGGGAGAGAGGTGGTTCAACCGAGGAGACCCACAGGAGGAGATCCAATCCTCAGTTCACTAGAAGTACCTCCTGCTGCTCGGCCAAAACGTGCGGACAGGAAAAGAGAAATAGGGAGCGGCGCAGGGGAATCCACAGACGGGGAAGGGATTACCCAAGCGGCGGCGCCGGCGAGCGAAGAGCGGCAGAGGGGGCGATGCTGCGGCGGCGGAGAGGGAAACGGCGAGCTAAGGAGGAAGACAGAGTCGGGCGGCAGCGGATTGGATTGAAAATGAACAAGGGGAAAAAGGTTTTCGAAAATCGAAATATAGCCCTTAAGTTCATGACGGACGCTCCGACGTGGAGCGACGGACGCTCCGTCAGACTGCGATGGATGCTGAAGAGCATCCGACGGGATCGTCCGTCGGTCTTCCAGAACGAGTTTTTGAGACGGCCTACATTGAATGCGTCGGACGCTCTGCGACGGACGCTGGAGATCGTCCGTCGCCCCTCAACCGGGCGGCATTTTCTGTTCGGACGGTTGCGACGGACACTGAGGTAAGCATGACGTAGCGTCCGTCGGGATTGTCTGTCGCCAATTTTTCAAAAAATTTCAAATTTTGTTTTTGTTTCTTCTCTCCCAATCAAGTCTCAATCCAAAGAAATCCAAACAAAGCCTGATTGGACTTGATATGAGAACCATCTCTCAACCACTCATTTGCAAATAGTTTGCCTTAGGCTTAAGTAGTTTTTAGATCAAAATAGTCGAATGGAAACTTCAAGGAGACATCATATGACCACAAGAGGGGTAAAGAGGTGACTTGAGCTTGGAATGCTCCCCCTAAGTGGACGACCACAGAGGATGCTCAAACTTAACCGAAAAGAAATGGCAAACAACACATGCAAATGCAATGCATTACAAGAATTTGAATCTAGGTTTCCTTCAAGTTTAAACCATGATTTGGACTTCTTCACACGTTCAAGAACGGTTATTCTAACCATGTTAGCCAAGCCTATGTGCATTACTAGATTAACATGATTATATTACACATGATGCAAGGTTGGTTCACACAAGATCATCTTTTAGTGAAGTTAGAGTGATCAAGCACATTCAACTCGCTTCTCAACCTACAAAAGGTTGCTTCATCGAGTGGTTTAGTGAATATATCCGCCAATTGATTTTCGCTAGAAACTCCCACTAGTGTGATATCTTTCCTAGCCACATGATCTCTAAGAAAGTGATGGCGAATATCTATGTGCTTGGTGCGAGAGTGTTGAACCGGGTTATTAGGAAGCTTTACGGCGCTTTCATTATCACACAAAAGTGGAACATCTTTTAAAACCACGCCGTAATCAAGAAGTGTTTGGGTCATGTATAAGATTTGTGCACAACTTGCTCCCATGGCTATGTATTCCGCCTCGGCGGTAGACAATGCCACATTATTTTGCTTCTTAGAGGACCAAGAAACAAGTGATCTTCCTAGCAAATGGCAACCGCCGGAGGTACTCTTCCTATCAACCTTACACCCGGCATAATCCGAATCGGAATAGCCACAAAGTAGGAAGGGATCTCCTTTGGGATACCAAAGGCCAATGCTAGGGGTGTGCCTTATGTACCTAAGGATTCTTTTAACCGCACTTAGATGCGACTCCTTAGGGTTTGCTTGAAACCTAGCACACATAAACACACTAAAATGATATCCGGCCTAGAAGCGGTGAGGTAAAGTAAACTACCGATCATCGAGCGATAAAGAGTTTGGTCGATCGAGTTACCTCCCTCATCAAGGTCGAGATGCCCATTAGTAGGCATTGGGGTCTTGATTGGCTTGCAATCCTCCATCTTGAATTTCTTGATCACATCATTAGTGTACTTCTCTTGAGATATGAAGGCGCCCTCCCTCAATTGCTTCACTTGGAAGCCAAGGAAGAAGGTTAGCTCGCCAATCATCGACATCTCGAACTCCTTGGACATCCATGCACCAAATTCCTTGCTATGATCTTGGTTTGTTGACCCAAATATAATTCCATCGACATATACTTGGCAAACAAAGATCTCTCCATCTAGCATCTTGGTGAATAGTGTGGTATCCACTTTCCCGATCTTGAAGCCCTTCTTGAGTAGGAAGTCCCTTAGCCTCTCATACCAAGCCATTGGAGCTTGCTTCAATCCATAGAGTGTCTTGGACAACCTATACACATGATTAGGACAATTTTGGTCTTCAAATCCAGGGGGTTGTGAGACAAAGACAAGTTCATTAATGAAACCATTTAGAAAGGCACTCTTCACATTCATTTGAAATAGTTTCATTTTGTGATGTGAAGCATATGCCAAAAGGATACGAATGGCTTCTAGTCTTGCAACTGGTGCAAAAGTCTCCCCAAAATCCAAGCCTTCAACTTGGGAGAACCCTTTTGCAACTAATCTTGCTTTGTTCCTCACAACCACGCCTTGATCATCTTGCTTGTTCCTAAACACCCACTTGGTGCCAATGATTCTTGCTCCTTTGGGCTTTTCTACTAGTGTCCACGCTTCGTTCCGGGTGAAGTTGTTCAACTCTTCATGCATGGCATTTACCCAATCCGGATCCGCAAGTGCATCCTCCACACTAGAAGGCTCAACAAAGGAAACAAAGGAGTGATGCTCAACATAAGAAGCAAGTTTAGATTGAGTTGTTACCCCCCTTGATGGACTCCCTATGATGAGGTCTTGTGGATGAGCTTGAAGCATAGGTGTAGATCTTCTATCAATCACTCGGGGAGGAGGTTGTGGTGCATCAACATCATTAGCTTGTGCCTCGGCTTGATCTTGAGGGATGAATGTATCTTCTTGTGCTTCCCTCACTTGTTCTTCATCAACTTGAGGCGTGTGTGGTGGAGAAGGTACTTGATTTGCATCATCTTCTACTTCTTCCACCTCTAGTGGGTTGATGGCACCAACAGACATATTCTTCATAGCCTCCCTCAAGGGTTCATCACCTACATCATCAAGATTCTCATGCTCTTCTTGAGAGCCATTAGTTTCATCAAACTCCAAGTCATATCTTTCTTCAACTAGGCCGGAGGCTTTGTTAAATACTCGATATGCCTTGGATTTAAGTGAATAGCCAAGTAAGAAACCAATGTCACATCGCCTTTGGAACTTGCCCAAGTGTTGACGCTTCTTGTAGATGTACACTTTGCATACAAACAATCGGAAGAAGGATATATCCGGTTTCTTCCCATTCACAAGCTCATAGGGGGTCTTCTTGAGAAGCCTTTGGACAAATAGGCGGTTGGCCGCATAGCATGCGGTGTTGATTGCTTCGGCCCAAAACTTCTCGGGAGTGTTGTACTCGTCAAGCATTGATCTTGCAAGAGTGATTAGTGTCCGGTTCTTTCTCTCTACTACACCATTTTGTTGTGGGGTATAGGTGGCGGACACCTCATGCTTGATCCCAACTTCATCACAATAGTCTTCAATCTTTGTGGTCACCAACTCGATCCCATTGTCACTTCTTATCTTTTTGATCTTCACATCAAACTCATTTTGGGCTCTAGTTGCAAACTTCTTGAATATTGATTGAGTCTCTCCTTTGTCTTGAAGAAAGAACACCCAAGTGTAGCTAGAGTAGTCATCAACTACCACCAAGCAAAAGAGATTGCCTCCAAGGCTAGCATAGGTGGTAGGTCCAAATAAATCCATGTGAAGTAGCTCTAGGACTCTTGAAGTTGACATGAAAGCTTTGGTGGGATGGGTGTTGGCCACTTGCTTGCTGGCTTGACATGCACTACACAACTTGTCCTTCTCAAACACCACATCCTTCACACCTCTAACCATCTCCTTCTTGACAAGTTTCTTCAAGGTTGACATTCCCACATGTGCTAATCTTCTATGTCATAGCCAACCCAAAGAGCTCTTGGAGAATAGACATGTTTGCAAACTAGCTTCATTTGAGGTGAAGTCCACTAGATAGAGATTGTTGTGCCAAAACCCCTTGAATATAAATGAAGAATCTTCAATCTTGGTCACAACTACATCATTTGGAGTGAAGAGACATTGGAACCCGAGATCACATAGTTGACCAACCGAAAGCAAGTTGAAGCTCAATGATTGCACTAGCAAGACATTTGATATTGATTGATCATTGGAGATTGCCACTTTGCCTAGGCCTTGCACTTTGCCTTTTGAATTGTCCCCAAAGGTAATCTTGTCTTTTCCTTCACAATCTTCCTCAAGTGTGGTGAACATCCGAGAGTTACCGGTCATATGTTGAGTACATCCACTATCAATCACCCAATGACTTCCACCGGTCTTGTAGTTCACCTACACACAAGCAACTTGAAGTTAAGCTTGTTGTCTGGGAACCCACACTTAGCGAGGTCCCGTATCCTTGTCCACCAACTCCTTAGCAACCCATAGCACTTTGGGCTTGTTCTTCATCTTAGGACCGAGAAACACAACTAGAGGTATACCCTTGGAGTCCTTGTTGATGATGAAGTGTGCATCATGAGCAAAAGGCCTTGTGTGCTTGGGCAAGGTCTTGGGAGGTGGAGTCTTGCATTTGAACTCAAAATGACCCTCTTGACCACATCCAAAGCACTTCTTAGGCTTGGGCTTTGGTGTGTCATAGTTGTTCCTCATGGCCTTGTTCTTGTAGTAGTTCATTGCTTCTATCTTGACTTTGGCCTTCATGAGTTGGTTCTCCTTGAACCCAATACCGGACTTGTCGGTCTTCATGATAGTGTTCATCAAGAGCTCACTTTGAAGGTTGTGGCCCTTGGTGAACTTCTCCATTCCACTTGCTAACTTGATCTTCTCAACCTTGAGCTTTGCATTTTCCTCTTTGAGAGAGTTGATAAAGGTGATTGCATCATTATCATCTTGCTTGGCTGAGTTGATGGTGAAGGGCTTGTTGGCTTTGAGGTTGATTAGTTCTTCCTTGAGCTTTGAGTTCTCTTGCCTCATCTTCACATAGTCATCATACTTTTCGTCCTCAACTACCTTCTTGCCCTTGCACTTAGCAATTTGCTCACTAGCAACTTCATCAAGCAAGTCCTCACAAGAAGTAGCTATATGACACTTAACAACCGGGTTAATAGCAACATGTGTAGCAAGATCATTTGTAAGCAATTCATTAGCTACTACAAGTGTGCCATGTTCATTCCTAACTTGGTTGTTGTCATCTTTTAGCAAGTTGTATCTTGTATGGAGCTCTTGTGTTGACCTCTCAAGCTTATCATGTTTCTCATTAGTTTGCTTGAGTGAGGCTTTGAGCTCCCTAGTGCTAGATGAGAGAGATTTGTTCTCAAGCTTCAAATCATCATTAACACTAGACAAGTCATCAAGTTTTGCATGCAAGTTATCATTGGCTTTCTCTAGTGTTTCACTTTTAGTTTTGTACTTCCTAATGAGCTTAGTGTATTTGTTGCAAATCACAATTAGCTCATCATAGGAAGGTCCTCAAACTCATCATGACTATCATCACTGGAGTTAGCCTCATCATCATTATCCTCTTTTTGTACCTTCTTGTCACCTTTAGCCATGAGCATAGGTGTGTAGAGGATGAGCCCGGAGATGATGGAGGAGGTGGCGGTGGAGTAGATGACCCAATCACCAAGGCGGCTACCTTCTCATCTTCACTCTCATCACCGGATGAATCACTTGTGTCTTCAATGTCGGTAAGCCAATCACCAACAATATAAAATTTGACATCCTTCTTCTTCTTGTGGAAGTTGAAGTTCTTCTTATTCTTGAATGGCTTGTCATCTTTCTTTTCTTCATCACTTGACTCATCTTTGTTGCCCTTGTTGTACTTGAACTTGTTGTTGAATTTCTTGTTCTTGTACTTGTCTTTCTTCTCTTCAGGGCAAGCATGAGCCAAGTGTCCAAGTTTGCCACAATTGTAGCAATCCATCTTGGAGAGAGGCTTCCTTGAAGAGCTTGTGAAGAATTTCTTCTTCTTTGAGTCAAACTTGACTCCATTCTTGTTTAGTCCCTTCAACATCTTTGTTTTCTTCTTCACCATGAGGGTGAGGTCGTCATCATCCTCTTCATCACTTGCACTCTCATACACAAATTACATCTTCAACTTCTCCGAGGAGGATGCCTTGAGAGCCAAGTCCTTCTTCTCCTCCTCTTTTTCTTTCTTCTTGGAGGAGGAAGAAGAGCCACCATCACCAATCTTCATATACATTTCATGGGCATTGATCTTTCCCAAGACTTGTGTTGGTGTAGCGGCGGAGAGGTCTCCTTGGTGAAGAACCGTGACGATGTGGCCATACTTCTCAATGGGCAAGACACAAAGAATCTTGCGCACCACATCGACCGATGCCATTTGGTTGAGACAGAGCCCATTCAATTCTTCTACAAGAATGTTAAGACGTGAGTACATCTCATTAGCATTTTCACTTCCAAGCATAGAAAAATAATTGAGCTTATCCATGACCAAGTGATAGCGTTCCTCACGCTCACTCTTTGTGCCTTCATGAAGAGCACAAATAGTGGTCCACAACTCAAATGCGTCTTTGGCGTTACACACTCGATTGAAGACATCCTTGCAAATGCCATGAAAAAAAATGTTCTTCGCCTTGTCATTGTGCTTATCAAAGGTTAGGTCCTCCGCGAAGAGAGTACCCCCCCTTTGTGGCGGCCTTGAGCACGCCCACATCAACGACCTCTAGATAGGCCTCCATACGAACTTTCCAATAAGGAAAGTCGTCTCCATCCCCATCGGACATCTTGCTCTAGGCGGTAAAGTCTAAATTAAGAGCAACCTTGCTCTGATACAAATTGAAAGGATCAAGATGCCCAAGGAGGGGGGTAAATTGGGCTCTTTTTAATTTCTAGACAAGAATTAAACCTATCAAGAGCCAATTAACCCCCTAGTGCCTACCGATTGTGTGTCCTAGCTAGAAAACGGTAGCAAGCCAATTGAAAGCGAAACCTTCCTACACAATTCTAGTATGAATTGAAAGACAAGTGCGGAAAGTAATGCAGTATGAAAGAGCTAGGGAAAGAGATGCTTGACACGGCGATGTTTTGCCGAGGTATCAAGGAGTCAACACTCCCCCCTAGTCCTCGTTGGAGCACCTCGCAAGGTATAGGTCCCCCTCAATCCCGCGCAAGGGATGAGTGCTCTCTACGGGTTGATTCTTCGCCACTCCGGCTCGGTGAATCGCCCACAACCGATCACAAGTCGATGAAGAAGGGCCGCCGACAATCTCCCCGGTGATCACCTTCCTACAAGCACCACCAGACCATCTAGGTGATGTCGATCACCAAGAGTAACAAGCCTCAATCTTCGCTTGACTCACTCAAGCTTCACAACTAGAGGATGCATACTTGAACTCTTGGATGAACTAGAGGAGAGGATGGATGGATTCGCGAATCACACTCTCTCTCTCTCTAGGGCTCTTGCTCTCTTCCCAACCTTCTCAAGAACTTTAGCAACTAAAATGAGCAAAGGCAAGGTGGGAGAGAAGGGTGAGGAGCTATAAATAGCCCCCCCCAGAAAACTGCCTCGGGCTGGCACTTTAAGTTGGCGACGGACGCTCCGACACCTAGGCGACGGACGGTCTGTCACCCTGCCCAACGGCTAGTTCTGTAGCATGTTTTAGGCGATGGACGCTCCTGCGCAGTCTGACGGACGCTGAAACACCAGCGTCCGACGCCCCTTGCTGAGTTTCTCTGAAAACAACCCCATTGGAAGGCCGACGAATGCTACCCTAGCGTCCGACGTCCTCTGAAATTCAAGGGCTCACACTGGGCGGCCGACGGACACTACGTCATCCTGACATCAGCGTTCGACGCCATCGTCCGACGCGACGGACAGCATCCGGCGCCTTCAGACTCAGCGTCCGACGCCCAGAAAACTTCTTTTTCAACTCCGGTTTTCGTCGTGATGAATTCGGAAGAAGTTCTTGGCTATCTTACGGTCACCAAAGGCTTGCTTAGAGCTAAGGAAGTCAAGTGTGCACCACACCTAAGTGATGAAGCTTTCCTAAGTCAAGCTACTAATCTCAGCCCCTCTTTATAGTACAGCCAAAGATCAAATAGAAGCCCTATCTATTTCTAAGTGTCCTTCATCACCTTATGACACTTAGCCTATCATTATAGGGCCTTCATCATGTCTCTTTGAAAACCAAAACGATATCCATCTTGGGGGCTAAGTGATAACCATTTATGTCCATTCATATTGATCACTATGGCTAAGCTACACATAGCCTCTGCAAAACACACGTTAGCCATAATAACCGCTAATTGTTGTTAATCATCGAAACCAATAGGGCCATGATTCTTCAACGCGCACTCACCCTCGCTCTCTCCCTCCCCTCTCTGCTTTCTGCAAGAACGCGAAACAACCGCGCCATTGCCGAGCAGCGCCGTTGCCGAGCTCACCTGCGCTGCACACCGCCGCATTGGCCGCTAGAATGCAGCCACAGCTTCGCCTTGCTCCGCTCCACCTTTTGCACCACTCAGGTTCAGCGCTAGACGCACGGGTAAGCCGGACCGAGCAACACCGCGAGCGCCATTGACGACCTAAGCTCCGCCGAGCTTTGCGCCGCCATGGCCAGCCCAATCCAGAGCCTCTCCCTCTCTTCCCGCTCTTGTACGCGGTAGACTAGAGGTCGTAGATGCTCACCAAGGTGTCGGTTGAAACGATTAGGGTTAGGGCTCGCCGGAACGGGAACTCCGCCGCGCGTGAGCGCATGGCACCCGCAACACCGGCGAGGGTTATGCTGGGCTTCTCAGCGTCGCTCGCGTTCGTCTAAGTCGTGTTAGGGTTAGCTGGTTAGCCAGTGGTTAGATAGTCGGAGTCGGTTGAAGCTCTAGCGCATCGCCGCCGCCGGAACAGCAGCACCGCGCTGCCGTGAACTCGCCACCGTGCCGTTGTGCATGTGGCCGACCTCATCGGAGGGTTCGTACGGCCCCAATCCGGACTAGATCGGACCGCTAGGGTTCCGCGTAGGTGTAGCCACCACTAGTTTGGCCGGAGGAAGCTTGCGTTGGCCAGCGTAAGAGCCGCAGCTCCGCCGTGCCGCCATGAACGCCGTTGAGCATGCTCCGGTGAACCTGGGGTACACCCAGTTACATGGTTCGATGCGGGTTGCGTAGGGGAACACAACTATGGGGTTGGTTTGGCCGGAAACTCACCGCCGGCGAAGGACCGATGGTCGAGCACCTCTAGTGCAGTCGGTTCTGTGGGGAAGAAGCTGACCAGTGGGTCCCACGTCTCATAGGCTTCAAGTGTTTCTCTGTTTTGTCTTTTTCAGTTTTTTTTGCTAAATTTGGAAATTCATAACTAATTTTAGAAAAATGCTAAAAATGTGAAGCTTGTCTTGTTAGCTTTGTTATTTTTTTATCTATGCATGAAAAATGTTAAGTAACCTGTTGTTACTGCTTTTCTTTGTTGTTTTAATAAAAGTGTACAATAATCTTTATATGCTTAGTTTAACTTGTTTAATTCATAACCGGAGTTTAGTAAGTGATAAAATCATGGTTTTTGTTGTGTTGAGCTTGTCTTAGCATGCACTTCCTATGAAAAATGTTAAAGTGTCATTAACTTGTAGTTAAGTTGCATGTTGTAGTTCTTTTGATTTAATGCTTGTTTAATTGAATGCAACATTGTTTAAATTGCTAAGCTCAGTATTTGTGTTTTTGGTGCTTATTAATTTTTGTACATGTGTTGTTTGCTTAGTATAAGCTACGAAAAATATGAAATATGTTGTTTTACACTTTTCAAATTGTTTAAGTAATATTTGTATAACTTGTGCTTGTTTTCCATCAGCAGCAAAGAAGTAATTTTAATCCTATTTTAAATGTGTTTGCTGTTGTTGGTGTGAATACCAAAGTGGTAGCTAAACATGTAATCTGTCCTGTATAAGTTTATCATAATTTTTGGATCGATAGTTAAAAGCTTTATAGCTGTTCTAAGTCATATCTGTTTGCTGTTAAGCAGTTGAAACCTGTTTCTCTGTTAGAATTGTTTGAGCTTTTTATGTTTAGTTTCAGCAGTAGCTAGAGTTGGCTTTGTTGTAGATAACTTGTTAAGATATCTGGTGTTAAATTTTCACAGCCATAAACTGTTTAGTTTAACATGGGTGCTTTTTACAAGTTCAACTTTAAATCTGAGTTTTTCTGTTTCTTCAAAACAGCTTTGCTTAAAGTGTCTGTTAGGCCTTTTTAATTTTGGATCTAACTGGGGAATTTATGGAATGTTTTGTAGACAATTTCATGACCTTTCCATAATGTCTTAGTTTGTAATTTTTGGTGCTGTTTTCTTCTAGTTGCTGTTTTAAGTGTTTTTATGCCATGATGTGTGTGTTATAAGTGATGTATGCTTTGTGTAAGTTAAGCAAGTATCTTAAACCATAAAACTTGTTTAAATGCAGGTGTAAGAGAGCTTACCTCAGAGGAGAAGCTCTATTACATGCTAAAGAAGGGTAAGTCTTAACTTCTCTACAGCCGAAGAGATTTGCACATATTCGGTCAATGATATAAAGTGTTGCATAATACATTCATCATGAGCATCCATTCATATGCATTAGACATGTATCATTTCTAGTATATGACTTGTCATATATATTGGATTATCATACATGTATACATGCATCCAGGGTCGCCGGAGGGAGTGACCTTGCTGGAGTTTGGGGAGATAGAAGGAGGAGTCCCACCGGAACTACAAGCTCCAGAAGTTCCAGAAGAAGAAGAACAGGGCTCTGACCTTCCTGAGTGTCCAAACCACCTTCCATCCACCTTTGTGAAAGGCAAGCCCCAGAGCATTACACACCTTCTTATTCTATTTAAAGTATTTTACTTACAATACAACCACTTGTTTGTGCATTAAGTTAGTAAGAGTTGAGATGAAACCCTTGCTGCATTATATCTCCTTGTCCACTAAAAAGAACCTTGTAGGCCCAGGATCGAAACCTTGCTTAGCCATGCTTAGACCGGTAGTGTGGGTGGTCTATCATCCCCCCACAAAGATAGGTTGCTGGTCACGGTTGGCTATATTTGCTATCGTGGAAAATAACCATGTGGAAGTAATAAATCGAGACCGGGCGCACAAGATGTTGTGAGCCACTTGACTTGGAGGTCTTGTGAGCGGGTTCTCTCCGCCTATGTCGCTAGGCACTGGATCGTGGTTGGACATCTGCCGAGATTGAACGCATGCCTCCTTCATAGCTGGCCGAATAACTCGTTTCGACCGCGAAGCCTAACTATGTGGGTTCGGGCCGGAATCTCTACCTACTTGGGACATGAAGCCCGCGAGCGGCATACTAGACCGTGTGCAAGTACCCTGATCGTCCTGACCTGGCAGCAAGGGCAGACACTGCTTGAGCTACCTGGCTATCCGTGAGTCGCTACTCATGCTTGTACATGGAGATCCACGGGCTACCCGAGCGACAATGAAGGTGACCCGCATAAGTGTGTCGGCAGGTTGCCACTAAAAACAAAAAAAATTAGAAATTTCCCAGCTTTGCCAAGTGCCACACTCGGCAAAGGGGTCATGGCACTCGGCAAAGCTAGGCATTTTTTTCTAGCCTCGGCCAGGTTGCCAGTTTTGCCGAGTGCCGGCCAGTTGGCACTCGACAAAGGAAGGTGATTTTCCGAGTGCCGGACAAGTGGCACTCAGCAAAGCATTTCCAAAAAAAAATGACGGTCGCCGTTTTCATTGCCGAGTGCTGACCTGACACTCGGCAAAGAATTCTTTGCCGAGTGGGCTTTGCCTGGACTATCTTCATCTATGGCGTTTGACAGAGAATGTACAACTGACCGATCAACCGGAACAAACGATGTGGAGCTGGATAGCTAGTGGCGAGTACACAACAAAATCAGCTAGCTTACCTCATGCTGCACTCTCGTTCGTCTCCCTTCCTCGGCTACAAATTAATCTAGAAAACCTGGGCACCGATGAATGTGAAGACCTTCCTATGGCTTTCACTCGTGGACAACATTGGATCACAGATAGGCACATGCAACATGGCTTGGAGACCCAGGATCAATGCTATCTCTGTGACCAAGAGCCGGAATCGATTGATCACATCATCGCAACTTGCTTGTAATCGAGGGAGGTATGGTTTCTAGTGCTCCATGCGCTGGGCCTCCAGCTGTCGTAGGCTGCCGTCACCGTGTTGCGTTGGTGGCCGGCAACCGAAGACCGCATGAAAGGGCTTGACACACTCTCCTTGTTGGTTTCATGGCATCTCTTTAAGGAGTGCAATGCAAGGTGCTTCAGCAACGCGGCGGGCATTGTTGCTGAAATACTGCAGATGATCGCTACATCGAAGCGGGTGCCCAAGACCTAAGGAGTTTGGCGCAACAAGCCTAGTGGGACGCGTCTTGATGGGAGATAGGATGTTAAATTCCATTATGTAGTCATTTATATTTGTGCTTAGCCAGATTCGACGTTCTTGTACCTACATTCTATTCTCCTAATACAAAGATACGCACATTCGTGTGTATTCGCGAAAAAAAGATAATACAACATCGAGATGCAATGCGCGCGGCAACAATAAATACATATATTCTCACAGTTTATAAATAAGATCATGCATATGAGTTACAAATTGCCAATTTTCAGAAATTATGCTGACCCGGCCCTCGCGTCGCCCCCGACGGGCGACTCGGCGGCACCACCGCCGCCTGCCCGGAGCCGCCCTCCACGCGTCCTCTTCGGCCGCCGTCGCCACCTCCCTGCGCACGACGGCGGCGGCCAGCGGCGGGCCCCAAGACGGTTCCCCGTCCACGCCTCCCTAGGCCTCCTGTGCACGGCTGTGCCTCCTCCGATCCATCCCCCTTCTTCTCCGGTACCGGTGGTCCCTGGGCAAAGGTGCGGCCGATCTGTCCCCTCCTCGACTGGATCTGTTCCCTCCGCGCTAGGACCTAGCCCTTCCGTGTCCGGATCGACCAACGAAAGGTCTAGGGCGGCGACAGGGCTGGCGGCCACCGGGAGGAGGCATGACCATTCCGGTCCTCCTCCACCGGATCTGCGATTCGCCCGGCGGTGCTGCGAGGTGGCGACCTGCTCGGGTGGCGGCCGATCTGGCACGCGCCACGGTGGGCTAGGCGACGCGGACGACGACACCGTTCTGTCCACCGATTGATGGATGGACGGAGGGCGGCCGGCATACCTACACCGGTGAAGGGGTCTGGCGGCGGCGGACCAATCTGGGTATCTCAGGCCTGGATCCGCCAGCTGCTGCCCCGTGCTGCCCCTTCTCGGTGCGGGTGGTGCTCCGACGATGCGGACTCGGGCGGGCGTTTGCCTCGGGTCGGGGACTTTCCCCAGGTGGCGGCTTAGGGGTCGATCTGGACCCCCTGGCACCGGATGGGTATAGCAGTGTTGGCACCGGTCATCTCGACAAGCCATCCAACCCGCTCTCCCACAGACCACGTCGCTCCCAAGCTGCCCGTAAATCGGCTCCGACGTCAACATCAAAGGACGTCGTCCCCCTGTTTTTCTGCTACCTCAGTGTATCTAGTGAAGACCCTGCTGATCATCTCCGACATCTTCGTATGTAGGTTCGGCTTGGATGTGTCTTGCAGGATATTGGAATACGGGTGAAAACCCTGTCTGGCGGTGCTGGGCCGGCGGCGATGACGCAATCAACGTCATTTACCTTCTTGAAGGCATCAACACAAGCACACCCGCTCCTAGCCATGTCTGCACTGCGGCATTTGGGACACAGCTGCGGCGTCAATATCAAGTCAAGGACGCCCTCTCGTCGATCAAATAGAGGGTAGAAGCATTTATCGTTTTGTTATTTTTGTTCTGGTCTATGTATAAGACTATGACTTTTCTCTCTTTTGTTTTTTCTATCTATTTTTGTATTTGTTGGCTAGGTACATCCCGGATGTAGAGGCGGATATTGAATATCCTTTATCGAAGAAAACAAATTATTGAGCCGAACTCCCGAAGGCTTGTACATATTATAGCTTATATAAAAATAATAATCCAGACAACACTCACAAGTATAATGGCACAACTGCAACTCGACATTTTGGTAAACTGTCTCCCGGAAACGCCATCCATTATATTGTGTCTCAGACATATATGGGTCGACCCACTTTGTCGATCGCTGACAGAAATGGATTATTTCACATAATTGCCGTGGAAAAGAATGATCCAACAATCGAATACAAAAGGCAAATAGAAACGAATATGAAAAGGTGATACGATGTGGGAACTGGGCAGCGTCCGCCATCTTGCGTTGGACAAGGAGCAGAAGCACCTTCAGCTGGTGGTGCGTCCTCGAACTGCAGGCCCGGGCATCCCAGCAGTTTAGAGAAGTCGTTAAGGAGTGGGAAACTGGTTTTGCTAAAAGTTTGTGTGATCTTGGGACATTTCTCCACACGAAGTTCCACCAGGGAAAGCCGGCAGCTTAGGAGTCCCGCTACCGAGCATAACTCGGGGCAGTGTACAATCTTCACCACCCTGAGCCGTGGGAACAATGTTGGTGTGTCGTTGCTGACGCCCTCGTTCCATGCGTCGAGCATCGGCATGTCATATATCACCATCTTCTCCAGCGAGCTGAACGCACCGCTGCTGAACAAACAGTCAATCCTCTTCACGGAGCACAGCTCGCTGATAGTGAGAAGCTCCAGACGAGGGATCACGCCCACGAGAGGCAGGACCTGTAGATTTCTGCAGTTCGTGAGGTACAGGGCCCTCAGGTTCTCCAGCACTCTAGGATTCACCAACCAGTCAGGTGTCTCCGTCCCAAGGTACCTTATGATGTGCAGCTTCTCCAGATTAGGATGAGGCTCGAGGCCTTGGAGCACGGCCGAATCATCGTTGGCTGCCGCCCCTCTTTGGTTTTGCTGTTGCAGAGTCCGCTGGCCCCATTCGAGCTTCAGAACCTTCAAATGCTGCTTCTTACGGAGCTCAGCACTCTCAGCTTCCTCTGTGCCTGTGACGGTCTCAAGGCCCTTTATGCTGAGCATCCTGCGGAGAGAGTTGAGCTTCTCCAGCTCCCTAATGCCGTGACCTTCTTCTTTCTTGCCTGCACGGAATTCAACGGATCCTTGCAGCTTACCCAACCTCCCAATCCGCTGTACTTTTTCGATGCACTTCAAATACAGATCGAGGTGCCTCAGGTTAGTCAAGTTGCTCATTTCATCGGGAAGATCTTTGAGCTCATGGAAGCTGCCTTTCTTATCATTCACACCGAACGTCTGAAGAAGCAATAGCTTGGTGACATGGCAGCCAAGCTTGGTGATGGTGTTAGGAAGATCTAGGTACCTCAAATGCTTCAGCTCACCGACGCTCTCCGGCAGTTGAGCTATGGACGTATCAGAAAAATCCAATACTCTCACACCCTTGAATTTCTTTAGAACGCCATTGTCAATAGCAGTGACCCTCGCCGATTTTGGCGATGATGTAGAAGCATCATCGTCGAATACTAGCAGCGTTCGCAGCTTTGTCGGCTCACCAGAGTGCTTCAGCTGACCCAGACAGCTGGTGGTCACAGATAAGTGGCGAACGGTAAGAGGGATGAGCGCCCCCTTATCACGGTTAGCATCAATGCTCAGGTATGTTCTTGGAGAGACCAGCCGTAACATGGAATGGGTGTGCTCCTGGATCACATAGAAACCTGAATCTGATTTGCCTTTAACCGTTGCTGCTTCTTTGAAGAAAGAACGTTGGAGCAGAGCATGGAAGTACTCTCTGGCCACGTCCTCCTCCTCCTCCGTTGTCTTCCCCCAGATTCAGACAAGGAGCACTCCACGAAGCCGAGAGCTACCCACATCCTGATGAGCTTTTCTTGCTGGAATCGCCAGCTGATCGGAAATATGCTGCAGAAGGCGAAGCAACGCTGCAGGTGCGGGGGTAGATCCTGATAGCTGGACAGGTGAGCGTGCCGAACACCATCTGGATAGCCGCTGTTCAGCTTATCTTTCCACTTGGCCGGATCGAGGCTACCTTCCAACATGCAGCCAACCTCTTCAGCTGCCAACGGGGAACCATGTGTCTTGAGAACGTGCTTGTCAAACAACCCCTGCAGATTATCAGGAACAGCAGCGTGTTCATCTCCAAAGCAAGCCTTCTTGAGCAGGAGCGTGATGGCAGCGGTGTCAATCCCATCCAGGACGATGGGTGCACCTGCGCTGCCCAGTGTTTTGCAACAAATCTCTGCCCGGCTTGTAATCAGGATCCGACTATGATGCTCGAATGGGGCCAACACCTTGTCCCATGTCTTCCTTCTACTCAGATCACTGTCATACGACGACTCGTTGTTGCATACGTCGTCGAGCACAAGTAGGCACCTCCATCCTGATTTCATCATCTTTGTGAGCTCCTCCTGGAGGCTGGTCAAATTCATATTTTCAGATTCCCTCATACGGGAATCACGAGGTTTTGCTTCGATGGGTGTGGAGCCCCAGATTTCCCTTAGGAGCTCAGTTGGGCTGAACTTGGCGTAGACAGATACCCAGATGCGGAGGTTGAACTCTAACTTGGGATCGTGGTACACCTTCCGAGCTAGCTCCGTCTTCCCCGTCCCAGCATGGCCGATGATGGCAACAACTGATCTAGAAGAACAACCACCATCCCCACTGATGAGGCTGGACACCAGATCTTCATACTTCTTGTCATACCCAAAAAGCTTATCCTTTCTTGGCAGTGGGGCCGTCACTGGCCTCCAGATGGGGCGGGAGCCGCGCTGTGAAGCTTGGACGAGATCTCCTGAGCTCTGACGAAGCAATCCAAGCTGCTTCACCAATTTCTTCAGCTTATTCAGTGACTTCTTGGTGCCAATCACTTGCTTCCCAAAGTCAACGGTGGAGTACATGGCTCTCTTCACAGGATGGCGCTTCTCAAGATTCAGATTTGCATCTAGAATCTCGTACTGGAACGTGTCCAGAAGCTCCTCCGCGTCGTGAATGGCGTCCTTGAGCCCCCACAGAAGGTCGATCATGGCTGGGTCGTTGATGAAGTTTCCCTTGGCTGCACCCACGATGAGATTGATCTCATAAAGAGTTCCAGCCAGTTCTTGAAGCCTCGTCGGCAGGCCGGTGTACCATTTGTACCTGCTGCCTAGAGAGGAGCGTGCTGAATCTATGAGTTCCTTGATTGTGGGCGTCAGGAACCAGCCGACCACCGCAATGGCAACAGCAATTTCTGCTATTGCAACCATGATGGCGCCCGGATCTATTAGTCCACAAACTCACCTGCCAATTCAAGTACACTTGCTTATCTGAAGATGATGTAAATTAATAAGACCCTGCTCCATGATAGAGTTCGATCTACTCAGAGTCAATGCCCATATTATTACGCGTACCTGATGCTGACTGGCCTGACAAAAATAAATTCGGAGGAGCTAGAATGAAGCAGGCAGCACGATTGATCTGCAAGATCACCACAGGTTACCTCAACCGGCCACTGCTTATGCATTTTGGATCATGAAGCCTAAGGACGGCTCATACGATCGAGATCGCCTCGTCTACACCTACTAATAATGGTAGTAAATAAATAAACGGACGCGAGCTAGAAAGAGACACATGAGACAAGTACATACGTAGCTGTCGAATTGCATATAGTATGTGCTAGCGAGTGGAAGGACGACGGCCAGTCAAAGGTCGTTGGCTTCATCATGTGTCTGTTAGAGTAAAATTCATAACTGGTGTCTCAAGTTGTTTAAGGTGTCATCTAGGTTATTTTTTAAAGTGATATATGTGGATCCTTGAACTTGACATATGATGCTATTTTTTTTGCGAGACCTAGTTACATAGACAGACACTCACATACACGAGTGCACCCTTACCCCTAACTCTACCCCTATGAGCACCCCCGAATAACAGAGTTGGACCGACCGGTACATCTCAAAATTGACGAAGTCGCCACAATCCCTTCGTTGTCGATGGACACGTCGCCTACCACTAAAAGAATAGCGCCGTTAAATCCTGGAATAAATCCAGAAAAATGCGAGCACCCGCGTCAAACAGAGATTTCAACCCGGGTGGGTAGATGTCACCACAAAGGAACCCAACCAGCTAAGCTATGCTCAGTTCGCGCATATGATATCATCTAGGTCCCTAAACTTTTAAATTATCGTCGTAGATCCTTAAACTTGGTTGAGAGAGTGTCATCTATAGGTCCCTAAATTTCCAAAGTAATCACTACAAGTTTCTAAACTTAATCATAAGTGTCATCCTAATCCAAATACGGTATAACTCACTCTATACACTGGTGTGGCATGTTTGCTAGGTTAGACATAGATGCAAACTGTGTTGATTAATCAATCATTATTTATGTAATATTTATCATGAAATTATAAATTATATTAAATAATTTACATCAGTAAATTTATAAATTAAAGCATTAAAATAATTTAGAACAAATATATTGGGTTTAAACTAAAATAAAAAATATTAAACTTATTTTTTTTCTATTTTAGTTTAAATCTAATATATTTATTCTTGTAAATTATTTTCATAATTTAATTCATTTTTTAATGTAAACTATTTTATGTAATTTGTAATTTAATGATAAATATTATATAAATAATAATTAATTAATTGGTACAAGTTGGATGCACGTCTAACGTATAGTCAGCATGTCATGCCAGCTTATAGAGTAGGTTAGACTGTATTGGAACTGAGATGACATCATCAACTAAGTTTAGAGACCTACAATAATCACCTTAAAAGTTTAGGGACCTTGATGACATCATTTTCCAAGTTTAGGGACATGCAGTAAATACCTTAAAAGTTTAGAGACCTGGATGACATCATTTTTTAAATTTAGGAACCCACATATATTATTTTACAAGTTCAAGGACTAAGGTGACACCGAAAGGATCAAGATTCCCCAAAGGGATGAATTTGATTTTCTAAAAATCTAAAGCAACAATTAATTCCTAACTCTAAGAGCCAATCACCCCTAGTGTAAAGTGAATTACGACACAAAGACTAGCAACCTAGTATCATATCTACTCAAGCATTGTAATTGTATCAAAGTGAGAACAAGAAATGAATTGCTTGAAAGTAATGCTCAAAGTAAAAGAATAGAGATGACAAGACAATGTTTTCCCGAAGTATCGAGGAGTCAACACTCCCCCTAGTCCTCGTTGGAGCACGGTATTGCTCCCCTTTGGTCCGCGTAAGGACCAAGTTCTCTCTCCAGGATGATTCCTCACCGCTTTGGCTTGGTGAATCACGCACAACCGATCACAAGTTGAGTTGGGTCATCCACAAGCTCTCTAGATGATCACCAAGCTCTCCAACGCCTCCAAGCCATCTAGGTGATGTCGAACACCAAGAGTAACAAGCACAAGTCTCTCACTTGACCAAGACTTGCCTAATGAGGCATGTGAATGCACACTTACCCCTAAGCCACTAATGAGGTCCTCAGCATGGATTCTCAAATCTCAATCACCTCAAGTTGGTATTTCTTATGTCTAGTGGATAATTCCGCAAGCGCACAAAAATATACCGTTGTAGCACTTCACCCAACAGTATTATGAGTTATCATATTTATTTTTTTTATCCCAAGGGAAAGCGAGAGCTAGGAATGATAATAAAAGAGAGATCCTAATGATCAATTCAATTTAGTATCAACTAATGATATGGGGATAATATATTGACATCAACCCTTCCTGCTATATATATAATCGAGTCAAGGTAAAGATAACAAGTAAGTATAGCTAGGTGGGAGGACAACAAGTGAGTTAAAGGAGTCCTAAGTTTCACACTTTACCCTCGTGAGCATAGCTCAGATACAAAATTGCATATAAAAGTTGCTACCCCACGACAGGGTTGTGGTATGATAGGCGATAGCCAAATCAATCGGGAGTAAAATCCTTTTGGACTCAGACTATCATGTTATGGTAGCCTTATCTTTTAAGAACTTGCCTTCCACTAGTGGTGGACTACGAGGCTAGACAAGGATGCCACCACCTGCTAGCTACCACAAATAATTCATGCGACAAGCGACAACCAAGTGTAAGATAGTGTAAGTACCACACTTACATTGTCTCTTACTACTCTAATCTATCTTTGGCCAACTAGAGCATCCTATGACAGATAATGAACACATACATGCGAGGGAACATGATTGCAGATGGGACTCAACTTCATAATGGGGAAGACGGTGAGACGAGGGAGCTCGTGGCGGCGGTGGCCTGGGAACCTAGTGTAGGTCGACCACAACGTAGGCGGAACGGTGCCTTCGGCGTGGAGGCCCTCGTGGTGGAGACGGTGGTCGGGCGAGGATGACATCACAGGTCGCAGATGAGGACGGAGGCCGACATGTGGGCGCTCAACATCGTCGTGGGCTCACCGCCGAATGTGGGCGCACCACCGCCACTGGGAGGAGGAAGGAAGGGAGGGTGCTGCACCTGTGGAGGCCTCATGGGCGAGAAGTGAAGGGCGTGTGTGGTGATGTGACGTGGGTGAGATAACCAAACCCTAAGTCCACGTATATATACGATATGTGAATATGCATATCTCAGGCCTAGCTTGGGCATGAGCGGCCTCAGCCATTTTCCGAGGCGGACCCTAGAATGCTCGCCATGGTAAATCGATTTACCGTGGCGGACACCTTAAGTCGCCCACCTCGGAAAATAGGTTATTTACTGTGGTGGAAAAAAATTGCGTCTGCCACGGAGGGTTTCACAGAGGTGTCTTGTAAAATGCTTTTTTTGTAGTAGTGCCAAGTATCGAGTACTTTATTTCCGTTTGGTTTTTTTGTTGTACTGACATATGTCCTATACTAGTGTTTGGCATCTTCTCTAAGGACTGTTTAGATCATTTCATTTGGTGAAATTGAAAGCTATATAATAAATTAGGCTATACTTGGCTTGAATTCAACATTTCACCACTTTCCAAATTTAATTTATAAGCCTATCTCAAATTCATAGGGTGAAAGATAGAAATGAATTCTATAGATCACCATGCTACGTTTGTACTGTACAATTTATAAAAGGTTCTTCAACTGCTCTCATATGGTAGAAATACAACATGTATCTCTCGTATAGCCAATAATAATATATAAATTAATACATATACAACCATATTACCTTAATTAATAGTGTATTAGTGTCTAAATTATGATTATTAAAATAAATTCAATTCTAAGGATCTATACGGGGCCTAAAGGCGCCTTCAACGGGGCCAAAATCGCTAGTCTAGGAGACTTTGTATTTGCCAGACCGGTAAGAGCATCTCCAAGAGACTCTCCATATCCTTCCTATATGCTAGGAATAGAGATTTTGGTGAAAAAATACCCGCCTATAGCTTATCTAAATGGTCTTCTAAATATAGTCATACTCTATTTCGGATTTTTCGCTAGCTAAATATAGAAGACGATAATGACTCTCTAGAGTATGTATGAGATTTAGAAAAGCTGTTGGAAAATGAAAAGATATACAAAACGATTTTTACACAAATGACTCTCAAAATGATGATTTAAAGAGTGAGATTTAGAAGACTCTTGGAGATGCTCTAGCAGCGCACCGCGCTGGTGACGGGGAACTAAGTTAATCTTGCATGTCTTCCAAAAAAAACTCGGTCACAAGGTGTAGATCTATGTGCATTTTTTATTGTTTTGGAAGCATAACAGTCGCTACCGATTTATTCTTGCCGTTGAGGGTATCTATCTACAGCTGTACATGCATGTTTCTTCATTGATTGTGAAATATTAGTATTAGATCGATCGCGACATGAATGGTTTTTTTAAATCGATCAACTTGGTCTTGCCTTGCATATTAGATTGTGATAACTTAGATGCTAATAACGTGAGCCGGCCGTGTGGTCCCACGGGACATGTTGGCGGTTGGAAAACGCTAGAATCACAATGAGACCGTGGAATTCTCTGCTAAACTCTAACGGGGAAGCTAGAATAGCTGTTGTAAGTGTTTTTTCTGCGACGAAAGAAGAATTATATTATATAATAGCTAGGTACATTAATATATTACAAGCACTCTGGATTACACTAGATATATCCAGAAACTGATTTTCATCTAAAATATACCCATGCCGTGAAAAGCTCCAAATCTCAAAACCAAACCTTTTTTACGCTTCGTATAGATGACCGCACAGACAAATACTCGGCACCAACAATAGCGGCAAGCCTGAGAACAGATGCCCAACGGGACGGCCAACATTCCTGTAGGTGGAATTGATGATCTTTTTTTCTTGCTGGTGTCTTCCTTTTTCTTCTTTCTGTCACCGAAGAATGAGCAAGACTGATCTGAAGGATATTCTCCCTAGTATTTCATTGTAGCCAGATCTAACCATAACAAAACGAAGAAAAGACCGGAGAAAATTATTCCATGGCAGCGATGTCATCTCCGCCTTGGTGCCGCCGTCCAGAAACAAAGATCTCCATGTCGTCATGTCGATGAAGATGGTGACACCGAAGTTGTCGCCCTCGTCTTGAACGAAGCCGTCATGGAGAAAACGATTCCACTCTTCTCTTTCACCATTGCCGGAGAAAAAGAGAAGGAGGAGATAAAACTCCAATACCAAGAACTTTGGCATAGAGAAACCCTAACCCTAAAGACTCGATCTACTGGAGAGAAATTTATTAAAAACTATGGATCCCCTCTCCCTTCAGCCCCGGCGAGATACCGGAGGGGAAGGGAGGGGGACCAGCGACGGTGGTCGGGGGAGGACGCGCGGCGGCGGCGGTTCACGCCCGAGCAAGAGGGAAAAGAAAAAACCCTTTTTTAGGATAGCTGTTGTAAGTGTTATGACTTTTGCAAACGGTTTGCCGAGTGCTGCACTAGGCAAATTGTACTCGGCAAAGAATTCTTTGCGGAGTGTCAGATTTCGGACACTCGGCAAATAGTTTGTCGAGTGTTAAATTATTTGCCGAGTGTCTGGTCAAGCACGCACTCGGCAAAAAATATTGGCACGTCAACCTTGACGGTTTTTTGCCGAGTGGCAAATAGTTTGTCGAGTGTTAAATTATTTGCCGAGTGTCTGGTCAAGCACTCGGCAAAAAATATTGGCACGTCAACCTTGACGGTTTTTTGCCGAGTGCTAATGTGGCTGGCACACGACAAAGAATTTTTGTTATTCTTTATTAAAATAATTCTTTGTCGAGTGCCCGGTGGCTGACACTCGGCAAAGATTTTTTTTTCAAAATAATTATTTGCCGAGTGTTGACATGGCTCACACTCGGCAAAGAAATTTTTATTTTTTTAGAAAAAAATCTTTGCCTAGTGCAATTGCCATTGCACTCGGTAAATCTGGAAAACGAGGCAAATTTGGGCTCTCGGGTTGCCAGATGTGCCAAGTGCAATGGTAATTGCACTCAATAAAGAATTATTTGCCGAGTGTGGCACTCGACAAAGACTTAATTTTTTGTTTTGTTTTTTTTGCTTTCCAACAAAACAGAGACATAATAGACAAATATATATTTCACATTCACAATTCAAATCACATATATATCACATCCACATTCAAATCACATATATATAATCACATCCATCATACACATATAGCATCCATAAATCCATGACAAACACATATGTCGTCCATAATGCATCACATACACATATATCGTCCATAAATCCATCACATAGATTCCATAATCTATCACATAGCTATGAATATGTCACAAGTCTAAGTCGAACACAAGTCTAATTCCAATACAAGTACGAGGAACATGAAAATAGACAAAATCACAAGTACCTACTGCCATCCTGACTAGCCGGACCGTGAAGAAGAGCCATCTGACAATCCGGGCCGTAGAGGAGGGTCAGTTGGCCACCCCTGCTGTGAAGAAGGACCACCGCCTTGAACCATCGAATTCGAACTCATAGACAGTGACTGCACAAAGAAGAAGTCAATTCATGAGTACCTGCAGGAAATTCGCACAAGCTAAAGGAATAAACCACCAGACATACTCACCGGAGTCCCAAAAGGAAGAGGAGGACGAGGAGGAGCCACAACTAGATGGAGAAGTTACTCGGGCACGGCCACACCTGACAATGCATTAAGGCTGGATATGAAGCTAAACATGTCCCGCATCCTCTGCTCCTCGGCCACCCTCTGGGCTTGTACAGCCTCCATATCCAACCGATGGGCCTCCCGCGCCGCCTCCAAACTCTGCACGTTGGCCTACAACATGCCACCCATAATGTTTAAACAATGCAAATGCAAGGTAGATGTGTAAAAGCAATGAACGAGTACTAATTAACCGCGAGTTCCGAGATCTGCTGCTGTGAGCTCAGCTGCCGAGGGCGTATGGGGAGAGACGAGCTCGTGCTCCTTGCTCGAATGTCGGCAAGGATGGGAACAGAGGCATAGTCGAGCGCGTTGTTCGGCATCCAGTAGCGGTCGTGCTGCTCCCCTCCTCCTAGCCTCATAGCGCTCGCGAGCCGTCAAGATGTACTTGGTAACCTTGCTGTGGGAGTTGGGGTTGGTGTACAGATCGGGCCCGTGCGCTGGGTTGTATATTTTCTCGGGGTCCGTCGCCTTGCCCCTGTGTGACAAACTGAATGACATGAAGTCGTTGCATTCCTAGCCTTGGTGCGACGAGGACTGTGAGAAAAACATAAAGATGATTAGAAGTAATGAGAATTGAGAGTTATAATAACAAAATAAAGATGAAAACATAAAGAAGATTACCTAGCTCTGAGCGTACGCTGAGAGGCTCTGGTTGCCCTGGTGGTGTGCGGTCCCAGTCATTTGCAGGCGGCAATCCTGACGGATCTGACTCTTTTTTTTACTGCAAAAATTGTGGGGGAGATCCCCACAGTGAGGACATTTGTATTAAAAAATCAGTGAGGGGAACTTACATTGTTACAAGGGAAAACAAACACCTATGAAATGGAAAATTAACTAAAAGCCTCAAGCCAATTACAAAAGGCTGACCGCAGGTCCTCCTTAAACCTAACTGATTGGAAAAGACATTGACTTTTAAAGTTAGCAAACCACCCAGCAACAGTCGGCGCCCTTTTCTCAAAGATTCTGTCATTCCGAGTCTTCCAAAGTTCCCAAGCTGCAATTAAATTGACCTCCATGGAAAAGGTGGCATTAATCGGGCCAGCGGGTTGCAAAAATCTATCCAAAATTGATAAGTCAGTGTCCCAGTCCAAAAGAATACGGCTCCAACATTCATTTGCGAAGACACAATCAAAAAACAGGTGATCTATAGTCTCATCTGCTCCACTATTGCACATCACACACGAGCTATCGTCCTGAATGTCAAGGTCGCGTCTCTGCATCATGGATTTGGTGTTGAGTCTATCTACCATTACAAGCCTTGCAAAGAATTTAATACTCGGTGTGCACTTAGATTTCCAGAGGGTCCTAAAGATTTGATGTGCTGTCACTGAGCTATAAGCATGCGAATACATTCTCCATGACGAATATTGCTGTCCCCAAAATGACACCCAACTATCTGAGGAGGTTTCATCATACGGTATATTAAGGAGGTGCTGTTGCAAAAGATGCATATCATCAAACGCCTATTGGGATAAGGGGAGGAAAAAAAGATCATCTAGATTGTTTGTGTGCATAACCTCATGAACTGAGGTACCCTTATTGATCACAAAAGAGGCTAATCTTGGAACCATGTTTTGAAGGGCAGACCCTGACCAGATATCATCCCAAAAACATAATGTGGATCCATCCCCAAGAGAGCAGTTAGCAATACCTTGGAAAACTGTGTTTAAACGAAGCACATCTTTTCACCAAAACGAACCAAGTTCTCTGGAGGCATACGGTACCTTGGCAGTATAGTGTTTATACCAAACTAGTTTCACCCACGGAATATCGGCCTTGTTATAAAACTTGAATAAGAACTTGAGTAGAAAAGCATCATTTTGGAGTCTTAGATTCAGAACCCCAAGACCACCTTTTATCCTCGGCTGAGTGACAACTTCCCATGCTACTAGATTCCCCCCTTTCCTTTGAATATCTTTCCCTCTCCACAGACACTGCTTCCTTGCTCTATCAATGTTTTCAATGACCCCTCTTAGTATCTTGACAGTGCACATTGCGTAAGTGGATATAGGTGAAATGGCTGAGTTTATCAACTGAAGACGACCTGAGTAAGATAGCCATGCCGCGAGGCTGTTAAGCTCTTTTCAATTTTGTCCATGAGCGGGGAAAAATCCTCTATGCGGGGTTTAGTTGTACCCATTGGTAAACCCAGATAAGTGAAGGGCATAATTCCCTTAGAATAGCCTAGAGTGTTTGATAACAAAACCATTTTCTCTTCACTTACGTTGATGGGATACAAACTAGATTTACTATAGTTGACTTTAAGACCCGTGGCCTCAGCAAAACTGTGTAGCAGGGCTTTGAGGAAAACCAGCTGATTGGCCTCAGCTTGTAGCAACATTAGCATGTCATCTGCATACTGGACCACTGGGAAATCCCCATCCGGCTGAGGAATTGGGATTCTTAGCAAACCCAAAGCAGAAGCCTGATTGACGACGACCTGCAAGAGTTCTGCAGCAAGGACAAATAAGAGAGGTGACAAGGGATCTCCTTGGCGAACCCCTCTTTTACATTTGAAAATTTTCCCTGGGACTCCGTTCAGAAGAACCGCCGATGAGCCTGACGATAGTATAGCTTTAATCCAACCCAACCATCTTGGGGGAAACCCATTTGTTCCATAATTTGCAAGATTGCCGGATGTTCTACCGTGTCAAAAGCTTTCTCAAAATCTAGCTTCAGAATGACTATTTCCCTTTTGGACTGATGGCACTGATGAATATATTCATAACTCCATGCGAGGCAATCCTAGATTTCCCTCGAACGAATAAAGCCATACTGATTGGGGTGCACCACTTTCAAGATGATAGATTGCAGTCTTTCTGCTAAAATCTTGGTGATCACTTTGAGTGAGATATTCAGTAGTGAAATTGGCCTGTAGTCATTAACTGTTGCTGGGCTGTTATTTTTGGGTACCAAAGTGATATATGACATATTAATGCACTCCAGATTCACAAGACCCAATTCAAATTGTGAACACAACTCATAGAACTCCACTTTCACTATTTGCCAGCACTTCTTAAGAAAACACCCATTAAAACCATCAGGGCCTGGTGCTTTGTCAGATGGCATAGCCTTAACCACTGCATCTATTTCCGAATGAAGGATTGGGGCATCAAGAAAATCAAGATCAGTCACAGGATTAATGAAATATGGCAAATCAAAGACCATTGTTGGATCTGAGGTTGTTCCCATTCTATTCTTGAAAGAGTTCCAGAGGAGTCCTGCTTTCCCTTCATGATCAGAGATCATGACCTGCTGATCATTCATGATCTGAGCAATACTGTTTCTCCTAAAAGAAATGGTTGCCATTGCATGAAAGAACTTTGTGCATTCATCACCAAATTTAATTCTGTTAATAGTATATCTCTTCTTCCAATATATTGATTTGAATCTGAGCCATATTTGCAGTTGCTTTCTGATACTTTCCCTCAAGTTGGCTTCAGGGTTAAAAAGACCTCGACTGTCCTCTATTTCATCTAGAAGACCAATAACCTGATTACAGTTGCCGATGAGCAGGTTCAGGTTGGATAGATGCCTGCTCGAGGCTTTTAAACTGGCCCTGAGTTGCTTAAACCTAGCAGATATTGTCCTGGCTGCATCTACTCTAGTCGACAGCGATGACCAGGCAGCAAAAACTGTATCCAAAAAATCAGATTGTTGGACCCAGAAGTTCTCGAAACGGAAAATACTTGCTCTGGGCATTTTAGTACTGATAGACACCTAACAGGGGATATGATCTAATGTAATTTTGGCCAAAGGTAGCACTTCTGTATTTGGAAAGTCTGAAGTCCAGTGAACCGACGTGAAAAACCAATCTAGCTGCTCAAGGAGGGGATTTGTTTGCATGTTACTCCAAGTGAAAGTTCACCCTTTCAAAGGGAGTTCAACTAATCCCAGGTGCCCAATAGCCTCATTGAAAGTGAACGTGTTAGCTAGATTCCCCCCTGGTCTATTGCGGTTGCTCAAGGAACGGTAAAAATTAAAATCACCAAGAAAAATCCAATTTTCATCATCCTGAATGTCATGACTATGGTACCAATTGATGAAGCTTGAACGTTCAGGCTCTTGACAAGGTACATAAACCGTGGTGAGCTTCCAAGTCTCATTTATATGCCAAGAGGTGAAAGAAACTGTGATTCCAAAGGTTTGCCTGTCCACAACCGTACCCGAGAAAGAGACATCAAAATGCTCCTTTTTGGTTTCTTGCAAGTAGACAATGGAACAGGCACTCTCTTCAATTTTATTTTGAACAACATCCCATTTCTCCGAAGCATTAAGCCCCCGAATATTCCAACATAAGATCATCCAGCTACGTGTATTCATTGATAAACCAAACAGATAGCATAAGAGGGAACTGCTTTGACCAGCAAAGACAGGGAAACTTGAACCAAATGAAGAAAACAAAAGCAAAACCGAGCAGGAAAAGGGCTTTTGCACGATTAAGGTCTGACGACGTGTTCCAGCAGATATGCAAGAGTACCATAACATAGTATGACCTTACAAGATAAACGTGGTAAAGAAAAGTATAACTAAAGGACAACCAAAAGCTCCTGCCCCGAGAACTATAAAATGCTTTATTCTTCATCTTCATGAGCACTCCTATCATTGGCTGACGGCGACTGCATCAGCACATCTTCGGCTAGCTCTCCAGGAGGCACACCACAATTGATCCCCCAGCCTTGCAGAACATCAAGGGGGATGGGTCCAAACTGTCCCGAGGGATCCTCCAGAACCACCGAACAGGTCTTTCGCTTCTTGCTTGGGTTACCTATGAGCCTTACTTCATGGAAACCTTCTTTGTCATTAAGCCGGGAGCTGCGCCTGACTGCGTTACTAACAATAGGAGTTGCAGGGTTGCTGGTGGTGAGTGGCAAAGCTAGGGTGTTTAAGAAATGAGTAAGGACCTGGCCACTTCCACTGTCCCGGAAAGAGACATCACTGACCACCTGCAAAGACTGATTCTCTTCGTCCGACAGACAGGGCTACATTCTTTCAGATGAAGCATCTGGGCTGGGCTACATCTGCTCTGTTTGAAATTCAAAACAAGACGGGCCAGAAACACTTGGGCCCGGTAGAAGGATGACATCAGAAGGCTGAGCAATCTTTGTCCGAGAAGCCTTATGTCTCTCCAGGACAAGAGGCCAGAGTTGAAGGGCCAATGCTAGGAACACCAGCTTCCATGGAACTATTTCCAAACTAGAGCTTGAAGGGGCAGTAGGGTCCTCAGTGGTCAGCAGATTCTGCAATGCTTCAGAGCTGATAACCAGAGGAATGGGGGACGAGGTCTGACCCAAACGACCAAGACCATCAGGAAGGGCATTCCTGTTGAAGATCAGCAGATTGGTACACCTAGCTTGCATAGCCACAAACCTAGAGCTGCCTTCATCAGGGCCAGAGTTTGCATCACTGGATGAAGAGCTATCTGAGTCCCCCTCCAGGTTCTAGAACACCTGATCTAGAGCAATGTCAGGACCATTGGCACGCAGATACCTCATCGATGAGCCTGACATGTCTATGTCCAGCTGATGCTGAGGGAACAGAGGGTGCTGAGGGACTTGAGGGCCATTGTTGGCTGCGAAGACGGCAGGGTTCCACGATGGCCATCCTGCATCGACAATTTCCATATCATCTGGCTGATGCTGATCCTACTGCTAGTCTTGCTGCTGACCTTGATGCTGACCCTGCTGCTGGTTGAGGTGAGGATCACCTCCAAAGAAACCAAGATTGGGAGCAGCACCTTGTTGCTCATTCTGCCAATTTGGCTCCAACGGATGAGGACCTAACACTACGGGCCCGTGCTCGGGGTGAGGTTCGCCATCTAAAGGGACCGGGCCTTCATCAGCTGGAAACGCATCCGGGAAGTGACCATTAAGGATGTATACTGGAACCGACCAGGATCTCCCCATACCACCGATCATGGTTCCCCTCGAGATCACCAGACTTCTAGGCACTCTGTCAGGACTCAGGACAAGAACTTGTACAATAATTCTAGACAAATTATTGTCACGATACCATTCAAGCAGCCTTCCAAAAGGTGCGACAACAGCTCTGATATAAAGATCCTTTTGAAAATCTCAAGGGAAACCAAGGAACATCAACCAACAAACTCTGATATACGTGAAGGACCTAGCATTGTCGCCTTCATCATGTTTGATAACCCGCACAAGGTGATTCTGACCCAGATTGTAAGGCGAATTTCGCACTAACAGGTCGCGCTACACTACTATCCTTAGGCGAATCAGACCCAAGCCCAAAGGCGACAGATACGACTTGATTATGCGGACCCTCTCATTATGCTCTAGGAAGTCACATACCACATTGAGAGTTGGCCGCAGTTCATCATCATTGGGGGGCATCGGGTCGCAGCAGATGATAGCATAATCTTCATGCTCCCTGGTTGGCTCTCCTCTGAGGGAAATCCGTCCGCGCACAGGCCTATTCCACCTGTGGTTCATCTCCAAACCTCCCACAAGGAACGGTCTTGGGTTTACTGAGAAGTTGGCCATGTCTTGGTCGCCAGAGGAATCAAGAACAGGGTTTTCTTAGGGTGGAGGAGGCGACTGATGAGGGATTCCTTGCGATTGATGAGGGTTTTGTTTCTGGGAGGTAGAACAGGGCTCTGTGAGCGGCGGATGTGAGGGATTATAGATGAACTCATGTTCCTTGTTAAGGGCAGGCGAAGGGTCCGGAGCCTGTACGTGGAGATCAGGGTTTGAAATAGTAACCTTGCCGTTTGGTATTTTCGCCTTCCAAGAAACGCATGGACGGTTGGGACTCAGGGTTCCCACGCCAGATGATTTGGGCTTCGAGGCCCAACTTGGTTGACCAGGTCCACAAACCCTAGTAGAATGGCCCCAGAGGAAACAACGCAGGCAGCGGGAACGTGACGGGCAAAAACGCGTAATGTGATCCTGGGATGAGCAGAAAGCACAAGGCCCACGAGAATTCAAATTTGAAGAGCTAGCCAAAATACCGCCTGAAGAAATGGGAGTTTCCGAAACAGGCGCGGGGAAACATTTGGATTGCTGAAGAGCCGGGCGAAGAACACGATCATGGGAGGGGCCAAAACAGGCCTTGAAACTAACATCTGAAGTGTCCACCGGCATAGAGAAACTTCCAAAACAAATTGTATGAGAAGGATGGCTAGAAGAACTGGAAATCTGCTTACCCAAGGCCTTAGACTCCTTAACAAAACTCGAAGAACGAGACTATTGAACAAGAGGTTTGGCAAAACTGACTTTCTTTAGAGAATTTTTAGCCTGAATCCTTCTGGAGGATTTATAGAGGACTTTGGTCCATTCTTTATCCTGCTCAATTTCCTAGAGTCTCTTCTCTCGTTACCAATGGGGAGTGCCATTGCTCCAAAGATGGAAATAAGCATCGAAAGATTTGGCAATGACACGCCGAAGCTTGTCAACAAAAAAACCCACTTCTTTTGAAAACACTGAGAAACGAAAGTGGTTTTTACTGAGGAATTCAACATGAAAAAGATTTTCTTTTCCACTGAGACAGGATTGGAGGGCGAGAGCAACCGAATCTTCCGTTAAACGGAACAAGAAACGTCTAAAAGTCACCAGCAAGAAGAAAGATCCAGAAGGAGAAGGACGAGGGTGGTGTACCGGTGACTTGAAAAGGGAACGGATCTCATCCTGAATCACCAGCCCTCGGTCGAAATCCAACATGGTAGCCAGACTCGAGGAGGATCCCATGGCTGCCACACGTCTTGAGGGCGCCGGAGATCAAGGTTCACCTTGGACATGATCGCCGACGAGGGTGGGAGGGCTGAGGTGGGACGAGCGGGAGCCATTGTCATCTCAACGGATCTGACTCTTCTCCATCCACTCGTCCGAGAGCCACCTTTCCACAATACCATCCCAGCAGAGGGGGTGTCTGGCGCACCAATTAGGACATCGCTACATGTCATCAAGTTATTGATATGTCAGAAGATACGAATAATGTAGGGTGGTAGTATTGATGTTTCATACTGACCGACTAGTACTGCTCCTTGGTGACCGTCATGGTCCTTACCTCTTTCTTCTTAACTACCTAGCCAAGGATGTCGGCGTGGTAGTTGATGATGCACTGGAGCCACGTCTCGTAGTACAGGTTTGTGAGTCGAGCCTTGCAGACCTTGTCCTGCACTTGCGATGCCTTATCCTCAAACCCTGCCTCGCATCTATAGAAGTCATGCATACAGACATCATGTACCGTTTCATTATATCAAGAACGACCAATGAATGTGTAGTTTTGACAAATTTAGTGCGATGAAGACTCACCCAGAACTCGACCTTGATCCATGCCTCAACTAATCCGTGCTTGCTGTCCTCGGTAGCGTAGAAGTGGACCCACGTCCAGGGCGGCGTCGTCACCCCATTGTAGACGACCAAGCCAAGGTAGTGCTGCCGAATCAGAAGGCCAAGAATGCCATTGATGTGACGACCCTTTCCGGACACAACTATCCAGTTGTTGCAAGAGTCATTAACAAAAATTGTTAGTCTCTAGTTCGATTTTACTCCCAGTTGCTTCTTCATATGAAAGAGTACTGAAATAACACTTAATCGTCGCCCACGGGTCGAATCAAACGGGCGGTGGGGAGCTACGATCGGGCGCGATGGGAGCTTCGCGGGCCTGCGCAAGTAGACTATTGAAATGGTAGAGCCCTCTCCTACCTCCTACTCTGGGGCATCACCGCCGCCTATGTGGAGCCCTGCCGCCTGTTCATCCTCGTCCATGGTCTGGTGGTCCTCGTGCACTGCCTGGTTGTCCTCGTGCACTGCCTGGTGGTCCTCGTCCACCGCCGGTGTGGGAGCCGACTGCACTGTCAGCCTCGCATGGCCGCCCCGACCGTGGGGGCGGCCGCGAGGTCTCCTCGCCTGTGGCTCCACCGTGGGCCCCGCGGGCTCCTCGGGTTGCGTCGTGTAGAGGGAGTGGAGTGAACAATGTGTAGGCCTTCTGCCAGGCATTTTGTCGAGTGCCTGTAATTTCAAAGAGTAAACCAATTAGCAGCCTCGTCAAATGAATGCTCCAAGAAAGCATTAGTCTTAGTCATCCACTCTGGGGTTATACTAGCGTGGTTTGTGTACATCCAATCACGGTTCTCCATCCTATGGAATATACATATGTAAGCGAGCAATATAACCAGCAAATGAATCTGCACGGCGTGCCAACTGTCGAATAGGTGAGGATAGGTCCTAATCCCACCCGCGGATGCGTAGATGATATCAGATTCCATGCTGCGCTATGATCTGAGACAGAATTTCGGCAACACCTCCCTGTTGCGTTCATTTTCTCTGCGTGTATAATTGTGTTGAATAAGTTGGAGCAATATAATGATGTGTGACTCCCCTAGTCAGGCTCAGGTGTATCCGTAATTGAATGCTTGTACTGGAGTATTTCAGTATGGCATGTGAACGCAACACGATTTTATCAACTCGTCCAACTTTAGAACTAGAAAATGTGCCCTTACATTTAGAACACACTTCTTGTTGCTCAGAGATTCATGTAAAGGAACGCGTCATCTGTTCCACTATGTATTAAAATCAAACTTCATATCATTCTTGGAGCAAAAACACACACGGCACTACGTCAAAACAGAATTTTGGTGTCGGTCAAAAAGGGTTTTTCGCATCGGGCAATGGCATCCGCTGCGATGATAAGGCCACAGTTAATGAGGCATTAACCGTGGCGGGCGCTGGTGCCCGCTGCGAAAAACCCATTAACCGCAGCGGGCAACATAAGACGCCCATTGCGGTTAATGTCATTTACCGCAGCGGGCACTCTACAGTGCCCGCTGCAGTAAATCCTTTAACCGCAGCGGGCTGTTTATAACGGCCGCCACTATTATTATTTTTTATTAAAAAAAATAAAAATGCAGATTCAGAAACTGAATTATATAATTTCAAATTGCATCCAGATTTCAAATCATAGATAAACAACATATATATATACACAAACACATTTGTTGTCCTCATACACAAATGAAACCAAGGATTACATTTCGATTTCAAATTTCCACTTGGTGTTTGTAATCCGTGGGACGGAGCATGGTGTCCCACTTCTGGAACTTCTTGAACTCAGGTAGAACTGCCAGGTCACCCTCATCATCGAAGAATTCTTGTCCTTCGAGCACACAGTTCTCTAGTAGGAACTTACAGATGTCCGCCTTGAGTTGCTTGAAAGCAAGACGATCTTTCGTAATGTGTTCCCACTCCTTGACTCCCGCCTTGAGCTTCTTCCAGCTGCTGGTGTACTCCTTGCACTGCCTTAGGTGTGCGCAGGTGTACAAGCCACATGCCTTTGATCCATAAGGTTGTTTAGCGCACTGCACGATCGATACAGAAGCATTAGAACAATACAATAAGAAAACATGAATGAATCTTTGGAATACTTACGGGAAATTCACGTCGGATCTTTAAGTGGTATGAATGTTTCTTCTTGAAGTTGTCACTTCTTCGATCCCAGCATTGGGGTTCCTTTAGGTATGCCCTGTAAGCACTGTACGAAATGCATGAGTATTAGTTAGCAACAATTTGAATACGTACGATATAACCGTAAATGATCAATAAGCTTGGTGACTTATGTTTTCAAGCAATCTTCGAAGGCCTTGTACCCTGGTTTGTTTGTTACCCACAATGAGTCAAATATAACTGCCCTACCATCTTGAGGATAGATGAGAAATGCAACCCAGTGGCCATCGACTTGGCCCTTGCTACACCATTCAAACAAAATACAGGTTACGACGATGATTTAAGTTTATGATCCTAGCCACTTAGCTCTATGTACAATTTTGACTTACCCAGAGTGGTAAGCAGCCTTGATACAGTGCGGCCCATCCGGGTGGACTTTCCTCATCACTTCGTTTATGTACCTTGACAATGCCTTCTTCTTATCTTTCATATTATCTTCATATTTCTATTTCCTCTGCTGCACGGTCAACTTTGGATCCGTTATCTCATACCCTTTGATGACTCCATCAACAATATGCATTGGAGAGAGGTAGAGAACATGATGACTCTTTTTGTTGTCTACTATCACCGACGTAGTTGACCATTAGTATTGCTGAAATCTGTGAAACTGGCAATGAGACTTACAGATTGAATAGGGTGACTTGGACAATGTCAAGGTCTTCTTCCTAGAATAGGTGCCACATGTTGCGGAAGTCTACGGGAAGAGTAATAGTGTCGGGCAAGTGGAAGTACTTCGGGGGAATCTTGATTGTAAAACCTGACATCCCGGCTTTTGCCGCTTCCATATACCACCTATGAAATCTCCTTGTTTCCCATAGTTCCTCATCTATGAGTTGTGCCTTAGGAATCAAGAACTTCCCACGCTCATAGATGTCAGGACAGTCTTCGTCCTCCAGAAATAGCTGTCGGCTAGTATTTGGAGGCCTAGAGAACGGTTAAGAGAGTATAGTAAAGGTTACTACCATCTTATAGCTAGGATAGAAAGTTGAACATGATATTATGCATCACAATACCGTACCTTTCGAATGTAGTAGTGTACGACAGCGATTTGGCGCTCATGTCTGGATCCTTCCTTGGTGCCTCCTTTGTGCCTTGTTGCCCCGCTGGCCCTTCCTTGTCCCCTGTTGGTGCCTCTGCACTTCCTGGTGGGTCCACAGGTGGGTCCCCCATAGGTACCTCTGCATTTCCTGAAGGGTCCAGAGGTGGGTCCGCGGCTGGACTTCTCAATGGATCTGCATGTGGACTATTTGGAGGAGGGGTTGAGCTTGTGCCCATGTCCATGCCCTTGTCCTTGTCCTTGTCCCCACCATCTCCTGCTCCCTTCTCCTTCCCGCCTTTGCCATTAGCATCTCCTTTTTCCTTGCCCTTGCCCTTGTCCCCGCCATCATCCTTGTCACCATCTCCGCTGTCATTCGGATCTTCCGGTTCAGGGGGACAAGACCCGACAACTGATGGTTGAGATCCGCCGGTGGTCGGCGTATTTTGTGGTGTCTCTGGGGTGATCTCAACATCTTCTTGATTCCACAAGATTTGGTGGCCAATCGTTGTTCCTAGAATTCTGTGGTGCTGTAAGTTAGGATGATCCAGTTCATAATCATCTTGATTTGGCGCAATCCAGACAGGGGTCACGATGACATAGTTCTGAGGGATGTCATCTATGTTGATTTCCACAATTTCATTGATTGGATGTACAACTCCCTCTACAATAAACATCTTTTTTCCTGCCCGCCCGATCGGGACCTGGAGCTGGACATGTAGGATTTCTTGGATGTCTTGTAGCCTAAGCACCAATTGTATTTCTGGAACTTGAGTCGGAGGCGCGGAAAGACCAGCCTGACGAAACATTTGTGACCTCAGAGCCACCATCTCGGGGTCGTTGCTGGTGAATGCCTTCTTTATTCCTTGACTAATCATTCCAGACACGCCTTCCTCGTATCCTTTCTGAAATATTTCTTTCTTGTACCTTTCCCTTGACCGGTACTTGCTTGAGTCGGTTCGCCACGTCTCAATGGACAACCAGCTCATCTTCGATTGCATTTCACGAACGCGACCACGATCCTCAGGGGTTCCTAGGACCTCGGTCAGTATGTCGTGTCTTCTGCAGACCTCGATGTTGTCCTTGGATTTGTTGGCCTAGATGACAGCCTTCTCCACCTCCTCGAAGTGAGGCTCGTTGAACTTGCTTGCACCTGGCTTTAGCTTCTTCGGAATCCGGGCAAAAATGAAGTCTTTTGCCCTAGGATCAACCCCTTCATAGGGATCGGGGAGGCCGACCTCCTGTCTAGCTTGTTCTGCTACCCGCCACCGGGGCCTATGACCAGCAAAGCCAATCATGCCCAAGTGGTGGGGATGCTTGTTCTTCTTCGCTAGCGAGCTAAACTTGGCGCTATGTTCCTAAGCTTCAGGTGTACTCTTCAGCCTGACAAATTCGTCCCATATGTGCGCCTTCACCATGGTGTATTTGTGTATGGGTGACTTGTCCTTCTTCAGGAAATCCCTAGCAAGAATGGCCTTGAAGTTGTGCCACGAATAGGAAGCCACGTGTAGTGCCCACTCCTTGCACTTGGCCAAGTCGGCGCCTTCTTGATAGGAGAATTTCCTAGTCACCTCGCCCCAGAGATTCTCTTTGATATCGTCTGGGACAACGTGCCAAGACGGCCAAGTGATGAGCACCTTCTCCCTGACTATGCAACCCACCTAGTTGCTGAATCGGCCGATGACATCAAGCCGCATCAACGGGTTTCCCTCTGGCCCCACACCAAGGATCATGTGGACATCGTCAGTCAACTCCCTCTGATGCCTCCCATGTTCCCCCCCTCCTCCGTTTCACCCCCTTAGATTTCGCTGAGGATGATGTCGTTGAGGGAGCAGGAGCGAGAGTGGGAGCGGGAGTGGGAGCCACTCCTTTTGCCTCATTGAACTCCAACTGAAGAGGCGTATTTAGGATTTGTTCAGGGGTTGGAGCATTAATTCTTTCACACACTGATTTGTACATGCCAAATAAGTAGCTAGAAGAGGCTTCTACCTCACGCCTCGAGCTGGCAGTTGCTCCTTAAATCCGTGGAGCTCTTCTTTTGTACTCGTATTTTGTCCCTTTCTGTGAATCAGAGTCAGCGTCACCCTCAGCCTGATCCTCGTAGGTTGGATCATTGTCCTCCTCTGTACGGATCTTCTTTGCCCATGATGGTGTAATGGACACCTGTCTCCCGTATTCAGTTGAAGTAGGTGGACTAGGGGTAGGGTCCCTCCATTCCTTGAATGGGTCCTCTGCCGCCATTTCAAGTTTCACTAGAGGTAACCTATACACATGAGACGTTTTAGTATAGTAGATCGAGAAGTTTTAGTATATATAGTACAAACTACTTCTAGGAAGTACAAAGTACAAGAGGTAACCTATACACATGAGAGTAGAGTAGAGTACATCGAGAAGTAGTATAGTAGTAGAAGTAGAGTAGAGTAGAGAAGTACAGTAGTAGAGTAGAGTAGAGTAGAGATGTATAGTAGTAGAAGTAGAGAAGACAAGATCAAGTAACTAAGAAGTAGTAGAAGAGAGTACAAGAAGTACGGGCGCTTTTATTAGAGTACAAGTACAAGTAGTACTAGTAAAAGTAGTAGAGTTACAAGTAGAAGGAGTAGAAGTAGAAGTAGCTAGAGTACAAGTAGCTAGAGTACAAGTAGTAGAATTACAAATAGGTAGGGTACAAGTAGTAGAATTACAAGTAGGACTAGAGTACAAGTAGTAAAGTACAAGAAGTAGTAAAACACAACACATTAGTGGAAAAGAAAAAGTTGGCTCAGACTGAACCCATGGCCATCCAAGTTTAGGATTGGGGGTATTCGATCATCATAGCCCTTGCCTCAGCATATTTATGGTTTTTTCACATCATTGCATATGCCACTGCCTCAGAACAACTATAAAAGTTAAATTTCACATCCTTGCATATGCCACTGCCTCAGAGTAGTAGGTAGAGAAGTAGGTAGAGAAGTAGTAAAAGTAGTAGAGTACAAGTAGTAAGTAGGCAGACAAGTAGTAGAAGGAGACCACAGTAATAACATCATTCCCAGTGGCATATATGCTCAGTGTATATCAAAAGAGACCATATAGCATCACAGGTACCAATTCAAAATAGACCACAGTAATAGCATCACAAGCAGTGACATATATATGCTCAGTGTATATCAAAAGAGACCATATAGCATCACAGGCACGATTTCAAGAGACCACAGTGACCTTCACCCATGCTTAGTGAAAAAATAACAAGGCATCATAGTGACAATGGACAGGCCACAGTGACCTTCACCCATGCTTAGTGAAAAAATAGAAGGCATCATAGTGACAATGGATAGGCCACAGTGACCTTCACCCATGCTTAGTGAACAAAATAGAATGCCATAGTGACCTTCACCCATGGCACCGGCATCATAGAAGGCATCACAGGCATCACAGAAGAGAAGGTAAGCAAACCGAGGGGGAGCGGAGCACAGACGGCCGAGGAGCGGAGCACCGAGGGGCCGGCACCGAGCAGTAGAGCGGAGCACCGATGGGGAGAGGAGCACCGGCGGGCACCAAGCGGAGAGCAGAGCACCACGGGGCACCGACGACCGGAGAGCAGAGCACCGGAGGAGCACCGGCGGCCGTGGAGCGGAGAGCACCGGAGGAGCACCGAGTACACCGAGGCGGCGGCGCTAGGAATCCGAGGCGGCGCTAGGGCACCGAAGCAGCGGCGCTAGGGCACGAGGGGACCGGTGGCGGGGTGGCGAGTACGGTGGCGGCGGATTTGGGCAGCCCTTCAGGGAGAGAAGAGAAAGTGTCGCGATGAAGAAGAACCCGCGGTTCAAACCCTGTGTTGTATAGCAGATGGTTTACCGCAGCGGGCATTATAAGGCGCCCGCTGCGATAAAAATTAACTGTAGCGGGCATCGTATAACGCCCGCTGCGGTAAATGGTTAACCGCAGCGGGCACCTTACATCGCCCGCTGCGGTAAACCAATTCTGAACTTCATCCACCAATTCTAAACTTCCTCCAGTTTTCTTTTTTAAGTTTTTATAAATTCTAATAAAATTGCTAAATTGATATTTATTACATGTCAACTCTCATAAATACAAGTTGTGGCATATAAATACAAGCTTTTCTAACCATTTTCCCATAACATGTCAACTCTCATAAATTCGAACAAGCTTTCATTGCATAAGTTTTCTACTACTTTATTACATCTCATTTTGGTATTGGCGCTTTTACGGATCGCACCTCACCATCGGGGCAGGCCCATGGCTTTAGACTGCTCTTGTTGCAATGATCTTCGACGGCCTTGACCTTCTGTGGTAGATCAGTGAAAAGTTGGAGCTCTTCGTGGTTGTTGTATTGGTCTAGACTCTGGACACCATCAGCTCCCACGATCCTCTGCTTTCCAGACATGACCACGTGCTTCTTTGTGTCCTCTGGATAGATATAGTAAGCCACTTGCGCGACGTTTGTAGCAAGTACCCACTGATCATCTTTATATCTGGTACTTTTGAGGTTCACTGTGGTTAACCCTAATCTGTCCACAACAACTGTTTTCGAGTTAACCCAATCGACAAGAAAGACAGTTAGGCGAAGGTCCTTTCCATAGTCAAGGTCTCATATTTTGTCAACCTGTCCATAGCATTGTGTCCTCATGTTTGTGGCCCCATCGACTCCTTCGTATCGAACACCGCTATTTTGTGACACGCTCTTCTTGTCCTTGCCTTTTGCGTGGAACCTATACCCCTTTACGTCGTACACTTGCCAAGTGGTAACTTGAGTGGACGACCCTTGTATCAGCTTCTTAACGGTATTTGTATCTTCATCAAGGCATCCTTCCAAGGGGATGCATTGCTCTTTTAGCCACTCTATGAAACTGCTCTTGTGTTGTTTTTGGACCCATTACTCCGTGCGTTGTCCGTCATGTGCGGCGCGAATCTCATCTAGGTGCTTTTCAACATATTTGTCCATGCATGCCAACTGAGGAAGGATGTTGTAATGAGCTTCTTCCACATCTTTGTATGGTATATCGGTGCGTACTTGCCGTCTCGTGCATCCCATCCCGGTAGTTCTGCCCTCGTGCTGATGAACAGGCAAACCAATCGCCCTCCCATCCTTTATGTACCTCATACACCAATTGACAGACTCCTCGGTTGTGTATGCCTCGATCATAGAGCCCTCCAGGTAAGCACGGTTATGGACATATCTGTTGAGGGTGGACATGAACCACTCGTACGTCCACATCTGGTGCAGGTACACGGGGCCCAGTTGCTCGATCTGATCAACCATGTGTATCATTAGGTGAGGCATAATGTCAAAGAAAGAAGGGGGAAAGCACATCTCGAGCTGGCAAAGGGTCTCTGTGATGAACTCCTTCAGGGAATGCAGTTCAGCTTTGCTGATGGCCTTCTGTGTGATACGGTTAAAAAAGTACGACATCCTAGTGATTACCATCTTCACGTACTCTGGACCGATAGCCCTGATAACGATGGGAAGGAACACTGTCAGCATGACGTGACAGTCATGTGAGTTGAAGCGAACCATTGTGAGGTCTTTCATGCAGACGAGGCTCTTGATGTTTGAGGAGAAATTGGTCGGTACCTTGATACCCCTCAACAAATTGAGCATAGATACCTTCTCATCGCATCTTAGGTTATATGTTGCTCCTGGTATGCCATTTTACCATTATGAGGCGGTCCCGGGTGAAGGTCATGTCTGATGCCCTGGTGGAGAAGATCCATCCGTGATTTGATACCATCCTTCGTCTTGGTTTTGATGTCGAGCAATACACTGATCGTGCTTTGGAATACATTCTTCTCTAGATGCATGCAGTCGATGGCATGGGGTGTGTTTAGTGTTTTCCAGTATGATAGGTACTTGAAGAAGATCGACTTATTCTTGAAAGGAACATGTGGTGTTTCCTCCTCCTCCTCCGTCTTGTTGTCCCACTTTCGTTTTCTTGTTTGTTTTGTCCCCTCCTCTGATGGCTTCTTCTTCTTGCCAAACTCGACATATTCTTCACCATCTCATACACCATTGGACCCTAGCAAATTGATGCTGGTGGTTCACCCTGCAGCTCTACCTGATTGTCAAAGTATTGATTCATACCAAGTCTTCTATACCTGTGATTTTTGCTAAGGAACCGCCTATTCTTCATGTAAACTGTCTTGTAGGATGCCTTAAGGTAAGTGTGACATGTCCCATCAATGCACTTTACGCAGTCAGTCTTTCCTTTGATATGCCCTAAAAGTGAGAAGAGACCAGGGTAATCGGTGATCGTGACAAAGATGATGGCCCTTAGGGTGAACTTCTCCTTGCGGTACGCATCAGTCATCTCGACCCCAACATCAAATAGCTCCTGCATTTCCTCCATTAAAGGTTCTAGGAAAACATCAATATCGTTATCGGGTTGCCTCAGTCCTGAGATCAGCATGGTCAGCATGAGATACCTGCGCTTCTGACACAGATGGGGAGGCAGGTTGTACATGGTGAGTATGACGGGCCAGGTGATGTGCGAGCTACTAAGCTCACCGAAAGGGTTCATCCCGTCAGTACTGAGTGTGAACCGAATGTTCCTTGACTCGTTGCCTATGTTGACACAAAATACATCTGATCCGCGAACACCTCGGGCTAATACCCGAATTTGATCTTCCAAAGGTGTGCTAGTCGATTTGACCAGTTAATCGACAAGGACGATAACTAGAACAAAATTGAACGAGGTTCAACCTTGATCAGGGTAACTAGAGTAGAGTTGAACCAGACAACAACGATGCGCCCGGATGTCAAAGCTCAGATTGCTCCCACGCGGAACTTGCAAGGGTTGACGGATATCAGGAAGATGTCGCCCGTCGAAACTTGAAGAACTCGTAGATAAACTAGCAACTAATGTGATAAAAGTAGATGCTGGAAAAGTAGATAAAAAGTAATAGATTTGTTTTGATTGATTGTATATCTCTCAACGTACGCCCTAGGTACATATTTATACTCCGGTAGAAGGAGTTGTATACAGATACGACTCATACCTAAACAAATAACTATTTTTAAGGAAACAAATGACTCGTGCAAGAGCCGGACTCATATCTAAACAAAACACCTATTTTCAAGGAAATAAACGACTCGTGCAAGAGTTGGACCCAAACTAACATAATAAAACTGGTAGAAAATCACCAGTTTCCTTATATATCTTCTTTACGATGGACTTTCCATCGACATACCCTTTCAATCCGCAACTTTCCTTTATTGCCATCGGTAGCTCCGTTGACATAGATCATACCGCCTTATATCCATCGGCAACTTTACCGATCGGTACCATTTTCCATCGGCAATAAATTTTATCTTCTGATGTCTTCTGTCATCGGTAACTTCCTTCATCTTGCTTGGTAGTTAACCAGTAATATATCGATACCGATGAGAAACAACAATCATCCTTCTGCCGATTAGCATAGTTATTCCATATTGACACGTCAAAAAATGGTGTCAACACATGCCCCCCAATTTCGGAGTGTGGAATATATCACGCGCCGGAATTTTCCTTTATGGTAACCTTTTCCCTCCAAAACACTTGCACTATCTTTTTGATTACCGCGTGCCGCCATTATAACCTGTCAATACCCCCTACAAACGCAATGCTAATGGGTATAATTCCCAAATCGCCGCACAATTCATTTTTACACCCCTATTAGGTCAAGAAGGTAAAATTCAAAAGCACCCCAGACGCTTCAGATTTATAAAGACCTCTGCGCAACATTTCCTCTTTTACCCTAAGTTCACATCTTCACCCGCAGTCCAAAGGCAACCCCAAAGAACATTTCGGCAATCAATCTACTGGCGGTTTCCTCCCTCATCAAGAAACACAACCTAGCGCAAGAATCCCTTCAATGGCGATCAACTTCACCGCTTCTGCAGTAATCTTCCATATTCTCTTACTGAATATATCGTAGTTTTATCCTTCTATGCCGATTTACAATCCCTTTCTTTTATTTTCCGCCTCTTTGGATCTCTAGGAGATGCGCAACAAGATAGTGATTCCTACCGATCAGGAGCATCTTTGCTGTTTAGGCCCAATGGGAAACGTTGTTCCAACCACGTTGATTAACGCAGAAACCAACTGCATCCCTTTTAGATCTCAGGATAGCAAGGTCACAGAGAGTTTATTGGTCAGAGCGCAACATCGAGCAATGCATAAGGCTGTCCATTATCGATATGGCCAAGAATGAGAACATGATGATCGCTGCCTCCTACTTCTGGTCTGACACAATGAATGCATTCCTTTTCAGACACGGACCAGCCACCCCTACGCTTGCTGATGTACATATGCTCACCGGCTTAGACATTTGTTCTGCCGATCCCAACACTTTGTTCCGCAAGAAGTCTGAGCGTCGGGTAAGTACCCGCAACATCGGAGGCTGGACTGGATACATTCAGGAGTACCAGAAAAATGGATCGGTAACTCCGAGAGAGCACGCCACCTTCCTCAACATGTGGTTAGAGAAGTTCGTCTTCTACGGCAGAACAGTTGGTCCTACCAATATGTATCTCCCCGCAGCAGAGCTCTTAGCCGAGGGAGGATTTCCCCTTGGCCGATATCTTCTTGGCTCGGTTTATCGGCTCCTACATCAAGTATCGGAGAAACTGATGCTAGGCGAACCCATCGGCAACCTCGGAGGCCCCTGGTGGTTTATCAATATGTGGCTGAACGCCCATATGTACAAATGTCATCAATTCGATCCATTCACCCAACAGTTTCCAAGAGACATATCGGAAGACTATGTCTATGACGACGATGAATCGGCAACTCGTGCCCCACTCAACTTCGGATAAGCCATGATAATACTGCCAGGAACTGATGCCAACGTTAATCAATTTGGCATGTTCTTTCAGAGGATTTACTGTGGAATCCCTGCTACAGAACGAGCCTAGTGGCCTTACGTTGATGAAGACAACTAGTTCCCACTCTCTTTCAACCTTACCAATGGGAATATACCAGAGAATGAAGTAATCAAGAAAGCCACCCTCATTCCCTGAGCTATCCCAGTAAATGTTGTCGGGACTGGAAAGAACTTCATTCCATCTTACGAATTCTACTATCCATCGGTAGCAGCAAGACAGCTAGCATTCGGTCAATTGCCGATTAAGCTCAGCTATGTAAACGTAATCAAACCAAGAGAAATCATCTCCAGCGCCATGGATTGGAACAAGATAGTTACCCTCTCCCCTCATGCCGATGTATCCAGCACCAACTTGTCTTCCTGGGCACCGACATCTTTCATCACCGAATCCTTCAAGTCTTGGTGGCAAGAATGGAAGGATCAACTATTCGCTCCATCATCGCATTACTATCGGTATTTGATCGACACTGATCATGTTATACCAGACGACGCAGTAAGTTCACTTCCGATACTTCTCTTTATTCTAACTTTTCAAATGCACCGGTAATTAACCCTCTATCAACAGGTCGATGATCCGATTCCCCAGCAGAGCAAGAGCGGCAAATACTTCAATCTGCGACTGATGAACCTCATATCATCAATCGGCAGCAAGGCCCCTTCGCTATCTGCGCTTATGCATCAGAAGGCAATCCCAAAAGTCACCATCCGGTCTAGACCACTGCCGACCGATGATGCCGCCATAGCTACCGCCACCTTGGCACAAGCTTTCACGGTAATAAACCTTTTATTTACGTCGATCATAATACATGTAATCGATAACTTTTACTCAATTTGTACCAAACTTCCTTTTGCAGCAGACAAATTCATCGGCAGCCATTCCAGGTGCACAATCTTCCTTAGCTCAACCTACCGATACCCTCCAATCACAACAGCCAAAGCGCCGAGGTTCATCAAGTACCGCTCCAAAACCAAAGCGTCCAAAACCATCGGCTCCAGCTATACCTTCTCAAGCTCCTGCCGATGTGCCAACAACGGAGCCAGCATCAGCGCCTGTTCCCGAGCCACTACAGACCGAGAATTCTAACCAAGGGACGACGCCATCACCGCAAGAAGTGCTTTTAACAACAGAAACAGTATCGGCATCGGTACCAACACCAGATGAAATCCCTGACCAAAGAACAACAGCATCCCCTCAGAGGCCCGCAACAACGGAAGTAACGCCGACACCAACTCCAGCACCAACCGTTCCTCCTGTTGAGTCAAGTTCATTGGAAACTATCGTCGATCCGCAGGACACGGTTACGTCGGGTACTTCGTCAAGTCAAAGGCGAGAAATCTCTCTAAAGCAGGTAAACCGAAGATTTTCATTATAAACTTGCAAAGCACAATCTTCTAATTTTAACTCTTTATCCTTTCAGGCCCAAGACTCCCCAAACAGCCTATTCTCTTTCATTGTTAACATCCCAGAAGATGTCGATGAACTTGGATTTCCTTGAAAGCCGCCCTTACTGCACTGCCTGCCGATGTCGAAGAACCACTCTTCCAGGCGGCTTTACTTGAGAGTTGGCAACTTCAATATAAGAAAGCCTTAGGTCGTATTGCTGACAGAGCTACTCAAGCCACACTCTAAGAAGAAATATCCAAGTTCAAGCAGACCGCAGATGAAAAACATAAAGACATCGGTCGCTTGGAAGCCTCTGGCATTGAACTTGACCAGGAGATTGCCCTTTTATCGGCGCAGAAAGAAAAGTTGTTGGCCGAATTGAAGAGAATAGACGAAGCTTTAGATTCGGCCACTCAGAAGAAAGCTCAACTCCCTGTTATGACCAAAGCTCTGCAACATGAGAGGAACACCAACGCTCGTGAAGCTCTTCTGTTGAGGAGAAAGATCAAGATAGTCAAAGGTACTGCCGATGAGGACACCAGGGAAATAGAAAAAGCCAACCAAGTTCGCCTTCATGCGATTTTATGTATTCAAACCCTGTTGTAATCTGTCACATCTGAACCTGATAACTGACTTATTTGTAATATAATGCGAATGTTTTCCTACCGATTCTTTGTATGGTCGATCCACTTTGTGAAGTAATCGGTAGCAAAAAGTATAAATTTATACCCCTTACTCGATTAGCACACAAGGATTACATTGGCGCGTCATCCACTGGCATGGTTTAAAAACAAATTCAACAAGCAACCGATGTTTCATTATGAATCGGTCGAGACCAAGCATCTCAGCATAATCTCAAGAAAAACAATCTTTATATCCCTCTCATAAATCGTCCAGTTGTTGCTTACGTCAAAAACCTAACTTAGTATTAATAAAAGCTGATCTATGCTTGTTATCATCGCCGATACCTACTTCTAATAAATCATCTGCCGATGAAAACCCTTATACAAACTTTCCATCATCGGTGAATTGACCTATTAATACCTTTCTTCAGAATCGGCTATTTTAGATCGGTACGATTTGGTAATCAGCAATCTTGAACGATTCTGTGTCCCAAGCTTCACCTGACATACATTTAGTCTGCTCATAGGTTTCCAATTCTGCCGATGCAATGACTGATGAATTTTCACTCTAGACGATTTCAATCTTGTCTCCAACCCATTGAACCAAGCTTCGGTGCATTGTGGAAGGGATACAACAATTGACATGAATCCAATCCCGCCCCAAGAGCAAGTTGTAGGCACCTTTGCCGTTAATCACAAAAAATGTTGTCGGCAAGGTTTTACTGCCGATGGTCAATTCAACACATATTGCTCCTTTAGCTGGCGACACGTTGCCTTCGAAGTCCTTGAGCATCATATCTATCTCGGCCAAATCTTGGTCACATTTGCCAAGCTTCCTGAATATGACATATGACATGATGTTGACTGCCGCTCCACCATCTACCAACATCCTTGATATTGGTTGCCCGTCAACTTTACCTTTAACAAATAAAGCCTTCAGATGTTGTCTCTCATCATCGGCAGGCTTCTCAAAGACAGCTGTCATTGGATCCAGCATTAACTGCGTTGTCTTAGCATCAACAGGCGCCATGAACTCCATCGGCAACACTACAACCATATTGACATCTGTCGATGGGCTCTTGTCCTTGTACCTTGGCCTCCACTGCATGATCGAAGGGTTTTCACTATTATATAGATCTTCCTGACGCTCACACTGGATCTTTCTCTTCTGAGTCTTTGTCAGGCCCTTAGGGCACCACTGAGGAAGTCGAGTCTTCCAAACAGGTTGATATTGTTTTCCACCGTTAATGCTTGCACCACCTCTTATGTTTGGATCCCGAGAGAATATTTCTTCATCGGGTACTCTTCCATCAGCCATCCCTTCAAGCTTTTCCTGGCGGTCATGTTTGCTAAGCCTATCATGCACGCTGAGCTTGCCCCCCAGCCGATCGTGTACTGATTTCTTTTCTCTGATCGGCCTGGCATAATCTGATGCCCGATCGTCAAAATGGGGTTTCTTCTCCAACCGATCTGCAGGATAGTATCCATTGCACTCGGGACAATTATCGGCAGTGGGTAGCTTGATACCTTCTTACCAACAATGAACAAAGAAAGGGCACCTCCAATGATCTTTATGTCGATACCATTCTTGGCACCTTTCTTCCTCTTGTTGCCGATATCGCTCTTCTTGTGATTGCCGATAATTTCGCCGTGGTTGCCTATGCATAATCACAATGCCATATGGTGCACGGCCACGAGTATTCTTGGAACTGCCACCTCCATCAGCAATCCTTTTACGTTTCCTATCATCGGAAATATCTCTCACATCATTCACAGATATCTGATGTTTTGGATCTACCGATGCGCTTTCCTTGGCAGCTTCCAATGTCAATACTTTGGTCTTCCCACTGATTTCTACCATATTAGTGGGAAACGGATGCTGATCGATTTTCATCGGCTTCTGGGCCTTGGAATTTTCAAACTTAATCCGTCCAGCTTCAATTTTCTGACTGCAACTGCTGCCTAAAGACTTTGCAATCATTAGTACTGTGTGAGGTTGCGTGACGCCCCTTGCAATACCTCATCTTCCTGAGCTCATCAGCCGATGGAATTACTTGATTAGGCGCTAACTTAATCCTCCCTTCCTGAAGCAATAAGTCAAACATCCTATCGGCTTTAGTGATGTCGAAGGTGAACCTTTCAGATTCCTTCTGGTCAAACGGGCAGGATACCGGCTTCTTATTTATTATCAATTCAGCAGCGCCGATACTTGCCTCTTCATCGGATTCAGAATCCTCCTCTTGTTTGACAAAAGACACCTTTTTGTTCCAAGTCTTCCTAGGTTCAAAGGTCTTCACCTCTTGATTGTCAACTCTCTGCACAAGGTGACTTAAACTTTCAAACTCTTGGGAAGCATACTTGTCCTTGATGTGAGGCAAGAGTCCTTGGAAAGCCAAATCGGCTAATTGTCGATCATCAAGTACTAAACTGTAGCACCTGTTCTTCACGTCTCGTGGTCTTTGGACAAAGCTTTCTACCGATTCATCATTGCATTGTTTCACTTTCATTAAATCGGTAATCTTCTTCTCATGAATGCCAGCGAAGAAGTATTTGTGAAACTACCTTTCTAGATCGGCCCAGGTGATCACAGAATTTGGAGGTAATGAAATAAACCACGTGAATGCCGATCCAGATAATGATGACAAGAACAGTCTTACCCTTAGTTCATCTCTGTCGCCTGCTTCTCCACACTGGATAATGAAGCGGTTGATGTGCTCCATTGTTGATGTATCATCTTGGCCAGAGAATTTCGTGAAATCTGGTACCTTATACCGATTTGGGAGAGGAACCATATCATACGCCGGAGGATACGGCGTCCGATAAGAGTACGTATTGACCTTGGGCTTGATGTTGAACTGATCTTTCATTACTTCAGCAATCTTATCGGTCCAGTATGCATCCTGATCTTGCCGATGCACTGGCTGAATGTTAATCGGCTAAGCCGGCTGATACACTTCTTCATATCTCTGCGGCATAAAGGTTGGAGCAATCGGCACGGGTGCAACATTAGCCTGCTGCACATCGTACCCTGGCTGATTTGCTGATGGACCACCCTGAGCACCTGCCGAGAGGTACTGTGGCATCATATTCATCGGCGGATAGACCGTTCCTTCATTCTGAATATTCATTGGGTACTGAGTCCACCCGGGATTATAATTTATCGGTGTACCATTTGCTAATGGCCGATAAACATTCGACGCCTAGAGCGTTGGCATCTTAGTCTGAGGATTTACCATCACAGGTTGACTCAAAGCCATCATATCCTGTTGTATCGGCAAAGAGCTTGCCGATGGTTGCGCATAAGACATCTGAGGCATCACCATCTGAAGATTTTCCGACGGTAACTGTACAGCTGGAGAGGGTGTAGAGTAATGCATTGTTGAGACTATCGGTTGTACTGATACCACCGATGGTATGGGAGCCTTCCACACCACATTGTTACCTTGTATCGATCCAGAATCACCAGCTTGTCTTGGAGGCATACCGTATCCCCACCAGTTGACGGGAGTCGGCTGTTCATTCGTCGCAGGCCCTGACATTGCCGACACTACCAGATCTGTACTCAATCGAGTAACACTTACAGGACTTGATCTAGATGGTGCGCTCTCATCGGCAACTGGATTCTCTGTTAGGAGAGATGTTATTGGAACTGCCGATGAAATCGTAGCAGATGCCGATCCAGGTTGATGATACGCCGGACCGACATACTGGGGTGCTTGTCCTTCCTTGAAAGATTGCACAACAACGTTGTACACAGTATTGGACAGCACGCTAGAGTGGCTAATTAACGCTTGATTTAAAGCAGAATTAACCATCTCTTGCAATTTACCAGGATTGGTGTCGAAGGTGACTTGTCGTGGCACCGACAGATCTTGCTTCTGAATAGCATCGCCGCTCCTGTTTAGGCTGAAGGATTTCAGATATAATTGTTTGTACTCCTCCATAGCCTGCTCCATAGCTTGCTTCTGATTGTCCTACAGATCTGCTTCGGAGACTTCAATGACGTTGCCCTGATGGACACCAGCTTGATCACCCATACTTTCGTGATGGATGAAACTGTGATCAACAGATGTAGAATTTGTCCCACCGGGTGTGCCAAAAGAGGTGTTGACGCAAAATACGTCTGATCCGCGAACACCTCGGGCTAATACCCGAATTTGATCCTCCAAAGGTGTGCCAGTCGATTTGACCAGTTAATCGACAAGGACGATAACTAGAACAAAATTGAACGAGGTTCAACCTTGATCAGGGTAACTAGAGTAGAGCTGAATGAGACAACAGCGATGCGCCCAGATGTCAAAGCTCAGATTGCTCCCACGCGGAACTTGCAAGGGTTGACGGATATCAGGAAGATGCAGCCCGTCGAAACTTGAAGAACTCATAGATAAACTAGCAACTAATGCGATACAAGTAGATGCTGGAAAAGAAGATAAAAAGTAATAGATTTGATATTGATTGATTGTATATCTCTCAACATACGCCCTAGGTACATATTTATACTCCGGTAGAAGGAGTTGTATACAGATACGACTCATACCTAAACAAACAACTATTTTTAAGGAAACAAATGACTCATGCAAGAGTCGGACTCATATCTAAACAAAACACCTATTTTCAAGGAAATATACGACTCGTGCAAGAGTCGAACCCAAACTAACATAATAAAACTGGTAGAAAAACACCAGTTTCCTTATATATCTTCTTTACGATGGACTTTCCATCGGCAGACCCTTTCAATCCGCAACTTTCCTTTATTTCCATCGGTAGCTCCGTTGACGTAGATTATACCGCCTTATATCCACGACAACTTTACCGATCGGTACCATCTTCCATCGACAATAAATTTTATCTTCTGATATCTTCTATCATCGGTAACTTCCTTCATCTTGCTTGGTAGTTAACCAGTAATATATCGATACCGACGAGAAACAACAATCATCCTTCTGCCGATTAGCATAGTTATTCCATATTGACACGTCAAAAAATGGTGTCAACAGCTGAATTCCGGATATTCCTTGTTAGAATCTTTCCATTGTTGGCCATCAGATGGGTGCCGCAGCATGCCATCATCCTTTTTGTGGTCATCTGATGCATACCAGGACATGATCTTGGCATCCTCTGGTTCCCGAATAGTGCACCACACCGACATTGCCGGACTTCTCCTTTGCGTGTAGCCCTCTTCCTCCTCGTCCTGCTGAGCCGAGATGCGATTCTCTGCAGCAGTGCTCTTCTTCCCCCCCCCCCCTTCTTCTTATTCGGACCACCTCGCAATGACTCATAGCCGCCTGCATCCACACGACAACCAACATTCTTCTTGTAACGACTCGCGTTGCAGTGCGGACAGCTCGTCATCTTCTCGTACTTAGTGCCCGGCTGATACATGATGCAGTGGTTAGGGCAGGCATCGAACTTTCGAACTTTCATCGACACTGGACGAATCAACTTCTTTGCCCAATAAGTATTCATGGGAAACTTGTTACCCTTCGGGTACGTTGTAGCAAGGTAACTTAACAGCTCATTGAAGCTGTTGTCAGACCAACCATGTCGGGCCATCATCATCAACATGTGGAGGATAAAACGGAGCACGGTGCACTCTTTCGGACATTCGCCACCATCCGGATACAGAGGATCAAGTGACGCCTGCTTCATCTCTCTGAAATTTTCCAACCACTTCGGGGAACCATACACAACGCCGTCCTCATCAATGTGCTTCACTAAATCATCAAAAAGCTGCACATCCTTGGGTTCCTGCACGGTGGCCTCCTGACCACCACCATCATCTTCCATGTCCTCCAGTAGATCCTCCACCGTGATATAATCACAATCGTTATTATCGTTCCAGGCTGGCGTTGTTGTGGCTGAACATGAGACGTGTGGCGCAATTGGCTCTTGGTGCGCCGTCGTCGATGCCGAGCTCACTCCAGATGCACCCCCACCACTGGGGTCGACACTTTCACCGTGCTGAGTCCAGACCGTGTAATTCTCTACGAAACCAAACTGAATCAAATGCGATTGCACCTTGCCATCGTCGGTGAAGACTGTCAGATTCTTGCAGTAAGAACACGGACACACGATTGTCATCCGCTTCGATCGGTCACGGTGAGCTCTCGCAGCGGCAATAAACTTTCTCACTTTGCTGAGATACCGCAGATCAAGTACCCTATTAATCTTGTACATCCATTCTAACCTATCCATATTGCCTGCAAACCGTACACATTAACAACAAAAGCTTTTAGGCATATAATATTATGAAAGTAGATAAAAAAGGCACAAGCTTCCTCTTTACTCCCTAATTTAGATCTAGATGTAGATCTATAGCTAAGGAGCTCAAAAAGCAAAGAAAAGAGAGAGAAAGTAGAATGGGAACCCTCTAAAAGCTTTTAGTCATCTAATATTATGATTCTAGATAAAAAAAACAATAGCTTTCTCTCCTTCATCATCCATTAAACTAGATCTAGATCCAAAGAGGTCAAAAAGCAAGGAAAGGAGAGAAAGTAGACCATGGGAACCTTTGAAATACCTCTTATGATGTCCTCCTCCTCCAAAACAACACTCAAAACCTCAATCTAATGGTTTGGTTCAAAAAACGGGCAAAGCCTCTCCCCCCACGAGTTTGGAAGAGAGAAGTCTTGAGGAAGAAGAAGGTCGAACTGTAGCTATATATAAAACAAACAACCGCTGCGGACATTATAATTTAACTGTTGCGGTTAATAGAGATTAACCACGGCGGTCGCCCTAATGTGACCGCTGCGGTAAATGCGTTTACCGTGGCGGTCATCTTATAGTGTCCACTGCGGTTAATCACTATTAACCGCAACGGTCACTTTATGTCGCCCGCTGCGGTAAACGTTTAACCACAGCGGGCGCTTAGACTGCCGGCCGAGCTGAGCCGGTGGAAGGATTTACCATGGCGGGCAGGTTGGGTGTCCGCCACGGAGGCCATTTTGCTAGTGCTGTGCAAAATCGTTTTTCACGTAGTGCGGTTCTAACTCGCATAAGAAGGGGTCATGAGTTTGAGTCCCAAATGACAAAAAGAGACCCTGAAAAGACAAGAGACGCGACGCAAGGGTGTTTTGGGAAGTAAGAACAATGAATGGAAGAATTCTTCACACTTTAATATTAGGTAGATATACATATAGATGATAACTTTGTTTGAGTCTAATTGTCATTTAACCATAAATTTTTTTCTTTTTTTTCTAATGCAGAGATTAAAAAATATATAAAATGTAATATCTAATCCGCTTCCAAAGTAGAGAGATAAAATTCTTATAGCGGTATAATATTTTTGGCCTATGGTGGATTACTTTAAAAGGACATGGACGGGATGCAGGAAGAGAGCGATTTTTGGCTGCCTTTTATCCATGCCGCTAGCCATTGCACCATGCTAGTGCCACGCGCCACCCTTCTCCTCCCTCTCCAGAGGTTCCTTGTTGCTGCCATCCCAGTAGAACCCTAATACACGATACGATCTATTTTTGTAAAAAAACATTGCAATGAGATTATTTCCCTCCTCTATTGCCCACTATTAGCCCCGTGCCCACAACCATATATGGTTTGTTGCACTGCTTGCACCTTGCCATCACCGCTACCGATAGATCAATGACCTCCCTCTGCACCAAAGGATAGTCCAAACCCATCTTCAAACCAACTCTACCCTAACCCCTAGAAGAGGCATGGAGCAATGATGCCACTACAACATGGAGGAACTATAGCAAAGGAGAACAAAATGAAGAAGAGGAAAATAGTGTATGTTGTTGCCTCTGTGTGGTTATGTAAGTGTGATGACAAATGGTTGGTCCAATATTTTCTTCGGTCATTTTATTAATTGATATGGATTGCATCTTTAGCAAACCTAATGAGTTGTGGTTTTCCATGGTCTCCTTGCCACCATTGTCATGTCTTCTTTCAAACTCAAGTTTGGTGTACAAGAAGGCTAAGAAGCCTTCACACCGCTTGTGTTCCCAAAGTGAATGGTTTTGAGGTTTTAACTATGAAATTGTGAAATTGGAGTTGAACCTTAGGACGCTTGGGTTTGGAATGAGTGGAAAGTTCATGTTAAAAGGATCAGTTTTACTATTGCTAGTATGAATTTGGGTTTTGGATGTTCATGGTTGAAATAGAAGTCCAAATCAATTTAGATTGGGAGATATATGATGGGCAATCAACATAGTAGGTTACCCAAGGAATAGTGATCAATTAACTCTTCAATATAAGCTTGGATTTTCTCATTGTAGGACATCAGAAAATTGCCTCTAAAACATATTTAGAACTTTATAGAAATTTACGCATGTAGAAGACGTGGTGATTGTATAATAAGCATACAAAAATTCAAGGATGCAAACTCAATTTAATTCGTGAGAGAAATAAAATTGACAACCACAGTGGTGGAGACCGGGGGGACAGCCAAGTGCAATTAGTGGATCATTATAATCAAAACTACCAATGAAAATGAAGATTGACTATATATTTTACCAAATGTAACACACAAAATCATGATTTCAGATTTTCACTACATAAAAGTTGCAATAGGAAAAAGTATTCATAGGAACTAACCTTTTTCATTTTGATGAAACAAATAGGAAAAAGCGTGTACTTCATCATCGCCTCTACATTCTGATTTTGTATTCTGTCTTGATTTCTAAGTTTTTTTTATGAAGGTTTTTACGATTACACAGGTGGCCGGGACAACCTTATTCTAGAACATTTTATGGGAATAAAAAATGTTAAAAGAGGACGGAAGCTTTTGTCATGTTCATTCACACGGAACACACAGGAGGAGCCCCGGAAGCAATTTCGGTCTGGGCCTTGGGAGTGGGCCGTGAATCTGATGGAGACGCCGATCATTTCACATCTCGCCCACTGGGCCACTCCACTTCCAGGCCGGTAAAAAATTCAGTATGGATCATCGGCACCACCGGCCGGTCGCCGTCGTTTGCTTAAAAAAAAAATCAACCGGTCGCCGTCGTGTCACGGGCTCACGGCCAGGCCAGAGATGCCTCAGTGCGGTGCCAAAGACACAAGCTACCACTCAAACTGATGGCAGCATGGTCGTCATGTTGTGTTGGACTGTTATCTTCTTGAGGTCTCCTTCCTCCAACATGGAATTTCGAAGCGCACCGCCTGCCGCCGGCCACCGTGCGTCCGTCTCTCCGTCGCCGTGCATTACATATACGAGATGCGCGTACGCCCTCTACCTCGCTCAATCGATATATATCAGTACTGAAACTACTGATCTCACTAGCTAAAGTCGTTCACAGACGACATGGCAGAAGGTACTTCTTCTCCTATCTCGTGCTCTCTCACTATTACAGAACACACCTTTCGGCGATTTTTAAAATCGACTTTAGCCCCGGTGAAAATTGCGTCTGAGGCTAAAGGGACCTTTAGTCCCGGTTGGTAAAGTCCCCTCCGAACGGCTCGTTAGTCAGACATTGTCAGGGGGACTTTTAGTCACAGTTGGTGTTACCGGCTAAAGGTCCACCTTTAGCCCCGGTTGGTATGGTTAAACCTTTAGCCCCGGTTTAAGACACAAACCGAGGTTAATTTTGGGCCTTTAGTCCCGGCTGGTTCTATGGACCGGGACTAAAGGTCTCCCCTATTTGAACTCTCTTCCTCCCCCTGCCCGAACCCGAGAGCTCATTTAATTTCTTTCTCTCTGTTCTTGCTCTTGTTCTTGGTGTGTTCTTCATTGTTCTTCATCTCATCTTCGGTCATTGCTTCATTTGATCACTTCTACGCCTCCATCGACATCTCATGTTTTATGAAAGGTTACTATCTTCAACATCTCATGTTTTAGCGGCAACATATATTATTTCTTGTTCTAGATGTGATTTTTTTTTATGATTTTCTCTTTTTTGCCATTTTAAGTTTCATTCACTTGACATTGTTTGAATATTTTGAACAAGGAAACTAAAATTAGTATTCTAAGTATACACCTTTCATTTCATTTCTAGGATATTATATGTTCCACATTTCAAGATTAATTTAGCTTAGTTTGAGAAATATAGATTCTTATTAGAATTTTATTAAATGATGAATTTATGGTGGATTGTTCTTGATTTATATATATGCCACTTGAGCTCAAAATAATTATATATTTAGATGAAGAAGGTAGCTACCTAGAATACTTTAGTTGTCTACATGGGCACATTTGATGATTTTAGAGAAATGTAAATTTTTAGTTTTTATTTTCTTTGTTTAGAATATAAGGAATTTATAATATCTAGTTTGAAAAATGAGTATAGAGAGTAGATGACAACTACTTCGGGACACTCGGCCTCTGATCCGGTTCCAAAGCGACTAAGGCCAGACCTCCCTCTCATTACCTGTGGCAAGTGTATGCAAAAGACTGTGAAAGAGTACCGAGTGGGGAAGTCGGGTCCCAACAACGGTCGGATCTTTTATAAGTGTCCAGATCGCAATGTGAGTTATATATTTTGTCACATTTGATGGTTACGCATGGTTAATTTGTACCTATATTTCCTGATGATTTTGATTAAAGTGTTGATTTTTTTTCCTATTTTCAGTGGGATGGCACTGGATGCCGCGGCTGGTACTGGGAGGAAGAGTATGTTACACACGTCGCGAAGGCTACGAAGGCTGATGAGGCAGTGAGTCAGCTCAAGAAGTCTGTCGATGTTGAGCAGACGAATGATGGTTTGTTTGCTTTAGTTGGGATTGGTCGGGAGATCATTATGCTACTGAAGGGCATTTTATGTTTTCTGTGTATAGTGCTAGTGGTCTTAGCATACGCTATGTCGAGGCTTTCATAGAGCATACATTAGTATTTGGGCATTTTGGTCAAATAAATAAAGATCTACATTTGTATTTGGTCAAATTAATGTTTACTAATACTTCTTTTGTAGTCATTTAGTGACTAATGAAGATCTACAATGAAAAAGTTTGTTAGTGAAAAAGTTTAGTTCTAAAATAAATGATCTTGATGAGTTATAAAACCTTTGTATTCAAAAGTTTTTCATATAGGGTCATTTAGTGTCTCATTAACAATTTTCTATTTAAGGGTACACTTAAAGGTCGCATAATTGGATAATGAATGGTGAAACACAAATAGTTTAACGTTAAAATAATGCATAAACTAACTTCTTGTTAGTAACCAAGCATTTTATTTTTTTTAACTGAACAATATACTTTTGCATTAACTAAATTCTAATGGTTATATATTTTTCTAGTGTATAATAAAGCAAAAGGAAATTTAATGGTTATTTTTTAAAAAATTTGTGGTATGTATTTAATTTATTATGCAATTAACAAGAACTAGAACAATTTATAGATATATTAAACTATATCCAATACCAAAACATATAAAAGACCCCCTGAAAATTTCGTTTAGCGTCTAAACAGCCCTTTAGCCCCGGTTGGTACCAACCGGGGCTAAAGGTGGCCTTCCATTATAAGCCGAGGTAGATCTCCTGTCTTCCTCCTCCCCTCTGTCCTAGATCTCGCGCGCGGCCGTCCTTCTTCCTCGACGCAGCACAACCGCCGCCACGCCGTCGGAGGAGCCCGCCGCCGTCCGAGCGCCGTTGGAGGAGCCCGTCGTCGTCTGAGTCACGCCGTCGGAGGAGCCCGCCACCGTCCGAGCCACACCGTCCGAGCGCCACCGCCGCACACCTACTGTGTCGCCGTCTCATCCGGCCTCCTCGTCGCGCCGCCGCGCAAGCCGCCGCTGCCGCGTGCACCGCCGCCGTCTACCTCTCCGCCGCCGCCGCGCCTCCATCTCGCGGGCCCGCCGTCCGACAGAGCTAGGCCGGGTCGGTCGATCAGCAGCCACCGGAGAAAGATCGAGAGATCAGAGAAGAAAAGGAGAGAGAAGAAGAAAAAAGAAGAAGAATAGAAGAGAAAGAAGAGGAAAAAGAAGAGGAAAAAAGGAAGGGGAAGAAGGAGAGGAGAAAAGGTGTTTACAAAAGAAATATAGAAATTGACTCAACTATATTTATGTTGCTTTTTTCACAAATTAATATAACATTTGTCTAAATGATTTTGTAGGGCTAAAGGTGTGTAAAGGAGAAAGAAGAAGGAGAAAGAAGGAAGAAGTAATATATTCTAGTTTTATTAAATTGATTTATGTTGGTAATATATTCTAGTTTTATGAAATTGATTGATGTTAGTAATATATTTTAGTTTTAGGAAATTGATATATGTTAGTAATATAATTTAGTTTTAGGAAATTGATTTAGTTTTAGTAATGTATTATGTGTACCACATTCATGCTTTTGATATATATATGGATTTGTTAGAGAAATATTGACCTTCCATTATTTCTATATATGATTTGATATATATATATATATATATATATGTATCTTCCATTATTGCTATATAGATAAAGAGATAGATGGATACTGAGATATATATGAAATATAATCTGAGTATATGTGATTTAATATATAGATGGCTGGACGTCGTAATCTCCCACCACCGGAAGAAATTGGTTGGGATGGTTATTGTACTTGGATGGGTTTTGATCCGATATTTTCGGTAGTACCGCGGAATTATCCGAACATAATAAGTTAATAATCAATATATGTTTCATATGTATGACTAGATCATCCAAGTTAATTAATATGTCTTATATGTAATGTAGATGACTAATCCAGTTGTTTGGCTTAAATCAACACTCGCCTATTTTGGAGTTGACAATGTGGATGCTCAGATTAATCATGTAAACAATGGTCCAGAACTCCAATGTTGTATTTCATTTTCAATTGTCGTTAGGATTGGTCATGGTCATGGTCGTGGTCGTGGTCATGGCCGCGCGTGGTGTTGGCGGGCTCAATATGTTACAAATCTCAAAGGTGGGAATACAGACAAGCCAGCGGGGTGTTGCTATTAAGTATGTCGTCTATGCTTGTGCTGTCACGCTCTTAAGAAATGGGATCACACTTCCTACTCTGTCTTCAGTGAAGATTGAAGCTATTAATCGCAACATGTATCCTGATATTCGGGGTTTATGTGCACGAATCACTCAGAACTCGCCAAAGGTAAGTTTAAGACTCATAACTTATACCTAGATTTGTTGTTATATGTTGTCAATATTTCTCTCATAATTAACCCTATATTTATAGGTAGAGGAGTATGACATGACCTATGCATGGTGTAGTTTTGAAGTCATTCTGAACCAAGTAATGGATACATTGGGTTATGACTGACAATATGCTGATGAAGAGCCAACACTAATTACTGCAGAATTTCAAGCAAAGTTGGTTGCGACTAAGAAGGGAGACCCTCCAACTACTCGACCACCGTTAAACGTTGTTATTACACCATGTGCTCGTAAGTGTGAAGCTACTGAGAGTGCACTATTTAATACGTTGTTGTTCATCGATGAGATTATTGGTTACAAGATAGGTGACTTACACTTCTCCGAATTGGTAGTACGAAATCGTTGAACTATTGTATTGTACAATAAGATTGACATTTCTATGAATTTTTGTAATATAACGACCATGCCGAACCACTCAAGCTAAATCAAGACGAACATTTGTATAAGATTTAAGTGGCGAGAGCAGTTGTGTCTTAAATCAAGTAACAATGGATAATGATGTAAATTTTATGTGCATATATATATATATATATTATACTTATAGAGTTTCATAGTTTATTTGTGTTTAATGTTTGAAACTAACTTATAAGTGCGTGAATACATGTATTAGCAGCGAATATATGTATTAGAAGCGAAGAATACACACATTTGAATATCTAATCTAATTGAAAAATCAAAATAAGAAATACCAAAATCAGAAGGAAAAAAAAGGGGTCTTTAGCCCCGGTTGATAATACCAACCGGGGCTAAAGGGTGACCGGGGCTAAAGGGGAGACATTTAGTCCCGAATCCTTAGCCTCGGTTCAGGCACCGGGTCTAAAGGCCCTTACAGACCGGGGCTAAAACCTGGTTCTATACTAGTGTCTGCTGCTGCTGGTGGTGACGGCGGTGCTGTCGCTGCCTTACGCTGGCTGCTCGTCGTCTCGCCATCTGACCATCGGCTTCACCCGTGTCAAGCTGAACGAGTCGCAGTTCGTGGTGCAGAAGCCCTACGACCTGCCGCTCCACGATCGCTACGAGCAGAGCGGCGACGTCCGCCGCATGTGGGTCTTCGACACCGACAAGCCCTTCAGCACCAAACTCTACCCCGTCAGTGCGCGCACCGAGATCAAAGTCGACGTACGTCACCCTCTCCCTCTCATCTCCTCTCCTCTCTTTTTTTGACTACACAGTACAACGCAGACATTCAACACGCACGCACACTCGCCCCTACGAACACACGCACGCAAACCCTACCCCTATGAGCACCTTCGAAGGACTGAGCCGACAAATCTTGAAGTTCACGAAGTGTTCACGAAGTCACCACAGACGCCTTGCTGTCGATGGTAACGTCGCCTACCACTTAATGCGTAGCGCCGAAAAATCCTGGAATAAATCCAGAATAAATAGTCGCATCCAGAATTTGAACCCTGGGTGGAAGCCCCCAACCAATGTCATTTGTCATTGCGCTGTGAACCCCTTGACATCTCCTCTCCTCTCTTCATGGCGGCAATTAAGACTCCATTGTTCATAACCAAAATATTCTATTTTTCCTGCGGTATGTAGGATTCTCATAATGTTTTTAGTCAAAATTTAGTGTACTTTTCTTCTAGTAAAATTTTCATGCACTATGACTAATTAATAGTATTTTGTTACTACTTAATGATAGACTTTAGGAAAGTCTAGGTATATCTAGCGGGTACACCTTTCTATTTGGGGTGAGCAGATTCGAGAGAGAGGGGGATAGGTTAGTTACCGACCGTCAAGGTGTGGAGGATGAACTCCTGGCCATCGTCCCCTCACTAGATCGGGTTTAGAGTTTGTCAGTGGGATTATTGTGCTCGGCGTCGAACCTCGTGAAGAGACCCGTCGCTCGCACCTATTTATATAGCGCAGGGTGACGAGGCTCACCAACCATATAGGGTTCGGAGCCCCTGATCAGGGTGCGAGTCCAATCATTGCAAAAAAAAGTGTGCGAGTCCAAGGCCCAATTGGTTGTTGGGCCAACTGGAGAGAGATCAATTCTAATACTTAAAACACTAGGAGAAAATTCACCATGTAGGTAGTAGTGATTTTCCAGGTCTTCTTTTTCCTTTATGTAACTAATTCTACATGCATATGAAATGCATGCTGCGTTGATCATCAGAAGGTGTACAACTCCGGTGTGTGGCAGTTCGAGGGTGATTTGTACGTGCCGTGGGGCACGTCGGGGGCGTCGGTGATGCAGATCATTGGCGCCAAGAAGCCGCACGCGACGACGGTGATGCTGCCCGTCTACGACGGCCGGCTCACCTACTACCATAACCTTACCATGGTGGTGGCGGACGACGTGTACGACCGGTGGATCCGGCTCAACGTGGTGCACGACGTCGCTGACGGCGGGAACGTCACCGTGTTCGTCGATGGCGAGAGGAGGCTGGAAGCCCGCGGCCACGGCGTGAAGAAGCACTACTTCAAGTTCGGCGTGTATACGCAGGTCATCTACAACCATTGGCACCGCATGGAGTCACACTGGAGGAATGTCGCCATCTACACCAAGCCGTGAACAGACTGTCGTCGTACGCGTTGTCGTCTCGTTCTTGATCTGATCGTGTGTGCGTGGAAGGATAGATGGAATGATGGATCAGAGATAATGTGTCAGCATATGTCACTTCTACATAAATGATTGACGGGAAGTAGTCACCCATAACTGCAGCAGGCAAATGTGATGTAGATTATATTATTACAGTTTTGGTGTCCGTGTTTCCTTCATAGAAAAGACGATACATGCAACACAGGATGCGATTGTGCGAAATAATAACACCAATTAATGAAGGCTTTATTTAGCAAACTCTCCGTTCCAAATCATCATCGGGCGAGTTCTGTGTTCAATGCGGCAAGATTATTATAAGACCCCGTAGTTTCGCCGTCCGTGCTGGCGGTGTAGCTATACCTGTCAACAACCTCAACCTCGAGAGCCATTTGCACCTCAGGGCTTTCCGGCATTTGATCTGAAAATCGCCGAAGCTGATCCACAGCGATCTGTCCCACTAGCTTCGCAGCTGCATGGATAATCACTGTCAATCCCTTGCTCCCTTCCTCGACTAATGTCAGGGTCTAGAAGATCACCAAGCAGTGTGCCATTTCCCATGCTGTTCTGAAACATCCCGGTCAGGTTCTTCCATTCTCTGGCGTGTGGGTTCTTACCAGTCAAGAGCCCAGTGGCCCACCGAGCTCGTTGCCTAGATCCCACAACCACGGTTTCCCTGCTAATAGTGTGAAATCCAATCTAAATCCGCCCTCATCCATTACAGATGAATACAACTTTAAAAACCAATCCAGCCCACCGCAACTGGATTGTTTCAACCACACCAGCCAAGTCCACTGTGCTACATTTAAGCCCAAACCAGTCCAGAACCAATTAAAAACTTTGGTTACCACTGTTTCAGTCCATTTGGTCGAACCCAAACCTGTCTGCGGGCTGAATCTGCTACTTGCGTCTGCAGCAGCCAGCAAGCTAATCGCTTGCTTTTGAACTATGTCTGCATTAGCTAAGTAAGCACATTGCTACAAATTTGGACAGTGGCTGGCTTTGCATTTCAATTAAGTACTTCAAAAATCAAAACTAGATATAGGTCAACCATATATATATAAGAAAAATTGAATTGGAAAGAGAGAATTGCAAGAAAAAAGAAGAACAAAAACAAAGTATACATATCAATTTAGTTCACTGGTTCACGAGAAGCAGAAGATTAAATATGCTATTTAGCATTACATCTTAATATACAATACAAAACTAAAACTACAATTATATATCCTCTTTAAATTTTGTTTGATCATGCAACCTTAGATTAAATAAATTGTGCATCACAAATCTTCTTTATGCCTCACACACTACGTGATGCTTCCACCACTACCACCGTAGGGCTCGGGGAGCTGCCGTGAAGGTTGTAATCCATGTTTCAACTGAAAAAGTTGCAAAAATTTAGAGATATTTTACCTGGAAAAAGGTGTGTTACAGACAAAGACTTCAATTGCCAATTAAAAGATTATAGACAAAACAAAGAAACCAACAGTTTTGCTCACCTATCCTCACTACGGGAAACAACAGCTTTGCCGAGTGCCAGATGCTTTGTCGAGTGCCAAATATCGGACACTCGGCAAAGAGCTCTTTGCCGAGTGCAGGTCAACGTGGCACTCGGCAAAGAATTACACTAGGCAAAGCAGGCTTTGCCGAGTGTCTGGCACTCGGCATAGCCAGCACTCGGCAAAGCAGTCTCTGTGCCGAGTGTCTAACACTCGGTAAACAAATGCCACTCGGCAACGAATGCCGGGCCAAATGGCATCCATGGTCGCCCCTTTGCCGAGTGTACGCCGTTTGGCACTCGGCAAAAAAAAATTCTTTACCGAGTGTCAGGGCTAGCACTGGGCAAAACATTTTATTTTTTTGATTTTTGCAACCAATTTTTTTTGTAGCTTTCACATATCACCATGGTCAACATGTTCAAGTTTGACACTTTTTCAAAACTTTTTGTTATATTTGTTGCATTTATTTCATTTTCTTCATTTTTTCGAACGACACAAGTTTGAACTGTAGGTGCATCGAATAATCGATTTCAATGATTCAAAAAATGTTATTATTGTTCTTGAGTGTATGTTTAGGACAAATCCATAAACTGACCCGAAGTTTCGATCAACGTGCTCTCGGGGCAACGCCTCCAAATTACGTGTGTGCGATTTTTTAATTCTAAAAAATGCAAACGAATTCCGAAAATCACGAAACTTAACGAGATGTCGTTACATCATATGCGTATGCCATGGAAAAAAATTGAGAAAGTTTCGAGCATGTTGTCACGTACAATGCTCACAAACCAGTACTTCATATGTGATCACATGTGATCGTATATAGAGAACTTCTGGTTTGTGAGCATCGTACGCGACAACGTGCTCGAAACTTTCTCAAAATTTTTCCACGGCATACGTATATGATGTAACGACATCTCGCTAAGTTTCATGATTTTCGGAATTCATTTGCATTTTTTAGAATTAAAAAACCGCCCGCACGTAATTTGGAGCCGTTGCCCCGAGAGCACGTTGATCGAAAGTTCGGGTCAGTTTATGGATTTGGCCTAAACATACACTCAAGAACAAGAATAATATTTTTTAAATCATTGAAATCAATTATTGGATGCACCCGCAGTTCAAACTTGCGTCGTTCGCGAAAAATGAAGAAAATGAAAAAAATGTAAAAAATATATAAAAATGTTTTGAAAAACTGTCCAAGTTGACCATGGTGATATGTGAAAGGTACCAAAAAAATTTGGTTGCTAAAATAATAATAAAAAAATTCTTTACCGAGTGCAGGCCCCACTCGGCAAAGAGAGCTGCTTTGCTGAGTGCCACTGACCCGCACTTGGGAAAGAGCCAAAACCCTAATGGGCTCGGCCCAAACAAAACAAATGGCCCACCGGACACCCCACACACACACGCACACACGCCTGCGCGCCGCCGGACCCCGCCCCCGCCCTCGCCCGGCCGCCGCCGCCGCCCCCCGCCCGCCTACCGCCGCCGCCGGCCCCCGTTGCACCACTTCCCCGGCTTCCCTTCGCGCGCACATCTCCGCCCCACCCCCCGCGATTTCGTCGAGCACCTGCACCTCCATGGCGACCGCGTCCGGCCGCGGCGAATCCGCGGCGGGAGAGGAGGAGTCCTCGGCGATGCGCCGCCTCCACCGCCTCTCCCTGTACCTCTTCCAGCCCGCTCCGAGCTCGTGCTCCGTTCCTTCTCGTCCGCTGCTTGCCGGTGGGGGAGAAGACGAGGAGGGCGACCTCACTGCCATGGATCCGTCTTCGTCAAGTGGGTTCGAAGTCCAGGGATTCATAGATCCAGATGAGGCCAACGCCAACAACATCGCCTTCGATTTCTTCTCGCAGCCGGATTCCATGCCTCTGCCTTCTAATGCCGCTGGTACGGAGTTCTGAGATTTCAGATTATTTGTATTAGTTGGCTTCGTGACCTGAGAGACATGCAGTCTGTAGGTGCCCGTCCTAGTTCGTTATTGCACTGCAGTCTGCAGGTGCAGGTGCTAGTGCTGAAATGTGCAGTTGGTTTCACGTGGACTTTCAGTGATGCTCAAATATGTTGAAATATGTGTCTCTTTTGCAGAAAATATACTGCTAATAAAAGAAAATGTGTAATTGAAGAACATGTGGCTACATTTATGAAAACGTAGTCCATCCAATCCTTTTAAATTTACAACCATTTAAACTTTGAAGTATGAACTGAATATGAAGTGTGTTCATAGTGCCTTTTGCAATTAGGAGGAATATGTAAGTGATCAAGTAGCTGGTGGTTGAGAATCAGGACATCTACTTATCAAATTCGAAGTCTGTGTGGTTAGAGCTTTTCAGAAACACATAAGGAATATGCAACATAAATAATTCATATAGCTAAGAAAACATATTGATAATTTTCATAATAATTACAACTATGAAAACATATAGCTAAGATTACATATTGATACTTATGTTTTCTAGTTTTCTAAAATTTTAGCTTGTGTAGGAGCATGAGTTGATGGTCTAATATTTCTAACACAAATGTAAGTCATATGTTTCAAACTACTACTATGGGCTTGTTTGGTTAGCATTCTTTCTCGGCTCAGTTTATTCTTCTCTCTATCTTCTCTCAGTATATAATCTGCTAGCAGACAGGCTTATGAAAAAGATTTGTCTAATTATAAAAAAAACTAAATAATAACACCGGCCACCTGCTAACATTTGTACTACTAGCAATCTGCTTGCTTCTTCACTCACCTCGATCTCATTCAGCAGCAACGCAACTCCTTCACTGACAGGGTTCATAGACCATGCTACCTAATTTATGGGCCAGCAACCTTTTCTTTTTAGAGTTCACATGCAATCTGTTGTCACATTCAAAAGGATTCTAAGGATGCTTACTGCTGTCAGAGTGATGTGGGCCAGATCCAAACTCTGCTGCCATTATTATCAGTTGTACATTTCAACATATTTGAATTTGTGAAAGTGTCCTTGTGGATTAAATTTTGTAGCCAGCTATATATTCTCTACCTAATTGCAGTCTTAGTCTCATATTATACTAACTTAACGTCCTTGTCAATGCAGCCTCTGGGGTGGTTCTGTCATAAATCTAGGAACCAAAAAGCACAGAGATAAGTACTTCGATGGAATTGACAATTTGGATTATCCAGGCTGTTTTGCAATGACAGAACTACATCATGGTTAGGTTCTCCACTTATTTATTTATTATCCACTAATTAGTGATGTCTCTATTCTTTTGTTGCTTGGCGGTTTATCAGTGTACAATACGTCAATACAGCATAGCAGTCCTTATATTGACAGATCCCTAGATTTCACCAAACTGTCAGGTTGCATTTTTTAGACAACTCAGCCATGACAAATGTTAGTCTTGTTATACACAGTCCTTATATTTGCATTTTTTAGTTTTCAAATTACTTGCTGTATATTTTGAAAGGTTGAAGTATATTCTTGTAGACACTGTTCTACAAATATAAGTATCTCCTTTTGCTGGCAACCAGATCGTCAAAATGTTTAGAAGCATTTCACATGTGTAGGCTTTAGATTTTTACATAAGCTGAGTTTATAGTTCCTGAATAGTTATGCTATCAGTTGATAGAAAACTAATCCTCTGTTACATCCTATCTGTAAGAGGGAAAATAAGAATTCTACAGCAGGTTTCAGGCAACACCCTTTAAGATGGACCCTTTCTTTTCTTAAGTGTGTCTTCTAGTCTCTTAATGCTCACAGAATGTTCTCTATAATGTTTTATTTTACCAATACTCATCCTGCTGAAATACCTTTTATTTCTTCTTGTTTTTTTTCCTTGTGCAGGTCTATAGCAGAATTCTCAAGAATTCCAGTCGTGGTTACGAACCAAGTACGCAGCCAAAGTAATGATGATGGTTACCATTTTACCTTTGAAGGTTTGGACTTTCTTCCTATAACAACTATGTTTTGTCCTGATATTCCAGTCGTGGGCTCATGCTGTAACTGTCTTTTTCTATATTTTAATTTCAACTGGTTTGATATGTTGCCTAGTTATGATTGCAGGCCATTAGTTTTATCTTAGAACCTGACTTCAGTTTTGATATTTGCTTGAAGTGTGAAGCACAATTACACGTGAAGAACTTATAAAAATGCTTTGCTTTTTTAATCTTGCAGCATAGCACTACAGCAGTGAGTAACATTTAGTGCAAATTTGACATCACTTGGTAAAAAATGCTATGACATGAATATGCCTTGCGATGAAAGAAAATTACATCTATTGATAATGCAGTAGCATCACTTAGCTTTGATTAAGTTGGCTGGCACTTGAAATCTGAATGTGCCTTAATATATAAAGCTTGGCTTCCATGGCCTCCCTGTCTCTGCAGATGATGGGAGCAGAGGAGGAGCAAGAGGCTGCTGCGGCGTGTGAGGAGGACATCTACACGCAGCACGTGCATTTCGCTTTGCCGGTTTGTATGGTTTGGTGATTTGGTTTAGGCTGGAATCACATCTAGTAGTTCTATAATTCATCCATCTTGGAATATATATATGCTCGTGTGTGTTAGTTGTTTCATGAATCTGCTTGTATTGCACATCTCTCTATGTGTGTGTGTGCGTCTAATACTAATATACATGGTTGCTAGCTAGAGCTATTTTCTCTAAGTTGATATATATATAAATGCATTGTTGCTTATACGGAAAAGCAAAAAAAAATCAGAATTTTAACGATATTCAGTAGTATCTTCTATCTTCTAGTATTTGCTACAATATTTGGTTACATCAGTATGTATTGGTTCTTTTTTTCTAGAATAGCTTTCAACACTTTCTACGATATTCAGTAGTATCTACTATCTTCTAGTATTTGCATTACTTCTTCAGTATTTGTCGTTACTTTGTCAGGCAGCTAGCAAAGAGCACCGTCTCAATAACCATGTGCTTGGATCCGACAATCACGCCCAGCTTGGTCCTGGTGGCACCGTGGTTGTGCGGCTAGGGCGTTCGTGACAGATCTGAATGCCCTAGCCGCATAGCTACGGCGCCGTCAAGATTAAGCTGTAGTTTGAGTGTACGACAAAAAAATACTGACCACTAACATAAATACTTAGATATTGACTAAAATACTAACAACTACTAGAATTTTAATACCGACTAAATACTTAAACATAGTGACAACTACTTAAAGAAACTGAAATGTAGTACCGAAGCTATTGGCAAAATATTTAAAGATAATTTAAAGATAATGATAAAATACTTGATGATACCGATAAAATAAGAAGATATTGACATTTACTTAAGAACTGGAGCTATACTAACAAAAAATACTAGCAACTATTATAGTCATAGTACCAAAAATACCAAGCTACTGATAAAATACTCAATGATATTGATAAAATACTTCTAATAACTACTAAAGCTATAGTAACGATCATACCAAGCTACTGAAAAATTACTGAAAATACTGAAAAAGAAAAATACTTGAAGATAATGATAAAATATTTGATTTATTTGTCACACACTCAACTAAAATAGTAGCATCTAAGAACTAATAACAGGTGCAAAAAATATTTGAAACTAAAGGAGTCATGGGTGCATGCAGTAGCAGCTGGCAGCGACCAGGTTGCATGCCGATGCGGTGGTGGTTGCATGCGGTGCATGCGCAGGCGGACCAAAAAAGAAGAGAAGCGGTGCAGCGAGTGCGGGGTGGGGCGCAGGCCTCGCGGCGCTTGGGTCGGACGCGTGAGGTGCTAGGCGCGCGGGACGGATCGGGCGGGTGGGGGGTTTGGTTACTAGCTGGGCGACGTAGAATAGCGCTTATATATATATATAGCACGTGAATATATACATGTACATAGGAATATTGCTTATTTATTTTCCTTCTCTTCAAGAACAAAATGCTTCCTGATATATAGCACATATAAATCTATACGCACATTTAAGAAAAGTTTTGTACCATATCTCAAGATCAAGCAGAACCCTTATCTCAAGATCCAGCACAACCCTTATCTCAAAGAGCAGGGTGTGCGTGTGTGAGAGTATCAATAGTTTCCGATTATACTCCACGGTCCAGTTCTACTAGTGGTACGCTGAAAATAACTGAAAAACAATTGTACACATTTACATAGTAAAAACTCTATCGAGAGCTCTTCATGCTATGCTACAATTTATCTTCAGAAAGTCATGTAAAACTTCACTTTAGGGAAGCGTTTAAGTTTTTCGCATGCTTTTTCGTGATTTACAGGATTCTCCTTTTTCTTGATCCGCAACTTCTGGAAGATCCACAATGGTGCCTCTTTCACCTTGCGGCCGATATCCTTGATCTGTTTTATGTAGTAATGCTATTTCAGAACTTTCTTCTGATAACTCTTGTCTTATTAAATTGTTAAAATTAAAATGATTCTTTTGGAAGAATGTTTTTGAATCATTACCGTAGTTTCCAGTTTGCTCTCGTTGTTGTCTTCTCCTTCAGCGCTCTGACATCATCCAATGCAAGAGTAGCATTATTTCAGTATATTTCTAAAACACTTGGGTAATATTATACATGATTTAGCTAGAATATCTGCTTCCATCTTGATCTCGATACATTTTTCATCACATCGTCCTTTGGAGGCTTTGCAGAAAATGGTTCTGCATGAGCCATATCCTGTTTATTTTGACAAAGATGCCTCAGAATGAAAAACTATCATGATCAGAACAACAGAGTCTATTTTTTTCCTCGGCTGCTAATGAATTTTTACAAGCGGAAGCATCCCAATGTGGCATTTAACTGCCTAACTGATACCTTTATCCACTCACTGGTTCTATCCTTAAAGTAGATGCTAAACCTCCTAATTATTAACTCCTTTCAAAAATTTAAACTATAGCAATTTAAACAACTCAAAACAAGCTGTGCCAACATACAGCAACAAGTATTTCGGCAAAAGAAAATGAAATCTCTGCATAATACATCATTCAATCAATTTGTTTGGAATCCTAATTTGTTACATAGCTCAGTAGAATATTATTGTACCTCAAGTAGGTGAACCATGATTGATGAAACTAAAGCAGGCCTTGACACAGAATGCATCCAGCTTATGGCTTCAGAAGTTACACTAGTAGAGAAACGACCTTTCGTCGATTGCCCAAAACAGCTTTAGTCCCGGCTAAAATTGCGCCCGGTACTAAAGAGACTTTTAGTCCCGGTTGGTAACATCAACCGGGACTAAAAGCCCCCTCCCAACGGCTACGGGCGTCAGACATTGTCAGGGGAGATTTTTAGTGGTCTAACTTAGTCTCGGTTGGTGCCACCAACCGGGAGTAAACCTTTAGTCCCGGTTGAAGGCACAAACCGAGGCTATTTCTAGGCCTTTAGTCACGGCTGATTCTATGGACCGGGACTAAAGGTCCCCCCTATTTGAACTCTCTTCCTCCCCTTGCCCGAGCCCGAGAGCTCCATTTCTTCCTCTCTGTTCTTGCTTGTTCTTGGTGTGTTCTTCACTGTTCTTCATCTCCTCTTCGGCCATTGCTTCATTTGATCACTTCTACGCCTCCATCGACTCGTTGAAAGGTTACTATCTTCGACCTCTCATGTTTTAGCGGCACCATATGTTGTTTCTTGGTCTATATGTGTTTTTTCTTTATGATTTTATCTCTTTTGTCATTTTAAGCTTCATTCACTTGACATTGTTTGAATAATTTGAAGAAGGAAACTACAACTAGTATTCTAAGTATACACCTTTCATTTCTACTATGTCTACCACATTTTAAGGTTTAATTAGTTAAAAATAGAGATTTTAGTGTATTATTTAATTTAATTAGTTGAACAACTAGATTTTTTTTTCTAATAGAGATTTTATGGTGGATTGTTCTTGATTTATATGCCACTTGAGCTCAAAATACATTTCATATTTAGATAAAAAAGGTGGCTACCTAGAATACTTTTAGTTGTATACATGACACATTTGATGATTTTAGAGAAATGTAAATTTTAGTTGTTTTAATTCCTTTGTTTAGAAAATGAGGAATTTATAATTTCTAGTTTAAAAAAATGAGTATAGAGAGTAGATGACAACTGCTTCGGGGTACTCGGCCTCTGATCGGGTTCCAAAGCGACTAAGGCCAGACCTCCCTCTCATTACTTGTGGCGAGTGTATGCAAAAGACTGTGAAAGAGTACCGAGTGGGGAAAGCGGGTGTCAACAACGGTCAGATCTTCTATAAGTGTCCAGATCGCAATGTGAGTTATATATTTTGTCACATTTGATGGTTATGGTTAATTTCTACCTATTATACGTGCTTGTTTTGAATAAAATGCTTATTTTGTATTCTATTTTCAGTGGGATAGCACTAGATGTCGCGGCTGGTACTGAGAGGAAGACTATGTTAAACACGTCGCGAAGGCTATGAAGGCTGATGAGGCAGTGAGCCAGCTCAAGAAGTCTGTCGATGTTGAGCAGACGAATGATGATCTGTCTGCTTTAGTTGTGATTGGTCGGGAGATCATTATGCTACTGAAGTGCATTTTAGGTTTTCTGTGTATAGTGCTAGTGGTCTTAGCATACGCTATGCCGAGGCTTTCATAGAGCATACATTAGTATTTGTGTGACTCGGAAATGACACATGATGGTGTTCCATCTCGATCATATTACTTTAATGCAGACCTTTCGTTCGGTATTTTGTAATATCATTTTTTAACAAAATGAGAAATTTAATTATGTTTTGGGTCATATAATGCAGACGATGACACGCCATTGGATGTACAATGTAGATCAGCGCTCCAAAGAGTTCATTGATGGCGTGCATTATTTCTTAAGAGTGGCTGAGGAAAAAAAGCAGGATGGTAATTTCATGTGTTGTCCATGCGCATTGTACAAGAATTTGAAGGAATATTGTAGCTCAAGGACTCTTCACTCACACTTGTTGAAGTCTGGTTTCATGTAAAACTATATTTGTTGGACCAAGCATGGAGAAACCAGAATTATGATGGAAGAAGACGAAGAAGAGCAATTAAACCTTGACGACATTATTGCTCAATATGATGACTTTAATGATACTGCAATGGTGGAAGCAGAAGAAGAGGCATGGGAAGATGACACACTCTCTGAAGATGATGCTCTTGGTGATGTCATTCGTGATGTACAAAGAGATTGTGAAAGTGAAAAAGAGAAAGCTAAGTTGGACCGCATGCTAGAGGATCACAAAAACTACTATACCCGAGCGTCGAAGATGGGCAAAATAAGTTGGGTACAACACTGGAGTTGCTACAATTGAAGGCAAAAAATGGTATATCCGACAAGGCATTTGGGCAATTACTCAAGATCCAAAAAAAGATACTTCCGAAGCCTAACGAATTGCCTACCACTACGTACGAAGCAAAACAGCTCATGTGCTCTCTAGGATTAGAAATCCTAAAGATACATGCATGTCCTAATGACTGCATCCTGTACCGTGGCAAGGACTACGAGAATTTGGATGAATGCCCCGTATGTAAAGCGCCGCGGTATAAGATAAGGCGAGATGACCCTGGCGATGTTGAGGGCGAAGAGGGTCCTAGGAAGAAAATTCCTGCCAAAGTTATGTGGTATGCTCCTATAATACCACGCCTGAAACGTCTGTTCAGAAACAAGGACCATGCAAAGTTGTTGCGATGGCACAAAGAAGACCGTAAGACAGACAACATGTTGAGACACCCTGCTGATGGGTCCCAGTGGAGAGGAATTGACAGAGAATTCCCGGAGTTTGCAGAAGACGTAAGAAACTTAAGGTTCGGTTTGAGCACGGATGGTATGAATCCTCTTGGGGAGCAGAGCAGTAGTCATAGCACTTGGCCTGTTACTCTATGTATATACAAGCTTCCACCATGGTTATGCATGAAGCGGAACTTCATTATGATGCCAACGCTGATCCAAGGCCCGAAGCAACCTGGCAACGACATCGATGTCTTCCTGAGGCCCTTAGTTGAGGAACTCCTGCTTTTATGGAGCAAACCAGGTGTACATGTGTGGGATGAGTACAAACTGGAACACTTCGACCTATGAGCATTGTTGTACGTAACAATCAATGATTGTCCTGCCCTAAGTAATCTTTCAGGACAGACAAACAAGGGATATAATGCATGCACACACTATTTTGATGACCTTGACTATGTATATCTGAAAAAATGTTGAAATGTCATGTACCTTGGCCATCGTCGTTTTCTTCCTAAGAATCACCAAGTGAGAAAGAAAGGCAAGCATTGTAAAGAAGAAGTGAAACGAACCAAGCCTCGCAACGGAACTGGAGAGGATGTACTTGATATGGTCAAGGATGTGCAAGTAGTCTTTGGAAAGGGAGAAGGGGCCCTACCAGTTCCAAAATATGCTGATGGACACGCACCAATGTGGAAGAAAAATTCCATATTTTGGGAGCTACCCTATTGGCATGTCCTAGAGGTCCGTCACGCGATCGACGTGATGCACTTGACAAAGAATCTTTGCATGAACCTGCTAGGGTTCATGGGTGTGTATGGAAAAGCCAAGGATACACTTGAAGCACGACAGGACTTGCAAGACATGAAAGAACGAGACAACCTGCATCCCGAGAAGACAGAAGATGGACGCCATTATTTAAAGCCTGCTAGCTACACTCTTAGCAAAGAATAGAAGGAAAGCATGTTTAAATGTCTAAGCAGCATCAAGGTCCCATCTAGATTTTCCTCCAATATAAAGAATATAATAAATGTGTCAGAGAAGAAATTCCTAAACTTAAAGTCTCATGACTGCCACGTGCTAATGACGCAATTGCTTCTAGTTGCGTTAAGAGGAATTCTACCTCCACATATACGTCTAGCCACTGTGAAGCTATGTGCATTCCTCAATGCAATCTCTCAGAAGGCAATTGATCCAATGGAACTAGCTGCTCTGCAGAATGATATGATTCAATGCCTTGTTAGCTTTGAGTTGGTTTTCCCTCCATCCTTCTTTAATATCACGGAACACCTCCTAGTTCACCTGGTCAAGGAGATTAGTATCTCGGTCTAGTGTTCTTGCACACCATATTCCCCTTTGAAAGGTTCATGGGAGTTCTGAAAAAATATGTTAACCAACGTGCTCGCCCAGAAGGAAGCATCGCCAAGGACTACGCGACAGAGGAGGTGATTGAGTTCTGTGTTGACTATATTCCCGACCTTGACCCGATTGGTGTTCCTGAATCAAGACACGAGGGGAGACTTAGTGGGAAAGGAACACTTGGGAAGAAAACATATATCGGTATGGGAGATGATTATTTCAACAAAGCACACTACACAGTTCTTCAAAACTCCTCCGTGGTGGAGCCCTATGTTGAGGTACACAAGAAGTTCCTACGATCCCAGTTTTCAGGGAAGAATGAAGCTTGGATTATGCGTGAACACATGAAAACTTTCGACGACTGGTTGCGAAAAAAATGTCTCGGTGATGACAGTATTGATGACCAACTATATTTGTTGGCTAGACAACCATCGTGGCACATCCTCACGTACAAAGCCTACGAGATAAATGGAAATACATTTTACACGGTAGACCAAGATAAAAGGAGCACCAACCAAAATAGTGGTGTCCGCATAGATGCCACTGACCCAAACAGGAATAGACAAACATATTATGGCCGCATAGTTGAGATTTGGGAACTAGTCTATGCATCTAATTTTAAAGTCCCTTTGTTTAAGTGCCAATGGGTGAAGATGACCGGAGCCGGGGTAACAATTGACAAGGATTATGGGATGACAACAGTGGACCTCGACACTATTGGGTACAAAGACGAACCATTCGTCCTTGCTGCTGATGTGAATCAGGTGTTCTATGTAAAAGACATGTCTACAAAACCAAAGAAAGGAAAAAACGATGACAAATCGAGCATCAATGAGCCCAAGCGTCACATAGTTCTTTCAGGAAAAAGAAACATTTTGGGAATTGAGGACAACTCAGACATGTTAGAACTTTACGAAAGGGATGACCGAATTGCGCCATTCAGTGTGACCAAAGACCTAAGCATCCTTCTAAATGCCGAGGACACTTCATGGTTACGACATGATCATAACCAAGGGGCATATGTCAAGAAGAAGTTCACTACTGTGCCCGTTTGATGTAGCTAGCTTAGCAGTGATGTCAAGTGACATGTGTATTAATCATTTTTATTTTTCTAAAATCATCAAATGCCACTTTTAGTTGATTTAATGAAGATCTACATTTGTATTTGTATTTTTAATAACATTTGTATTTGTATTAGTCTCTTTAATAATTTCCTATTTAAGGGTAAACTTATTTGTCGCATAATTGGATAATTAATGGTGAAAAACAAAAAGATTAACGTTAAAATAATGCAGAAACTAATTTCCTATTGGTAACCAAGCATTTTAGTTTTTTTAATTCAACAATATACTTTTGCATTAACCAAATACTAATGGTTAGTTACATTTATATTTGATATTGTACAAAAGGTAAAAGATTTTATGTTATACATTTTTCTAATATATAATAAAGTAAAAGGAAATGCAGTGGTTATTTTTAAAACATTTTGTGCTATGTATTTAATTTATACAGATTTTAACAAGAGCTAGAGCAATTTATAAATTTAAAAAACCATATACAATACCAAAACCCTAAAATCTGGAAACTAAAATTTGGTTTGGCGCCTAAACATGCCAATACCAACCGCGGCTAAAGATCCTTTAGTGGCTTCCTATATAAGCCTCGGACCCCTCTTCCTCCCTTATAGCACTGTGTTCCTTCAACCGCGCGCGCACGAGACGTCGATCGAGCTCCTCGATCCATCGCCGCCGCCGCCAACCTCTGCGCCACCGCCGGCCGCCACCTCGATCCGCCTCCGCAACGGCCCCGCACGACTGTCTCCTCGCCGCCTCGCAACGCCTCGGCTCGCGCCGCCCGAGTTCGCCGTCGGCCCGCCTCCATCGCGCTCGCCGTCGCCGCCGCTCCCGAGCCCACCGCCGTGCCCGAGCCTGTCGCCGGCCGCCGCCATTTGAAGAGGAAAGAAAGAACAAAGAATAAGATCAGAAAAAGAAAGAAGGAAGAAGGAAGAAAAGGAAAGAAAGAAGGAGAAGAGAGAAGAGAGAGGAAAAGAAAGGAAGAAGAAAAGGAGAGGAAAAAAAGAAAAAGGTTAAATGATTTTCTAGTTTATTAATGGATTTCTCAAATGAAAAGGAAAAAGAAAAAGGAAATTTCTAAATGCATTTGTTAGAAAAAAGGAAAATTGATAACTATATATATGTTATTAATTGCTAGTAAACATGTATGTATATATGATTGGATAGATGGATTTGTTAGAGAAATATTGACCTTCCATTATTGCTAGTATACATGTATATATATATATATATGATTTGATAGATGTATTTGTTAGACAAATATTGACCTTCCATTATTGCTAGTAAACATGTATATATATGATTGGATAGATGGATTTGTTAGAGAAATATTGACCTTCCATTATTTCTAGTATACATGTATATATATATGATTTGATAGATGTATTTGTTAGAGAAATATTGACCTTCCATTATTGCTAGTAAACATGTATATATATGATTGGATAGATGGATTTGTTAGAGAAATATTGACCTTCCATTATTGCTAGTAAACATGTATATATATGATTGGATAGATGGATTTGTTAGAGAAATATTGTCCTTCCATTATTGCTAGTAAACATGTATATATATATGATTTGATAAATATGGATTTGTTAGAGAAATATTGACCTTCCATTATTGTTAGATATGATTACACACACACTAACACTAAGTTAAATGTATAGATCTTTCATTTGTTAGAGAAATATACCCTAAGTGCCTACCCCTAGTGCATAAACCCTAAGTGCCTACCCCTAGTGCCTAAACCCTAAGTGTCTACCCTAAACCCTTTTATTACACACACACACTAAGTGCCTAAACCCTAAGTGCCTAAACCCAAAAGTGTCTACCCTTTTGGTTTACTCTAATTAAGTGTCACACACACACACACACTTGTTTAGGGTTTACACACACATATAAGTGTCTACCCTAAACCCCTAAGTGTCTAAACCCTAAGTGCCTGACTCTAAGTGCCTAAACCCAAAACCCTAAGTGTCTACCCTAAACCCTTTCATTACACACACACACTAAGTGCCTACCCTTTTGGTTACTCTAAGTGTTACACACTTGTTTAGGGAAACACAAGGAGTATGGTCACCAGATAGAGATAGGGATGAGCTGACATATGCCCTAGGGACTGCCGAACACAGAGGGCGAACGAGAGGCTATGGCGCGGTGCCATGGAAGCATGCCTTCCCTCAAGACAAAGATACATATAAAAGCCGCCAGAGAAAGAAGAGAGAGGAGGAAGCTATGAAATATAGTATGCAACAAATGCTTAGTGAAGCACGTGAAGCAGCTATTCAAGCCAAAGAGCGAGAAGAAAAACTTGAAGCTAGCAAGAGCGAGGAAATCAAAAGGCAAGTGGATTTAGCAATGAGCCAAATGCGAAGTACTGTATCAGTACCGGAAGTCAACATCAGCCCCTCTGCTCAGTTGAAAAGCAGTTGTGCTTCCACGGAAGTGCCTCAAGCCGGTGATGACGCAAAGCTACGCTTCCCCGTGGATGACATCACATAACCGAATACACCATGTGAGCTGCACATTCCAGAGGGGGCTACCACAATCATGGTGGCTACCGGTGTTGTATCTCCTATCGACCCTACGAAGACACCAAAATGCCATGGGGTAATAATACCACCTGGATATGCTCACGTCTCGGTGGATAGAGTTCAAAAAGGTCATAGCGATGTTCAGCTTGACATTGAAGGAGGTGATGGGGAGAAGACTTTAGGAGAAGCGGAGAAGACATTTATTTGTTGGCGCAAGCACTATATCATTATTCCTGGGGCATCACCTCCTATTCTACCATCGCCGCCTCCTCCTCCTCATCCTAGGTGTGAATTATACCTAGCTCTTTTTCACTAACTTTGTATTGACTTAAATAGCGATAGTTTATTCACACTCGTTGTTTTCACTGCAGGACCTCACCCAGAGACCTAAGTCACCATTCATCACCTGCTGGTCATAGTGTTGCAAGGGATGATGATGGTGGAATGCACGACACGGCTTCCTCCCCAGAACCTCCAAGGCGGTCTCCAACTCCGAAACCAGCCACATCGCCTCCACGAGGTTCTCCAACGCCTGCACCAGACCCATCGCCTCCACGACGGTCTCCAACGCCTGCACCGGCCGCCCCATCGTCAAAGAAGAGGCCCGCCACAAAAGCACCGATCGCCCCATCGTCAAAGAAGAGGCAAGCTACAAGGAAAGTTAAGATTCCTCAGAAACTTCCGTATGAGAAGACTGACGAAGAACTAGACGCTTCAATAAAGGCCGATGTGCAAGCACAATTCTAGAAAATGAGAGACGACCATAAAGCAAAGAAAGAAGCTAAAAAGTCGTTCTTCTTACATCAATCAGCTCTAAGGCAAGCGGTGGATGCTCATAAGAGAAAGCTACGTGATGCTCAGAAGAGTTCTCCACTATCGGACTATGACCGCACTCTCCAAAAGGCAATTAACGAAGAGAGAAGAGCACGGAAGGGTGTCCCACAGCTCGGGGAACAATCGAACCAATCAGTGCCCCGCTAGTTGTTGGGAATCAATATGGTTCAAACATGAGCGTGCTATCAGACTACAGTGGCCCCAGGGTCAATTATGATGGTATGGAAGACTTCTTGTCAGGAGCTGGTCTAACCGCGAGTCAATTTCTAGGGAATGCAGTAATCGCAAATGCCACTGTAGTCGATGAGTGGAAGAGAACTTATGTACGTGGCAGAAGTCTGTACAACCCATCGGCCCTCAGGGAACTTGGTACGCAAATGCGCTCGTTAAACTCGTGGTACATGGAGGCATGTAAGAAAAGCACAGATGATTGGATTTGCGTCAGAATTAGAGATGAACATTACTTCCGGGGCGATGATGTTATATTTGTTCCATTTAGTGAGCTCCACCAACTATGTCATATGGACGCTCTAGACAAATCTCTCATCAGCTGCTACTGTCTGTAAGTGATCATTTCTTTTAGTAATCTGACTATAGCATATGTATATATATAGTAACTAACTATCCTCAAATATATATATGCAGATTCTTGATGTTATTGCTCAAACAGAAGGGAGACACGGATATTGGTTTCATTGATCCATCAATCGTATTCTCAGATCCAAACACTCCCCGCGATCAATGGATACCTCAAACGCAGAGGAATCTTCGGAGGTTTTTGGTGAACCAAAAGACCAGAAAATATATACTCTTCCCCTACAACTTTGGGTGAGTGTTGTTATCGTTTGCACAATTAATCTTACTTCAATTCAGCATAAAGATATATATGTTGACTCTATAAACAAATGCAGTTTTCACTGGATACTCATAGTCTTCGATATGACTAGAAGTCAATTGGTAATATATGACTCATTGAGAAAACCACTAGGAGATTACCAAGACATGATAGACATTATCAAAGGGTAACTTTGATCTTTAAATATGGATGCATGCTCTTTAACCACACTACAATAGTTAATTAATTAACGATCCAATTATTGAATAGGGTTTGTGCTTGGTTTGTTGACAAACACCGTCCGGATCTGGAAGCGCCACTAAAGGGTCACGTCTGGGTTCTAAGGCAGCCACCAGGCAACAATCTGTGTGGATACTACGTTTGCGAGTTCCTCATGGTGTATGCAAGACAAACTATTAATGAGACACTAAAAGTATGACATATGTATATATATATAATACATTCGTTTTATTTAGTTGTTACTATTAACTAAATCTTATATATATTAACACTTGTTTGTTTATAATGCAAATTGAAGTCTCTATGATTGAAGAACCAAGTGTTGCAAGATGTCCGCCTCAGAGGAATTCAAGAGACCATTGCTGGATTCTTTCTTGAAAAAGTGCTCAAACCTAAAGGCGAGTACTATTTCGCCCCGACCGAACAACTGAAGCCAAATCAAGACGAACATCTGGATGTTATTTAAGTGGCGAGAGCGGTTGTGTCCTAAGTTGAATATGAATGGATAATGATGTAAATTTTATGTGCATATATATATTATACTTATGCATATATAACTCGATAATATATTTTATATATAGAGTTTAATAGTTTATTTGTGTTTAATGCTTGAAACTAACTTATAAGTGCGTGAATACATGTATTAGCAGCGAATACATGTATTAGAAGCGAAGAATACACACATTTAAATACCTAATCTAATTGGAAAATCAAAATAAAAAATACCAAAACCAGAAAAAAAATGGACCTTTAGCCCCGGTTGGTAATACCAACCGGGACTAAAGGGTGCTGCCCCGCGTGGCCCGCCTGCGCCACCTGGCGCACCCTTTAGTCCCGGTTGGTATTACCAACCGGAGCTAAAGGTCTACCTTTAGTCCCAGGCCTCCAAACCGGGACTAAAGGGGGGACATTTAGTCCCGAATCCTTAGTCCCGGTTCAGAAACCGGGGCTAAAGACAGTTACCGACCGGGGCTAAAGCCGGTTTCTGTACTAGTGTTAACAACGCATACTTCTCAATTTCGGTCAGGTGCCATGTTAATGAGTCACGTTATCATGATTATATCCGAAATCATTCATATCTTGCTCAAAAGTAAAATCGATAAAGATCTGGATCCTAACTTTTTGTACGAGTAAGAATATGTATAGTCCCAAGGAAAAAATAGCCTGCTATTTTTGTCGCTATAGCCCGAAATAGTTTGAAAAAAAATTATGCCGCTATTGCGTTCATGCATAATTTTACTGTTATTTTACCGCTAAAGTCCGCTAATTACGGTTTATATAACGCTAAACACCTTGGCCTTAGCTCGCTATTTAAAACATTGTTATAGTCAATTGAAAAATCACAATAAGGCAATAATGGAGAGTACTCTGCTGGGTCGGCCTACCATGCGCAATTTACGGGAGCCACGGTGACAAACTTCAATTGGCTTAGAGCATCTCCAACAAATTAGATAAATTGTTTTCTAAATGTAAATTTGGCTATTATGGATGAAAAAAACGTCTTCAACAGACTCTCCAAATTTAATAGCTCTCCATTTCATCTCATTCGCTCTCTACTTTTAGATAACATACCTCACTAGCCTTCTAGTCTCTTTATTTTACAGAGTCTGTTGTAGTAATCCAATATTATGTATTTTAGAGAGTAACTAAATCACTAAATTTGACTAGTATTTTTAGCTTATCTCTTGGCACACACACATTGTGATTTTTTTTGCTTGGCTTATGATTCAAAATGGGCTTTGGACCTCTAGGATGGGCAAAACAACGGCACATGCCCCCTCTACTGCTGCACACCTAAATCAACCATTCATCTCTTCAAAAACTGCATATTCTCCAAGAGCCTATGAGGGGATCACATCCTCGATCAGAAACAATGATACTAAGCCAAGTAATTGGTGGGGACCTAGTAGCGACCAGCCACAACATTCATGAGTTGTGATCGGCTATAGCAACCACCCCATCCCGGTCATCAAAAGTCTTACGTCCCCTAATTCTCCTGGTTGCTTGGGAATTATGGAAGCAACACAGTGCGAGAATTTTCGAGCGAAAGGAAACCCTTCAGAATCCAGTGCAAAATCAAAGAAGAGGCAAATTTGTGGATCATTGCGGGAGCTAAGCAAGTCAATGTGCTTCTGAGTCTTTTCATAGCATGCTCCTGTGCTCTTGCCTGTGTTTCTTTTAGCTCGAGTTTGGAGCTCCTTGTACAGTAGTTTTATTTTGTTTTTCTTCGCCGTAAGGCTCTTCTTCTATTAATATTGGACAACTCTCCATCCGGATGTTTTTAAAAATAACACACAATAAGCGACAGAGTTATGGCGCGACTGGCCACGTGCTCACCGTCTTCCTCCCTGCACCGCCTTCTCCAGTCACGTCATCGCCACACAATCCGCCCCCCCTTGACCCCGCCCGCCCTAATCACAGTACCTCTCTGCCAAGCAGTGGCGCGATGCCCATGCTGCTAGCCCCGCCCAACCGGTTGTCCCCCGCAGCCCCCCAAAAGAAATCTTTCTGAGGTCGCCATTGATTGGATCCCCAACCATCAGACCCTAACGCCGGTGAGACCCCTCTTTTTTCTCTCTGATGGGGTGCGGGCACGACTGTGTACGTTGGGTGAGGAGGAAGAGTGTCGTGATGAGGAAGACAGAGGACGGATAACCGTCGCATAATAGACATATATTGCACACAATAAGGCATGAAAAGGACTCACTTCATCACAGATAAACTCCTTTAGCCGCTCAATTGAAGGCCTGTTGTCGATGATAAACTTAACAAGACCGCTATAATGCTTCATCGCCTGCAAGATCAAGATTAGTCTAGGACCAAGTATCGACATGATGGAAAGCAAACTTTACAAGCTCCATGCAAGATTAGCCCAGTGCTAAAGAATAGATTATGCATTCACCTCCAGCAATCCACTCTTAATACCGGTCTTGCATTTTGCATCACAGCGCCCTTCTTCGTCTTGGAAAACAAGCTGCATGATACTTATATATATTAGGATGACGATCATCCACAAAACAACAACAGTCAGAAACATGTTGGCCATCAAACATAGTCTTCAAAATACAAACTTGACTACTACTTTTTACTATAAAACATTTATAAAAAAATAGTCAAAGTATACTTTTATGAAACCATATTGCAAGATAGATCTACGCATACCATTTTGACATAAAGTCATAAAAAAATACTTACAGTCAAAGTTTAAAATATTTGACTTAGTACACCACAAAACCACTTGTTTTATGGACCTGAAGGGTGTAGTAATTTAGTGGCACTAATATATACTCCCTATTAAATGAAAATTATTGTGGATTTGTCTTAGTATAATTAATCTGTTTGTTTTTCTCCATCAGTTTAATCTTTAGGAGTCAGCAGACTTGTGCGTGCAACTAAAATCCGCCAATGAGCTAGACGACAGAGCCGGTCTATTCGGGCCAGCAAGGGATTGGAATACTAAATAGGGATGGGAGTTAGATACAAGAGTTGGTGTGATAGAAATATTGGCATCAGTTTGGTTTTTGTCCTAGCTAGTTTCCTAGACTCTTGCACTACTCCAACTTATGGATTTAAACATATCTAAAACAATCTGCTAATCAATTGCTTTTCTCTTCTTCTGAATTGTGATGACTCGTATATGTTCCATGGGTTAAATTACTTGTGATCTGACCGCTATTCGGTAACTTAGCAACACATGTTTGCATCTTTTATATATATTTTCTTGAACGAAGGTAATCTTCAGGTGCGAGTACTGGACGAGATTTTGGGTGATGCTCCAGAAGAAAAATGTCCAAGGAAAGCTAAAGCAAGCATGTCGTCGTCCGCCTCATCTTTAAGTGGCTGTTTACTGCTTCGTTTTGCAGATTTAGTAAGCTCAGTGGTCATTGAACTTTATAACAATAGATGGTTGCGTGTGAAAACCCTTATAGAGGCCGAAATGAAATTATATATTCCTTGAAAGAAACAACTCAATTACCTTGACATCGTCCGCCACAATTTTCTTGACATCGTGCTCCACCTGCTTGCAAACATGCTCCGTGATCCCTATGATCTCGCTGATCGCCGGAACCTGCGCGCCCTCAGCTCCCAGCACCGGTCAGCTAGCTCCAATCAACCCATAGGAGAGAGGAGAGGAGAGGAGATGAGAGGAGAGAGCACCTTGCTGACGGGTGAGTTGGAGAGATCGAGCCTCGTCACCTCGCACTCGCACCGGTGGTAGGGGACGACGCCGTCCGGCCTCGCCGGCGTCTCGTCCCCTTCCACCACCGCGTCTGGGTGGAAGAGGACGGCCGCTAGCAAGATGATGGCCAAGAGCAATCTGACCGCGCGTCTAGCCATCTTGTCCGACGCTAGCTCTACTGTGTCCCCTCCCCTGCAGTCAGAGTCACCTCAACTTAATAAATCATGGGTGCGCTCCAGTGCAGGGTAGGTAGTGTTTGAGCGCGTTGCCCAGCCACTTGGGCAATATATATACTAGCAACTACTACCTTCGCCTCCGTCCCCATTAAGAATGATGTTTTTTTTACTTTTGAACACCGTATTTAACCATTCATTTTATTTTTGTTTTTATTTTGTTACAAATTCTAAAATAAATCAATCATTATTAAAATATCATTAATGATAAAATAAGTCGTAACAAAATAAATAATATCTATGTAAAATTTTGAATAATATGAACATCCTAATAAGATAGCATGAAGTTCAAAACGTCATTTTTTTTGAGAGTCAAAACGCCATTTTTAATGGAATGGAGAAAGTACCACTATTCTAAATTATACTCCCTCGGCTATATCAAAATGACAAAATATACTTGTCACCATGTGTGTGCACGTCAATCACATAGTACATTAATTATTGTCTTTCTCATCCAAACGTATAGATGCTAAAACTTCATATCACCAACGACTTTGTTAACCTGCCATGCATACATTTATCCTTCATTGTAACTGGTTCTAATTTTCGTGAAACACATGTGCAGACCAAGACAAACCAGCATAGCCGTTGTGGCTTTTGCATGTATGGACTGATGGATATACTACGAGAGTACTGTACATCGTCGTCGTCTATATATGGCGACAGACAGTATGTAAGAACAATTGAATTGTTTGGCAAACAGAAGTTTATTGTAATGTGTGCATATCTATTTTAATAGCGGAGCTAGCTAATTAATAAGACAGGTTTTTATATAGTTGGCCGGCCGGTACGTTGGATCTACATATGCACGTGGATCACACATGTATATATATATATATATACACACACACGTAGAAGCTAAGGGGTCTCATCCAAGTCATTAATTGAACAAGATTAAAAGATGACTCTCAAAAGTCACTCCTAGCTAGTGTATTGATAGTTAAAACAAGATTAGGTGGGCCGTCGCATCAGAAGGAGAAGGAAACGTATATAGTACATCGTGCTGCAAAAACTTAGCTCCATCTTGTGTTAATATATATATATATATATATATATATATATATATAGAAATTCCTTTTTACTCTTGCTTGTAATTACTCTCGTCCGTTTCAGTACACCTTACGCACCCGCATGCGCATTCAGCTAACGGGTCGATAATATCGTTCCGGGCCGGTCCTTATCCATAGACCCGTAATATTTAAAGGGGCCGCCTCCCCGACCCCTACCACAAGCGGCGACAGCCCTCGACCCCTGCCACAAGCGGCCACCCCCCCACCCATCCGACGTGACGGCCGTTCCACCCAGCAGGCGACGGCGGCCCTCTGGTCCATACCATGGCGTAACCCCATGGATCCGGCGGCACTATCAACCACCCGACCTTCCTCACCATGTCACGCGGCCAGGTAGATCTGTGGAGCAGCGCGGCACGGTGGATCTATGGAGCACGACCGGAGTCCGGTCCGTCAACCTGTGGCAGGGCCTCCGGCCGCTCCCCCAACTGCCGAAGACAGCCCCTGGTGCCCTCCCACGCCACGCCTAGCTTGTCGATCCAGGTTTCTTGTTTGCTGATTCGCATGGGCTGGTGGTGGATCCATGTTGAAGACGGTGTATCCATGTTGAAGATTGTGGATTGCTTGCTAATCTTGGCCGGTTTGTTTTGTATTCAGAGGAATATTTTTCTCCAAAATCTTGCGTCTGAAGGGCGCAGGTCCTGTTCTTCACGGCTTTCTTTCTACATGTGATTTGTTTCCATTTGGAAATAATTAATATACTTTGTTCACTACTTGGAAACAGGCGTTTTGCCGAGTGCCTGACCCACTCGGCAAAGGCCCACATCCACTCGGCAAAGGGCACTCGGCAACGATTTCGTCGGCAAAGCGGGCTTTGCCGAGTGTCAAGTCAGCACTCGGCAACGGAAACGGCGACTGACGGTTGACGGTTTTTTTGTCGAGTGCTGACGTGGCAGCCACTCGGCAAAGATTTTTTTTTTTCTGAAAATTCTTTGCCGAGTGCCTGCCACGTCAACACTCGGTAAAAAAAATATTTTTTTTGAAATGCTTTGTCGAGTGCCATCTGGCCGACACTCGGCAAAGGGAGCTACTTTGCCGAGTGCCACTTGGCCGGCACTCGGCAAATCTAGCGGCCTGGCCGAGGCTGGGTATTTACCCCAGATTTGCCGAGTGCCATGACCCCTTTGTCGAGTGCCATGACACCTTTGCCGAGTGTGGCACTCGGCAAAGCTGGAAAATTTCTAATTTTTTTTTGTTTTTTTCCTTTTCATCCCCATAAACACCATATACATCACATATATATTCATTCATCACACAAACAAAGTATATATCACATGGATATCCACATCGAATCACAGAATACACAAAATATGTCCATAATCCATCCATAATCCATACATAATTCATCCAACCATCACAAGTTTAGCACGAAAATCCACATCACATCCACATCACAAGCACACTGCTCACTTGCTTGGCCCCCAGTGCCTGAAGGGCTCCCACCTTGGCCACCTTGCGGCGACTCTTGCCACCCGCCGGTCGGTGGAGGACCACCTTGCCACAAGGGCGGCACATTAGGGCCAGGAGACTACCCGGACCACCCGGACTGCGGAGGAGGTGCACCTTGCCACCCATAGTACGGAGGAGGGGCACGAGGGGGGGCCCCGTACGGTGGCGAAGGCTGACCCTGAGGCGAACACGCCGAACCCTGTGACTGTGGCTGCACGAAGGAGAAGCGAATTCGTTAGTACCTGGAGGACGACCGAAGAAGCTAAAACAATAAACAACCATATATATAAACTCACCAGAGTCCATGTAGGACCAAGATGCGGCACTTGTGGAGGAGCGAACGGAGCGAGCAGCGAGGGAGGCACGACCATACCAGGGACGTTCAGGCTCGCAAAGAAGGTAGCCATATCCGCCGACCTCTGGTCCCAGTCGCGGTTCTGAGCCTCCAACTGTAGGCGTTGGGCCTCCTCTCGGGCCTGATCCCTAGCTTCCATCTCGACGTTGATCCTCTGAATCTCCTCCTGCATCTGGGTCTGCAATATTCATCCAGCAAGGTTTAAACAATGCAAATGCAAGGTAAGAATTGATCGATTACTTGAACGGTATGTACCTGAAGTTGCGCCATGGTCGGCTGCCTTGGTCTGATGGGGATGGATCCGCTCGTGCTCCTCGACCGAACCTCGGCGAGGTTGGGAAGGGAGGCCGAGGAGACCGAGCTACCGGCCATATACAACCAACCATGCGGCCTCCCTCCTCCCAACCTCATCAGCAGGTCCGTGTCCAGGGGCTGGGTGGCCGGATCGAAGTCCTCCCCATGATGGGCACGAGCCGCCGTCCTGTACTCGGTGATCTTGGTGTACGCGTTGGGGTTGCTGAAAGCTTCGGGGCCGTCGTCCAGGTTGTACTGGTTCTGCGGCTCGGTCGCCCTGCCCTTGTTCGCCATACGCCATGAACGGGTTACATGGCGCGCCACCATGTGACTGGGAGTGCGAGAAAAAATCAAAGATGATTACAACGAATGAGTATTGAGCGTTAGAATAAAAACATAAATCAATAGAACATACCCATCTCTCAGCATATCGGTCAAGGCTTTGGTTGCCTTGTCGGTGTGGCATCCTAGGCATCTGCAGATGCCACTCTCGGCGATCTCTGTGCCTCTCGGCCCACTCGTCAGAGAGCCACCTATCCACAATGGCCGCTAACCAGTTCGAGTGGGCCTGGCACCAACCAGGACAGAACTACATGGGATCAAGTCAAGTCAAGTATTTAATATGTCAGTAGATCAATTGAAGCCTACATATTCTTCAAAAAACAAATCAGTATTAATGTTTCCTACTTACTTGGAGGTACTGGTCCCTAGTGAGGTCGGTCTCCCTGGATTGCATCTTCTCCCTCGCTTGCTTCTTCTTGACCTTCTCACCGTACAGCTCGGCGAAGGCGGTGACGATGCATTGGATCCTTGCCTCATGGTATAGGTCCCAGAGCCGGGACCTAGCAACCTTGTCCTGCACGACCTCCGCCTCGGCCTCTCTCCCCTGCTCGCACGCGTACCACTCCTGCATACAGACATCATGTATCCTTTCATTAATTCAAGAACATAAAACGAATGCGTAGTATTGACAAATGTTGTGCGATCTAGACTTACCCAGAACTCGTTCTTAATCTGCCCAGCAACCGTGATGCTGGGCTTACTGGACTCGCGGCGACGAAGTGGTCCCACGACCAGGGCGGGCCGACAACCCCGGCATACTCAACGTTGCCAGGGTAGTGCTTATTGATCAGGAGAGTGATGGTGCCATTGATATGGCAGCTGCCACCCCCTCCACTCACAATTACCCAGTTCCTGTAAAGAGTCAATAAGAACAAATGTTAGTCTGAAGTTCGATTTTTTAATGTAATATGAACAAGTAGTGATAACAGCAATGGTTACTTACTTTTCGCCGCTAGGTTGAATGACCGGACGGCGGTGAGCTAAGGGAACCTGCCGCGGGAGCTGCGTGGGCCCGTGCTAGTACACCTTGGTCATAGCAGAGGAAGTGGAACCTCCTTCTATAGCCTCGGCCTCGTCCTCCTCCTCCCTGTCCTCCTCCTCCTCCCTCTCCTCGTCCTCCTCCTCTTCCTCCTAAGGGGTCAACTCGGGCGTCGGGTCTCGTGAAGGAGTCGGCTCCGGCCTCTCCCTCCTAGGACAACCGCGGGGGCGGCCGGTCCTCGTCGACGTCTTAGCCGCCGGCTCAGCGGGGTCCTCAGTACTCCTCCGGTAAAAGGAGGACACCTGCCGCTGCGACCGCCTGCTTCCGCCCAACATTTTGTCGAGTGCCTGCAATTACAAAGATAAAACAAATTAGCATAAATAAATAGTAAGTACTTATGACATCGGCTGGAAGAAGTGCCTGAGTTGGTAGGTGCAAAAGCAGATGCTGCATCGGCAGGAAGAAGTCGGGGGGGGAATCATCTCCAACTTCCAGATCAACAAAGGTGCCACTTCCTCCAGGTTAGTAATCATGTCTCGAGATAACTTCTTGGCACAAAGCTGATGAAAGAAATAGCTCAACTATGCCAGCACGCGCCACACAGGCTCGGGGAGGAATCCTCAGGTCATCGCAGGCAGGAGCCGCTGAATCCATATGTGATAGTCATGACTCTTCATCCCTAATACTCGCATAGTAGACAAATTCACTCCCCTTCTCAGATTCGCAGCGTACCCATCAGGGAACATGATCGTCTGGATCCACTGCAGTACTTTCTTCCTATGGTCTCTTTTTAGTAAATAATCGGCCGGACCTCTTTGCCATCTCTTCCCATTACCAGGAACCTTCATCACTAGCTTTGGCCTATCACACAGCTCTTGCAAGTCCAGTCTAGCCTTAACATTGTCCTTTGACTTGTCAGTGTCCATGAGTGTTCCAAAGAGTGCCTCAATGATATTCTTTTCTGTGTGCATTACATCGATGTAGTGCGGATAAAGAAGATCTTTGAAATAGGGGAGACTAGTCAAACCCGATTTATGAGTCCACATGTGTTGTTCTCCATAACCAAAAAAACAATTGTTGTTTTCATCAAATTTCAAAGCCTCTACCTCAGCGAAGACCTCCGCACCGCTCATGAACTGAGGAATGGGGTCGGTGACTTGGTCACCTTTTCTAAAGTGCTTGATGTCACGTCTGAATGGATGGTCCAGAGGCAGGAATTGACGATGTTGGTCAAACGAAGAATACTTGCCTCCCTTCTTCAACCAGGAGAACCTCACAGCTGACTTGCATATTGGGCATGGGAATTTTCCATGAACACACCACGCGCTTAATATGCCATACACCATGAAGTCATGCATGGAGTACTGGTACCACACACACATTTTGAAGTTCCTCTTTGTAGCTCGATCATATGTCAGCACCGGGGTTTTCCAAACTTCGTTCAACTCATCCCACAAAGGTTGCATGAACACACCCATATTCTTTACCGGGTGTCCAGGAATTATGAGCGACATGAATACGTTCTTCGGGTCAAACATGACGCCGGGGGGAGATTGAGAGGGATCACGAACACAGACCAACAAGTGTACGGGACCGCCATCATTCCATACGGGTTGAACCCATCTGTTGCAAATGCCACACGTACATTCCGAGCCTCCATAGCTTTGTCAGGATGCATGTCATCAAAGTACTTCCATGCGTCACCATCCGATGGGTGTACCATCTTGTCAGGGTTGTATCTTTTGCCATTCTTTTGCCATGTCATCTGTTTTGCGATATCCTCTGTCATGTACAACCGTTGGATCCTCGGTATGAATGGAAGGTAGCGTAGAACCTTCTCGAGGATCGTAAGATATTCCTTCCTACCATCACCATGATCGACCTCCACATACCGAGAGGCTTTACACTTTGGACAGTGTGTTGCTTTATCTAAATCTTTCCTGAATAGGACACACCCTTCTGGACAAGCATGGATTTGCTCATATGGCATCTTAAGGGCATGAAGGAGTTTCTATGACTCGTACATATTCTTTGGAAAAACATGACCCTCCGGCAGCAGGGTGCCAATAATTGTAAACATGCCATCGAACATGTCTCGACTCATGCTATACTGCGACTTCAACCCCATTAGACGTCCAATGACATCTAGTTGTGAAACCATTATCTTATCGTGAAGGGGCTTCTGTGCTGAAGACATCATGTCGTAGAACGCCTTTGCAGTTTCCTCTGGCTCCTCCTCCATTCCTTCATCGAACTATGCCTCATGAAAATCATCCATCATGTCTGCTACCCCGGCATCTCCATCATACTCCTCGAGACGTCGTCTCACCACCTCGTCTCTCACCCGTTCGGCTTCACCATGGTAGACCCAACAGGTATAGTTTTTAACAAAACCAAACTTGAAAAGATCTTGCCCCACGTCATTCTTATATTTTCTTTTCTGTTCTCACACCTGGTACATGGACACGACATCCGACTCGACCCTTTAGCAGCAGCGCCAAATGCATGCTCCAAGAAAGCATTGGTCTTGTTAACCCATTTTGTGCTCTTACTCGTGTAGCCCGTGTACATCCAATCACGATTTTCCATCCTCTGACATATACATACGTAAGCGACAAATACAGCCAGCCCATGCATCTACACGACATTTCTATCATCTAGTAGGTGAAGGATAGGTCCTAATCCCACCCGAAGATGCGTAGATGAGGTCAGTTTCCATGCTCTACTCCTATCCAAGACGAAATTTCGGCAGCACCTCCCCGCTGTTCTCCCGATACACGTCCCACTAGGGAGAGTGTGTATCCGGAGAACAACGGGGAGGTGGTGCCGAAACTCCGACTAGGACAGGAGTAGAGCATGGAAACTAACCTCATCTACACATCTGTGGGCTGTCCAAATAATATGGACAATTCGAAAGAGATACGGTTGGATACACACAGTGATCTGCGTGCCTCCAACCGTATCTCTTTTGGACGGAAGACGCCTAACTAGTTTACGCGGCCTACGACAAAGATACAAGACTAGATGTTTTTTATACCTAAGGTGGCGGTGGAGTCAGGATATCGGGGTAGTGGCGACTCGAGGCAGTGGCGAGTCGGGGCGGTGCAGGCAGACCCGCAACGCCGACGAAGTGGATCAACTACTCCGGAGCTCCTCTGACGTCCTCTACTCTGCAAAACCATAAAGCAACACCCATAAGTTATAAATTTCGGCAGAACCTCCCCTGTACGGGGAGGTTCCCAAAACCTGCAAGAAAACAATCGGCTCGATGGCCGATACCCACATTTGCGGCACGAAGACCATCCACATCCAAAACGACGCGATGGCCGAGAACCCTGAGTTTTACCTTCTACTCGGCCGAGGGACGGGGACGTGAAGGCAAGGTCGTCGAGACGAGGCCGTTATCCACAACCACCTGCATTGCATGCCAAAGTCACAACTCACAACATATATAGGTAATTAATTTGATTTTTCAAAGGTAAACCCTAGACGACGACTACTACTACTACAACACTAGTACTATTACTACATTACTACTACTACTAATTACACTGCTACTACTACTAATTAAATAACTAGTACTTACGCTAATTGACAATGTGGGGCAGGGACGACCTCTTCTCCTTTCTCTTCTTCCTCTTCTTCTTCCTTCTTATTTCTCTTCTTCTTCTTCTTCCTCTTCTTGTTCCTTCTTCTTCTTCTTCCTTCTCTTCTTCCTCCTCTTCTTCTTCCTCCTCTTCTCCTTTCTTCCTCCTCCTTTCTCCCGTCGGACAGGGCCGTATGTGAGAACTACTGGTTTCTGAGTATCGTACATGACAATGTGCTCGAAACTTTCTCTAATTTTTTTCATGGCATATGCATATGATGTAACGGCACCTCGCCAAGTTTCGTGATTTTCGGATTTCGTTTGAATTTTTTAGAATTAAAAAACCGCCCGCACATAACTTGAAGTATGTGAGAACTACTGGTTTCTGAGCATCGTACGTGACAACGTGCTCGAAACTTTCTCAAATTTTTTTCATGGCATATGCATATGATGTAACGACACCTCGCCAAGTTTCGTGATTTTCGGATTTCGTTTGAATTTTTTAGAATTAAAAAACCGCCTGCACGTAACTTCGAGGCGTTGCCCCGAGAGCACATTGATCGAAACTTCGGGTCAGTTTCTGGATTTGGCCTAAACATGCACTCAAGAACATGAATAACATTTTTTTCATTCATTGAAATTCATTATTCGATGCACCCACAATTCAAACTTGACTATTTCGCGAAAAAACAAGTAAATGAAATAAAGTAAAAAAAATATAACAAAAAGTTTTGAAAAAGTGTCAAACTTGGACATGTTCACCATGCTGATGTGTGAAAGCTAAAAAAAAATGATGGCAAAAATAAAAAAAATTAAAATTCTTTGCCGAGTGCCAGGCTGACACTCGGCAAAGGGAGTTTCGTTGCCGAGTGCCCGCCGTTTGGCACTCGGCAACGCTGACGGCCATGGATGGCATTAGGGCCGGGATTTTTTGTCGAGTGTTTTTTTTCCGAGTGCTAGACACTCGGCAAAACGGCTGATTTACCGAAAGTGCCGCTCTGTGCCGAGTGCCGCTCTGTGCCGAGTGTCGGGCACTCGGCAAACAGCAAAGCAAGATATGTCGAGTGGTTTTCTATGCCGAGTGCCCCGTTGACCAGCACTCGGCAAAGCTCTCGATATTTGGCACTCGGCAAAGCATGTCGCACTCGGCAATGCTGTCAGCATACATTCCCTTGCTAAACATGTATACGCACGCACATATCTATACATATGTCCATGTATACATACAACATATGTAGTATGTCCGCATACTCGTCTTGCAACCATGTATCAGTTGATACTTTTTCAAGGATTAGAGTATATATAGTTGATACTTTCTATACGATTAAAATAATGGTTTTCAAAATGTGGTTTAAGTATGCACTTATACTATTGAAATCTTGATGTATGTATGCATACTCCATTTCAAAAAACATGTATAAATACTCTATTAAATGAACGCTAAAATAATCTACTGAATACATGGATGTACTTCAAGTAAGTATGCAAATGTACACATTTTCTTATTACAAAAGAAAGTATGTGTATATATACTCCTCGTAATAAAAAAAAAGATAACCAAAACAAAGTATGTATACATACTTCTAGTAACAATAAAAAGTAGTATGAACGCATACTACCGTATAGGGAGATACTTCAATAAAAAAAATGTATGAATCCTGATCCGTTTTCTACGGCGTGCTCACCTATATAATAGGTGCTAAAAAATCGGCCAGCTAACAACGGGTCACAATTGAACCCGCTAACCGACCGAGCTCTTCACCTTTTAGCAGGAGTAATTACAAGGAGTAGGAAAAACTCACCACATATATATATATATATATATATATATATATATATATATATATATATATATATATATATATATATATATACACGAACAACTAGCTATCCAGAGATGGACTTGCATGTGAAATGTGTATGAATGGAGATGACTAAGGTCATGTTTGATTATCTCGGAATGAAGACCTGAAATTAATTCGGTCAAAAATGCACGTATAATTTATATTGATTAGAATAATTCTAGCTAGAAACAGTCCGGACAAAACGAACGATGCCTAAATGGACAGGAGGATTTTTTTTGTCTTTGGTGGTGGTCGAACAAGGTATCACTATGAAAGCAACACACATACTACCATGTAGCATTGCATTGTAGCAACATACGTATTGTTAGCAGCATCCGGTGCCCCGAAGGAATTGAATTGGTTCATAGCACAAGCTTCAACAAGCGGTTTGCAAAAGGATCAAGCATAGAGAGAGACCAGGTGACAGGAATAGAGAGGAGAATGCAAAAACGCGATAAACACGAACACAAGCATCTCACAAATCAAATCTCGGAGGACACGAGAAGGTTGAGGCCTCCATTCATGATCAGTGGGTTCAAGTTTACACAATGATTCACCAAATCATTTGTGGACATCAAGCAAGAAAACTAGAGAGAGCTAGAGAGCCTAGAGAGGTGGGAGGAAGAAGGTGGAGATGAAAGAGGTAAAGAGGTGAGGTTGCTAAGCGTCCCATCATCCTTGTTTAATAGCGTGTTTGGACATTTCGAAAACACCCCTTGATACATGAGCGAATCACCTAGCCCTAAGACATTGCGATCGAACTGTATCCTGATCCCTTCTTCATCTTTATAGGATAGCTCCGCTTCCTACCTAGACTTGTCATCACCTAGATGCAACCTCTAGGACTCCACCATGTGCCATCTCTGCTTCCATAGAAGCTCCGCCTGGGTTTTGAGACCCAAACCCATAAACTGGCCACCTGAGGACCAAATCGTTCGCGAGTAGTGTACTCCATATGCATCCCTCGCTCCTCGACACGTGCCACCACGTCCTGAACCGCCCGGGCGCCAAGTCTTCTAGAGCCTCCCTGCTCGACTTGCTCGACCGCCGTTTTGACTTGATCAACACGATCACCTCCATGTACTCTTGCACTTGTCAATGCCCCAAGTGTTAGCCACTGCGGCTAGCCCTTCGGCCTTCCGGTCCTTGAGGCCAAGCCTCACGTCCATCCTTCACTACTCCCGGTCCATCGGCATGGCCAGTCTCTACTTGACCTTCACCTCACCATTAACTACCGCCTCCGAGCTCAACACCTATGCAACACAAGCCAAGAGATATGATGAACATTGCTTTTCGCAGTTGGTTAGTTCAACACACCAAATCTAAAATGGCTTCATGTTGGCAGTTCACTCATCACAAACTGAATCACATGGGTACTTATCGACCATGTGTTCACACTTAGTTCCCTAGTGATTGGTGAAATGCATGACCTCTGAAGCTTTCCCATCTCCCAAAGCTTGACCAACTCTTCGTTGTTTGTTTTGATTTACACACGCTGGAAATTCATCTCTCTAGTTAGGGCCACACCATCCTTACATGCTTCAGCTTCCATTGATAGAGCATTGAATCCATGTCGATGCCATCTTGCCCTTCCACCACCGAATGTCCCTACATGGTCTCGGATTACTACCCCAGTTGCTCCCTTCCCCTCGCCCGTGTAGAAGGCACCATCAACACTACACTTGCCTAGCCCACAGGCGATGCACTCCATTTTATGATAACATCTGCACCTTTTAGTTTTGGTTCACACAATTTTTTGCAAACATCATGAACAATATCTACAAACCATTGCACTTTCTTCCTCACTGGTAACTATGCAACACCATGCCGGTGCTTATTCCTTTGTAGACATAGAGCATACATGCCCTATGCAGAAGACACTATGGTCCCCCTCAAAACAAAACTCCGGGTTCAGTAAGTCACTTGCCCAGCAATGATGATGTAGATGCGGTAGTTTGACTCCTTACAAGGCCTTCAGCTTGTGCCAAAACTGCCTGGCAACCATGCACTCTGACATAGTATGTAGTATGTTGTATAGTCTCTCTATCAGCATCACATATATCACAAAAACTTGTATGTTCAATGTGTCTTCGGTTGATCTAGATTTTGCTATCTTATACCTTGTCACCTATGGGTTTACATGCATATAGGTAGTATTTGCTAGCACTCAATTTAAACAATAATTATCTAAATATTGACTAATAGTTTTATGCAACAAAGGATAAGACATGCTTTTTAGCAACTTTAATATATGCCATGGGAGCATTTTACTTTCATACATGGTGCTCTTGGCCATACCTAAGGACTTATCTGTGAGGCAAATCTGAGACTTATAGTACAACCATGAGAGCTATATGGCCCTGACTTTAGTTCAGTAGAAGGACATTTTATAGTTTCGTAGTGGATACAGAAAGGCATAAAAGGAGTTTGCTGAGCTAGGTATAGTGTGATTTGTACTCCTAGGAGTACTTATGCATGAGTGTGCCTTTCAAAAGGGGAGCTCTATATCCCCTTGTCATCGTAACCTAATGGCTACTAACTTGTTAGACGAACCATTAAAAGACTTCATAGTGTACTTTGCCTGCTCAAGTTGGAAGTGTTTTAGGAGTAACTAACTCGAGCATATAAGCAACATGACTTATGGTAAAACTACATGAGTAGAGTGTTAAAAACTTTACAACAATCGTGCTCATGGTCATGAGTGGCCTAGAAAACTGACAGAATGCTTGTTCAATTTATGTTGATGATATTTAATTTATTGATGTTAAAATTACTCTCATTTATTAATCATGTTGTTTAATTGGGGCTTAAGCATAAGTTGTTGTCACTTTAATGTTAAAATTGTGATTCATTAAAATGGTAACCACTGTAAAATCCGTGTCATTTTTTTTGAGCTTCATAACCCTATGTTGTTCTGGTTGAATATGAGATGTACTTACGCTTGTCTTTAGTTTTTACTTGGAAAAATCTCTGTTGGGTACTAGATTGCTAGAGTCTGGAGGAGTTAGGATTGTGTTTAACTATTCAGCTGTCCATATGGTGTTCTGGCCTTCACATGAAGGATGGAGTTGTCTTTCCATTGGATGGAGTTGTCTTTCCATTGTTTGTTGTCTAAGGTTGTATCTGTCACACCCGGTTTTAAGAACAAAACTAGATATACCCTATATGTGAGCCCAGGAAGTCAAATCTCACATATAGTCACAGAACAAGGTAATATCAAAAGACAATACTTAAGTATATAACATATATGGTCAAAGAAATAACCTTAAGAGAGCAAACAGCGGTAAGACACTCCGATCTTCAGGTGAAAACTCCACTCCACAGGGACCAACTGACTGGTTGATCACAAGCCTAACTGCTCGCAACTCTTGCACTCTGGTACCCATCCGGGATTTTTATCCAAAGATTGAAAAGAAGATAACAAGCGTAAGTACTTTCGTACTCAACAAGTATATATGGGGTTCATGAGGCTCAAAAAGGATAGCCACGGGTTTAACTGCATCAGCTTTTAAGTTGTCTCAATTTTAGCATTATAGTAGCAACAATATTATCAATAGCCCAATATCCATATGATCAAGTTAACAGGATGTAATGCTTATATGAACAACTAACAATAATAAATCACCGATAACAACTGATGAGCCATGACATAAGAACATCACACAGCAAGGAGCCCAAGCCACTCTTAACCGTGAGCACGGCTATCATGATAGTTTTTAACTCTGCGCAGAGGTGTACATCTTTACCCATAAGTCATGATTCCCATGTGCCATCACCTCTACCAAGAGGTGGAGCAGGGTACACTACGAGACCGTTCGCAGGTTCCACTGGTAGGTAACAATCCGCTATTCGTTTCCTCAATGGTTAGTACCACCCCTCTTACGAGGGAACTAAGGTGAGCCCCTCTTGCGCCCTTTCGGGTAAGTTGTCACAAACCAGTAGAATTCTAATACTGAGTCAAGCCAGAGCCCATTAGCTTATGGTAGTACTGTTTTCTCGGGGTAATCTCTTACAGAAATATCCCTATGAGTGAGAACACAGGTGTGAGTTCCTAATGTTCCACCTATAGTCCACGTTGCTAAAAAGTCATCTTTTATTGTCAATTCATATATCATTAATCAAGTTTACATGATCATAGTTATTCTTAAAGAGCACTAGCTTGATCTACCCAAATGCATAAATTCCCAGGGTGGCAAGGTTGAAGGACCGAGAACGGCGACCAGAGGGGGGGGGGGTGAATGGGAGCCTCAAATTTCTCTCGAAATATTCAGGCCACTCTTCCCAAAAATCAAACCCAGTTGCTGGGTGCTCAACCTCCCCCGAGCAACGCAAGCGGGGATTCAGACGAAAACGGAGAAATGAGAGCTCACCGGCAGTGGAGGAAAACTCACCGGAAACCCCCAAGATAGAGTTCTCAACCCCTATGAGAAAGAGGCAAAAACCCTAAGCAAAACAGCCAGAAAAACAGGCGACGGACGCTGGAAGACAGCGCGACGGACGCTCCAGGACAGGGCGACGGACGCTAGCGACGGACGCAGAGAGATCGTCCGTCGACCTTCCAGAGAGCACTGCAGAAGAGAAGCAGAAGGCAGGGCGTCGGACGCTGGGCGACGGACGCTTGGGTGAGCGTCCGTTGGCGTCGGACGCTGCGCGACGGACGCTTAGGCGAGCGTCCGTCGGCCTTCCAGAGAGCCCGATAGAAACTGAAAAACGGCAGAGGCGACGGACGGTCGGCGACGGACTCAGGGGAGCGTCCGGCGCCAAACCAACAGCTCAGACACACCGAGTGACGGACGCTGACGTCAGCACGCACCAGCGTCCGACGCAAAACCCTCGGAGCGTCCGACGCCCCCGATAATCGCACAGAAACCCCGAAAAGCGATTTTCCTCCGCCAAATCTTCCCAAATCTCGACCAAATGATCACCAACTGCAACCAAACTTTGTAGGCATGATCCTAGTGCAGTTGGGGAGCTATCCCGAAGAAATCATCGCTCAATTTGGGTCGGATGAGCGGGAACACTCGGATTTGGGGGAGAAAAGGGAAAACGAAGAACGTCGCAAAGAAATCGCCCGATCTGCGTACTCGAGAGGTTTGAGAATGGATCCTTTGGTGCAAAGATGCTCCTCTCGAATACGAACAACTTGATTCAAACGGATTTGCAAGAGCTACTCCCAACAAAGAGAAATCATCTCGGGAAAAAGAGAGAGCAAAAGCAAAATGCGAAGAACACAAGCAAAACGAGACACAATCACGAAATCGAAGCCGCCATGGCTTACGGAGGTTACGGCCTCCGATTCCTCGCAACAAACTCGAGTTCTTACAAAGGTTGGTGGGATCAACCTAGGGATCTCATGAACTAGAGAGAGGTTAGAGAGAGAGAGAGTTGGGGCAAATGATTAGGGTTTAAGAGATAGATTGAGGATACCCCTTCATCCTCTATTTATTAGAGGCTTTGGCTATTTCCCAAAGACCCCCCTAGATACAATGAGTGAACTACCTAGCCCAAGCATTGTAGTCCAAGCTCCGATAAATATCTCCCTCGATTTGAATGGACGGCCCCGCTTCCTGCCAGGAGTTGTCGTCGCCTCGACGCAACCTCCAGGATTCCGCCACGTGCCATCCCCGCTTCCTCGGAAGCTCCGCCCGGGTTTTGAGGCCCAAACCCGCGAAACCCGCCACCGGTAGCTTTCGGCTCAACTACCGAACCCCGAGTTTTGCGGCCCAAACTCGAAAAAACCGACGCGGATGGTTTTGAGGCCCAAACCATCAAACCACTCGACGCGAGCCACCTTGTCTTCGCCCGGTCGGACTCCGAGTCCCCTGAGCCTCCGCTCGACTCGCGCGTCCACCGTCTTGACTTGGTCGACTCGGTCTACCTCCATGTCTTCTCGCACTCGCCGGTGCCAAGTACTAGCCACCACAGCTAGTCCGCCGGCGCCCATGGTCCCTCAGTCCGAGCCCCGCTTCCGCCCTTCACCGCTCTCAGTCCATCGGCACGGCAAGCCTCTACTCGACCTTCTCCACGCCATTGACCACTGTCACTAGGCATAGTACCTGCACACCACAAGCCGATAGACAAGCACACATTTGCTTTCGCAAAGAGGTTAGGGTAAGCCACTCAAACTGAAACCCTCAAGTGTTGGGCAATCACTCATCACAAAACTGAACATACATGGGTACTTATCCACCATGTGTTCGCAATCTCCCCCTTGATGAGTGCATTGTCAACATAAGTGCATTTCAGATTTGAGCCACAAGGTAAAGCTCTCCAAATGACCAAAAGCTAAGAAAGCCAAAACGGGGTCACTTGAGAGAAGCAAAATGCATCCAAAAAAAAAACTTGGTTCCCAAAGACATGGACAATGGCTCGACGCAACTAAGCAAAATAAAGCTAGCCCTCAAGAAGAGGCAGAAACGGGCTCAACACCGCTAGCAAGCCAAAGATACCAATCAAAGCTCTCAAAGCTCAGAATACCAATTGAAGCACAAAAGGGAGCTCAAGGATACCAATTAAAACGCATAAAACTCAAGAAGCCAATCGAAACCTGTCGGAGCCAAAACACAAGCTAGACCCTCCAGAAGAGGCAAAGGCTCAACACATCTAGCAAAAGCTCCCCCTGGGCAAAAGCAACACAAGATACCAAGTTCTCCCCCTTGATCAGATATCTCTCCCCCATGCTTTCTTCCTACAATGCACAACTCTCCCCCTTAAGTGTAGATGGAGTGAAATGCACATCTCTCCCCCTTGTTGACACATGAATCTCATCAAAGCTCAAAACGCAAGAACCGGCCACAAATGCCATGATATGCAAAATGAGTGCTACAAGCTTCATACATAGAGCAAAGACAATGAAAGGATGCTCTAAATGATGTGATCCTGTGAGAATAGGAAAAGCTCTACGTGCCCAACTAAGACTCAGGTTGAGCTAAAGATTACTTTAGAAGCTATTTTAGAGAGCATTACATGTGTGAGCAAGGAATGGGTATCACCTCCTAGAGACAACTATACATGGCAAACAAGATAGGACCTATCTCAAAGCAAACTCATTTATAGCAAGTAAAACTATCCCTAACAAAGTTCATACAACAAGCCAATGACCCAACTGAATGAATTTTTCAAATTTCAGAGTTTTGCAGCCAAATTTCAGTTTTAGGCACATTTAAGTTGTATGCGAGTGGTTGTAAGCAAAGTGATGCCACTGCTTACCAACCGGGCGAAGTCAAAGGACTTAACACACCGGTTTTGGTCATACACTACACCGCTCAAGTAACGACCCATATGGGAAGCAGTCTCGAACACACGGTGAAGTGCTCACAAGGCAAACCCAACTCGATCTTTCCAAAGCACAAAACAGAGAGCAATTTCATTTTAGATCAATTTTAAAGCATGGTGCTCAATGGAAGTGAATGAAACAATGAAGAGCCATAGTTACAAGCTATATACAAGGCAGCCAAGAAGGATCTTCAAAAGCCTACACATGCTAGTGTCATTTCAGAGGTGACATGGGGAATTAAATTCAGTTTTAAAGCTTTTCTAACTTAGCTCTATTGCATATCAAGAGATCAAAGAGAGTCTAAGTTAGGCAACACCATAGACACAAAAAAATCACCTCAAATAGAGCATAGATTCATTATATCGGATATAGGTATGAAGCTTAATATGAACTATGTCATAAATGCAAATGAGATGCAAAATGCAATGACACCAATTAAAAGGAAAGACAAAAAGAGCCAAAAAGAAAAAGAAACACAAAGAGCTTCCCTCAACTAAAAAGGGAAGCAAACACCCAACTCACCACGAAGGCGAGAGAACGCAACTTGATCGAGAGGTTTTGTGAGAATATCCGCAAGCTGGTTTTGGGTATCGACATGCCGGAGGTCAATGTCGCCCTTCTCATAGTGATCTCTCAGAAAGTGAAAACGAACATCAATGTGCTTGGTCTTTGAGTGAAGCACGGGATTTTTGGCTACACTAATGGCACTCGTGCTATCGCAAAGCAGAGGCACTTTAGTAAGCTCAAGGCCAAAATCCTTCAAAGTCGCAATCATCCAAAGCAACTGCGAACAACAGCTAGCCGCGGCAACGTACTTAGCTTCGCACATCGATTGTGCCACGCTAGACTGTTTGCGAGAAGACCAAGACACAAGAGAAGAACCAAGAAACTGGCAAGTCCCAGAAGTGGACTTCCGATCAAGACGGCAACCAGCAAAGTCGGCATCAGAATAACCACAAAGCACAAGAGAGGAGGAGGCAGAAAACCAAAGACCAAATTCGGGAGTGAAGCGCAAATACCTCATGATGCGTTTCACCGCCTGCTTGTGCGATGTCCGTGGGGACGCCTGAAAGCGAGCACACAGGCAGACGGCGAACTGAATGTCCGGCCGGGTCGCCGTCAGGTACAGAAGCGACCCGATCATGCTGCGGTACTCCGTCTGGTCCACCGCTTCTCCTTCCTCATCCGCATCCAAGGCAGTAGTAGTTGACATAGGCGTCGAGAGGGGCTTTGCCTCTCCCATGTCAAACTTCTTCAAGATATCCTTCGTGTACTTGCCTTGGTGCACAAACGTCCCTTCTCGGGTTTGCTTGATTTGCAACCCGAGAAAGAAAGTCAACTCTCCCATCATGCTCATCTCAAATTCCCTGCTCATAAGATCTGCAAACTTGGCAACAAGAGCATGAGAAGAACCACCAAAGATGATATCATCCACGTAAATTTGGACAAGGAGAGTGTCTTTGCCTTGCTTGAGGAGAAACAACGTCTTATCTACCGATCCCATTTTAAAACCCTTAGCAAGCAAAAAGGTCTTTAGCCTATCATACCATGCTCTAGGTGCTTGTTTCAAACCATACAAAGCTTTATGAAGTTTAAAAACATGGTTTGGAAACTTGGGATTTTCGAAACCGGGAGGTTGTCTAACATACACTTCCTCCTCTATGTAGCCGTTTAGAAAAGCACTTTTAACATCCATTTGAAAAAGTTTAAAACCCTTAGAAGACGCAAAAGCTAGAAGGATTCTAATGGCTTCTAAACGAGCTACGGGAGCAAAGGTTTCCTCATAGTCTATTCCCTCCTTTTGACAAAAGCCTTGCGCTACCAACCTAGCCTTGTTACGCACTACCACCCCATCCTCACTTTGTTTATTTTTGAAAACCCACTTGGTTCCAATGGGGTGACAACTTGGTGGTGGTGGCACTAAGACCCAAACGCGGTTTCGCTCAAAGTTCTCTAACTCCTCATACATGGCATTAACCCAATCCGGATCCATCAATGCGTGTCCAACATCTCGGGGCTCAAAAGACGCGACAAAAGTCGAATGAGCAAAGTGAGAGATACGATATGACCTGGAGCGGGTGGTACGCTCGTTGATGTTGCCGATCATAGTCTGAGGAGGGTGGTGATGCTGAATGTGTAGCGGTGCCTCACGTGAAGAAGTCGCCTCCCCCTCGACAGCAGCCGGAGCTCCCTCAGGTGCAACGGGCACCGACTGAGGAAGCTGCTCGAACGGCCCCCATGTAGAGGAAGTAGAAGGGTCCGGGCCGTGAGCCGAAGTAGACGTCACAGGATCGACTGGGGCAGCCGGTGGAGTCGGCTCGGGATCACCCCAATCGGCGTCGTCCTGCTCCTCCTCCACAAAGATGCTGGTGTTCACCTCATCATCACCTGCAAGCTCAAAAGCAGTGGAAACACAGGGCATAGTTTCATCGAATGTAATCTCACTAGTCTCCATCACTCGGTTAGTTTCTAGGTTAAGTGCACGATAAGCACGAGAGTGAGTAGAATAACCAAGAAAGATACCGTCAGAAGACCGTGATTCAAATTTATCCAACTTACCGCCCTTTTTGAGGATGAAGCACCTGCACCCAAACACCCGTAGGTGACTTACCATGGGTGGTCTCCCAAATCGCAGCTCATAAGAGGTCTTTTTCTTAAAAGCCCGAAGAAAAATGCGATTGGAAACATAGCAAGCAGAATTGAGTGCTTCGGCCCAATACCGCCTAGGAGTCCTGTGCTCATCGAGCATCGTCCTGGCCATCTCAACAAGGGTCCGATTCTTGCGCTCAACAACACCATTCTGCTGGGGAGTGTAAGGAGAGGAAAATTGGTGATCCAAACCCAAAGAAGAGCAAAGAGATGCAAATTGAGCATTCTTGAATTCTGTGCCATTATCACTGCGAATAGCTCTCATGGCATGCTTAGGTAGCTCATTTTGCAATCTCAAAATCAGATCACGCACATGCATAAAAGCCTCATCCTTACTCTCCAAAAAGAACACCCAAGAGTACCTCGAGTAGTCATCAACGACTATAACCACATACCACTTCCCTCCTTCCGACCTAACCCGAGCTGGACCAACTGTGTCCATGTGTAAGAGCTCGTCAGGCTGAGAGGTCATAATTTGAGTTACAGGAGGATGGGAAGCAGCAACCATCTTGCCATGCCTGCAAGGATGGCAAACCAAATCCTTCTCGAACTTTAACTTTGGCAATCCTTGGATAAGGTCCATTGAGCTAAGCCTTGCAAGCAAGTCAAAACTCAAATGTCCCAATCTCCTATGCCACTTCCAAAGCTCGGAAGAAGAGCCGGCGAGAAGACAACGAGAAGGTCCGGAAGAGATAGAAAAATCCGCACGAAAAACCTTCCCGAAGGGTAAAATCCGGCAAACAAGCTCACCACGAGAGTCCAAAATCCGAGACAAGTTTGGCTTAAAGCTCACTTCAAAACCGTCTTCAAGGAGTTGCGAAACCGAGAGAAGATTAAAATGCAAATTCGCAACCAAAGCAACATCCTTGAGGACAAAAGACGAATTGACTCGGATGGACCCCCGGGAGACAACCTTACCTTTACTCTTGTCCCCGAAAGTGATGTACTCGGTGTGGCGCACGGGGTCGAGGCTGGAGAACCACTTGGCACTTCCGGTCATATGGCGTGAGCATCCAGAATCCACAAGCCAAGTCTCCTCCAGTCCTCCTTCCTACATCAATAAAAAGACATAGAGTGAGCAAACGGACCAACACTGGGGTTAGTAAACTGTGAAGGATACCAGTGTTGTCCCACTTGCCCAAAGAATGGGTTAGGAGAAAAACCAAACATCTCCTGCCCCACGGGAGGATAGCGATCACCACGATAGGGAAAACGTGGTCCGCTAAAGAAGGGTGGAGTAAAACCACCACCACGAGGCCCGTAGTCGTATGGGTCACAACCGGTACCCCGCCGGGCACGACCACCACGTGGTCTTGCCTCCTGAGGCCTAGCACCTTGAGGCATTGTACCTCTAGGCCTAGAAGTGCGCCTCTGAACTTCCGGTTCACGCGCCCCAACTCGTGGGTGGTACATGTCCCGGTTGTTCAACTCAACCTGCCTCCGATCATCTCTCTTCCTCCTAAAGCAAAACTCAGCCAAGTGCCCATCCCGCTCACAATACTCACAATGGTACCTCACTACACTCTTGGTAGGCACTCTCTTGTTGGGTTGGGTGGCTCTCGCTTTCTTAGGAAGGGGATCACTAGAGATGTCTGGCAGTGTATCAAGTGGGTTGCGAAGGTGATTTGGTTTGGCAATCCACACTTGCTTCTGTGGAGTGGTTTTGGGTGGCTCTTCAAACACACCATCTTTCACAGGAAACTTGGAGGGGTCGGTAGGCTTAGGTGGAGTGATCTTGGTAAGCTTGGGTGTTGTTGTGGATTTCTCATTCTTGCTCAAACCACTGCACTCACCGATCTTACCGAACAAGCTATCGTCCTTCCCACCTACAGCAAAGCCTACTCCCGTGCTGCCAGCTCGCTTGCACTGGCTAAGCATCATCCCCAACTGCGGCTCTCGGCAAGACACCCAGCTCAAGATGGACCGAAGGTATGTGTTTTCTTCCTCGGCACGCATCTTGTCGTGTCTGCACGATGCGATCTCAATCTCCAAAGCCTCAAAGCGATCCAACTCTCTAGTGCTATCTGAGCTGACCTTCTCTAGCACAGCAATCCTAGCATCCTTTTGTGCCAGCTCAGAACGCAAGCCTAAGCAAGACTTGCATGCACCAAGTAAGCTAGGCCTAGCCTTCAGCTCACTAATCTCCTCAAGTAGAGTGCCATATTTGTCCTGAAGTGTGACAAGATCAGACATGTGGATGGCACAAGCATCACACTCTACCTCCTCGGTAACCACCACTTGTGCCTTAGCAAACTCCAGCTCATGAAGCGTGCTAAGGTACTTTGCTTTGAAATCATTCCTCTCACAAGCGGCACGCTTGAGCAAAGCATCCTGACTGAGCAAGGTATCGTTCAGAGACTCAAGCTCGAGAGAGAGGGATTCGATGGTGGGTGATACCTCGGGTGTGTCGGAGTCGTAGTCGGGGCCATCCTTGAACTTCCCGACCTTGCCTTCTTCAATCGCCATGGTGCAAAAGCCACCGTGCTTGGCGTCGGCGTAGAAGCAGAGGCCGTTGAACTTGTCCTCAACCTTTCCCTTCGACTCATCGTCGCTTGAGGAAGAACCCCCGTCGGAGGAGGCATCGATGTCGCTAAGGGAGGCGAGGAAGGCTCAGTGCTTGGCCTTCACCTTGTCGATCACCTTCTTGGAGGACTTTCGGTTGTAGCCGCCCTTGGCCTTATGCTTGTCCTCAAAGCGGTGCTCGCGCTTGTCCTTGCGCTTGATGAAGTCACCCGCAGCTTTCTTGGGGCAGTTTGCGATGAAGTGATCCTCATCACCGCAACGGTAGCACCCCTTGGCTGAGCCACCACGCCGACGGTTCAAACGGTTGTTGTGAAACCGTGAGAACTTGGTGATGACCAAAGCCAGCTCATCATCTCCAAGCGCCTCCACTTGTTCCTCTATCACAGACATCAAAGACAAAGCGAACGAAGAGTGTGAAGGGTTAGAGGAAGAAGAAGACACACCGCCGGGGCCGGAAACCAACGCCATGGATGGGTTCGACGGGTTCTCAAGCTTGGCCCGGGTCTGGTGGTCAATCTCCGAGGACTTGAGCTTGCTGAATAGCTCGTCCACGGTCAGGGCGTCATAGCCCGGTGACTCCTGGATGGCAGCCACCTTCATCTCCCATACCTTCCAATCAAGAGCATGCAAAAGCTTGATAGCCATCTCATGATCATCATAAGGCAAGTTGGTCCGATTAGCACGCATCTTGTTGAAGATAGATTGGAAGCGAGTGAACATCCCGTCAACAGATTCGCCGGCCAACTGAACGAAGTTCTCGTACTCCCTACGGTACGTGTCGAAGAGTCTGGACTTGATCTGAGGGTTGCCCTCATGATATCGCACAAGTGTTTGCCAGATCTCTCGTGCCGTAGTGAGACTCGAAACCCGCTCAAACTCAGGAAGAGACAAACTCGAGAAGAGGATGCTACGGGCTCTTGCGTTTGAAGCATGTTGTGAAGCTTGGAGCTCAGTGATCCGAGCGCCAAGAACCACGTAGTCCTCATTCTCACAAATATCCCAGATCTTCGAATCAAGCCCTTGAAGGTAAGCGGACATGCGCACCTTCCAATAGGCGAAATTCGTTCCATCGAAGAACGGAGGTTTGCCAACACCTCGCTCCATGTCGCCTTCGCGGATCAAGAACCGTTTAAGTTGGAATGATCCTTAACCGGCTTTGATACCAATTGAAGGACCGAGAACGGCGACCAGAGGGGGGTGAATGGGAGCCTCAAATTTCTCTCGAAATATTCGGGCCACTCTTCCCAAAAATCAAACCCAGTTGCTGGGTGCTCAACCTCCCCCGAGCAACGCAAGCGGGGATTCAGACGAAAACGGAGAAATGAGAGCTCACCGGCAGTGGAGGAAAACTCACCGGAAACCCCCAAGATAGAGTTCTCAACCCCTATGAGAAAGAGGCAAAAACCCTAAGCAAAACAGCCAGAAAAACAGGCGACGGACGCTGGAAGACAGCGCGACGGACGCTCCAGGACAGGGCGACGGACGCTAGCGACGGACGCAGAGAGATCGTCCGTCGACCTTCCAGAGAGCACTGCAGAAGAGAAGCAGAAGGCAGGGCGTCGGACGCTGGGCGACGGACGCTTGGGTGAGCGTCCGTTGGCGTCGGACGCTGCGCGACGGACGCTTAGGCGAGCGTCCGTCGGCCTTCCAGAGAGCCCGATAGAAACTGAAAAACGGCAGAGGCGACGGACGGTCGGCGACGGACTCAGGGGAGCGTCCGGCGCCAAACCAACAGCTCAGACACACCGAGTGACGGACGCTGACGTCAGCACGCACCAGCGTCCGACGCAAAACCCTCGGAGCGTCCGACGCCCCCGATAATCGCACAGAAACCCCGAAAAGCGATTTTCCTCCGCCAAATCTTCCCAAATCTCGACCAAATGATCACCAACTGCAACCAAACTTTGTAGGCATGATCCTAGTGCAGTTGGGGAGCTATCCCGAAGAAATCATCGCTCAATTTGGGTCGGATGAGCGGGAAACACTCGGATTTGGGGGAGAAAAGGGAAAACGAAGAACGTCGCAAAGAAATCGCCCGATCTGCGTACTCGAGAGGTTTGAGAATGGATCCTTTGGTGCAAAGATGCTCCTCTCGAATACGAACAACTTGATTCAAACGGATTTGCAAGAGCTACTCCCAACAAAGAGAAATCATCTCGGGAAAAAGAGAGAGCAAAAGCAAAATGCGAAGAACACAAGCAAAACGAGACACAATCACGAAATCGAAGCCGCCATGGCTTACGGAGGTTACGGCCTCCGATTCCTCGCAACAAACTCGAGTTCTTACAAAGGTTGGTGGGATCAACCTAGGGATCTCATGAACTAGAGAGAGGTTAGAGAGAGAGAGAGTTGGGGCAAATGATTAGGGTTTAAGAGATAGATTGAGGATACCCCTTCATCCTCTATTTATTAGAGGCTTTGGCTATTTCCCAAAGACCCCCCTAGATACAATGAGTGAACTACCTAGCCCAAGCATTGTAGTCCAAGCTCCGATAAATATCTCCCTCGATTTGAATGGACGGCCCCGCTTCCTGCCAGGAGTTGTCGTCGCCTCGACGCAACCTCCAGGATTCCGCCACGTGCCATCCCCGCTTCCTCGGAAGCTCCGCCCGGGTTTTGAGGCCCAAACCCGCGAAACCCGCCACCGGTAGCTTTCGGCTCAACTACCGAACCCCGAGTTTTGCGGCCCAAACTCGAAAAAACTGACGCGGATGGTTTTGAGGCCCAAACCATCAAACCACTCGACGCGAGCCACCTTGTCTTCGCCCGGTCGGACTCCGAGTCCCCTGAGCCTCCGCTCGACTCGCGCGTCCACCGTCTTGACTTGGTCGACTCGGTCTACCTCCATGTCTTCTCGCACTCGCCGGTGCCAAGTACTAGCCACCACAGCTAGTCCGCCGGCGCCCATGGTCCCTCAGTCCGAGCCCCGCTTCCGCCCTTCACCGCTCTCAGTCCATCGGCACGGCAAGCCTCTACTCGACCTTCTCCACGCCATTGACCACTGTCACTAGGCATAGTACCTGCACACCACAAGCCGATAGACAAGCACACATTTGCTTTCGCAAAGAGGTTAGGGTAAGCCACTCAAACTGAAACCCTCAAGTGTTGGGCAATCACTCATCACAAAACTGAACATACATGGGTACTTATCCACCATGTGTTCGCAAAGGTATAAGGTACAAAACTAGGATAACTTTATAGGGTAACAAGGAAACATATGCATATGATTAATGAGTGATTATCATGAATAGGACAAGAAGGATAATCCCATGTAATACTTGCCTTAAAACAGATCCTTCTTCTAGTTCTAATCTTCAAAGAACTTTAGGAAAACCAACTTCTTCTCCTTGATCTCCAACGCAAACTCACCGATTGGACAATAATTAACAAATCACCACACAAGCCTCTGATCATACAAAGCATACAAACATGGCTAAATTAGAACAATACACCAATCAATGAAAAGATTTAAAAGAAAACTACGTATCTCTACGATCACACAGTCGCGAATAACACACTAAACGGATCTACGATTAGAAAGGTACAACTAACGGAAGATTTGTTTTTATAAAAGAGAACTATAGGCTTTATCAATTTTATAACTATATAAAAGAGTGTATAAAGTATTTCAAAGAAACACCCAAGTTAGATTAAGTCAAAGTTATATTTGGATCTTGAAAGCAAAAGTAGAACTAATCATATTTTATATATAAAACAAGTTGCATAGTTATTAATCAAGTTAGGAGTTAACCATAAAATTATAGAGCTATTAACATGGTATTAAAGATCACTAATAAAAAGGTTACGCCGATACGAAGCCAACGCAACTTGAACGAATCGAAACGGATCTAAAACGGAGAAGATATGATTTAAACAAGATTTAAAGATTAAACTAGGAAATTAAAAAGGCATTAAATAAATAAATATTTTCAAAGTTTATAAACAAATTTGATTATGGTTTTAACATGTAGATAAAAACTCTACGAATCTAACGCAACTCGAATGGATGAAAATGGAGTTAAAACGAATATTTTATGAACAGTGGAAAACTGATGGTGGAACCGAAATTTATTTTTGGAAGAAAAATAATTACCACGTGGAAACACGCTTTCCAAGGCAAAAAACGCAAGGCCAGCAGACGCTTTAGGTTTGTCTAGTTGTTGTTGGAGCAGTGCCGGCTCGGAGGCGGCGGCTGCTCTCGGCGTGGGGAAAAGAGGGGGCTGAGGGGCTGTATTTATAGGGGGAGGGGGGCTAGGGTTGAGGGCTGACCAGCTGGGCTGCGGGGGGGGGGGGGGGGGGGAGGGGGAGCGGCTGGGCCGGCAGGGGAGGAGGGGAGTTGGGCCGGGGAAAAGGAGAGAGGGAGATGGGCCGGCGGGGAGGGAAAGGAGAGAGGGCAGCTGGTGGGCTGCTCGGCCGCTGGGCCGGCCGCGCGCTGGAGAGGGGATGGGGGGCAGGGCAGGCCGGGCAGGGAGGCCCAAGCGGCTGGGAGAGGAGGGAGGGGGTGATGGGCCTGGTGGCCTGCTGTGGAGAGGGAGAGTTTAGTTTTATTCTTTTCTCTTTTTTTTCTTTTATTTCAAAACCCTTTGCAAAACCATTTTCAAATTCAATTTGAATGCCAAACCATACAAATAAACAAATGCAAAGGCATGTATGCTCAAACATGTAGCTAACTTAGGATAATTTTTATTTCACTGAAAAGTTTTAATTTTCCTATATTCTCATGAACACCAAAAATCATAATTAAATCAATTTAAATCTATTTTCAAAAAGCAAAAATTTGGGGTGTTACAGTATCTCATGTATAAAATATGTTATGTATTAAGCCTTGCCATTTGATATTACTCTTATTTCTAGCCATATGTGTGATTTGACTTCTTGAGCTCATATATGGTGTGTATCTAGTTTTGTCCTTTAAACTGGATGCAATAGTGTTGAAAAAAATAGCCTCACCTAATTCACTTCTCGCCTAGAATTAGTAATTCATTATAAAGAATCACTTTTAGTGATAGAATCACGTCTCATTAAAGAATTACTCAGAGAAGCTCTACTAAACTGGCCATGAAACTTCATGTAAAGTCACTTTTGTATAAATACTCTCTGTTTCATAATTCAAGAGACATTATTTGTTTGTTTAACAAAAGTGAATGCATACAGCAATTATATACTAAGCATATAAGAAAAAATATGAGTGAGGATGAGTTATTAGCATGTAGATATTGTGCCTATACTTGTGTGGCATGAGATCTTGAGTTGGAGGACCAAAGAAGTGTCTTTGTCTATAATGATATCATTATGACAATTTGACAAGTGTCTACAACAATATAGCTAACGTTCAATATGTATAGCAAAAAAAAAATGGTGTCTAAGCACCGCTCATGTCATTGTATTGGACAATCTAGGGATGAGAATTGTTCAAATCAGTTGACAACAATATCATTTATGAGTACAATTCTTGGTAAGTCAGTATTTTACCATATTTGTCAATTCAACTATTTATTGACGACAATAATATGGTGCTGAAAGAATTTTGAAAATCAAAACATTATAAATGGTAATGGTCAGAAACGATATTACTCAAATGAGAACGATTTGAAAAAGTGACCCGGTAAATGGATTTTGGACTACGCTTCTCATCCATAGGACAGTCCACAAACTAATGCATTCTTGATACAATAAAAGTAAATATACAGTTAGAGAAAGAAACCATGTCGTATAGGTGGCCTGCAAGTTTGGTTGCGGAATTTCCTAACAATCATGTCGAGTACTACCTCTGTTCCAAATTGTAGGTCGTCGTTTTTGTTTTTAGGTACATCCATTTCGCTATATATGTATCTAGATATGCGCTATGTGGAGACATATAGCAAAAACAATGTAAATAGAAAAGTCACAACAACCTACAATTTGGAACAAATTAAGTAGTAGCAGGTGGTGAACGGTCAGCCATGTGTGTGCACGTCAATCACATACTACACTGTTGTCTTTCTCATCCAAACTGCTGCTAAAACTTGATATATATCAACAATGACTTTGTCAACCTGTCATAGATTTATCCTTCATTGTAACTTAACTGGGTCTGATTTCCATGAAACACGGTGCAAACGTAGACATGCAAACCAGCATAGCCGTTTCGGCTTTGGCAGTGGTCAATTTCCTACCAGTAATGCCATATAATGGAACAATAGATATAACAATTGGCAGTAGCTGTGGCTTTGGCATGTGAATCACGTATGCACTAATAGATATAATAAAAGCTGCTGTCAACTAAGTATGGCATTATCTGAATATGATTAAACGAGGACTCTAAGGCGAGTAATGTATGTACATCGTCGTCGTCTAAGGCGACAGACAGTAAGAACAATTGGATTGTTTGACAAACAGATGAAGTTTATTTTAATAGATAGGAGCTAAGACTAAGAGATGTTATTTATATAGTGGTCATACTGGCCGGCCAGTTGGATATACATTTGCAGCAAGCGGATAACGTATGTACAAATATATACGTAGAAGCTAGGGGGTGTCAAGTCTCAACTGAACAAGATTACAAGTCACTCCTAGAGTGTATTGATAAGTATTGATATAGTTAAAAACAAGATTAGGTGGGCCGTCGCATCAAACTAGAATTAATTGCTGCAAAAACTTAAGCTCATCTTGTATTATTAAGAATCATATCGACCTGTCTAATAATAGGTGCTGCAAAAACTACTGTAGCAAGTGCCAAAAAAATAGGTGGGCTTGATATATAATGGTTAAAACTACTGCTAGTGGTAGCTTTATAATGGTTAAAAGAGGGAGGGGATCGGAGCAGAGTTAGTACTCCTACAGCACGACGAGCAACGTAACCACCTCTGGGCTCTAGCTAGCTGCCAATGGTAAGCATGTTGAGCTTGTTGCAGTGGTGGGATGAGTGGCAGCTGAGCGTGCTGGTGCTGGGAAGCCTCGGCGTCAAGTGCTTCCTGGCGGTGGCCGCCGGTGCCCGCAAGTCCCACATCGCGCCCGTGTACAGGTTCTTCATCTGGCTCTCGTACCTCGGCGGCGACGCCCTGGCCATCTACGCCCTCGCCGCGCTCCTCAACATCCAGAAGAAGGCCGCCCAGGAGCAGCAGGAGATCAGCTCGGCCTCGGATAGGGGCAGCCGTGCCCTGCAGCTGCTTTGGGCGCCCATCATGCTGATGCACCTCGGCGGCCTCGCCAACATATCTGCCTACAACATCGAGGACAACGAGCTCTGGAGGCGCCACATCGCCACCTCCGTGTCGCAGGTCAGCCAATTACATTAGATTTAATGATCATCTTATTAATAGTAGTCCGCCCTAACACAAACGGGGTCAATGTTTAATCCGACAAATCTACCTAATACTAAAGCGGCAAAATTTCAGTCTAAATTTTAGTCTGGTGTGATTTTCGTCTTGTCTTTCCCTAACGACTCTCATTGATGATCTGGTTTCCACCAGCATGGATGATCGAATCAAACCAAATCATATCAAACACAAATTTCTTAATGTCTGGTGCATGGACTTTGCCTCACGAGAGTTGAGTCCTATATGACTAGGAATTTCAATCCCAACAAAAAAAATTGAATCGAATCTTAATAGAGACGTCAAGAAAATACAAGAGAAGTTGGTGTCCATTGCCCGTACTCAATCCAAACGTCCAATAAGAAAGGATCATGTGCAGCACATGAAAAGAAAGGTAATCGAGAATTATAAATCTAAGACGGAAATTCTCAAAAATATTTCTCAATCCAAAGTCTAAGACAAATCAGTACAACGATTCTCATGTTTAGATCCATCAGATTCTCATGTTTATTAGATCCAGATTCAGAAGGTTGAGATATTACTACCTAATCTTAAAACTATGATTCATGTATGCCATTCAACACTTGGCTCAGAGAGGAGGCCGGGGGCAGAGATATAGCTGAGCTGGTAGAGCTCAGTTGTTGCAATTGGGTCACCGCTATATAGACGGTAATGATAGTATATTGTACATGAAGCGATTGTTCATTTAGTCTACCGTGAGATAAAAAAGTTGGGGTGTTGAAAAGGTTGAGGAGGTAGGCTGGGTAGTTAGTCAAATGTAAGTATGGATGATACATGGACCATAGTATAACATGGGCTGTTGATCAAAAGCTATATCTCCTAGGTTTCACTCATCTGGGAAGAGGATCTAGCTGGCCCAATTAATCACGCTGTCACATGCTTGTATGGCCCATTAAATTAGCACTATGTATAAAGTAGGGCCTGTTTGGTAACGCTTCTTTTGAGAGGCTCCTCCTGAGGAGTTGGAGTTGTTTTGGAGAAGTCATAATTTATGGCTCCTTCAAACCTGCTCTCTGAAGAAACATTTGTCAGGGCTTCTCTGGAGAAGCCAGAGCCAAAGTCAGGGAGGAGCCCAACCAAATAGGCTCGTGATACTCACCACTAAACTAATAAGTTAGTATCATCACTGGGCATAAATCTATACGTAATACTAAAGAGGCAAAATTTTAGTCATTTTTTGGTCCATCCATTGTTTCGGCCCGTCTCTCTAACTACCGGACAATAGAGTCCGTACGGACTGATATATATATATATAACCCATGCTTAGCTCTTGTCTAGCATAATACGCAGTCTGATTCCAAAACCTATTGGGTTATGTATGTGATCTGAACTCAAAACAACCGACTTTTCATATGAATCCTACTCCAACATGGCTCGTACCAGAACATAAATATATTAAAAAATATTTTCTAATACGAATCATATTCCGACATGACTCATGATGATATGTGTGTGTATATATATATATATATCATGAGTCATGTCGGAATATGATTCGTATTAGAAAATATTTTTTAATATATTTATATATATAGCCGCTATTTAGCTCCCTGCGCTCTAAATAACCAAACCTACACTTTTACAGTTGCGGGATGAGAACATTAAATGCTTTTACGGTTGCCGGAATGAGGTTCGTTAATGACTGGGCTTTTACGGTTGCGGGATGAGAATTAGTAATAACTTTTATGGTTGCGGTGAGTGGCGCTCTAAATAACTATTTAGACCCCTGGGTGCTGAATAGCAGGGTCATATATATATATATATATATATATAAGGAATAGCTATGGAGTCGGTGATAGAATCTTCACGTTTTACTAAGATGCGTATTGTCGGTGTTATGACCCAGAGGGTCAAGGCCACCAACTAGTAAATTTGTATATTGCGTGCTCCCTCTCCCAGATGTGATGCAAGAAGAACACAAGATTTATCCTGGTTTTAGGGGTACAAGCAGGTTTACACGGGAGTGCTCAGAGTGAGCTGAAGCCTAGGATTAGCAAGGCTATCCTAGGTGAGCTGGTGGATTGCTTGAGATGTTGATCAAGCAAGCAAGGTGGGTGTCGTGTGAGCAGATGACTTGTTGCCGGATGCCAATGTGCCCTGCGATTTGGTTCGATTCGACTCGATTCGATTGGGATTTGCTTCGCTTCGCTTCGCCCCGATTCCATTCCCCTCCCTACTATCCCAGGGTCCCCTTTTATAGACCAAGGGGAGGCCTGAGAGTACAGAGGTCATAAACTGTAGCGGCATGGGAGGCGTGTCCGTGGCGCTATGCTTATGATGGGACGTCGATCGCTGTAGCGGCGTGACCTTCCCGTCCTTCTGGTGCTTCAAGGCATGGTGATGACGGACTGGACGCTGTCGCACGTCATGGCGTGGTACGATCGATTTCCTGTAGACGGTACGGGCTCCATAGTTGAAGCGGGACGGAGCGGATAGGACGGGTCCCATGCTGGAGTGGTTGGAGGTGGCAGTCGACCCCCGGGTCAAGGAGTATCGAGGCCTGTGGGACCCTAACTCATCCCTGAAAACGCGGTTGAGGGCTTGTCCCATTTAAGACTCGAGGGGGCGCCTTTGACCTCCGTACTTGAAGCGTGGCCACAGTGGTTGTACGATCAATGGAGAGTCGGGGCATGGGCGGCGAACTGATGGATTTGACCGTGGTAGTGGGCACCCATGACGTTAGGCGGGAGCAGGTAGACGCATTGGATTCTCTTTACCCCATACTGGGAGTAGGTGAGCTGATCGAGCCTCCTGCTCGCGGGTCGTTCGTTCGACCCCTGTCCATCAATCGGGGTCGAGGGGGATTCGATCGACCCCTCTTCCGTCATTCGGGGGGTTAAGGAGAGGCGGAGGGGTCGTTCGTTCGACCCCTGTCCGTCAGTTGAGGTCGAGGCGGAGGGGTCGTTCGTTCGACCCCTGTCCGTGTGCTGAGGTCGACGCGGAGAGGTGTCCTGCCTATTGTTTTTCCAGTAATGTGCTGGCCCACGACTGATCACTGTTGTTGGTGAGGTAAGCCTTCGTTTGATGGGCCTTCTCCCACTGATTGGACGGCTGATCAGATTCTGTCTCAAAAATAGTTGCTATGTTAAGCATTAGATTATCGCAGGTTAGGGTACCCCTTACCTTTGTACCCGACACGTATGAAGACATAGATGAAAGCAGTGGATGCATATAGGAAAATAGAATAAGAATAAAAAAGAATAGCAATGGAGTCTTTTATATAATTATTCATTCACTAATATATATAATAACCATGCAGACTCCAATATATATATTTTTTCATTCACTAATAAGTATTTCATCAGGTGGCGGTGGCTCTGTACGTGTTCTGCAAGCTGTGGTCGTCCTCGGCAGATAAGAGGTTACTGGCTGCAGCGATTCTGCTCTTCATCCCCGGGGTCTTCAAATGCTTCGAGAAGCCCTTGGCTCTGAGAAGATCTAGCTTTTATAACCTAGTCTCCCAACCCACCAAGAAGGAAAACAAATCACAAGCAGATCAAAAAGAGGGACCAAAAACTCTAAAAGACTACATAAACCAAGCAAAGCAGGCAGCTATGAACAAATCAGTACCAGAAAAGGCACCTGAGATACTAGCCAAGAATCTGTCGAGACCTGACAAGCTCTTCGTCGACCTCGCACGCCCCTACTCAGAGCGTGCTGGTGCCTCGAAATCGTTCTGGGGTCTCAATAAAGACGACGACCACGACGGCGGCGCAGAGCAGAAGGCGATCGGCGTCGGCATCTCCAACACCTTTAACCTCCTCTACACTAAGGACTTCACGCTGGCCAAGAAAGGAAGAGACGAGCACCCACTAGACCTCATGTGCTCGCTCTCCACATGGGTCTTGTGCCTCCTGGTGCCCGTGGCGGCCATCGGCCTGCTGCACAGCGGCCGCACGGAGGCGTACAGGGGCAGCGACGTCAAGATCACGTTCGTGCTGCTCTACCTCACCTTGCTCGTCGACGCCTGCTCCATCTTCTCTCTCAACGATTCCCCGTGGCACGGCATGGTCGCCCAGCACAACCTGATGGCGCTGTTCGACCGCAACCGGCACCGGCGGCGACGCAGCCCGTGGGCGTGGCTGGCGCACGCCGCCGGGCTCATGGGGTGCGCCGAGCTGCTCGACCACCTCTTCTTCCGCATGGAGCCCTGCGACTCTTCCGTGATCGGCATCACCAGCACGGTGCGGCTCCATGTCCAATGTGGCTGGAAAGAGTACATAGAGGACGCTGAGAGCTACAGCAGTTTCAGCGACATGAGGGGCCAGTGGACGCTTGGGCGCGAGCAATGCGACCAGGTGCTCGTGCTCAACGGGAGCTTGGGCTTGGGAGGCCATTTGACGAGGCGGTCCTTGTCTGGCATCTGGCCACGGATCTGTGCAAGAGCAAGACGGCAGCTATATCGCCTTCTGAGAAGAATAAGGATGCCATTCTGGCGAAGCACATCTCCAACTACATGATGCACCTGCTCTTCTCCAATCCTGAGATGCTGATGCCGGGCAGCAGGAGGGAGCTGTGCACGCTCGCATACAAAGAGATGGAGCACATTTTTCTTTTTCAAAAGGAGAAGAAGAAGGAGGAGGAAGAGATCGCCGTCATGCTTCATCATGTGTTCAGCAGCAGAAGCCTACAGGATCACGAGGGCTTCGTCTTCGCCGCCTGGCAGCTCGCGAGCGCGCTGGTGAGATTAGGCGACGAGAAGAAGGCGTGGAGGGTGATCAGCGGTGTGTGGGTGGAGATGCTCTGCTTCTCCGCGATCCGGTGCCGCGGGTACCTGCACGCCAAGAGCCTCGGCTCCGGCGGGGAGTACCTCACCTTCGTCTGGCTCCTCATGGCGCACGCCGGCCTGGAGACGTTCCCCGAGCGCCAGCAGCAGCCTCGCCCGATGCCGGCACCGCCCAGTGACCAACCTCCTGCTACTACCCAGTCCCAGTCGTCGCCTCCCATCCAGAATTAATTTATAAAATAATGGCCGGAGCACTTGCTGTGACGACGACATGTTTGTTGAAGTAATATAATATCCTGTGTGAGTTGGGTCAGTTCAGACTTCAGACTTCAGACTTCAGACTTCAGTCTATCAGTTTAGTGTCTTCTGTTTAGCGTCTGTTGTCGGCTTTTTCATCAGTGTTTCAGCGTTTGTAACAGAGTCTGTATAACCATAGGCCATAGCGATTGTTTTGGTGGCGCTGGCACCTGCTACCCGGCGATGACTGAAAATAATGGGGTAACAATCAGCTAAAGCTTCATTTCCCTGCCACACATCAAACTATAACGATGTACTCTCACCATAGGGAGAGAGGACAGGGTACAACAGAGAGAGAGGGAGAGTGCGTGCACGTGGTACGGAGTGTTGACTTCGGGGGCGCCGCGAGCCTTCGTCCGTCTTCCTTCTCAGGTAACATTGCGTTGTTGGCACGCCGTGTGGGCCTGTTCGTCCTTTAGGTTCACTGTAACCATGCGCCCCTCGATCGGGGGCCTCCTTTTTCCTGATTTGGGGCATGGGCGAGGGTTGGCATAACAGGGCTAGGCACCCCCGCCTCCCATCGTACAGCGTTCCACGTGACCATCACGCGTCCTGTGTAGGTATGGCGAGTCTCAATCGGAGAGTAGGCAGCATGGGCGTCGTACCTCGAGTCCCCACAGGGGCCATCGCAATTGGCCATACCCAGGTAGTCCTGTCCCCACAGTGGAGGGGGTAGTCAGGACTGTACTGCTTTTGTCAAGGGCACAGTGCCCTTAGTCAGACGAAACAGAGCGTCTCCGAGGGGGCATGACGCCATCGATGACGTCTCCCTTGGTCGGACGAGGTGGGGTGCCCCCGAGGGGGATGACGTCACCCCCGGTCGGACGAGGCGGAGTGCCTCCGAGGGGGGATGACGCCACCGATGGTGTCACCCCCGGTCGGGCAAGGCGTCTGAGAGCTTGTCTCGTTATCGAGCCGAGCCCTCCCAAAGCCTGACGGGGAAGGATTAGAGTGGGTTTGGCCTAAGTGGTTTTTGTTTTTTCAAAGTCCGTTGTTAGGTACCCTATTTTCAGGTATCCGACACTACCATGTATGAGAGCGGGAGGTGAGGGCATAGAGATGCAAGATGGCATCTATAGCAAAGAAGTGTATTTGTCTATAATGATATCATTATGACAATTTGACAAGTGTCTCTACAACAATATAGCTAGCGTTCAATATCTATAGCAAACAAACAAAATGGTGTCTAAGCGCCGCTCATGTCATTGTATTGGACAGTCTAGAGACGAGCCATGTGTGAACGAGCCATGTGTGCACGTCAATCACATACTATATTGTTGTCTTTCTCATCCAAACAGCTGCTAAAACTTGATCAATGTTTTCAAGGCGTCACTTTGTTGTCGCTTTATCGTCGCTTAAGCGGCAAGGCGCTGCACGCGGGACGCCACAGCAGAGGACTCGCCTTAAACTCGTATGCCGTCCACCTTACGAACGTACGTGGCGTCCAGAAATCGTCGCTTTGGTGTCCGATTCGCACCAAATTGCGCATGGCGGGCGCCATACGGGGAGGCCTCTGTTCCGGGTGGCGGGAGAAACAGAGCACGCCGGAAAGAGAGGGAGGAGGGAGGGAGAGTGAGAGTGAGAGGGCGCGCGCGGGAGAAGCTGTCGCCCGCCCGCCGCCGAGCGAGAGAAAGGAGTGAGAGAGAGAGAGAGAGAGAGAGAGGGCGCGCGCGGGGGAAGCTGTCGGTCGCCCGCCGCCGAGCGAGAGAAAGGAGAAGCGGCTGCGCTGGAGTGAGGATTGGGATCGAGAGATTTAGGTCAAGGGGGTGTGGGTCATATGGGCTGCCTGGTGGGCTGGGCCAGACTACTTGCTCCTTCTTCTTTCTTTCATTCATTTTTCCTTTTCGTTTTTCTTCATTTTTTTCAACCACTCTAAGCTGTTTTTTTTAATTCCCTTAAGCTGTTAAGGCATCGCCTCGCCTCACGCCTTGATCGCTTAAGCGTAAGGTGGTAGTCAGTCGCCACGCCTCGCCTTACGGCCTTAAAAACATTGAACTTGATATATATCAACAATGACTTTGTCAACCTGTCATAGATTTATCCATCTGATTTTCATGAAACAAGGTGCAAACGTAGACATGCAAACCAGCACAGCCATTTTGGCTTTGGCACTATTTAGCAGTGGTCAATTTCCGACAAGTAATGCCACGCCTAATGAAACAAGCAAGTGCCAGCATAGCAGTTGTGGCTTTGGCATGTGAATCACGTATGCACTAATAGATATAATAAAAGCTGTAGTCAACTAAGTCATTGTTAACTGAAAGAGAGAACCTTTACAATGGTTGAAATCGCTTTCTCTCGCTTCCTATTGCCTCCATAAAACAGTCATTTTTGTCAAGTTAATCGAATGAAGGGTATTATGACATGCATATCCAAACTAGACTTTAGAACCAAGACAACATATAATAAAAACCTGAGGCTCGTATTCAAAAATAGGATATAAAAAATGTACTGAAACTGACGAAATGACTAGACAGAAATGTTGGACAGATAGGAGAAGGAAACACAGCTAAACCTCCTATTGTCATCCCTTACTGCCATAAGCAAATTAAATTAAACGAGTCCCAAATTCATTGCTCCTCCCTAAAATTCAAATACATTCCTAGGCATGGCTTCTAAGTTCTTTGCGAGGTCATCAATCTACACAGTCGTGGCCTTCACCTCTTTTTGGAGTTTGTCGATCTGCTCCATCATGGCCTTCACCTTGTCTCTGAGGTCGTCAATTTTTATTTCCATCATGATTGGGCACGGCGGTAACTGTGGAACATAAAGTTCATTAATTAGATTAGCATATTGATTGCGGAAGAAGAAGAAAAAACTTATAGTTTCTCTCTCATACTCTCATGTACCATGTCATTACTGATAATAATTTGAATGTCAGAATTGCATACTAATATGGTAGTAGATTACCACTAAATTTGCACTCTATTACCACTAAAATATGAAACTTTTTGTTTGCAGATTGTATGGAGCACTTCAGTTAAAAACTTTTTCCAACTAAAATAGTAGACTAACTGACTAAGCAACTCCATGGCTCTTTCTAGTTTATAACTGCTAGTTTTTTCATAATAGTAATTCTGGAGACTAGGCAGTTTAAATCAGAAGACATCATGGAAGTCATAGAGAACAAAAGATTTCTGGTAGACTGAATTCATATTTCATCTATATGTCAGTCAAAGTTTGAATCTAAAATCTAGTTCCACCACTTTTGCACCAGGTTCCATCCTTTCAATATAAAACATAAAAAATGGCATATCAAACCATCAACGTATCAACCACACATTATTTATTGATTAATCCCAAAAAAAAAGTTATGCAATCAACTGGGAACCGTCATCCCCAGCCCTAGGTTCCAGCAACTCACTTCCTCCCTCCTTTCTGTTGAACGAAAACTCCAACAAATCACCGGAACAGCTACTCCGGACGTCCTACTGGGTACACAGCACGTACCTTTTCGGCTGACGTGGCGTCGGAGCTCGAGGAAGAGGTGCACCAATTGATGTACTTGTTCTCGTCGAAGCTACTCGGGGCGTAGTAGGGCTTCTTGACGCCGGCTTTGTTGGTCTTCTTACGATCAGTATTCATAGCCATCAAGGTAGCACGCTCAGCCTCCTTCCTCTTGGGAAAGATGCACAGCTTCCCAGCGGCTTTACTAGTCATCTCGGATGGCGGACGAGGCAACGAATGAGGAGGCCGAGGAGGACAAGAAGGGAAGACGAGATGAGCGTGGAGGCGTCGGAGGTGTACACGATGAGAGAGATGTGGAGGCGTCGGGGCGGCGGAGGTTTCCACGATGGAAATATGATCCTGCGTCGGGGGCGGAGGAGGTTATCGATCCTGTAATCACGGCAACTAATCGTGATCACCCGAGTTACATGAAGCATCGTGGAAACTCGGGCGATCACGATTAGTTGCCGTGATTACAGGATCGATAACCTCCTCCGCCCCCGACGCAGGATCATATTTCCATCGTGGAAACCTCTGCCGCCCCCGACGCCTTCACATCTCAATCATCGTGTACGCCTCCACAGTCATCTCGCTCATCGTGTACGCCTCCGATGCCTCCACACTCATCTCATCTTCCCTTCTCGTCCTCCTCGGCCTCCTCATTCGTCGCTTCATACGCCATCCGAGATGACTAGGAAAGTCGTCGGGAAGCTGTGCATCTTGCCCAAGAGGAAGGAGGCTGAGCATGCTGCCTTGATGGCAATGAATACTGATCGTAAGAAGACCAATAAAGCCGACATCAAGAATCCCTACTACGCCCTGAGTAGCTTCAACGAGAACAAGTACTTCAATTCGTGCACCTCTTCCTCGAGCTCCGACGCCACGTCAGCCGAAAAGGTACGTGTTGTGTACCCACAGTAGGACGTCCGGAGTAGCTGTTCCGGTGATTTGTTGGAGTTTTCGTTCAACTAAAAGGTGCGAGGCAGTGAGTTGCTGGAACGTGGGGCTGGGGATGACGGTTCCCAGTTGATTGCATAACTTTTTGGGGGGGGGGGGGGGATTAATCAATAATTCTGTGTGGTTGATATGTTGATGGTTTGATATGCCATTTTTATGTTTTATATTGAAAGGATGGAACCTGGTGCAAAAGTGGCGGAATTTAATTTTAGGTTCAAACTTTGACTAACATATAGATGAAATATGAATTCAGTCTATCAGAAATCTTTTGTTCTCTATGACTTTCATGTTGTCTTCTGATTTAAATTTCTAGTCTCCAGAATTACTATTATGAAAAAAACTAGCAGTTATAAACTAGAAAGAGGCATGGAGTTGCTTAGTCAGTTAGTCTACTATTTTAGTTGGAAAAAGTTTTTAACTGAAGTGCTCCATACAAACTGCAAACAAAAAGTTTCATATTTTAGTGGTAATAGAGTGCAAATTTAGTGGTAATCTACTACCATATTAGTATGCAATTATGACATTCAAATTATTATCAGTAATGACATGGTACATGAGACTATGAGAGAGAAACTAGAAGTTTTTTCTTCTTCTTCCGCAATCAATATGCTAATCTAATTAATGAACTTTATGTTCCACAGTTACCGCCGTGCCCAATCATGATGGAAATAAAAATTGACGACCTCAGAGACAAGGTGAAGGTCATGATGGAGCAGATCGACAAACTTCAAAAAGAGGTGAAGGCCACGACTGTGCAGATTGATGACCTTGCAAAGAACTTAGAAGCCATGCCTAGGAATATATTTGAATTTTAGGGAGGAGCAATGAATTTGGGGCTCGTTTAATTTAATTTTCTTATGGCAGTAAGGGATGACAATAGGAGGTTTAGTTGTGTTTCCTTCTCCCATCTGTCCAACATTTCTATCTAGTCATTTCGTCAGTTTCAGTACATCTTTGATATCCTATTTTTAAATATGAGCCTCAGGTTTTTATTATGTTGTCTTGGTTCTAAAACCTAGTTTGGATATGCATGTTAGTACTGCATGAAACATCTGCTTCGTCTGTTAGTTTTTATTTTAAATCTAAGCCCTCGGAGATATCCAGGGATTTCAACACTCACTTTTCGTCCTGCTTCACCCTTACCATGATTTCTTCCAAGTAGAAGAACTCTAACATTATCAATCTTGTGTTGCTTTACAAAACCGAAAGCGACTTTAGAGGTTCGGTCAGTGCTACCGTCATCAACAATCAAGACCTTGACAGAATCGGTCAGATTCAGAAATTAGCTAGGTTAATATATGTTTCATAAACAAAAGGCTCTGCACTAAAATGCTCAAAGTTTGCCCACGTCCTGCAAGCTGCTAAGAGGATTGCAAATTGTGAATAACATGCTAGATTTCCACATACCTCGTAGGAAAAGGACTTGTCAGCAGTTGATCGCCGCTTTCAAGTAGCTATTATAGAGAGAAAACAACAAAGCTATCAGTATAACGATTAGCATTTGTTGCTATAGAAATTACCAGTATACTGTAGATTGCAAAGCACAGTTCGAAGTACAAAGATAAATATTGCATTGAGCAACAGTTGGGAGTAGCAAATGCCTTACTTGAGTGTTTCTGTAAGAGCCTCGGGGAGTCGATGCTCCTCATTGTAGGCAGGAACTATGAACAAAATGTATTTCTCAGGAGGATCAAAAACCGACGGGCAGGGAACCTATATATCAGTCAGTTCAGACAAGAAAATCAACAAACACCTAGCGTGCACACCATGGCGTAGCACGAGACGAGCAATCAGTACACTACCTTCTTGAGCGAGTTGGGGTCCTCGAAGAAGGCGTCCGATACGGAGGACCTCTCCAGCCTGCGGACGAGATCCAGAACATCGCAGGAGTCAACACGGCGCGCAGACCGCACTGCTGATCCTCGCCGGCTCTGCCCACCGCGTCGCCCGCCCTCACCCGACACTCCGCCAACGCCCACCTGCCCCGCATCCTCCGCCGGCACCTTAGGGCGTGATTGGTTGAGGGAAGAAATCCCAACCAGGCCCATGGGATGCATGTGGGTTACGTTTGGTTAACTGAACAAGGCCTTTAGCCTGGCCCGACGGATGCAAGCCCAGCCACCCAGCCTGGCTAGGAGGAAACGAAGAGCTCCCGCGACGCTTTTCTCGACCCCGCGTCTGCATCGCCGAAGCGCACCGAAGCGCGGCAAAGAGCTAGGGTTACCGCCTAGTTCGCGCCATTTTTCTCCGGCCCTCTGCCGATAAATACCGCCGCCGCCACTTCCTTGCTCCCTCCGCTTCATTCGCTCGGCTCTCTCCCTCTCGGTAAGCTCTCTTCCTCTCCCTACCTCACTCATGCTCTCTGCAGATGTCCAGTCCCCATCTCCCACTCTCACTAACCCTAATCCTCTAATCTCCTTTTCTGCAGTGGGTAATCGCTAGTGCTGTGCGGTTGAGGAAAGGTACGTGTTTTCCCCTAATCTATTTTTCTTTCTCTCGAATCTTTATGGCCTAGATGCAGTTTGTGATTTTGTTTATGCCTTTTAGGGGATCTGGGTTGCTACTGTGATTCTATTCAAAGACAAGTATTTTCAGTACTCCCGAGTGTTCTATCTTCATCTTTTATGGTCTGGATGAGAAAATAGTACTGGTAGTCTGTAGTATTGTTACGGGATCTTATATGTAGTTCTTCATGTAGGAAGAAAACAAGTTTTGTACCTAAATGCGTAATTTTATTTTGCTAACATATGCAAATCTTTTTAGATCCATGTTGTTTGGTGCAACGTGTTGTAATTAAATCTGTTTTTTTGTGGATTGTAGGCTTGAATCATCACTTTTGCACCATTTCTTGGTCAATTTTCTTGCTGGGCTGTAGCTACGGTAACCACAGAAAAACCTCTATTTACTCTTTCTACTTGGGCCAGTTTATCTTGGTCGACCTTGTTAATGTACTATATATCTGTGTTGATTGTCCATATTTTTTTAGAGCAATATGCATGGTTTCATTGTCAAAGTAATTTTACCTGACCTTATGCCAGTGCCGATGATATAAATAATTTTTTGAATTTAGCAGTTGCCATTACCTATGATATTTATTAATCTGAGCATATGCCTCTTCAACCAATTTTTTCACTTTCCTCTATATATTCAAGTGCCAATGATGGTTATATTAGTAGCAAAGCATGATATGTGATTATTTTTTGTGTTTAGATGGATCAAGAAGAGACTATGCTCCTTCTTATTGTTCAGGTTGTTGCTCTTGTGACTACTATGTATGCCTACTTAGTGAACAACCTTAGTACAACAGGAGATCCTGGATCACATATGCACCTATGAGTGAAAGGGACAAAGAACGCCAAATATATCTGAATAAACTCTACAACTGTAATGACGTAGAATGTGTAAACATGCTACGTATGAGGAGGGCCCCCTTTTTTGAACTCTGTAACTTGCTAAGGGGAAGGAGTTTGCTTTCAGATAGCATACATAGCTCTGTGGAGGAACAAGTTGCAATGTTCCTACATGTGGTAGGCCATAACCAGAGATTTAGGGTTGTCCATCAATCTTTTGTCAGATCTGTTGAGACAGTCAGCAGATACTTCCAACAGGTCTTATATGCTATTGGAGAGCTTAGAATTGAAATGATTAAACCACCAACTAATGACACATCACCAAAGATATTGGGCAGCTCAAGATGGTATCCTTATTTTAAGGTAATAGTTGTGTCAAGTACTTAGGACCATGAGTAATGCATTGCAACACAACTTAATGCCATTGTTGGTGCTCATGTAGGACTGTGTTGGTGCAATTGACGGTTCTATGATTGCAACACAACTTAGATCCATGCTAGGGTACCAGCCAAGATTGCATCGGCCTTTAGGGATAGAAAGCACTACACCACTCAAAATGTACTAGCTACAGTTGATTTTGACCTTAAATTCACATATGTCCTTGCTGGTTGGGAAGGTTTTGCACATGATGCCCTTATTCTTGCTGATGCAATTGAGAGGGTTGATGGTTTATGTGTACAACTAGGTAATGACACTAACTTTGGTACACACCACTAGAGTGCACTTGCCTAAGCAACGGGACTGATGCATGTGCATAATTTTTTTAGGGAAATTCTACTTAGTTGATGTTGGATATACATGTCGTCCTGGATTCCTACCTCCTTATCGTGGTACTAAATACCACCTTAATGAGTATGGTGGTAGGAATTATCCAAGAAATCCAAGAGAGCTCTTCAACTTAAGGCACTCAAGTTTGAGAGTTACTATAGAAAGGGCTTTTGGGGCACTAAAGAATCGCTTTCGCATTCTTGACAACAAACCATTCCATCCCTACAAGACCCAAGTGCAGCTAGTTCTAGCATGTTGCATCCTTCATAATTGGATCCTTGGCCATGGCCAAGATGAATGTTTCCCTCCTGAGTCAGCATGGCTGCCTAACAACAACAATACTGTCGAAGCCAATGGTATCAATATGGTAGATAACTCTACTTGGGCTAGTAAGAGAGATGAAATGGTTGAGCAGATGTGGAACAATAGGGGCCACTCCCATATCTAGATTGTGTGGTAGTAAGTTATATGTCCTATGGTTGTATTATGCACATTCTATGTTGATGTTGTGAACTTTCTGAGGCTTGTTTACTTCTGGCAATTCTATTTTTAATTTCTGAGACTTTTGGCAATTGATCGAGTTTTTAATTTCTGAGGCTTATGGCAATTCAGTTTTAAATTTCCGAGGCATATGGCAATTCAGTTTTTAATTTCTGAGGCTTATAGCAATTAAGTTTTAAGTTTTCGAGCCTTATGACAATTGAGTGATGCTCCTATTGTTGACCTCTAGTATTTGTGAAATGATAATAGGACATGGCAAAGATGGGTGATGCTCCTGTTGTTGACCTTGGTAGTGAGGAGGTTGAGGTAGTGGCTCCTGCTGTTGTAGTGCCTCCAGTGAGGGGTGCACTGCGCTAGACAAGTGTTATGTCTGGCTTTGTGCTGCGCCGCATGTGCCAGCAGATTTCCTCTGGTGTTAGGACTGACAAAGGGTTCAAAGAGGTCCACCTTAACGTAGTGGCTAAGGACCTTCAAGAGTTCATTGTCATTGAAGTTACTGGTGTCCTGGTGTATAATCACCTGAGGAAGTGGAGGCAGAGGTGGGTGAAGGTCTCAAAACTTAGAGAGCTTAGTGGAGCACACTGGGATGAGGACAGTTCTATGATCGTACTTGAGCAGGAGCACTACAATGACCATGTCAAGGTGTGTGTAAACCTTTAGATTCTTGGTGACCCATTATATTTCTATCCTTGTCGACTAATACATTATGCACTCATGTTAGGCACATCCTAAGGATGCTGACTTCCTTAACAAATCAATTGAGAACTATCAGGAGATGTTGTCTTTGACTCTTTTTCTTTTTTTTATATGGGAAATGATCCCAAATGATAAGTGAATAGGTGTGGAAGTTATAATTGTAAATAAACCAGGATCGAATCTATGGAAGCATTGGTTTAAACGTTCCTTTTAGTTTCGACTTTAGGGATAATGTTTTTCGCTATCTTCTTTCGAGAACCGCCTAAGGTTCCGAGTAAGAAATGAAATAATTTAATTTGGGAGTGGAATGGCTACTGGGAAATATGCTATGGCCTCTAGTGAGCCATTAGGATGCCCCTCTGACCTTGCTGATGGCTCTGTGAAAAATGAGATGTTGGATGATGAACAATCTCCTAAGCCAGCAGAGGATGGCACAAAGTGTCGTGGAGATAGTGGACCCTCTGCTGGTAAGAAAAGGAAGAGGTCAAGCCTTACTGAAACTGAGACTGTGGTTATGAGTAACATGTCCACCATGACAGAAGCTGTTAATAATGTTGTTGATGCCATACGTGTAGTTAAACCTGAGATTGTCCACCCAGACCTATATGGTGCAGTCATGTACATGCCTGACTTTAATGATGAGGCACTGATGGCTGCTTTCTCCCACTTGCTTGACAACAAGGCTCAGAGTATTGCATTTGTGGGCATGAGCGAGTCCCACCGTGTTCTGTGGCTCAGGACATTCCTTGCTAAACACTACTACAACGTGTGAGTAGTGTTGCAAGGACTGCTAGATCGATCCACCCTATTTTGTGCAGTGGCATGGCTTTTGTGTAGTGACTAGCCACAACCTACAACTTTTGTGCAGTGACATGGACACTTGACTTTTGTTGTTACACATGTGAGTAGTATTTCAAGGACTGCTAGATTGCAGTTGTAGTACGATCAGGAGGTAGCCTGTGTGCTACTCCAAAGGCTGGTTGTGTGCCCCTCATAAGACTAAGTATTTGAGGAGGCAGGATGTGGATCAATCATCCATATTGATGCATGGTTTATGTAATTTGACATTATATTTACTTCTAGTCCAAACTTATGTGTTGGATTGTCATTTCTGTTTGTCATTGCCTATGATGAAACTGTCTATTTTGAATTGCCATTGTCTGTGATGAAACTGGAATTTATATTTGCTTTCTTATTATGCCTGTGATGAAGGTTGGCCTATCCTTTTTATCATGAGGGATATAATCTTATGATTAGTCTTCTTGTGAGGTATTAGGCATGCTGAATTTTGCACTCTCTAAACTACCCTATATTTTTTATGCTGCTGTCATGCCTTCATGCTCCAAGGGCTAAATCAAATGATGATTTTGACAATCCTGAGGCAACTATGAGTTTTCTACAACTATCTTGTTATGGCTATGATGAAAATGCATATTTCCAATTGCCAATGTGTGATGAAACTACATATTTTGAATTGCTAGTGCCTATGATGAAACTGAAACTTATATTTGCTTTCTTATTATGCCTATGATGAAGGTTGGCCTATATATCCTTTTATGATGAGAGCTATAATCTGATGATTAGTCTTCTTGTGAGGTATTAGGCATGTTGTATTTTGCACTTCTTGAACTACCCTGTATTTTTTTATGCTGCTATGCCTTCATGCTCCAAGGGCTAAATCAAATGATGATTGGCACAATCTTGAGGCAATTATAATTTTTTTACAGCTATCTTGTTCATGTGCCTCTGAATTTATATGCTCATTGATGAACCCTTATTATGTCTACCAGAGTATGCCTTGGTATGTTGTGATCGTAGGCCGATGCACAGGAGTATTCAACACCTGGGAAGAGGCACAGCTTTAGTGGTGCTTGTGCTTGAGAAGAGGAGAGATAAGACCACCTGGCCAATCTTACATTGAATAATACTTATCCAGGCTGTAATCATTGCTACTTTAGTTTGGAAATTAATGTAAACGTTTGTATTGTCTCAAAACGTTGAAATCAACTTGTTGGAACTTTGGGAGGTACTCTTACCACTAGATGTAAGAGGTAAGCAGACTTTCATTTATGCAGCCAACCAAACAAGTGTTTGTTGTATCTGAGAATCAAAAAGGCAACCTAGTTCATCCAACCAAACAATATCTCAATGCAACCTGTCCTAATTCAACTAACCAACCAAACACAGGGCTGTTGCATGAGATGGGACTAGTGGAGAAGGACCTGGCTGAATGATATGAGCCAGGTTGCCCACTTCTCCCCTGGCCGGCCCGAACGATCTCCCCCACCCCCTCACGCGCCACCATTTGGCCGACGAGCAGCGAGGAGTCGAGAGGAGGACTGTGCCCCGTCGCATTGACGAGATGCAGAAGTGGATTGGGGATTTTCGGATTTGCGGGTTTCAGATGCGTTGTTTTGAGGCCCGTTAGCTGTATGTACATCCAATAGACTACACAAATCTCAAAACAAAATAAACGGTCCAAATTCAACAAATAATAACAAAAGAAAACTATCTATAAAAATATAGTACAAATCGCAAAGTAAGATTACCCTTCACTAAAAAATAAAACTACGAATAAGGAATTATCACTTCTCAATTTTTAGTCCTAATTTTCTCAAATTCAAAGGCAATGATAGGCGACGTGATGCAAATGGGCCCACCAACGATACACACCTATCGCCTCTCATCGCCTTTTTTTCCAATGGCGGAGCCAAGGGGGGCTGCCAGGGGCCATGGCCCCCCTAACATTTCACAACCACCAAAATTAGTAGTATAACTTAATATTTTTTATTTATATTAAGAGATATATTATATAAAATTCTTGACATATATGTCTATTTACAATAAAATCATACAAAATATAACTAAATTATAAAACCACCATAATGAAAAAGACTAAGTCAATATTTAAAATTTACGAAGTCACTTTAAATGTTTTGACGTTAACAAGCATGTCACTTACCTCAGAAAAATAGTGCTTAGGGTATGTTCGGAACGCAAGAATTTCACATGATTTGCGCAGAAATTTCCTAGGAATCACTTCATTTTCATAGAAAAACATAGGAACATGAAAAAAAAACTTCTGTTTCAAACAGGCTCTTAGATATTAGATACATATGAAATTGCCAGCACCTGTTAAAGTCGACGAATAAATTCCAATAATCACCATATGAAACCTAACAAGTTAAGTCGTACTTAGTTTTTATATGTCTGACTTTTTTTTACCGGCCCCCCTTGAGTATAATTCCTGAATCCGCCACTACTGGTAACGATGCAGAAACAAGTTAGCAAGCGGAGGTAATAAACACTGCAGTGACCGGCAAGAAAATAGTTTTGCGGAGCATTTCAGACATGTATTTTCACTTTCCTTCTTTTAACTAATATAAATTCCCGTACTACATATGAGGATGGTTGGGTCGTATCCACCTGAAGTTGAATTAGAGCACACCATTGGAGATAATGGATTCACTGGATTTATATGTTATTTTTTTATTATTTTCTATATACATATGCCTAGACGCATAGCAAAAACTAAATACCTGGAAAAGCCAAAATGACTTATATAATTTAGAGCAGTTTTCCCACGAGTTATAAGTTGTTATTAATTGTGGTAGGAAATTATGAAGTAGCGTATACCATGAGAGATGAAGTATCATCCTTCATTTCATTCATGGAGGCTCTACATGTCAAACTCGCAGAGCATCCTGATCGCGAGAATATCATGGACCTGCACAGCGACCCAAATCTCAAATCTACCAGAAATCATCCAATGCTCGCCAAGCAGCGTGTTGATGGTAAGCAACCGTCGAGGTGGATTGAAATCGAGCTGCAGGTGGAGGACACCAAGGAAACGACGACATCGATAACCCTAGTCGTCCGGGATGACAACATGGACATCATGGGGTTCATGAACCAGAACGGAGCTTGGTATGAGTTTGGCTACCAGCGGATGCTCCCACAAGAATACATATCAAAACTTCTAGGTTGGGGTAGTAGCTACAAAAGTATACTGGCCGCCAGAAACGGAAGTGAAGTCGTGGATACACTCAGTGGCGGAGCCAAGGGGGGCTGGCAGGGGCCATGGCCCCCCTAACATTTCACAACCACCAAAATTAGTAGTATAACTTAATTTTTATTTATATTAAGAGATATATTATATAAAATTCTTGACATATATCTATTTATAATAAAATCATACAAAATATAACTAAATTATAAAACCACCACAATGAAAAAGACTGAGTCAATATTTAAAATTTACGAAGTCACTCTAAATGTTTTGACGTTAACAAGCATGTCACTTACCTCAGAAAAATAGTGTTTAGGGCATGTTCGGAACGCAAGAATTTCACATGATTTGCGCATAAATTTCCCAGGAATCACTTCATTTTCATAGAAAAACATAGGAACATGAAAAAAAAACTTGTGTTTCAAACAAGCTCTTAGATCTTAGATACATATGAAATTGCCAGCAACTGTTAAAGTCGACGAATAAATTCGATCATTTTCATAGAAAAACATAGGAATATGAAAAAAAAAACTTGTGTTTCAAACAGGCTCTTAGATCTTAGATACATATGAAATTGCCAGCACCTGTTAAAGTCGACGAATAAATTCCAACAATCACCATATAAAAGCTAACAAGTTAAGTTGTACTTAGTTTATTCGCCACTGCTTTTTTCTATCGCCTCTTATCGCTTTCTCATATTCTGGACCCACGGATCATAGATACAACTATTGTCTCTCATCACCTCTCCAACCATTGTAAAAAAATTCAAAGAGTAAACGAGGACTCTCCTAAGTGAGTAGTGTTCATCATCGTCGTCTAAGGCGATAGACAGTGAGAACAATTGGATTGTTTGACAAACAGAAGTTTATTGTAATGTGTGTGAATATCTATTTTAATGGATGAGCTAAGACTAAGACAGGTTGTTATTTATATAGTGGTCATACTGGCCGTTGGATATATACATATATATATATATGCACCAACAAGTGGATAACGTACGTACAAATATATACGTAGAAGCTGGGGGTTCGGTCTCAAGGAACAAGATTAAAAGTCACTCCTAGAGTACTGATATAGTTAAAACAAGATTACACTACTACAAAAACTATTTGTAAGAGCCTAAGCCATTTTACAGTAAGGGGGTTGGTGATCGAACCCCCTTACAGTGGATTAGCCCACTATAAGGGGGTTCAATCACCAACCCCCCTTACAAATGCCCAGAGTAAGGGCAGTTGGATCACCAATCGCCCTTACTGTGGGTATTTATAGGGGGTTAGTGATTGAACCGCTCCTACAAATGATTTTTTAAAATTTAAAATTTAAATCATCTAAACTTTGTCAAATGAATAACTTTTGAATACCAAAATTATAAAACTTATCAAGATCTACATTTGTTACATAGTTCATTTTAGCATCTGAGAAAGTTTTGGTAAACACTAGTCATATTTTTTTAAAATCCAAGATTTGACTTGGTCAAATGAGCCACTAAATGACCTCATACGAAAAAAATTTGAATACCAAAATTGTTCAACTCATCAAGATCTACATTTAATACACAAGTTATTTTTGCATTTGAGAAAGTGTTAGTAAACACTAGTCACATGTTTTAAAAATCCGAGATGTGACTTGGTCAAACTTGGTCAAATGAACCGTTCAAACTTTGTCGAATGAAAAGTTGACCAAAACAACTTATTTAGATTTTGATGAGTTTAGAAAACTTGGTATTCATGACTTTTCTATCTGAAATATTTTAGGGCTTCAAAACTATAGTCTAATTGTCATTTTTTTTAAATCCAAGGTTTGACTTGGTCAAATGAGCCACTAAACGACCTCATGCAAAAAAAATTTGAATACCAAGATTGTATAAATTTTCAAGATCTACATTGATACATAAGTCATTTCTACATTTGAGAAAGTGTTAGTAAACAATAGTCACATGTTTTAAAATCTAAGGTGTGACTTGGTCAAACTTGGTCAAATGAGGCACTAAATGACCTCAAATGAAAAACATTTGAATACGATGTTTAAAGAACTCATCGAGATCTACATTTGATACATATGTTATTTTTTCATTTGAGAAATTGTTAGTAAACACTAGTCACAAAATCTTGAATTTCACACAGAGTTCATGAAACTATATGCAAGACTTATGGATTTAGAACTACACTTTGTTAACTGAAAAATGGCTTATATATCAAATGTAGATCTTGACGAGTGTACCAATCTTGGTATTCATGACCTTTTGAGTTCAGATCATCTAGGGTTTCGAAAACTGGTTTTGAGCTATGAAAATTTCTAAATTCAAAATTTGAACAGTTCAAACTTTGTCAAAAGAAAAGTTAACCAAAACAACTTATGTAGATCTTGATAAGTTTCGAAAACTTGGCATTCATGACTTTTCTATCTGAAACATTTTAGGGCTTCAAAAACTGCAGTCTAAGTGTCATTTTTTAAAAAATCAAAGGTTTGACTTGGTCAAACTTGGTCAAATGAGCCACTAAACGACCTCATATGAAAAAACTTTGAATACCAAGATTGTAGAACTCATGAAGATCTACTTTTGATACATATGTCATTTTTTCAATTGAGAAAGTGTTAGTAAACACTAGTCACAAAATCTTGAATTTCACATATACTTCATGAAACTATATGCAAGACTTATGGATTTAGAACTACACTTTGTTAACTGAAAAATGGCCTATATATCAAATGTAGATCTTGACGAGTGTACCAATCTTGGTAGTCATGACCTTTTGAGTTCAGATCATCTAGGGTTTCGAAAACTGGTTTTGAGCTATGAAAATTTCTAAATTCAAAATTTGAACAGTTCAAACTTTGTCAAATGAAAAGTTAACCAAAACAAGTTATGTAGATCTTGATAAGTTTTGAAAACTTGGTATTCATGACTTTTCTATCTGAAACATTTTAGGGCTTCAAAAACTGCAGTCTAAGTGTCATTTTTAAAAAAATCAAAGGTTTGACTTGGTCAAACTTGGTCAAATGAGCCACTAAACGACCTCATACGAAAAAACTTTGAATACAAAGATTGTAGAACTCATGAAGATCTACATTTGATACATATGTTATTTTTGCATTTGAGAAAGTGTTAGTAAACACTAGTCACAAAATCTTGAATTTCACATAGACTTCATGAAACTATATGCGAGACTTATGGATTTAGAACTACACTTTGCTAACACTTTGTTAAATGCAAAAATGTCCTATATATAAAATGTAGATCTTGATGATTGTACCAATATTGGTATTCATAACTTTTTTAGTTCAGATCATCTAGGGTTTTGAAAACTGGTTTTGAGCTATGAAAATTTCTAAATTCAAAATTTGAACAATTCAAACTTTGTCAAATGAAAAGTTGACCAAAACAACTTATGTAGATCTGGATGATTTTAGAAAACTTGGTATTTATGACTTTTCTAGATGAAACATTTTAGGGCTTCAAAAAATACAATCTAAGTGTCATTTTTTTTAAATCCAAGATTTGACTTGGTCAAACTTGGTCAAATGAGCCACTAAACGACCTCATACGAAAAAACTTTATATACCAATATTGTAGAACTCATGAAGATCTACATTTGATACATATGCCATTTTTGCATTTGAGAAAGTGTTAGTAAACACTAGTCACAAAATCTTGAATTTCACATAGACTTCATGAAACTATATGCGAGACTTATGGATTTAGAACTACACCTTGCTAACACTTTGTTAAATGAAAAAATGGCCTATATATAAAATGTAGATCTTGATGAGTGGACCAATATTGGTATTCATGAATTTTCGACTTTGTTTAAATCATTGTATTGTATCTGTTTATTTGATAATAGAAAAAACAAATAATAAATCATTATTAGATAATAAAGGGCCAAACAAGTTCGCATTTGGACCATCAGTTGTTCGGTCCATCTCAGCCCATGTTGGAGGATACTTCAATTCCACCGTTGGATCAACTTCGACGGCTGAGATACACGAAATGCGAATAAAAGCAGTCCAAACCCTAGGTTCCTCACCCTCTCTTTTCTCCCTCACGCAGCCCTCCAGCGGCGCACCCCTTCGACGGCGCCGCATGGAGCTCGCGAAGGCCCCCGCACGCCTCCGCACTAGCGCCGCATGGAGCTCGCCCTCCTCCAGATCGCCCCCCTCCTCACCATGGATTTTCCCCTTCATTCTCTCTCCTTCTCCTCTGTCAATTTCCCTCACCCTCTCTCTCTCCTTCGCAGATCCGGTGGCACGGGCAGCGGAGAAGGGCGGCGGCGGCGGCGGTGGAGATCCGGCCCCGCTTCGAGGACCACCGTGGTCTAGCCCCGGGCTCTGACGAGGCAGCGCTAGGAGGAACAAGAAGAGGTGCCTCGCGCCGCCCTCGCCAACGCCGGCCGCGGAGGGAGACGTCGACGCCGCGGTGGGACTCGAGCTCGGGCTGTTCCGTGTGCGCAGAGTACGCGTTCAAGGCGGTGAAGTCGGCGGGTGTCACGTCGATCGGCGTCCGCGGCGCGGACTCCGTCTGCGTCGTCACCCAGAAGAAAGTCCCGGTAAGTTGCTCGGCGAAGCTCGCCTACATCGATTGGGGCGGCGCTACTGACTGGACCCCGATGCGGGGTGCTGCACTGGAAAAATATTGTAGCTTTCTTGTGTGTTATTGGTTGGATTGGCTGTTTTGTGTGGCCTGACCTTAAACGCGTTGTACGTGCAGGATAAGTTGCTGGATCAGACGAGCGTGACACACCTGTTCCCGATCACCAAGTTTGTCGGATTGATTGCCACTGGCCTTACAGGTATCAAGTGTGTCATTTTTTTGTTGAATTATTGTGGATTCTAGGCATCAATTTTGTGATATATATATCAGTGGAAATTGACTAATGATATTGCTGGCACTTAATAGAATAGGACAACATAAGTTGGGATCTATAGTGGAGATTTGCCCGTCAATGATTTTTGTTTGATTGGATTAAGCTGTATCTCTGGTGGCTGATTGTAAAAATCGCAAGTATTTGGAGCTTCATTCATCATGAATCGTCATACAGTTGAGCCTTTAACAAAGGAGTTCAAGGCTTTTTGTGTTATGGTTTCGTAATATTTAGTCACGTACTAATAACATTATAACAAGGGTGTCATGCCACTTTTGTTTATTCTTCCCATAGGGATATGACAACAAGTGGTGCCCTTCCTTGAAATCTCAATTGTTCTGTTATTACTGTGTATTTACCCTTGAGGATGCCCATTAATTCAAGTTGGCACTGGTTACCACCTTGCTGTTTCCACATATTGTACTATTTAATTACGCAAAAATACATCTTGATCTTTACCAGTAATGGATATGTTATATTATTCACAGCTGATGCAAGGTCATTGGTTTCCCAAGGAAGGAACGAAGCAGCTGAGTTTCGTTTCAAATGGGGCTACGAGATGCCAGTTGATGTGTTAGCAAAATGGTATTGAGCCTTCTGTTCTTCAGGCTCCCAATTTGTTAATGGTGCTTTGTGCATATGACTAAATAGTAACGAGCATATATACAGGTCAGACGCCGCGGTAAATAGATGCATGCTTGCCTCCTGTTAGGATTGGTGTATGCAGTAGGCTGTTTTATTTATTTATGCTTGCCTTCTAAAATGGTCCTATTTATTTGTTTTGGTTGTAGGGAGGGACTATAGATGGATCATCTCATGCTTCAGTATCATCTCATGCCTTAACAAGTATGTTCTTCTAGAAAATGGTTCTCCACTTTCTTGCCATTATTTACATGTGCCCATGTATAAGTCTAACTCATGTATGTCAAATTACTTCTAATCCTATATATATGTGGAATTGAACTTGTGAACTATATGTTGTAATGATGGACTTGTGAAACTTTTGAATTATGGCTCGTGTGTGTTTGTGGATGTATATATCTATATATGTGGTCAGATTTGGATTTGAATTTGTATTCTATATTATATTCTGTTGCTGGATTTGTATTTGATTTTATATTTTTTATATAAAAAATCCACTGTAGGGGCGGTTGGTGATACAACCCCCCTTACAAATGCCACCCCACCAAACCGCCCTTACAAATGGCATTTGTAAGGGGGGTTTGTACAGTGAGCTGATTTACAAATGATTTTCAACCGCCCCTACAAATCGTTTTAGCAGTAGTGTTAGGTGGGCCGTCGCATCAAACTAGAATTAATTGCTACAAAAACTTAAGCTCCATCTTGTATTATTAAGATACATATCAACCTGTCTAATAATAGGTGCTTCAAAAGCAAGTGCCAAAAAAAACATAAACAGTCTTAGTACACCTAATGCTACTAGTAGTTTTTTAAATAAATATATACATAGTTACAAAAGAGGGGAGGGAGAGGAGAGGAGCGATCGAGAGCAGAGTTGACAGCACGACGAGCAACGTAACCACCTCCAGCTGCCAATGGTAAACATGTCGAGCTTGTTGCAGTGGTGGGATGAGTGGCAGCTGAGCGTGCTGGTGCTGGGAAGCCTCGGCGTCAAGTGCTTCCTGGCGGTGGCCGCCGGCGCCTGCAAGTCCCACATCGCGCCCGTGTACAGGTTCTTCATCTGGCTCTCGTACCTCGGCGGCGACGCCCTGGCCATCTATGCCCTCGCCGCGCTCCTCAACATCCAGAAGAAGGCCACCCAGGAGGAGCAGGAGATCAGCTCGGCCTCGGACAGGGGCAGCCGTGCCCTGCAGCTGCTGTGGGCGCCCATCATGTTGATGCACCTCGGCGGCCTCGCCAACATATCCGCCTACAACATCGAGGATAACGAGCTCTGGAGGCGCCACATCGCCACCTCCGTGTCGCAGGTCAGCCAATTACATTAGATTTAATGATCATCTAATTAATAGTAGTTCACACTAACACAAACGGGGTCCATGTTTAACCCGACAAATCTACTAAAGCGGCAAAATTTCTGTCTAAATTTTAGTCTAGTGTGATTTTCGTCTTGTCTTTCCCTAACGACTCGTTGATCGATTTGGTTTCCACCAGCATGGATGATCGGATCAAACAAATCGAACACAATGGATGATCGGATCAAACCAAATCATATCGAACACAAATCTCGAGTTCTATATGACCAGGAGTTTCAATCCGAACAAAAAAAATCGAATCAAATCTTAATAGAGACGTCAAGAAAATATATACAAGGGAAGTTGGTGTCCATCGCCCGTACTCAATCCAAACGCCCAATAAGAAAGGATCATGTGCAGCACATGAAAAGAAAGGTAACCGAGAATTGTAAATCAAAGATGGAAATTCTCAAAAATATTTCTCAATCCAAAGTCTAAGACAAATCAGTATAACGATTCTCATGTTTAGATCCATCAGATTCTCATGTTTGGATCCAAATTCAGAAGGTTGAGATATTACTACCTAATCTTAAAAATATGATTCCTTTATACCATTCAACACTTGGCTCAGAGAGGAGGTGGGGGGCAGAGATATAGCTGAGCTGGTAGAGCTCAGTTGTTGCAATTGGGTCACCACTATATAGACGGTAATGATAGTATATTGTACATGAAGCGATTGTTCATTTAGTCTACCGTGAGATAAAAAAGTTGGGGTGTTGAAAAGGTTGAGGAGGTAGGCTGGGTAGTTAGTCAAATGTAAGTATGGATGATACATGGACCATAGTATAACATGGGCTGTTGATGAAAAGCTATATCTCCTAGGTTTCACTCATCTGGGAAGAGGATCTAGCTGGCCCAATTAATCACGCTGTCACATGCTTGTATGGCCCATTAAATTAGCACTATGTATAAAGTAGGGCCTGTTTGGTAACGCTTCTTTTGAGAGGCTCCTCCTGAGGAGTTGGAGTTGTTTTGGAGAAGTCATAATTTATGGCTCCTTCAAACCTGCTCTCTGAAGAAACATTTGTCAGGGCTTCTCTGGAGAAGCCAGAGCCAAAGTCAGGGAGGAGCCCAACCAAACAGGCTCGTGATACTCACCACTAAACTAATAAGTTAGTATCATCACTGGGCATAAATCTATACGTAATACTAAAGAGGCAAAATTTTAGTCATTTTTTGGTCCATCCATTGTTTCGGCCCATCTCTCTAACTACCGGACAATAGAGTCCGTACGGACTGATATATATATATATATATATATATATATATATATATATATATATATATATAACCCATGCTTAGCTCTTGTCTAGCATAATACGCAGTCTGATTCCAAAACCTATTGGGTTATGTATGTGATCTGAACTCAAAACAACCGACTTTTCATATGAATCCTACTCCAACATGGCTCGTACCAGAACATAAATATATTAAAAAATATTTTCTAATACGAATCATATTCCGACATGACTCATGATGATATGTGTATATATATATATATATATATATATATATATATATATATATATATATATATATCATGAGTCATGTCGGAATATGATTCGTATTAGAAAATATTTTTTAATATATTTATATATATAGCCGCTATTTAGCTCCCTGCGCTCTAAATAACCAAACCTACACTTTTACAGTTGCGGGATGAGAACATTAAATGCTTTTACGGTTGCCGGAATGAGGTTCGTTAATGACTGGGCTTTTACGGTTGCGGGATGAGAATTAGTAATAACTTTTATGGTTACGGTGAGTGGCGCTCTAAATAACTATTTAGACCCCTGGGTGCTGAATAGCAGGGTCATATATATATATATATATATATATATATATAAGGAATAGCTATGGAGTCGGTGATAGAATCTTCACGTTTTACTAAGATGCGTATTGTCGGTGTTATGACCCAGGGGGTTAAGGCCACCAACTAGTAAATTTGTATATTGCGTGCTCCCTCTCCCAGATGTGATGCAAGAAGAACACAAGATTTATCCTGGTTCGGGCAAAGAAGACCCTACGTCCAGCGGGGAGGATGGATTGTATTATCTTGCACCTAAGTGCTCGTATAGGGGGTACAAGCAGGTTTACACGGGAGTGCTCAGAGTGAGCTGAAGCCTAGGACTAGCAAGGCTATCCTAGGTGAGCTGGTGGATTGCTTGAGATGTTGATCAAGCAAGCAAGGTGGGTGTCGTGTGAGCAGATGACTTGTTGCCGGATGCCAATGTGCCCTGCGATTTGGTTCGATTCGACTCGATTCGATTGGGATTTGCTTCGCTTCGCTTCGCCCCGATTCCATTCCCCTCCCTACTATCCCAGGGTCCCCTTTTATAGACCAAGGGGAGGCCTGAGAGTACAGAGGTCCTAAACTGTAGCGGCATGGGAGGCGTGTCCGTGGCGCTATGCTTACGATGGGACGTCGATCGCTGTAACGGCGTGACCTTCCCGTCCTTCTGGTGCTTCAAGGCATGGTGATGACGGACTGGACGCTGTCGCACGTCTTGGCGTGGTACGATCAATTTCCTGTAGACGGTACGGGCTCCACAATTGAAGCGGGACGGAGCGGATAGGACGGGTCCCATGCTGGAGTGGTTGGAGGTGGCAGTCGACCCCCGGGTCAAGGAGTATCGAGGCCTGTGGGACCCTAACTCATCCCTGAAAACGCGGTTGAGGGCTTGTCCCATTTAAGACTCGAGGGGGCGCCTTTGACCTCCGTACTTGAAGCGTGGCCACAGTGGTTGTACGATCAATGGAGAGTCGGGGCATGGGCGGCGAACTGATGGATTTGACCGTGGTAGTGGGCACCCATGGCGTTAGGCGGGAGCAGGTAGACGCATTGGATTCTCTTTACCCCATACTGGGAGTAGGTGAGCTGATCGAGCCTCCTGCTCGCGGGTCGTTCGTTCGACCCCTGTCCGTCAATCGGGGTCGAGGGGGATTCGATCGACCCCTCTTCCGTCATTCGGGGGGTTAAGGCGAGGCGGAGGGGTCGTTCGTTCGACCCCTGTCCGTCAGTTGAGGTCGAGGCGGAGGGTCGTTCGTTCGACCCCTGTCCGTGTGCTGAGGTCGACGCGGAGAGGTGTCCTGCCTACTGTTTTTCCAGTAATGTGCTGGCCCACGACTGATCACTGTTGTTGGTGAGGTAAGCCTTCGTTTGATGGGCCTTCTCCCACTGATTGGACGGCTGATCGGATTCTGTCTCAAAAATAGTTGCTATGTTAAGCATTAGATTATCGCAGGTTAGGGTACCCTTTACCTTTGTACCCGACACGTATGAAGACATAGATGAAAGCAGTGGATGCATATAGGAAAATAGAATAAGAATAAAAAAGAATAGCAATGGAGTCTTTTATATAATTATTCATTCACTAATATATATAATAACCATGCAGACTCCAATATATATATTTTTTCATTCACTAATAAGTATTTCATCAGGTGGCGGTGGCTCTGTACGTGTTCTGCAAGCTGTGGTCGTCCTCGGCAGATAAGAGGTTACTGGCTGCAGCGATTCTGCTCTTCATCCCCGGGGTCTTCAAATGCTTCGAGAAGCCCTTGGCTCTTAGAAGATCTAGCTTTTATAACCTAGTCTCCCAACCCACCAAGAAGGAAAACAAATCACAAGCAGATCAAAAAGAGGGACTAAAAACTCTTGAAGACTACATAAACCAAGCAAAGCAGGCAGCTGTGAACAAATCACAACCAGAAAAGGCACCTGAGATACTAGCCAAGAATATGTCGAGACCTGACAAGCTCTTCGTCGACCTGGCACGCCCCTACTCGGAGCGTGCTGGTGCCTCGAAATCCTTCTGGGGTCTCAATAAAGACGACGACGGCGAGGGCGGCCCAGAGCAACAGAAGGCGATCGGCGTCGGCATCTCCAACCCCTTCAACCTTCTCTACACCAAGGACTTCACCCTGGCCAAGAAAGGAAGAGACGACCACCCTCTAGACCTCATGTGCTCGCTCTCCACATGGGTCTTGTGGCTCCTGGCAGGCAGGGACGAAGCCAGAAAAAAATTTAGGTCGGGCTGAACAAAAATCCACGATGACTTAATTGTACTATAACCCCTCACAATAGACTAATATATAATAGCTTAAAACAATTTTATATTGGGCAGATTACTTGGGCCTTTGAAATTTGATAATGATGTTGGCCTAATAAGCAATATTTATTTTTTATTTCTAATCATCCGATAGCCTTTCCTAATTAATTATATTTTTACTTAAGAAAAAATTATTAAGGCAGGGCTTAGGGGGCTCTGCATGTTCGTTGTCATTAGGCCGGGCTGGAGCCCGCCTTGCCCGCCCGCTGGCTTCGTGGCTGGCTCCTGGTGCCCAGCGGGAGCTTGGGCTTGGGGAGGCCATTCGACGAGGCGGTCCTTGTCTGGCATCTGGCCACGGATCTGTGCAAGAGCAAGACGGCAGCTGTATCGCCTTCTGAGAAGAACAAGGATGCCATTCTGGCGAAGCACATCTCCAACTACTTGATGCACCTGCTCTTCTCGAATCCTGAGATGCTGATGCCCGGCAGCAGGAGGGAGCTGTGCACGCTCGCATACAAAGAGATGGAGCACATTTTTCTTTTTCAAAAGGAGAAGAAGAAGGAGGAGGAGGAGATCGCCGTCATGCTTCATCATGTGTTCAGCAGCAGAAGCCTACAGGATCACGAGGGCTTCGTCTTCGCCGCCTGGCAGCTCGCGAGCGCGCTGGTGAGATTAGGCGACGAGAAGAAGGCGTGGAGGGTGATCAGCGGTGTGTGGGTGGAGATGCTCTGCTTCTCCGCGATCCGGTGCCGCGGGTACCTGCACGCCAAGAGCCTCGGCTCCGGCGGGGAGTACCTCACCTTCGTCTGGCTCCTCATGGCGCACGCCGGCCTGGAGACGTTCCCGGAGCGCCAGCAGCAGCCTCGCCCGATGCCGGCACCGCCCAGCGACCAACCTCCTGCTGCTGCTCCCAGTCGTCCCCTCCCATCCAGAATTAATTTATAAAATAATGGCCGGAGCACTTGCTGTGACATGTTTGTTCAGTACTGAGTTCAGAGTCTAGTGTCTTCTGTTTAGCGTCTGTTGTCTGCTTTTTCATCAGTGTTTCAGCGTTTGTGACGGAGTCTGTATAACCACAAGGCATAGCGATTGTTTTGGTGGCAAAGAACCTCTGGAGTTGTACCTGTGGGCCTGCCATTTGGGTATCTAACTTCCCAAACAAGATGTATCCATGGAATGATAGATAAGCTCCTAGTGCTTGGCACCTGCATCCTAATTTTCCTGCAAGTTTACTTTTGCATTACAAATATGTTGTGCTCAACATCCACTTTAGTGGGGTCTTTTTAGATTAACTGTAACTATATATTAACCATGAGCCAAATAACAATCGTCATCTATGATTATTGCTCGTTAAGCCGGAGGGGTCATAAGTCACTCCACCAGCGGGTTAATTATCATGAGAAATTAATCTAGCACACTCATGAGCTAATCTATTACATTTTCTACTAATAAAATGACATCAATCTCTGACCTTTACATCAATCGCTCCTCCCAAAGAATCACCAAAACGTGACAATCTGTTTCCACTCGATCCTTCACATGCTGCGCATGCCATCATGACACGTCAAAGCTTTAGCGGTTAAGGCATTCAATGCAAACAGTGATCAAACAGTAGCTCTTGTAATCGCATATAGCTATGTCACAGGTAATAGTAGCATGGAATCGTGACATTTAGCTCCAGACTGTTTGTGAACCTGTTGGCTGAAGAGTATAATTATCACACTCCCTGATGAACGAATGAAATCGCAAATAAAATAAAATAATAATAATAAATCCGCAAAAGATGTGCGCATATATATAATTATATATAGGGTTATATTCTATCCATTATCAATTGTACGAAGAAGCTCTGATAGATTGACGGAATGTAGTCATCCATAACTGCCGCAGGCAAATGCGATGCAGATTATTACAGTTTTGGTGGCCGTGTTTCCACCATAGAAAAGACACAGGTAATTAACAACAACACACGACGCGACTGTGCGAAATAATAACACAACTAACGTAGGCTTTATTACCAAGCTCCCCGTTCCAAATCATCATCGGGCGAGTTCTGTGCTCAGTGCGGCAAGACTACTATAAGACGATCCCGTAGTTTCGCCCTCAGTGCTGGCGCTGTAGCTATACTTGCCAACAACCTCAACCTCGAGAGCCATTTGAGCCACATCATCAGGGCTTTCCGGCATTTCATCCGATATTCGCCGAAGCTCCACAGCGACCTGTCCCATGGCCGGCCTTCCACTGCCCGGAAAAGAAATGCATCGGCTCACTAGCTTCGCAGCTGCATGGATCAGTGTCAGTCCCTTGCTGCCTTCCTCGACTATGTCAGGGTCTAGAAGATCACCAATTGTGCCATTTCCCATGCTGTTCTGAAACATCCCGGTCAGGTTCTTCCATTGTTTGGCCTGCGGGTTCTTACCAGTCAAGAGCTCAATCAGGACGACACCAAAGCTGTAGACGTCAGTCTTGTCGGTTATCTGAAAGTCGTGCAGAAACTCAGGGTCAAGGTATGCCAGTGTGCCCTTGGGCACCACCTGCACGTTGTCGTTGATTGTTGAGCACCCAAAATCGGACACCTTGGCGATCCATCCTTCATCGAGCAGAATGTTGTCCGGCTTGACGTCGCCGTGGAGCGTCGGGTGCGGCGGAGAGTGCAGGTGCGCCAGGGCCTCTGCGGTCTCCGCGGCGATCCGCAGCCGCGTCGGCAGCGTCACCCGGCGCCGAGGCCTGCCGTGGAGCAGATAGCTCAGGGTGCCGTTGGGCACGAACTCGTACACGAGCATGGGCGCCTCGAAATGGAGGCAGCAGCCGAGGAGCCTGACGACGTTTGGATGGATGACGCGGCAGAGCACGACCAGCTCCTGTATGAACTCGCTCGTCCTGGTCTCGTCTATATGTTTGCATCGCTTCACCGCAACGATGGTCGCACCGCCGCCGAGGGTGGCCTTGTAGACGGTGCCATGTGCTCCTTCCCCGACGACGTTGGACTTGTGGAAGCCACGTGTGGCCTTCACTAGGACCTTTCTGTCGTATAAGGTGAAGGCGATGTTGCTGCCATCTGTTTTGAGGATTCGCAACAACATCTGGCCTCCGTGCTGCTCAAAGTAGCCTTGTGTTTTCTTGCTCGCCTTGTGGATGAAAACTTCGGTGGAGAGAAAAGCAATCAGGGCAACCAAAAGTGCGGCCAAAATTCCTGGAGATATGGTAATCGGAAATTGATTAATAAATGTATCCAAGTTGGAAAACAATTTTTACATAGATACTACACGGTGAAAAGTCTTATCAAAATTACTACTCTAGCTAATCTATTCCAAATTACATAGATACTACACGGTGAAAAGTCTTATCAAAATTACTACTCTAGCTAATCTATTCCAAATTATACATGCATAGATTCATTAAGAAAATGCACGTACCAGCGGCCACCCGTGTTCGGGGAGGAAAGGGATCTTTGTGGCATTCTCCATTAGATGCATTTCCTTGGGTACCCGTAGGACAGTAACATGTGGATGACCCAATTGTATTCGTGCATACTCCGTGGCATGGGTACTTATCGCGGTAAATATCAAGGCATTCATCAATATCTACAATAAAACATCTAGTTAACATAACATCCACACGTGTATTTGTCAATATTTAGACCTTGTTAGGATGCAATAAGATTAGCATCAATTCACGTAATTTGGGGATGGACTTGAGTGAACATAAAATAAATTACACCTTAATCCATCTAACACACATGGATTAACGTGAATCCGACATCATCTAAATAAAGTCTTAAGCTGTATATAGTACGTCTAACAACAAAGTTTATATACACACACGAAGTATGTTAATGTGATCATACTAGACCGTGCACTGCGTTTTATTGAAGTTCATAGTGTAGGCAGTCATACATAGTTCGGCTATTCTAAAAATCGGTTGATTAAATAATATTCTGTGAGAGAGAATAAGCTGAAACAAGCTGAAAATAGTTGAAGCGAACGAAACCAAATTACTAGATAGATAGATAATCACGCTGCGCTGCTCTGGTTTTAGCCTCGCTCGTGCGTGTTCGCGTGGATCTTTTGGGTGAAAAAAAGGCTAAGAAAGTGTTTGTTGACTTCTGGTCTGTTCCCACTCTTAGAGCAAGTTCAATAATAGAGCCAAGTGCTTGGCTATAAGTCAAGCTATTAAAGTCAAGTTGTACAATAAGTTGTCTCTTATTGACTACAAAAACGTTCTCTTTCCTATTCCTTCTCACAATACTTACTACTTGGGTCTACTATTATCTAGACGTCCGTGTGTTCAGCTTGGTGTTTGCATGGGAGCCAAGCTCTCCTCTCTTTTCTCTTCTCTTTCTTCCACATTAGCATTAATTTGCTTGACTATAAGCCAATTATTGTACTTGCTCTTAAGATTTGGATACAGTATGCATATATGCTATAGGCCAACTCTTGAGGACTGAGAGCAAAAGGAGTACTGAGCATTTTGTGGGACAGGCTTGGTTCGGACCGGGCCAAAAAAAGCCTGTTATTTGGGACTTAAATAATCCCGCCCATAACCGATCCTGGCTTAAATAAACCATCATACATAGGATAAGAGCTATTATTTTGGATAGAGACCTGAACTATTTTGGAAAAAGTGTTTGGCAAAATAGTTCACCGCCAAATTTATGCATGGATAAAAAAAGAGAAAAGGGGAGAGCTGAAATAAGCTATTTTTTTTTAGCTTTATCTCTTTTTATATCTTTGTGGGAGGTGAAGAAGAATAGCTTCATCAACGAAGTTGTTTATAAAAAGGTGTTTCACAAACACTACGTCAAAATCGAGCTTCCGCGACATTGCCTAAAAGCCCTCCGTGGCGGGCACTTGTTTTGCCCGCTGCAGAAAATCCCATCTTTTATCGTGTTGGGCATTTTTTATTTACCGTGACGGGCTTTTTTGTCCGCTGCGGTAAATTGATTTACCACAACGGACATCCTAAGGTGTCCGCTGCGGTAAATTAATTTACCGTAGCGGGGCTCTTATAAGGCTCGCCACGGTTAAGGCCGAAGCTCATTAGCCTAAGGCGAGGCCCAATAGCCGCACCACGTATAAAAACGGCACTTAGGGTTTCATTCCAACAGCCAGGCAGCTAGCCCATCTCTCTCTCTCCCACAGCCAGCCGCATCCCCTCTCTCTCTCCCCGCCTCAGCAGCCCTCTCTCTCTCCCCCACCACCGCGGCGGCGCAGCGGGGTCGCGGGGCGGCGCGGAGCGGATGCAAGGGTCGCGCGGCGTTCCTCCTCCACCTCCCCTAACCCGGCGGGCGCGCGGGATGGCGGCGCTGGACGATGGCGCGCGGGACGGTGGCGCAACCCCTCCCCCTTCCCTACCCCAGCGCGGCACGAGGGACGGTGGCGTGGGCTCGTGGTGCTCGCCCTCGGAGCGTCGCGGGGTCGTGGCGGCGCGGCTCGGGCTCGCGGCCTCCTGGCGTGGCGGCACGGATCTCCTCGGCGCGGCGGCGCTTGCGCGGGCCGGAGGCGGCGCCTTCGCTCGTGCTAGGGTTTTGGCGGCGCTAGGGTTTCGGCCAGATCAAGGCCCAGATCGAAGCCCATATGGGCTTTTCTCTTTTTTTTGTTTTTTCGAAATATTTACCGCAGCGGGCGTTCTAATGTGCCCGCTGCGGGAAAGCCACGATTTACTGTGGCCTTACCATCGCAGCGGACACATTTGACCGCTGCAAAAAACTGATTTTGCCCGTCACACTGTTGTTCTTTTTTGACGTCGTGAAAAAAAACAGCTCACAACTATTTTATAAAGTTGTTATGAGTTGTACCAAATAGGCCCAGAGTGAATTTCACACTAACCATGCCACCTAGGCCAAATTAAAAGCAAGGTTCCGAACCATTATATAGAGCTAAGTGGCACACTTGAACAACATTAGGGTGAGCCTAAGTGGATTTTTTGAAGAAACGTTAGGGTACTAGAGATATATGTTAAGAGTTTAGGAACCTATAAGTTGTACCCCGAGACAAGTTCAAGGGCCTATCAACATACATACATACATACATACATACATACATATATGGGTAATGTTAAGATACAAACTTTACCTCCTCAAAGGTAATATTTCAAATCAATCTGAGTTATTGATTTTTTATATTTTATAAATTACTTAGTAGACTAAAAGAAACCTAGAAAATCAAAATAAAATCTCGTTAGATGGAAAGAAAACGGGAAGACATGCACTCGTATTAAATATTCACGGAAGGAAGACATGCACGAGTATCCACGGAAGGAAGTGGATATATTTCTCTACGTGAAGATGTGTATTAAAAATTTGAAAACGTACAATTATTTATTCTAATCAAATATTTGTTGTTTTCAAAATCAATTGATATCCAAATATAAATTTAAATTTGAACTATTAAATTCATATACACATATAATACTTGTGATGTTTTCAGTGAAATATCAATAGATTAATATTGTCACTAAATTTAATATATAACATAAAAACTTTTATTTAATCCTAAAGTTACAACCATGTTTTTTTTATCAAATTTTAGTTACAAATGAAATTACATGCACGTACTAACACGTTACCCACCCACCTAACACGCATACGCAGGTTGATAATATGCATGAGTGTCACGTATCCACTCACCTAAAGTACATATATACACACGCTAACCCACGCTAACACAAACATGCACATACAAAACATATTCCACATAAAACTTTAATGTGTCACGCTAAATTTTTTTGCATACACGGTAAAATTGGTGTCACGTATCTACTCTCATCTAAAATACACACGCTAAAAATTTAAAGCAAATCAAAAGACATTAAGGCCAAAGTTATAAAATAAAAAAGATTTATAATATCAGTGAGAGATCATGCATATATCAATCAAATTTAGAAAAAAGATTTTTTTATATCTAAACTTTCTTTATTCATCCTACTTTACAAAATAAAAAATTAATAGATATATATTTCATCTATTACCTCCTAGGAGCTAATAGTTTGTCATGACAAATTAATGAACAACTCATAGTTATTTAGGGTATCGTAGCAAAACCCTACATACATACCATACATACATACATACATACATACATACATACATACATACATATCATATCTCAATAGCAAGGATTGTGAGAAAAACAGCGGCTATATATGAAGGGATGGGTAGTGAATTAACCGTACCTTTACAGCCGTCAGGCAGGTAAGGGTTGCCGTCGAAACCTTGGTCGCACTTACAGATGTATCCTCGTCCGGTGACTGCCTCAGAGCACGAGCTGTTGATGCTACGGCACGCGTATCCAGGGTTTTTCACTGCCTCAGAGCACGAGCTGTTGATGCTACTCCTCGCACTTGTCTTGCCCAATGGACCAGTCAAGGACCACCGGCGCCTTTCCGCCACGGGAGCTGTTGAATGCCGACGGTGAGTTATTCTTGATGAACTCCGGCGAGGACATGTTGCTGGAGCTGGACGTCGACGACGTGAAGTTGGACGATTCCATGAGCACCGCGAAGCTGCAGCGATTATCGATCCTTGATGATGACAAGTTCAAGCGCTGGTCGAACCACACCTGGTAATACTGCAGACCCTTGGGGATGTCCGTCTGGCAGCATCCCATCCCGGAGCAAGGGTTTAGGGACATCTTGCGGTTGAAGCACATGGACACGCACCCGGTCTGGTACATTGCAAGAGGGTTGTTCCCTGTGGTGTCGCCGATGTACGCCAGCGCCCGGCACCCTACCACCGTGAACTTGTTGGCCGTGCTTGAGAAACTGTACGGCGAGTTCTTGGACAAGTCCCAGTGCCACTCGCTGGGCACCATCGTCCCTGATTTAAGGTCGTAGCAGTAAGAATTGATAGGCTGGAGCACCTTCACTTCACCTTGCACCAGAGAGATGTTGAGGACCTCCACTATAGCATCTTTTGCTTTAGTACGTTGGTTGCTGGTAACCATGAACGGCTTAAGGACGCCGTTGCCGGTGTCCTTACACGAGATTTCGAATCCCGGCAGCCAGCAGCGATCAGGTCCCATGCCGAACGGGAAAGGGATGTCCATGCCGCCGCATGATGTTTGGCACTCCGCACGGCTAATACTACCCTCCCCGGCGCCGGCGGCAGCGCCGGCGACCACCGCCGCACTGAGACACACTAGTCCTGCTACTAATAATGCTGATGAGTGGGATGGCATGACTGACTGACACTAGCTAACTAGTATAGTACGTCTTCTTGAGCTGGTGGTGGACTGACTGGGAGCTAGCTAGCTCTGCTCTCTTCATAAGCATGCTGCTGTATATATTTGTCTGAACATTTTATTTTAATGTGCAGGGTATGATATGATATGATCGTGCTTCTGTCCAAATGTCATGATTGATCTGATTAAAAAGTGGAACGGAGACCTGTCACCTACCACCGGGGTGACTCAACTTCAGGGCCACTTGTTTGCCTGTCGTGTCAGCATCTTGCACTTTTGTGTGATACAGACCCCAGTGCAGACTAGTAATCCTTGCCCTTGTCGGACGCCTCAATCATAAGACTTCCCCATCAAACACATGCATCACACATGCATCTTTTTGTTACTTTATTCCGATTTGGAATGAGTGGGCCTTGTTTAGATCCAAAATAATTTGAAATTTTGATACTATATCACTTCCGCTTTGTTCCGTCAGAAGTTTCGCCTTTGTCTTGTACTATTAATTTGGAACATATTCAACAAACTCTACGTTGAGACAAATTCACTTTGTAGCATAAATCAACACCTTCATCATGATCATAACAAAGAAAAATACCACTGACACCAAATAGCCTCTTGGGCTAATCCACTAAACCAACTAAGCTTGAGCACAGCTCAAACTTAGCAACCGGAACAGGTTTAGTCATCATATCAGCACGATTATCATGAGTACTGATCTTGCGTACCTTTAACTTACCATCATCGATCACATCATGAACAAAATGATACTTGATGTCAATATGTTTAGTTCTCTCATAGAACATCTGATCTTTGGTAAGGTAAATGACACTTTGACTGTCACAGAATAAATTAATGCAAGAATCAACTCCACACAGCTCAGCGTACAAACCTTTCAGCCAAATTAATTCCTTGCACACCTCAATAACAGTCATATATTCTGTTTTAGTAGTAGATAAAGCAACAATAGACTGCAATGTAGCCCTCCAACTCATAGCACAACTGCCAACTGTAAGCACATAACCAGTGAGAGACCTTCGTCTGTCCAGATCAACAACATAATCTGAATCCACATAACCAATAATTCTCTGTTCAGTTCTACCAAACTTCAAACAAGAATCTCCTGTGCCTCTGAGGTACCTGAAAATCCATTGAACTGCCCTCCAATGTTCTTTACCAGGATTAGACATATATCTACTAACCAAACTCATAGCATATGACAAATCTGGACGAGAGCAAACCATGACATACATCAAAGACCCAACGACACTAGAATAAGAAACTCTTGACATATATTCAATATCTGCATATGTATTAGGACACTGTGCAGCTGATAATTTAAAATGAGGTGCTATAGGAGTACTAACAGGCTTTGCATCATGCATGTTAAAACACTGAAGAACCTTCTTAATATAATTTTGCTGACTAAGAAATAGCAAACCAGATTTTCTGTCTCTAGTAATTTCCATACCGAGTATTTTCTTAGCAGCACCAAGATCCTTCATGTCAAACTCACTAAATAATTTCTTCAATTTAGTGATTTCATCCTTACTCTTGACAGCAATCAGCATATCATCAACATATAACAGCAAGTATATAGGTGATCCATTAACATGCTTAATGTAAACACAACTATCATATTTTGACCTTTTAAAACTGTGCGACAACATAAATGAATCAAACCTTTTGTTCCACTGACGAGGGGACTGTTTCAGATCATACAAGGACCTTTTCAGTTTGCAAACCAACTTCTCCTTGCCAGGCACAACAAACCCTTCCGACTGGTCCATATATTATATCCTCCTCAAGTACTCCATGCAAAAACATAGTCTTCACATCTAACTGCTCAAGCTCAAGATCATGTGAAGCAACAATACTAAAAAATATGCGAATAGTACTGTGCTTTACAACTGGAGAGAACACATCATTGTAGTCAATACCGGGAATTTGACTGTAGCCTTTTGCTACTAACCTTGCCTTAAACTTTGGAGGCTCGCTTGGAGTTAAACCCTCCTTTTTCTTGAAGACCCATTTGCAGCGAACGGTCTTCTTCTCTTTGGGCAAAGGTATAACCTCCCATGTGTTGTTCTTCTCGAGAGACTGCATCTCATCATGCATAGTTGAGATCCACTTCTCACGTTCACCACAATCAACAACTTCAGTGTAGGTTGCTGGCTCATGAATATTCTCCACCTGTTCAGCACAACTCAAAGCATAATAAGTAAAATTACGTTCTTCAATAAGACGGGATGGAGGTCCACAACCCCTATTTGACCTGCGATGAGCAATAGGTAAATCCCCCTCTGACTGTAAAATAGGAGGTGAGTGTTGCTGAACATCATCATGAGTATCAACATCAGCAACTTCATCATCATGAGTATCAACTGGCTCCACCTACACATCTGCCTCATCATCATCATGCTCCACTTGTACGCTGATATACTGCAACTCTTTTTCAGAATTCTCTGGAACGTGATCTGAGGACAAACTGTCATTAAACATCACAGATTCATTGAAAACAACACTCCTACTCATGAAGGTATTTCCTGTTTCGGGATTCCACAATTTATATCCTTTAACTCCCGAACCATAACCAAGAAAAAGACATTTAATAGCTCTAGGCTCTAATTTTCCATTATCAACATGAGCATAAGCAGTGCAGCCAAAAACTTTCAACTATGAATAATCTGCAGGTGTACCAGACCATACCTCAATGGAAGTTTTCTTATTAAGTGGAATAGAAGGCGACCTGTTTATCAAGTAACATGCGGTGTTAGCTGCTTCAGCCCAAAAACGCTTGCTCATCCTTGCATTGGACAACATGCAACGAGCCTTTGAGATGATGGTTCTGTTCATACGCTCAGCCACACCATTATGCTGCGGAGTGTACGGTATGGTGTGATGCCTAACAATGCCTTCTTGCCTGCAATAATCATTAAAAGCATCCGAACAAAACTCTCCACCATTATCAGTACGAAGTAATTTCACCTTTCTTTCAGTTTGCCTCTCTATCATAACTTTCCAATTCTTAAATGCAGCAAAGGTATCATCTTTATATTTTAAAAAATAAGGCGAAACTCTGCTAGAGTAATCATCAATAATTGTAAGCATGTAACGAGCACCACCAAGAGAAGGCTTACGGGAAGGACCCCATAAATCAGTATGTACATAATCAAGAGTACCTTTGGTGGTATGAATCGAGGTGTTGAATTTTACCCTTTTATGCTTCCCAAAAATACAGTGCTCATAGAACTTCATGTTACTCAAATTGCAACCATCTAACAAGTTTCTCTTCATCAATTCTGTCATACCAAGTTTACTCATATGTCCCAAACGCATATGCCAAATGTTAGTCTTACTAGGTTCAGCATTAGTAACAGCAGCAGCAGCGGAAACAGAACCATGTAAAGTACTTCCTCTAAGGACATATAACTTTGTAGAATTAAGATCACCTTTCAAGCAAACAAGAGAACCTTTTCATACCTTCATCAGAACGCCATCTGAACCAGAGTAATGGAATCCTTTTGCATCGAGCGTGCTGAGCGAGATGAGATTTCTAGACATCCCTGGTATGTACCTCACGTTCTTCAGCGTGCGTGTCATGCCATCATGTGCCTTGATCTGAACAGAGTCGATCCCCACAATGTCACACAAGTTATCATCTCCCATGCGCACAACATCTCCTTTCTGCACAGGCTTATAGGAACTAAACCAATTTTCATTAGTGCAGATATGAAACGAACAAGCGGAATCAAGTATCCATTCATCATGACCAGAAACCCAACCAGCAAAAACTACCAGACAATCTCCAGAATCAGAATTTTCAGCACCAGAAACAACAGAAGCATTACCATCATGATTGCCTTTTCTCTTCTCCCTATTTTTAAGTTTCAGACAATCCTCAATAAAATGGTTAGTCTTCTTGCAATACTCACAGAACTTCTTAGACGGTTTGGACTTTGAACGACCTCTTCCGTTGTGGCTCTTGTCACGATTATTGCCGTCATTGGAGGATCTATGCTCGGATCTGCCTCTCACATGCAATGCTTCGCCCTTGGGGGGCGACGACCCGTTGGACTGCACCATGCCTTTCATCTTCTCCCTGGACTGGAGGGCCTCATAAACTTCCGCAAGGGTTAGTTCATCACGGCTCAAAAGTATGGTGTCATGGAAATTAGCATACGAATTTGGCAGTGAACATAACAGTAAAAGACCTAAGTCCTCGTCACCATACTTCACCTCCATCGACACAAGGTTGGCAACAATCTCCTTGAACACGGATATGTGACTCATCACCAACTCACCCTCCTTCATCTTGAGAGTGAACAACTTCAACTTCATATGCATCTTACTCGTTAGATCCTTGGACATACAGATCGATTCCAGTTTCAACCAGAGTTCTGCAGCACCTTTTTCCTGCAGCACCTCTTGCAAAATATCATTAGATAGATGAAGTTGAATTAGGGATAGAGCCTTACGATCCTTCCGTTTTTCCTCAGGAGTCCAATCAGCCTTGGACTTCTTCCCGAAACCTTCCAGCGCCTCATCATAGTCATCTTTCTATTCCAGAACTGCCCGCATCTTGACTTTCCATAGCGAGAACCTCGTTTTGTAATCCAGCAGCGGTAGATCGAACTTCATCGATGTCGTCATGGAAACCTAATATGCAACCACAACTTTGATACCACTTGTTGTGAATGACGGCGGATATATGGCGAAGAACAAAAGATCAAACCACAGGGAGACACAAGATTTAACGTGGAAAACCTCTCCAATGCGAAGGGGAAAAATCACGGGCGCCAGCCAGCAAACACTCCTCAATATTACCAAGAGTCGGTTACAACGCCGTGCGGCGGCTTATAAGAATAATGAATGACTTGAAGTCGGTGGAACCCTAGTGACGGGCCGGAGCGAAGCGGAGTCTGAAGTCCCGCCTGTGTCTTGGACTATTAATTTGGAACATATTCAACAAACTCCACCTTGAGACAAATTCACCTTGTAGCATAAATCAACACCTTCATCCTGATCATAACAACTAGCAGTGATCTGGTCCCATGATGAACAGGAAAGGGATGTCCATGCCGCCGCATGATGTTTGTCAGTCCGCACCGCCGCTAATACTACTACCCGCCTCCTCCCCGGCGGCGAGCCATGGCATCGGCACCACGACCACCGCCACAGTGAGACACACTAGTCCTGCTACTAATACTAATGAGTGGTGGGATGGCATGACTGACATTAGCTAACTACTAGCTAGTTCGTCTTCTTGAGCTACACAACCAAAATATTAAACTTCTCCTAGTCAGGTGGAGTTCTCCTAGTGTTTTCACTACTAAAGAAACGACAATCACTGCCGGCCCATCACTGTCGGTTTTGTTTGGGCCGGCAGTGATGCCTCTTCACTGCCGGTTCTTCCTCTGACAGGTCCCCAATTATTGGGGGCAGGGGCCGAACCGGCAATGAAACACCACATCACTGCCGGTTCGTGGCTTGAACCGGCAGTGATGTTGTGTACAGTGTAAAGCACGCGATCTCCTCTCTCCCTCCTCTGACCAACAGTACAAAACAGTGCTCGGAGCTCCCTCTCTCCATTGTTGCGGCTGGTGGATTTCTTGATCTCCATTTTTGGCTTCTCTTCACTCTTGGATCCTCATATCTTCTTGCTCTTGGTTAGTAACAAGCATAATTCTTTAGAATTGTTGGTTTACATTGTTTTTGTGTGTAAATCTATAGTTTAGAGCTATGCTAGTTTTCATGATCAAGAAGAGAGATGTTGCAATTTGTGTCAATTTTTTGTACCTTTTAGATCCAAAAGTATTTAGAAAAATTGTAGCACTTTGTTTTTATTGGATAATTATTGTATAATCATTGAGTAGCTAGGTTCGAAAGATTCGTCTCGAAAATTATGTATAAAAATTGTAATTAGTTATATTTATTACTTACATTTAATACTTCATGCATGTATTAAAGATTTGATGGGATGTGAAATAGATTCGGTATTTATTACTTACATTTAATACTCCATGCATGCATGCATTTAATACTTACATTTAATACTCCATGCATGCATTTAATACTCACATTTAATACTCCATGCATCCACCTATTTTGTTGTCTCACTTTTTATAGCGCGACCAAATTCAAATTATAAAGAAAAGAATATTGTTCAAAAATGCTCCTATTAATATCTTCCTATGTTTTCTCTGCTCTGTCCATTTTATTAGTGCAGACATGGCTCGAGAGTGGATGTACGATCTGTCACGTACAAACCCACAGTACTTGACGGGCATCGACGATTTCATCAAGCGAGCTAGAGCCAATGCTGGGGACTCACATCTTGTATTATGTCCATACAAAGACTGCAATAATACGAGAAAATGGGGCGACGTGGAGCATATACGGTTGCACTTGATCACAAGGGGGTTCATGAGAAACTATACGATTTGGACTTTGCACGGGGAGGTTGGTCAAAATGTTAATGATGATTTGCACATGCCTAGTGTATCCCTGAATGCATCATTGCCTGTTCATGAGTACACAGAACATGTGTCTACCAATGATGATTTGTTTATGAATACATTAGCTGACGACACTGAGGAAAATGATGGCATTTCACAGCTTCTACATGATGTGGATGGGGGATTCCTTAGTGCTTCACAGTTGAAAAAACTGGAGATGATGAGAAAGGATGCAAAAACACCATTGTTTCCGTGCTCCCCAATAAGCAAACTGGAAGCCAACATCATGCTATTGGAGTTCAAATCAACGAATGGGTTGAGTGATAAAGGCTTCTATAACTTGTTAGTTATACTACATAAACTGTTCCCGGAGGCCGAGTTAGCAGAAAAGACTTACCTTGCGAAGCAAATGATTTGCCCAATTGGCCTCGAGGTTGATAAAATCCACGCGTGTTTCAACGACTGCATATTGTACCGTGGAGAGAAATACAAAGACTTGGATGCATGTCCCAAGTGTAAAACTCCCCGATACAAGCAAGGGCTATCAAATGATGGAAGCAAGACCAGAGGAGGGCTAGTAAAGTCCGTGTGGTATTTTCCTATAGCTCCACGAGTGCATAGGTTGTTTGCAAATGAGAAGTCAGCCAAGCTGTTGCATTGGCACGGCGAAGAGCGAAAGAAAGATTCAATGATGAGACACCCCGCCGATGGGTCGGACTGGAGAACTATCAACACTATGTTCTATAAGAACATCGGTGGAGAGGTAAGGCATCTGTGGTTTGCTTTGAGCACGAATGGGATGAACCCGTTTGACCAGGTGAGAACCAATCATAGCACTTGGCCAGTGACGCTATGCATATACAACCTTCCACCCTGGCTTTGTATCAAACTTCCGGTGGCATCATGGACACTGAAAAAGGAGGAAAAAGAAATGCTTATTTCTTTCTTCAACAATCTCAAAGTACCGAGTGGCTACTGTGGGAACCCGAAGAGGTTAGTTAACATGAGAGAACTTAAGTTTAACTATGGTTCTATGAAGGCCCATGACTGTCATGTCATAATGACTCAGCTGCTCCCAGTTGCCCTGCGAGGTATCCTCCTTGACAAGGTCCGCGCTCCAATCATAAAGTTGTGTTCGTTCTTCAATGTGATCTCTGAAAAGGTCATTGAAGTGGGCAGGCTAGCAGAGATTATATGCAGGCTTGAGATGCATTTTCCACCGACTTACTTCGACATTTTAGTGCATCTACTTGTTCATCTTGTGGATCAAATAAAAGCCCTTGGCCCAATGTACCTACACCAGATGTTTCCTTTCGAGAGGCTCATGAAAGTTTTTAGGCGGTATGTTAGGAATAAATTCAGACCAGAAGGGAGCATGGTAGAAGGATGGTCAACAGAGGAGGCTATTGAGTTCTCCACATATTATCTGGACATCAAGCGGGTCAGAGTTCCAGTATCTCATCATGATGGAAGACTAGGGGGCAAAGGAACAATAGGTGAGAAAGCTGTCAAAATAGACAAAGTAGTCTCCTTCAAACAAGCACACTTCGCTGTTCTTCAGCAGACCGATGGTGTGATGGCATACATTGATGAGCACAAACAGTTACTGCAAAGGAAGCACATCGGTAGGTCACAAACTTGGCTTGAGAAAAAACATAAGAAGGAATTCGGTGACTGGTTTCGATGCCAAAGGCTAGGAATGGTGACGGGATGTCAGCTAGATCTCTTAGCCCCCAGACCTTCGACTACGCTAATGACGTACCAAGGATATCAAATAAATGGTTTTACATTTTACACAAAAAACAGGACGGAAAGAGCACCAACCAAAATAGTGGTGTTCGTTTCGACGCCCACGATGAGTACGACACGGTGGTGGCAACATACTATGGTTTCATAGATGAGATATGGGAGCTAGACTATGAACATTAGTTGAAAGTTGCTCTTTTCCATTGTCTGTGGGTCCGGCTGAATGAAATCAACACCGACAAGGATGGGTTCACTACCGTTGATCTATCCAAGACCGCATACAGAGATGACCCCTTCGTCCTTGCAAAGGATGTTTTGCAAATCTTCTATGCAAGGGATAACAATACAAATGGAAGACGAAATGTAGTATTGCAAGGCAAAAGGAAGATTGTCGGTGTCGACAGAGTGACAGACGAAGAAGACTACAAAGGTTATGAAGAAATGGCTCCTTTTGGGGCGGACGTTACCCTACATGTCCTTGAAGAGGGTGACGAACCTGCTTACCTCCGGAGTGATTATGATGAGGCCATCATAGTGCCTGCACCGTGAATTGTTAGAGTATCATAAACTATGTAATCCTTAATGAAATGTTGTTTTAGTAATTTGCATCATTGATTGATTGAGTTGTACCACGTTGTTGATTGATGTATGCCATGTCAAAAGGAATTCAAAAACTATAAAGAATTAAACCTTGAGTGTATAAGCATTAATGTAGAGCTCCTCAAAACTAGAAAAATCTATGTTTGAAGATTTTCAACTTCTATTCAAATTTTTTGAGTAATTACAAAGGGGGTATTTGAATTTTAAACCCTTATTCAATTTCAAAAGGGAATTCAAAAACTATAAAGAATTAGACCTTGAGTGTATAAGCATTAATGTAGAGCTCCCCAAAACTAGCAAAAGCTATGTTGGAAGATTTCAACTTCTATTCAATTTTTTTGAGTAATTACAAAGGGGGTATTTGAATTTTAAACCCTTATTCAATTTCAAAAGGGAATTCAAAAACTATAAAGAATTAGACCTTGAGTGTATAAGCATTAATGTAGAGCTCCCCAAAACTAGCAAAAGCTATGTTGGAAGATTTCAACTTCTATTCAAATTTTTGGAGTAATTACAAAGGGGGTAATTGAATTTTAAACCCTTATTCAAATTCAAAATGGAATTCAAAAACTATAAAGAATTTGAATATTCTACTTCAGCAAAAGTTGTTGAGAATTAAAAATTATGCAACTTCTATGTTTAGAGTTTTCAAGTTTTAGTCAAAAATCAGGAGTAATTTGAATTCTAAAGCAAAGGGCAAATTTAAAAAAAATTACAAATTACTACCGGTTTGTAAGGAACCGGCAGTGATGTCCCCTATCATTGCCGGTTTTAGCTACCAAACGGCAGTGATGTCCTCTAATCACTGCCGGTTCCAAATAACCGGCACTGATGACTCCTCATCACTGCCGGTTTTTGTTACAAACCGGCAGTGATAGGGGACATCACTGCCAGTTTGTAACAAGAACCGGCAGTGATGTGCCCACGTATATAAGGAAAGGGCGCGGTCTGAAATTTTCAGACTCGCGCCCGTTCCACACTTAGCCATTTCTGCTCGACGCTGTCGCTCTGCTCGATGTCGCCCGAGCTCGCCACTGCACGCCGCCGCCGCCCCCTCGACCTCGACGACCTCGACGCTGTGAGGAGCTCCCGCCGACTGCATGCCGCCGCCACTACCTGTCGCCGCCGCCCGATCTGCTCGACACCGCTCTTCTCGACGCCGGCCAGCGACCTCGCCCGCGACGGCACCCAGGACCTCCACCGCGACGGCCAGCAACCTCGCCAGCTACCTCGCCGCCACCTAGGAGCTCGGAATCCGGCCTCCAACAACCGACGGTGAGCTCTAACCGCCATGCAACCAAGGTGTTCGAGGGAATGCCGCAGTGGACTGCTAGCTTCAAAGGAGGAGGGAGAGGGAGGAAGAAGGAGGGAGAGGGAAGGAGGGAGAGGGAGGAAGGAGGAAGAAGGAGGGAGATGGAGGAAGAAGGGAGGGAGAGGGAAGAAGGAGGGAGATGGAGGAAGGAGGGAGAGGAAGAAGGAGGGATAGGGAGGAAGGAGGGAGAAGGAGATAGAGAGAGAGATAAATTAGAGAGATAGATTAGATAGATTAGAGAGATAGATAGATTAGATAGATTAGAGAGATAACTTAGATAGGTTAGATAGATAGCTAGCTTAGATAGCTTAGATAGAGATAGAGAAAGAGAGAGAGAGAGAGAGATAGACTTATCTATATACTTGTATAGCATGACTTATCTATATACTTGTATAGCATGACTTATCTATAGACTTGTATAGCATGACTTATCTATATAGTTTGAGCAAATTTTGAGGGACATCGAGATAATTTGAGCAAATTTTCTTATGATTAACTTATACATGCAATTTTCATATTGTGGCTACGATGATTCAAATTTGCGGATAGATCAAGATAGAGATAGAGATATTGAGGTCATATAAAAATAGAGAGATATAAAGATAGAGAGAAAGATAGAGAAAGAGGTATAGATGTATAAATTTTATATTTGCTTGTATATATGGCATCATCTTATGCTTGTATATATGGATTTTCTTATGCTACACTTATGCTTGTATATATGTCATCATCCTATGCTTGTATATATATGTTATCTACCTATGAGTTAATACTAATAATCGAAATTCATGTCCAGAAACATGACAATTAAGCGCCGATTCACCACCCGTCGCCCTGCGACCGAAGCCGATGACCAAGGAACTAGTGGTGGTGGTGCTGAACGTGACCAAGGAGCCGATGACAACCAACAAGGAGATCAAAGACCTTGGAGCCCTAGCCATATGCTAAACCTAGAAGAGGGCCCAGGAGACAAGGTAATAACTTAGGTCATACCTAAAAACACGGTAGATATACCCAGAAAAGTTTGATGGGGACTTATTTATAAATTTTGAAGCAGGTTCCGCCGGAAGGTCCAAGTACTGGTGAGAGTTCCAGAAGGACTAAGCGTGGTGCAACAAAGCTCCCTCAGACAACTAGACACTGGCACATCTCTCAATTCGACCAACTAGGGGAGCCGGTGGAGCCACTTAAAGCATTGGGCCCATACAAGAGTACCATCGGGGCACTTGTAAGGGACTTCATCCCGATCAAATACAGGAAGTGGAATGAAAGTGAACAAGACCCGTGGAGGGTTCTAGAAGTGGAGAAAGAACTAGTTTGGAACAAGCTCAGAGGGTATTTCACTTTCCCTAATGATTGTGATGAAGCGACAGGCAAGAAGATGGCCGAGGAAATCATGGGTCACTCCTTCAAGAATTTCAAGGGAAAGTTGCACAAGCTCATCAAGGAGGAAAAAGAACCGAACTTTGCGGGAGGCAAATTCAGCAAGCAGAGGGACTTCTGGGAGGAGTTCAAGGCTTACAAGCTATCCGAAAGAGGCCAAGGCATCAAGCGAAAGAAACAAAGCAAACTCTCTTAGGTCAAATAATCCTCACCGCCTAGGATCGCGTGGGTACGTAAGGAAGATTTCGGTTTAGGATGCCCAATTCGAAGCACTAGAGCGGAGCGGCGTTACGCCTCAGACAAGCGATTGGCAGCCCAGATCAGTGAACTACCTACTCGCAAGGGTGGCACGATACAATCCTGATGGGAGCCTTTCCGCCAGCGTTGAACCCATCACGGATCTCCTCCAGAAGATTTCCACTATCACTGAGGAAGTGCATAGAGGGGCCCGCAGGTCGGATAGAGAAAATGACGTGCTCACGCAAGCACTTGGAACCAAGGAGCACCCCGGTCGCACTAGAGGAGCCTGGATAATTCCTTGGGAAAAGCATTTGAAGGTGAATCTGCTTCCTATAGGAGCCGGGTCAGGGCTAGAACGCAAAGAGAAGAGGAGTTCCAAAGGATGCAAGAGGAGCTTGAACAGAGCATGGAAGCACAGATAGCTACTTAAGTGGCGAGCGCTATGCAATCCATGTGTTCGAGTCAAGGGCCGCATGCAATCCCGGCTTTGAATAGCCCAGTGCCCGGCAAGGGCCGCAGTAGGTGTGGCTCAACCCCTATGCCTGACGAAGAAGAGGTCAATGCTCCTCATCCAGTGGACGACATCACACAACCTGTGAATGTCAGGTTGTACATCCGTCAGCAGTGGACCAAAGACAAGGTGGCGGTCGGACAAGCATTTCCTAGAGGAGAGAACGTCATTCATGGCAAGCCAGTGCCACTCGGGTATGCCAGGGTCAGCATTGATAAGATTTTGGACAAGAAGTACAATAAGATACATATTGATTTCCCAGTGGAGGAAGAAAGGTCGCGTCTAGTTCACAACTTGGGCACTCATGTCGCCTGGCGCAAACGCTACATCAAGCTAGACGAGCAGCTATCTTCGGAAGATGATGATGACAGTGAATCATCTCGGTCCCCTCCACGAAGAGATTTCTCTCCTCGTCAAGATCCACCGACACCTCCTCCTTCTCCACCTCCAAAGGAGAAGACTTCTTCTCCACCGCTAAAGGAGAAGACTCCTCCTCCTCCTCCTCCTCCTCCTCTCTCCCTCACCAGAACCTTCAAAGTCCTCTAGACAGGGATCTCGACGGCCTAGCGCTAGATCAGGTTCGACTTCGAATTAGAAGAGGTCATCAGCTTCGGTTGGTAAAGATCCCAAGATGACTAGTAAAAGGCCGAGGCCAGTGCCGACTGAGGACGAAATTCTACGAGCTCAGATTGCAGAAAAGGCCGCCAAACTTGCCTTGTATGTACGATTGGCTTATATACCTGAGAAACAGAGCGAATTTGAAAGGCAAAGCAAAAATCCGGGTAATCAAGAAAGATCTAGATAAATACACACCTTTCAGCAGCTAGAGATACAAAAGTTGGCCGCAGAACTAGACATAAGCATGAAGGCGGCCGGAGATCTCTATTTTGAAAAAACTGAATTTAAAAATGCCAAAGTTGTATACAAGTTTGAACTAGGCAAGCCTATGGTCTCCAGCGAAGAAGAGTATAAAAAAATGTCAACAAACATGCGACAGTTGCATGATTATTACATCATAGACAGTAATAGCAGCGAAGACAAGATAGCAACCTTTGAAGTATGCATCCCTTTCTGTTTACATTTTAATCATCCTGAAGAAGTTGTGCATACTATTGATTATGAAGACCTCTTCAACTCTATCAACGACGCTCGCTGGATGTGCAGATTATGATGTTATGGACTCTGTAAGTACCATACCCTAACAACGTTATAATAAACTACGTGATCTGCATTTGAATATATCCATGCATGTTTATTTTGCAGGTCTGTAGAGAAATTTTGCCTCCAAAACGAAATAGCAATTTTGACTTCATGGACCCCATCTTGGTAAATGAGACAACATGCAAAGTCGGTCTCAAAGATCCGTATGTCTCAGCAAGTTTGAAGATAGAGTTTGAAAAAATGTTCTTAGTCGGCAAAACAAACGCACTGCTAACCTACAATTGCGAGTATGTGTTCTCGACCCTTACTTAAGTGTTTTTTTCTTGATATATCATTCAATAACATGAGCTTTGTGATTGCAGCAACCATTATGTCCTCGTAGATATAAGTCTTAAAAATTCAACTATCGAGGTGTGGGACTCAAAAAAGAAGCCACTAAAACTTATCGAACCCCTAGTCAAAGTGCTAAATATGTAAGTGAACCCAATATCACCACACTTTTAAATCACATATGATATTGTAATTAATGTCCTCAGCCTTCACACTTCATTTACATTGTCATATAGGATGAAGGCGTTACCTGATTGGAGAAATGTGGAGCCTAGGATGCAAAAGAAATGGAGAGCCCCATTCAGCGTGGAGTATATGAACAAGGTCAAGAACCTAGATCAACCAATGGGGAACAACGAATGCGGGTTCTATGTGATGTGGGCAATGCTTTGCTACTTTGGCGCAAAACTAGGATTAGGAGATGGCATGGTACGTACGCGTCTCATTTTAATTCTATTGTTTTGTCTTCCGTATGTGCATCTCAATATCATCTTGTATCAATTTACAGTGCAAAAATTAGGGCCACAATAGGTTGCTAGATTTTGAGATAAGAGGATTTCAAGAGGAGATATCAGCTCTTATTCTGGACGAGATAGTGTATAGAAAAGGATATCTGTCCATTGTGCAGAGTAAGGACTTCAAGAAGATCTACGGAAAAGACCGCCTCGAAAGGCTATTGTAATGCGACATTTAATTCGATACTTTAAGTTTTGTTTGGATGTTTTGTAATAATTATTATAAATGTTTGATGGGTTTGTATTATCGCTAGTCCACAACCACCTTCAATTCACATCGATATCAAATGGTTCGATAGCAAATACCTCCACGGTCTTCCTCCCCACCACCTCTACCCTAAACCCCAAATGAAAATAAAACAATTAATAAAATACAATTTTAAAAAAATAATATCACTGCCGGTTCAATTAAAACCGACAGTGATGGCTCAAGCATCACTGTCGGTTGGTGTTACAAACCGGCAGTGATGGATCAAACATCACTGTCGGTTGGTAACACGAACCGACAGTGATGCTTGAGCCATCACTGCCGGTTTGGCATAACCGACTGTCGAATTGCCAGTGCCGGTTCTAAAGGGGGGTTTTGAACCGGCACTGTTTGTAGGTTCTGTAGTAGTGTTTGGTAGTTAAAATTTTGTACAAACTTTTCCTAGTAAATGTCTCCTAGTAAAATTCTCACGTGCTATAATTAGTGGTATTGTTTTTGTACTACTTAAAATATTAGAAGAATTCTACTATTTTAATAGTGCTAGCTGGTGATGGACTGGGAGCTCTGCACTGCTCTACTCTGCTCTCCCTCTCTCCGTAAGCTTCTGTCCAGAGGTCGGTCATGATCCGATTAAAAACAAATGGAACGGGGACATGTCGATCTCACCTACCACCCGCCGTTGACTCAACTTCAGGTCTTCAGGGCAACCAAAATAACCAACTGCCGGAGGAACAGCTGCTTCTGTGTGCCACGGCAGCTGTTTGCGTGTCAGTGTTAGCATCCTTGTACTTTTGTGTGAAACAGACCCCAGTGCAGACTAATCGTCTTTGGCCTTGTCGGACGCAGCAATCATATACAGTATAGTATGAGCATGTGTCGGACTGTTTCGTTCCATGTTTTTCAACTTTGCTCTATGTTTTTGAGTTAAATGGTTTCAACTTCATAAACACAACTCCAGAAAAAAGGTGGAGTTGTGAGAGTATCTAAAAAGGTCTTTGGCCTTGTCGGACGCAGCAATCATATACAGTATAGTATGAGTCTGTTTGGGACTGTTCCGTTCCACGTTTTTCAGCTTTGCTCCACGTTTTTTTAGTTAAACAGTTTCAGCTTCATACACACAACTCCAGAAAAAAAAAGGTGGAGTTGTGAGAACATCTAAAAAGGTACTCCATATACTCCAGTTTTTTGTGAAGTTGCTTTGCAGTGAAGTTTGCAGAGTAGAGTTTGTGAAGCAGTCCCAAACAAGCTCTATATAAGAACCCATATGACCATGTTTCCCATCAACAAGCAAACATGTGGATCTTTTTGTTTTCAATCTACGTAGTATATATATTGGGAGAAAAAGTTTGCGTTAAATCCTTGTAGAGCGATACTGATTCCTTTTTACACCGACGGAGTATATCCCCATAATACTGAAAATGCATGTATAATGCATGATCATGGAACTATCACTACTGTTGATACATGCATGGATCACTGCCAGATCTAAACCAAACTTCACTGTTCAAATCAGATTCAATTCGGCAGAGGGCCGGTCAACTAGCAGTGATCTGGTCCCATGCCGAACGGGAAAGAGATGTCCATGCCGCCGCATGATGTTTGGCAGTCGTCCGCACGGCTAATACTACCCTCCCCGGCGGCGGCGGTAGCCCTGGCGAGCCATGGCATCGGCACCACGACCACCGCCGCACTGAGACACACTAGTCCTGCTAGTGATGCTGATGAGTGGGATGGCATGACTGACACTAGCTAACTAGTACAGTACGTCTTCTCGAGCTGGTGATGCATGGACTGGAATGGAGCTAGCTCTGCTCTCTTCATAAAGCAAGCTGTCTTGGTCTGAATATTTTATTTAGCCTATGTTCGTTTGAACTACTTTTAATTTATTTTAGCTTGTTTTAGCTTATTATCTCTCCTAGAACATTATTTAATTAGTGAATTATCCGACTTTTTTAACCGCCCTAACAAAGATTATTCAATCATATAACACTATTTAATTTGTTGGGATATGATCATGCTGCTGTACAGAGGTCATGATTGACCCGAAATCCCGAATAAAAAGCGGGCCGGAGACCTGTCACCTACCAGGTCTTGTTTG